>PVKZ01000152.1:428118-1028118 GCA_004027375.1 Macroglossus sobrinus | reverse complement strand
AATTGTACTCATTTAGTGATTTCATATGAAGAAGTTAAAAATTACCATGTTTTCTATTTTTATCTTGCTACTATCAGATTAATTATAATTTCATGTTTAGTGGAATTTATTTGAAAATAAGTTTATAATTATATTCTCAAATATAGTCTTAGACTCATGACTTTATGGTATATTAACACCTTACTTTCAAAAATTTCTGACCTTAACATTTTTTTAAAAGGGTGAAGCCTCTTCATTATATCTCTTGGCTGGTTGGACATGAAGGCAAAGGCAGCATTCTTTCTTACCTTAGAAAAAAGCAAGTATTAATAAAATGTAGCAATCTCTGAAAAATAATAAACAAAAAGTGTTATATAGCCCATTGTTTTCTTTTTTTGCTTTGTCTGCCAGGAAGCCTAGAATCAAATCAAATACTTATAGTCACTTTAATAACCTAGATCATTTTAATGGCTGTATTATATTTGTGTATTTCCTTAGAAGCCCCCTTTTAGCCAATGTTGGAAGTAGTTATAAAAAAATCATAAACTAATAGATTCTAGAATTACTTAAAATGTTAGCTCTAATCAAGAATTTCTATTTAAATCATAAGGAAGTCAGTTATTTAAATGCTGTGTATTTCCAAGTTTCCTTAACTTAAACGGTGTACTTTAATGAGAAGTTCATTGGGCAGATAAATCATAATAAATATGTGAGACTGTGAACGGTATATGTAGCCATGTTAGCAGAATGTTTCCTCATGTGTTTAGGCACTTGTTTGAATTGTCTAGCTAAATAATAGAAATATTTACCTTTAGAATCAGGAACAATACATTAAAGTATTCCTTGTTTGATTTTTCTGTACACTAAATCAAGCATGGAAAGGTAGATGAGAAATTTAAATAAGTACTTGAAAACCTTACTGTGTAGTAGAACATTTGAAGAAGGCTAAAAGAGCAGGATTATTATAAAAGAATAATGGTAGGTATATAAATGCCTTATACAATAAATGTGAAATACTTTGAGATATGTGTAATCTTTCTACTTTGCTGAATTTTATTAGAATTTTAAACCATTCTGCCTTCCCTCCCGCCTTATTTTAGGATTTTACTATTGTGCTGTTTTCTTCAACAAAAATTACTGTGGCTTCATAAGACTGTTAATGTTTTACTATTTTGTAACATATGTTAATCTTTCTATTAAACAAATAGATATGGCTATTATTTTCTTCTAGCGATTCCTGAATGCATTACATTTATATGGGAGGCTTTGTGCTTTTAAGATTTGTACTATTACTATTGGAAAGCATGTTTGCATTAAAGCTTGAACTCCCCCAAATTTACATAGAAAGCCTATGTATTTTGTTTATTTGATGTATATGTAGACTATTAGTCCCCAGATACTGATTGGATTAATTTTTTCTTAACTATAGGTGTTGGGCTCTTGCACTATTTGGTGGAAATGGTGAGACAGGATTTGAACAAAATTCTACTTACTCAGTGTTCAGCATTTCTATTACATTGACTGATGAGGGTTATAAACATTTCTATGAGGTAAATAATTAATATGGAGGGTTTTAAAAATATAGGTATCACTTTGTGCAAAAGTATAATCAAGCTGTTTTGTTTTAGGTGGCTCATACTGTCTTCCAGTATTTAAAAATGCTGCAGAAGCTAGGCCCAGAAAAAAGGTAATACATACTTTTATTAGAATTAGGCCAGGAGTCAATCCTAGTATGTTTTAGCTTTTAGGCTGCCAGTAGACATACTTTAGTTCTGCTTTGATCATTTTGGGGGCATTTCCTGCTTAATTGCCTTTACTAGCCCCTCTTCTTCTTCTTCTTATTCCTCTTCATGTGACTGTACATTAAGGGTTTATGTTTATGTGGCCAGTCTGCTTATTTTTATGCTTCTCTTTTGCTGATGATTTTAATGAGAAATTTAAATATTTTCTAATTATTTAAATTTTCTTCACAGAATTTTTGAAGAAATCCAGAAAATTGAGGATAATGAGTTTCATTACCAGGAACAGGTACTGGAAGTCAAATTCTTTTAGAATGTTTTCTTTTCTTTTTGAAATTGGTATGGACATTGTTTCTCTTTTTGGAAGTATCACTGGAGTTTTAATTCTGCCACTCTGTCATGTGAGTCTCAAGATGGCCTTGAGTCTATCTGCAAATTAACTCTCATGTTTTTGAATATTTATACTGAGTAACAGTGAGAGGGTTAGGCAGATTGACACAGATAGCATAATATGATGATCATTTACATACATAGTCATCCATCTGTCTATCCCTTTGATAAATATACATGGAGAGAATGCTATGGTACTTGATATTTTGAGAATTCAAATATTGTGAAGACATTCTGCAAGATAATTTTTTAGTAATTACCATATATAATGTTAGAAACTGTGTGCTTTGGGATTTCAAGGCAAGGAAAGCATTTGCCTTAATTGGAATAGAATCAGGGAAGGTTTCCTGGATGTGGTAAATTTGAATTGAGTTCAACATTAAAAAATGGATAAGGTATGGACACATCCTAAGAAGTGGGAAGCACAAAAGTAGGGAACTCTGGGATACTGTGAAAAAGAAAATGATCCTACATTTGTCTGTAGCATAGTGTATCTGAAAGGAAGGTATTATATAAGGCTGAAAGTTTAGGAGTTTAGAGTAGGGTTTTTTAAAACTATTTTGTGCCTTTGGATTCCTTTGGAAATCTATTGAATCATTTGGACTCCTCTTCAGAATAATATTTTATCCCTCTAACTTTTTAAACTCTCAGAAAATTTGCCATAGTAATACAGTAATCACTGGTATATCCCTTATCTGGATTCATCAGTTAATAATATTTTGCCATATTTTCTTTTTTCTTTTTTTATGTCTGTGCATATGTGAATTTTTCTCAAAACATTTGAGATTTAATTACAAATATCATACTTCATCCCTGAATTTTTTTTAGCTGTGTCTGCTACAAACGTATTCTCTTGCACTGTCTGACTAAAATTATCACTCAGGAAATGTAACATTGAAACAAGACCGTTATTTATCACACAGTTAATAGAATAGTGTTTTTAAGTACATAAAATACAGTAGTTTGTGAAGGAATTTTGAAATAAAGTACTTAAAATAGTAAAAAATAATGTATCTATTAATATATTAAATGGTAAGGTCAAATGGTAGTTCTTGTAATTACTACAATTTTTAAGTATCCATGAGTGATATTTTGAGATATCTGCAACAACTATCTTGCAGTTTCTATTGGTTATAGTGATAGATGTTACCATATTCGTAATTGGAAAAAAATGCTAAATTAGAGATTAATGAAAATAAATATTAATTTCTTCCCAACCAAGTTCTTGCACTACCACCCCTTTCTGAATTTGTCCACTGATATCTTGTGGGAGGTACCTATGGACCCTAGTTTATGAGCCCCTGATTTAGAACCAGTTCGTAGAACATCTTGAAAGCTGCCTTTTTGGATCAGAACCAAAGACAATTTCCTGAATACCTATAATGAGTATATGAGGACAAGGTCACAAAAACTATAAGCTTCCAGTTGCTATTGACTCCTATGTAATCTGCTCTATATACTTGAAATCACTTGCAATTAAAATAGAATCTTATTCTGTGAAAACAGAAAAGATGCTGTGACTTGTCCATTAGAAGGTCCCGTAAACTTCTCCCGATAAATAGGTTGATACGCATAGAGCCGACAAATCCTGCCATCTATCTTCTCAGGAGTGATTTTGTTCAGTGTCCTTATCAGTTACGGTGGCACAATATGGGCCAGTACTGTGGCAGGGATGGAGTGGGAACATGAATTGTGGACTGCAACTGTGATACCCCAGTTCACCTTTTTGGGGATCTGATTTTTAGCATTGGTTGAGTGACATATTCTTTCTGTACCTCCAGTTTCTTCTTAGCAAGTCATTTTAAGGTTTTTGTTTACTGATATCTCTCCATTTTGTAGCTCTTTTTTTTTCACCTTTATAAATGCTAATGAATACTTACTTTGATTTTAAAACACAAGCTCAAAACATCTTAGATTAAAACCTAATCAGTGCAGAGTCAGAACAAATCAGAAGGATCCATGTATGTGTGAACTGCTAAATCCAGTCAAGTAGCTCAGCTTATTTTGGCTTTTACATATTTCTTTTTTAAACAAAATTGAAATGTCTCCTCTTCAGACTTTTTCTGGTCTTCATCAATAAAGGCAGATAGGAATGCCCTTTTCAAATTATTCAAACCAGTCTTTTCTTTAAATTAAGAAATTTAAAAAAATTTAATTTCATACAGGAACTTGGACTCAGTATGTCTTATAAATCAATTTACTGAACTAGAGAAAAGCTATTTCTCTAGGTACTGTAGACAGAAAAACAGGAACAATAACAATAATGGAAGGCAGTGAGAGTTTGTAGTATATGAAAAAATTGGAGGATAAACAATTACAAGTGTTGGAGAAGATGCAGAGAAATTGGGGCCCTCATATATTGCTGGTGGGAATGTAAAATGGTGCACTGCTTGGAAAATAGTTTGGCAGTTCATTAAAAACTTAAACATAATATTACCGTAAAGCTAGCAATTCCACACCTAGGTATACACCCCCCAAAATTGAACATATATTCACACAAAAACTTGTTACACAAGCGTTCTTAGCAGCATTATTCATTATTCATTGTTCTTAGCCAAAAAGTGAGAACAAACCAGTGTCCATCAATGTATGAATGGTTAAACAAAATGTAGACTCTGCATACTATGGAATACTATTCAGCCATTATTCAATCAGTATTGATTCATGCTACAACATGGATTAACCTTGAAAACATCATGCTAAGTGGAAGAAGCCAAACACAAGTCACAGATTATGTGATTCCATTTATAAGAGATACCCAGAATAGGTAAATTCATAGAGACAGAACACATATTGTTGGCTGCCAGTGGCTGAGGAGAGTGGGTAATTGGGAGCGAGTGCTTAATTGATATGGGGGTTTCCTTTTGGAGTGATGAAAATATTCTGGAACTAGTTAGTGGTTATCATTGCACAACTGTGTGACTACTAAAAACCACTGAACTGTACACTTTAAAAGTGTGAATCTATGGTGTATGATTTATACCTTTTTAAATAATTAAAGGGTAGTATTTCAGTGTTTTTCCCAGTACCTTCTCCATTGCCTTGGCAACAAAGATCTGCTTTTAGCCAGGGTCCTCATTGTTTTTTTCATAGGAAATATTTTGACTCACTCAGCTTTGTGGCATACTGATTAGAATAGTTAATTTATAAATAAGTGACTGGTAAAAAGAACTGATTAAAAAAATTAGAAAAGAATAGGAAGAGTCGTTTCAAACAATAATAGCACTTTTATTAGTCAGCTTACTGATTCAGAAATGTTTCCTGAAGTGGGAGGTGTGGGGAAGCTAACAATCTTTTTCCTTATTCTGTTTTTTTTTTTTCTTGCTCTATATTTGTATGAGGTACCTATGGTCTCTAATTTGATATATGCTTGTCTCATTTCTCCTCCATGAATATAGTAACTTCTTTTCTGTCTTCCATTAGGTGAGAGAACAATACATATTGTCTAGTAAAGGAAGGACTGGGCAGTGTGATATTTTGTAAAGAGTGCTGACTACTACATTAGGAAGCCTGAGTTCTAGTATCTACTCTGCCTGTCACTTTTTTACTGTGTGACCTTGGGCAAGTCACCTAATCAATCTGAATATATGTCCTCATTACAAAATGTGGGGATGGAACCCCTTGGTTGACTTGGTTCAAGATTCTGTGTATCTGAGTGATCAATAAATACAGTAATTAATTACTTTCCTCTGAAAAAGTATTTCCATCTCAGGTTAGAGAATTGTGGTCACTCTTTCAATTTTAAATTAAGATAATATACTGATTAATGTAACTTCTTATATCAAGACTTTTATCTATTCACACATTTTGATTACTACCTTAATTTGATTCATGGTTACAAATAGCTTTTAGGTGATAGTGCTGTAGTGATAAAATAATGAAGACCCTGTCCTTGTGGACCTCATAGCATTGTGGAGCACTCGTCATGTAAACAGGCACTTACAGTTCAGTGTGGTAATTGCTCTCCTGAAGAGGCTATGACATGATAGAACCTAGCATGTTGTAAGGCTCAGGATGGGGGGTTCGAGGGGTATCATGTTAAACAATTCATGTAGTAGCTCTCTGGCTAAATTTTCTTGGAATTCCAAGAATCAGATTATTAAGCTGCAATTATGTCTGGTTATATCTGTTCAGAATTCTGCTTTTTTGGTTTATTGTTTTAAAAAAGAGAAAAAGTACTTGTATTTTGTGCCAAATTAAGGATAATGCTGGGGAGTTTCTGGTGTGAAATAATTTTACCTCTTTACAGACAGATCCAGTTGAGTATGTGGAAAACATGTGTGAAAACATGCAGCTGTACCCGCTGCAGGACTTTCTCACTGGAGATCAGCTTCTCTTTGAATACAAGCCAGAGGTAAGGAGGTTTCCATTTCTAGAACTTAAATTTAGAGAAAGAGGAGGGCAAGAAAGTGCAGAAATGTTCTTAAAAACTGTAGGCATGGAGAAATTGATTATATTTGGTCAAATGTTTTGTTTGTTTACATAGAAGAAATATCAATAGTTTTGTGGATAATGTTTCATGATTCTTTTGTATATGATTATGTTTTAGTATGAGGAGAATAGTAATGAGGGTTTTAAACCTAACCCATCAGACCTTGTGTTTAGTCTTTACCATTGCTGAAGGTTATTAAAGTAGGCCCTGTGTTGGCATCATTTTATGGACTCGGATGTGAGGTAGTGTAACGCATAGTAGTTAAGAGTATAATCTTGGAATCCTGTACAAACTTGGTTAGAACTCCACTTTTGCCACTTGTAGCCATGTCGTTTTGTACAGATTACATCATTTTAACCTGAGTAAATTACTTCACCTTTAACTTCTGAAGCTGAATGTTATTTTCTATAAATTGGTGTACCTTAGGGTTATTTTTAGGATTAAATGAAATAGTGCATGTTGAACATTACCTGGCACATAGGAAAAGTTTAGTGATGGCTACTTTTTACTGCTCATACTGTTACAATGTAGGATTTGAGATGAGTACTGCTTATGGCATTGTTAAGAAACATATTTTAAATAACTGATAGACTAATGAAGTTTTGTAAATTAGAGTGTTCATGGACTATAGACATATTTTCATTAACATTAACATGCTAGGATCTTGGGGGTCTAACACAATGTGATTTTGCCTTTTTAACAGAGATGTATAGGTTAAAGTTGTTATTGGGTGTGTGTCTCCTCCCTAACCCTCCATTCCTTAATAGGTCATTGCTGAAGCCCTTAATCAGCTAGTTCCTCAAAAAGCAAATCTTGTTCTTCTGTCTGGTGCTAATGAAGGAAAGTGTGACCTCAAAGAGAAATGGTTTGGAACTCAGTATAGTTTGGAAGGTAAAATCTTTTTAATAGGTGTCCTACATTTAGGTGTATCTGACTCACCTGGGAATTTTTATTATTTAATAACTTGTCTGATGGGAGGGGAAAATACCTATATTTTTTAGAAGATACTTTGAAATTAAATTATTTATACTTCTTTGTAGGAAATTATTTTCTGCTGTGCTTATATCTATATTTATTAGCTAGTGTAGTGAAAAAATCCTGTTTCTTGGCAGTTTGGGGGCAGTTTTGAGTATGTTTTAGAGAAGTACACCTCAAACGTCAGTGTGCAGGGAGGGAGATCTTATTAAAATACAGATTCTGATTCAGTAGTGCTGGGGTGGGGCCTGAGATTCTGCAGTTCTGATAAGCTCCCTGGTGAGACCAGTGCTGCAGAGACTGTACTTTGAGAAGCAAGAGTCTAGAGTGCCTGGATATGTCACCCAAAGGTTTCCTAAGAAGGGAGGATTGATTCATGAAGGCCAGTTGTTGACTGGTTTATTATTAAGAGAATTCATAACATTGCATTGTTTATTGGATCAGTTTGTTTTTCCATCTCTACAGATGTTGAAAACTCTTGGGCTGAACTGTGGAAGAGTAATTTCGAATTAAATCCAGATCTTCATCTTCCAGCTGAAAACAAGTACATAGGTCAGTGAAATAGCAAGCATTATACATAATTGATCCATATACTAATAAAACAGATAGCACTTGTATAGAACATTTGTTTTACAAAGAACCATTTGAATCATAGTTGTTTCCCAGCAACACTATGGGGTGGACATTACTGTTTTCTTTTTTGAAAGAGAACTGAGGCTCAAAATGGCAAGGTGACTTTGTCCAAGACTATTCAGTTGCTGCATGGAGGAAACAGGACTTAAATACAGATCTTGGGACTCTCTGAAGCTTCTGCTTTTGCCTGTATATCATAGCTCATCCTTTCATTCAGTCTGCATAGGAATTGCCATTATCTTGTATGGTTGTTTTTATGTTTTTCAAGCTACAGATTGCAACCCATTTTAGAGGCTTGTGAAATCAGTGTAATGGGTTATGAAAACATTAAAAAAATTAATTAGAATGGAAAATAGCAAAATGTTTCATTGCATAAAGCGTATTATTTTAAGAACTTTTGTTCTAGATAGGTATATCTGTCTGTCTACTAGCTTGCAGTGGAAAACATTTCCTAAAGAAAAGTAACTTAGATTTCTGAAACCAAGAAGAGATTGCTGAGAATCCTGTTAAAATACCTGAATGAATTATTACTTTTTTTTCTTTTTTGTTAGCCACGGACTTCATGTTGAAGGCTTTTGATTGCCCTGAGACAGAATACCCTGTAAAAATTGTGAATACGCCACAAGGTTGCCTGTGGTATAAGAAAGACAACAAATTCAAAATCCCCAAAGGTAAAATGTTTCCTTCCCTAAAAGGAGTGAAATAAGTGTTAGAAATCTTTCTCCATTTTGTAGCAACCTTTTGCCCTATGTCTATTACCTACCTCCCTTCTCTCCTCCCCTTCCATTTTAAGACCTTCTCTAGGCTTATCTATCAGACCTATACTGTGTTCTATCACAGAAATCCTTGTATTTACTACAGATTCCAGAAAATAAAGATTCAAGCCAAAATAAAATTCTTTTCAGATTTTTTTCTTTCAGTTAAACGAAAGCAAAACCAGGTATTTGGCCACCTTAGGAAATAGGTGGTACTTTTGAACATTATTTTTAAAAAGAAAGAAACAATAAAAAAAATAAAAAGATAGAATAAAAAATATGCTGAAGGAAATTACTCTTAGACATGAAAACCTCGTTTAGCAAATATCTCCCTCTACTGTTTTGCTTTTCAACATGAAGGAAGCATACTATATAGTTAAATAGACCCTAAAATCCTTATATTCAACATGGTGGCCCAAACTATATTGCGCTTTTTTTTTCTTTCAATTCTTATGCATAACAAAAGAACTTCTTGCAGCAACATGGACTCAAAGGCTGAGTGCTCTTGGTTGGCATTTAATCCATATCCCTGGCCTCAACATACCTGCCCTGTAGCTCTGAGTGATTCTTGAGTTTATTGGAAAGATGTTGCCTCAGTTTTTCCTGAATAGCTTATAAGTGTTTCTAAAATTTTTTCTTAACATTTATTCAGCGTCCTTGGAAAGGTTCTGCTATAACATTTTGTGAGCATCAGGATGTTCCCTTAATGTTGGCTTATGTACCTTTATAAACATTTTTCCTGGACTAAAGCTATTGATAAATATGAGTATTCAATAGGCCAGTGTATGTATCTGTTTAAATATCAGGTCTTCCCACTGATTAAGTGTGTCTTCTGGACATTATTTGGAATGGTAAATATAACTTTTTAAAGACCCTTACAGATAAAAAAATGTAATGAGCATTTAAGAATTAGTAGTTTCAGAATTTTTAAAAATATGATACTGGGAGTAAATAGCAGATATATAAACTATTTGAGGCCTCTGGACTATATTTTCTTATCTGTGGTCTTTTCTTTCAGCGTATATACGTTTCCATCTGATCTCACCTTTGATACAGAAGTCTGCAGCAAAGTAAGCAATTGTCTTCTTTTCTAGAAAATACATTTTTTATTATTGAAAATTATTTTGTTCCATTATGAATCAGTCTGTCATTTTCCATATCAGTACTTGAGCTATGCTTGTTGATTTATGTATTTTTTTCTGTGCCGAAGACAATTTATTTGTATTGATAACTAAATATTAAAATGGAATTATGGCTGCTACATCTCCAGTACCCATTTATTTGTAAAACATGCTGATAGTGTAGGCTAGTCATAGAATTACTGGATTGAAATAGTTACTTAGAAATGAGTTTGGGTTAGCTACCCGTCCATAATAAGGACTAATGAATCTGATCATGTATTTAGAGGAATCTGATTATGTATACTTTTCTTAGCAAATTACTTTTATATTTATGTAGATAGATACATTGTGGGTGGTCAGAGAACATAAAATGTCCCTGAAACATAGGAGGTGCTCAGGAAATGTTAGTGTATTTATTCCTTTCTTTTGCCACTTAAAGTATAAAATCCAACCTTAAAATGACAAGCAATGCTAACATTAATATCCACTTTGAAAAAATGCATCATCTTCTTCCCTTCCCTCAGAGTTTTATCAGTTAGGAAACCTAGGCCACAGGAATAGCCAGAGCCTGTTGCCTTTGATGCCTTTTACACTTACCTCCCATTGCAGGATAAATATTATCATTGTCCATGTGTGCTTAACATGAAAAAGATTGGTGCACACTGTGGGAAGTAGGAGTCTATGATGCTTATGTGAAACTAAGTCCCAAGCAAGCTGTATTTACCATTGAACTCAAGTAGTATTCAGTTTTACATTCTCAGTAGCAAATTAACAGCTTTCTCAAAGTGAAGTTTCTTACTCTAAATCAAATCAAATCTATTCATGTCTGTGTCTTGACAATTAATGATGTTGTTTGCATTTTATACTCCCAGCGTGGTCCTCTTTGACATCTTTGTCAATATCCTCACCCATAACCTTGCGGAACCAGCTTATGAAGCAGATGTGGCACAGCTGGAGTATAAGCTGGTAGCTGGAGAACATGGTTTAATTATTCGAGTGAAAGGATTCAACCACAAACTACCTGTAAGTATAAGTGTTCTGTTTTCCTCATAGAGAGCTTTAAAATATGATACCTACATTTGTTGCCCCTGTAGTAACAAGCAGAGAAGCTTGTGCATAGAGTGCTATACCTAGAAAGAAATCTTTCTTACTGTGGATTATCATGTTTAATTGGCTGATGACAGCTGTTCTAACTTTGGCCACACACAAGAGCAACATATATTCATTAATTACTAGCAACACATACAATACAGCCTGTGCTTCAGGCTTGATTTCACTTCCCTTTGTTGTCAGTTACTCTGTAGCCAATACTGGCATTTAGGATTAGTTTGAGCTTTATTTCAGATCATACAGCAATCAGATTTAAAGTACCTGGCACATTGCCTGACAGAGTAGAATTCATATCCTTTCTTCCTCCTCTTATACTTTACCCCATTGTTTCAAGTCTTGTTTCTCAGCTCTAAGTTTCTGAGCCTTTTAAAGACAAGAGTCTATTAGTTGTCAGTAGTGTATCTTTAGATAAGGAATGTGTTCCAGTGTCACTTTGTCCAAAACTTTATAAGTAGAGGAAGAAATAATATGGAGTGCTAGCTAAAAGGGTTAGATCACTAAATACCAGGTGAAGTAATATAATATATCCAACAATGAATTTTATATCCTGGTTTCTTGAGTAAAACATATATTAAGGTTTGGGGAACTGGGTTCACACAAGAAAATATCTGGGGGGAAGGACCTGGCAGAAATTAGACCTGTGCTAAGAGACTTGTGCCTCCATATCTTAGCAAAAACTTTAGTGAAGAGTATAGTTTTCTCTTTTATATACTTGTCCCTGTCAGTCTCCTCAGGGAACAAAGATTGGTCTTAGGAGGAGTCGTCATGGAATATTTTACTTTTGTCAACCTTTCAAGGCCTACATATAATGTAATTTAAGATCCTAACAGATTAAAGCCTAATACAGTGGTTGTCTCTTAGGGGAGTATGTTTTGGAATTACCCAAAGAGCTTTTCAAAATACAAAATAGAAAAGGTTCTTCATTTTATGAAGCTTACCTAGCCTTATTATTAAAACTTGAGATAGAATATAAATATATAAAACCAAAGACCAGTTTTACTTGTGAAATATAAATGCAAACACGTTAAAATTTGAAAATAAAATCCAAAAATGTAACAAAAAGTATAATCGGCCACAACCAAGTGCCAGGAATGAAAAGAACTGGTTGTTCAGTATTAGAAAGTTGATGAGTATAAATTATAGCACAGGTCAAAAGAGAAGCACTACAGGCATCCTCAGAGATATTGCAGTTTGTGTTCCAGGCCTCTATAATAAAGCGAGTATCTCAATAAAGTAAATTGTAAGCTTTTTGCTGGTTTTACTTTGTAAAAAGTGCACATCTGTGAAGCATGCAGTAAAGCAAAGAACAATAAAATGAGGTATGCCTATATGAATATTGTGATAAATGCCAAAAGGTCATTTGATAAATTTGAGTGGGCATTCCTAATAAGTAGAAATGGAGGGAAATTACTTAAACATAAGGAAAATCTTAATTTAAAAACAGTAACAACAAATATTACACTAACTGATGAAATGCTAAACATTAAAAGCAGGAATAAGTCAGTGACACTCACGATCACTTCTATTATTCAGCATTTTTTTAGAGGTACTGACTACTACATTAAAACCAAAGAGACAATGAAATAGAATAAAAACACTTTGAAAAAGAAAGTATTTCTCTTTATAATATAATGTGATTGTATTCTTAGACCTAAGATACCACTAAAAATTTAAGAATAACTTGTGGCTGGTTACAAGATCAGTATATCAAAATCAATTACTTTTTCTTATAGTAGAAATAACCACTTAGAAATGAATGGAAAAAACTATTCTATTTTATAATATTGAGAAAAACAAAATACCTAGGAATAAGAAAATGTAGAAGCTATGTAAAGTAAACTATAATTCTTATTGAAACATATAAAAAAAGACTTTAAGAGTGAGACTCATCATATTTCTGGATAAGACAACTTGATATAAAGTTGTCATTACTTCAAAAATTAATATATAAATCTAATGTGCTCCCAATTAAAATCACATTTAGGGACAGGGGGTATGTAGGTAAAATTATTTTTAAGTTCATTTGGAAGAAAAAATGTTTACTACCCATGAAAATTATAAAAATAGAAGAATCATTGCCCCAAATTTGACAGTTATTGAAGATTTTAGCCCTTAAAGGATCTTTTAGTCATCTCTTATGTCCCCTGCAATGCCTGTTATCATGCTAAGCCCCTGGTGAATACCAATGGAATAGAGCCAGAGGAGAGAAAGAGCAATCAGGGGGATCGTTTCATAAACTATATAAATGTCTAACCAATGTACTGTATGTATACTTGAAGCTAATAATAATTTTTTTAAAAAAGGAAAACAACCTGCCCCCCCCAAAAAAAACCCCCAAAACTTAGTAGATTTCTATGCTTCTCCATTCAAAAGCTGTTTCTCTTTTTTTAGCTACTGTTTCAGCTCATTATTGACTACTTAGCGGAGTTTAATTCCACACCAGCTGTCTTCACAATGATAACTGAGCAGCTGAAGAAGACCTACTTTAACATCCTCATCAAGCCTGAGACTCTGGCCAAGTGGGTATCACAGAATCAGCTTATATTCTGAAGGCATGAAAGTATTTGCCTTTGTAGGGGTTAGTGGTAGAGAATGAGGCTATAGTTTCAGTGCTAATTGTCAAACATGTTAGAATTGTACTGTGGTTTAAGAAACCAAGCTCTAGGATTAAAGGATTTCTAAACCCAGCTAAAGTAGCCGTCTATAAGTAGGACTGAAAGTAACCTACTGTATTTAATTAGAGACCAAGTGTAAAATACCATGTTTTTTCCCCAAAGTTCATAAGTAAATAACAACAGTTCAAGAACTGCTGGCTTTGTTGTAGCTCAAAATTGCTTGCTGCTGATTTTACTATGGTGATTTTAGTATGTTGGGTATTGTGATTAGTAGCTGAATTAAATTGCTTAACACATCATTTATTTAGCAACTGCAGCTATCTGGATGTCAGCCAAGGTTTCAAAAGAGAGCATAATAAAAGCCACAATAACTAATAACCAAATATAAATTGGAAAGGAGAGTTGTCTGGAATTATTGATATGATGAAAAATAGCCCTGTGTAATCAGTAACTCCTGAATACTACTTGATTATAGTATGGTAAAGTAATAATAATAGCATCATCTCTTGAAGATTTGTAATGTGCTAGATCTAAGAACTTTTTATATGTGTTTATTTATCTAATTCTTACCAATACTCCATTATTACTTCCCTTCTTTTACAAATGAAGAAATTGAGTCACAGATGGAGTCACAGATTTGCCAAGTTCAAACAGCTTAGTGTGGGAAATGGGGTATGGGTTGTCTAATTTTGGCCTAGAGCCACTACCTATACTATACTGTCATTTCAGGAATAGATATTTATAATGGTGGTCTCCGGTAATTAATAACATGTTAAATTTTAAATCAGAATAGTAATAATTTAAAATTGGTTTGTGACTCATCTGGCAACATACATGAAATATTTATTTCTCAACTGAGAAAAAGAAGTGAGTTGTTGTACCAGTGAGCAAATTTATGTAAAAGTTTATGTATGCAATTTAAAAAGCTTTTTGGTGATTGTTTCCCTATCTTAAGTTGTGATAGAAATTGTCTCTCTTTAAAAGATATATCTATAGAAATTTAACCAAATCCTTCCTTAGCTTCAAGATTCATTTCTTACAATAAAACTTGGTGTTTTTTCTGCCCTCTGTACAGAGACGTGCGGCTTTTAATTCTGGAATATGCCCGTTGGTCTATGATTGACAAGTACCGGGCTTTGATGGATGGCCTTTCCCTTGAGTCTCTGCTGAGCTTCGTCAAAGAGTTCAAATCCCAGCTCTTCGTTGAGGGCCTGGTACAAGGAAACGTCACAAGCACAGTGAGTGTGAGGTGCTCTGTTGCTGTCAGCCAGGTCTGAATGAATGCTGCTGGAATTGCATTAGTTCTCTCCCAAAGCTCTGTAGGTTTGGCAGGCCAGTACTGTCATAGTCTATTTGGGGGGAACTTGGCCCCTCTGATGCTGGGTAAGACTTTCCTTTGAAGGAAACTGCTGGTAATGGGCCAGGACTTCAGAATGGGTTTGCTAAACATGTGGTATTGGTTACACTTATTGAAGATTGTGTGTGGAAACTACAAACAGTTTAAAGATTAAAGTGGGAACTGGGTAGTGGGAACACATGCATACTTAGACAGAACATGTGTGTGAACCTTGTGTGAAGCTAGGGAGCTTGGGCTTTATCCTATAGGAAATGGAGAACCACTGAAGGATTTAAAAGGATTTGTCATTAAGAAAGAACTGAGGGGCCAGTTATGAGGCTGTTATAAAAGTTGACATGAAGTATGAGACGGCTAGTGTAGTCAAAGTCATAGAAACAGAAAGCGGAAGAGTGGTTACCAGGGGTTGGGGAGAGGTGAATAAGGCGGACTGTGGTTTTAAGATGAAAAGTTCTAGAGTTCATTTCACAACACTATGAATATGCTTAACTGCACAGAGCTGTGCAGTTAAAAGTGCTTAAGATGGTAAACTTTGTTAAGTGTTTTTACCACACACACACACACACAAAATTGAAGTGAAAAATGATGAAGCCTAGAGAGTAGGCAGAATAAATGAAAAAGTACTTAAATAATGAGATAGAGGATGGCCAGGACTCAGTGATGGCATGGGGGTGAGGGAGAAGGAAGGATCTAGGGCGATGCCCAGATTTCTTGCTTGAACCAGTGGGTTGGTGGAGGACGAGCAATCATAGGTTGGGGGCATATAAGGAGTTTGTTTTGATACATTTTGAGTTGGGTGTGTCTGTGGAACCATTTGCCTTGTTGGCCTACCAGATTTTCAGGACTGGCCCTTTGATGAAATATGTAAATGGTCACTCTTGAGAATGGCTGGCATCCTCCCCACTTTATGACTTTTATCCTACAATCCAAAGCCAGCCTTAGTTTCTGTCATGCCCGTAGAAAGAAGTATAAAGCCTCAGCCTACAGAGAAGAGCTGGGATAGTTGCCTGCGTGTCCGAGCACAGTGGTAGTATCTATTGAGTAGGGGCTTTTGGTCCAGAGGACTTAATGCCATGTTTTGCCCCAGGTAGAAACCACGTTAAAGATGAGCTCACCCCTCCACTTATCCCTCCTTTTATAGGTAAGAAAAGAGAATTTGAGAGGAGGAGAGGTTGCATTCACTTAGTATTAAGTATTATTCTACTGCTTGCTCTGTGCCACGCTCCATATTAATCGACCCAGGTTTCTCAAACGCAGTCACAGTTGTCATAGAGGGCGCATGCTGGTGGGGGTGAACTAAACAGTTAAGTGTGTTCCAGTGTGGAAAGTAGTCATTGTGCCAAGGAGAACAGAAGAGGAGCTGTTCAAGTGACAGCCACTTAGTATTCAGCAAACAGGATTAAATCAGTGAATGATGAGCCCAGTCGGTGAATGACTTACTTACTCAGCATTTTGGGTGACAGATTCTGCTTTCCTCGTGTTAGCCATAGCTTCCCAGAAATTAGAATATTGATATTAGTTGGTTCTGGGTGAAACTGATGTCAAGAGAGCCTGATGTAGTTATTTTCTTCTTCTTTGCCTCCTAGGAATCTATGGATTTCCTGAAGTACGTTGTCGAGTGAGTACTGCTTTGAGTTTTCTCTTTGGGCGTTATGTGTCCTTACCAGCAGCAGGGCCTTGAGCCACAGCTCAGTTGTCGCTAAATCCGTGATGGAGATACCTCTTGTGGTAGGTTTTCAGGAGGCTACTATGTAAACAGGTAATTCAGAAGGAACTGTGGAAGGCCTGACCTCTTTTTCACAGATTTTGGGTAGGGGTTAAGAGGATAAAGGCACTCCTCAGTGACTCACACTGATTCTTTTGCAGCAAGCTGAACTTCATGCCCCTGGAGCAGGAGATGTCTGTGCAGTTCCAGGTGGTAGAACTGCCCGGTGGCCACCACCTATGCAAAGTGAAAGCTCTGAACAAGGGTGATGCCAACTCTGAAGTCACTGTGTACTACCAGGTCAGTTGGCCCCTTTACATAGAGCCAGTCTCATGGCTAAGTACCTTTAGGGCACTAAAGCCTAGGGGAGTAGTGGCCCTATGACCTTCAAGGCCCTCTTGTTGTTTTGCACTTGGAGTCATTTGTTTTCTTGAAGCAACTACATTTAAAAATTGCTCCTGTCAGTGAAATGGACCCTTTTAAAATCACAGTGCTTCATTCACCACCTAAACACTAGTCCAGAGGGGCAGAGACTGAAGCATGGCTGGAAATTCCTATACGTTCCCCTGACAGAACCCTGGGCAGCAGTACGACATTTGTTAAAAGGACAGTTTTGGAAATGAGGCAAAAGTAAACATAGCCGAGCAATTAATCTACAGCAAACAGAATGACTACCAGTTATAATAAAAAGTTTCAGAGCAGTAGTGCGATAGGATTTAGCACCTCTATTTTATGAATGATGAATGTGAGGTCCAGAGTCCCTTACCTCCCTGAGGTTATACCAGCTGGGGCTTGAATTTATTCCTTCTGTCCTCAAATCCTGTTTTCTTTCCACACCATTCTGGAGAGGTGGGATGGTATTTAAAAGACTTCATAATTATCTCAGTTGGCCCATAGCCCACCTTAGCTTGTGGTTAGTCCCACTCACTTTTAAGACTTTGGGGAACTGTACCTGTCTAGACTGATCTCAGATTTCCCAAACTCTGGGGCTTCTATAGCTGCTACTTGAATCTTGGGTTCCCTGCATGAGAAAGCCACCTCTCTCTCAGGCCCTGTGAAGATCGGTCTGGACTTTGGGTCTGTCTACATGGCCTTACTCTCACCTCCTTTATTGTGTTTCTGGCCCTGGACCTGAGGCTTTCCCTAGAACCTAGCTCATTATTAGAGCCTATCTACCTCTCTCTCTGGCTGTAGCTTCCCCGGCTGGTTTCCCTGCCCCCGGCCCCCTCGAAATGACTACCAGGCCCAAAACTTCATAAATGGTATTATGGCCTGGCCAGTTTAGCCCTGTCCGCATTCCCAGTGCTTCTGACTGCTCAGAATCCGTAGACTAGTAGTACTTCTTCACTTTTAGATAGGGTTTCATATTATAAAACCATGTTTGTTGGGGTGCTTTCCATTGATCACCTCTTAGCACCAGCTTCTAATATAAACTGCTTCCTTTAAGGAACCACTTCCCTCCTCACAGAGAGCATATTGAACAGGAAACTGATAAAAGGTTATGACTGGTTTTATTGCAGTCCTTGCCTCTAGAGGCAAACAGGAAATTTCATTGCTGACTAAACAGGGTTTGCAAGGAGCACTGGCTTTAGTCTCTTCCTCTGGCAAAGTCGGGGGGAATAGAAATGAGTCTGTATCAGAGGAGCCTATAAGAACCTGACTGGAGACATACAAGCAAAATCCTTGCCTGTTGGCCTCCTGCCTTCTTTTATTCTAACTGCATTATTTTGCCAGTCTCCAGGGCAGCCAGGATGTGGTCTCCAAGTGTGGCATCTGCTAGGCTTTTTTCTTAATTTATTTGGGTCCCTGTGTGTGGCTGCACCTCTTATTCACATCCTGTCTGAGGAACGGGTCCAGATACCCTTCATTAAGCTCTAAATATTTCCTGCTCTCCTCCTTAGAACCTTAAACTACAAATACTTATTTTAGGTTTTATCCTCTAGATCCTTTGGGCAGGAGCTGGCAGATCAGGGATTATTGGACTCTGCCATGTCTGCCTGCAGTTCTTTGCTAGGGCTGGGAGTACAAATAATCAAGCACGATTCCTGTCTTCAGAGCTTCTGTCTAGTGGGGAAGGCAAATGTATAAAAAAAAATTGAAAGTATGGTAGTAAAGGGTTATGGTCAACTCTTGGGGGATGAGAAAAGTGGGATGGATACCAGAATATGTGATTGCCAAGAATAGCTGATTAAAAAGCCCTGTAAGTTACTGGATTTTCAGTTGGTCTGACCAACTTCTCTTTTCAGTCAGGTACCAGGAGTCTGAAAGAATACACTCTTATGGAACTGCTTGTGGTAAGTTGTATAAAGGAGAGTTGAGTTGTTCAGGAGCCTCTGACCCGCTATGAGGACTGACCTTTTGCTTGAGGGTAGGGACTTGGGTGTGGTTAGAAACCTATTATTGGAAGGTGAGATGGTTATTTAGTATTCTCACCCAGGATGATTATGGACAGGGGGCTAGGGTAATTTAGGCTGGTCTTTGAGGGTATGTAGAACACTTTTGGGGGAAGAAATAGAGGTTTCCCTGCTAGGAGTTGGGCTGATGGGTAGTATGTTGAATTACAGATGCACATGGAAGAGCCCTGTTTTGACTTCCTTCGAACCAAGCAGACCCTTGGGTAAGTCTGCTGGCAAGATCACTGAGCTCAAATAAGAGTCTGGGGCTTACTTTGCATGCTGAGGTTTATTAGAAATCCTGACTGAGCAGTTTCTCAGGACCTTTTGGTCCTTTTATGCATAGGCATATTCCTTGTCAAAACATCTGGAATTTGCATCTTAGACTAGCCTCTGTTCAGTTCAGGATAGGGGTGGGCACGCTAACCTGAGAATGAAATAGATGCATACACATTTATAGATCTTTCAGGACCTCCAGGCCCACTAAGGTATATAGAAACCCTTCCCTCATGTTCTGAGGGCAGGGCCCAGCTGACTGCCTGAGCTCATATAACTTTTCACTTTGGCTGTAGGTATCATGTCTACCCTACCTGTAGGAACACATCTGGGATTCTAGGATTCTCTGTCACCGTCGGGACTCAGGCAACCAAATACAAGTAAGTGAGTTAGTAGATGAGTCCAACTACTATTCTTGGCATGGAGAGTAGGACTACAGGTAATTCCTTAAACCTAACAGTTCTGACCAAATAGGGTTTGCTTTTAGTCACAGCTTTGGGAATGGGGTGGGGGAGTGCTGGTTCATAGGTGGCCTGATCCAGGACTTGTCCATGTTCCACCTCTTCAGGCAGGTGCCTGACCTGGCCACCATGCTGGAACCAAGTACAAGGCCCTGTTGGTTTTTAGCTTTGAAATGGTCAGGCATGGCTGTCACTGCTTCATGGGGGTGGGGTCTGTATCAGGAAAATGGGCGGGAGGTGTGGGGCTCAGGGTAGGCTTCTTCCCCACCCTCTTTTCTTCCTCAGTTTAGGGGAGAGTATTGAGGACTGGGAAGAAAACATTTCAGCCTCTTTCCTGGAAGTATTCTTGAGCTCTAATTCTCTCCTTTGCCTGGAGATCAGGTCTCTGATTACTTTTAATTGCAGATGTTTTGTTTCAGTTCTGAAGTTGTTGATAAGAAGATAGAAGAGTTTCTTTCTAGCTTTGAGGAAAAGATCGCAAACCTCTCTGAAGATGCATTCAATACCCAGGTGACTGACTGAGCTGGTCTGCTCTTTTGTTCCTTGGCCCACAGAAGCCCTCAAGACAACTAGACACCAGTCTTAAAACAGTGCCATGTGCTGGCCAGCTTTTGAACATTGTAGCCCCAGCCTAATCTGATCATGTCTTCCTAGCTTCATTCCTCCCCATTATGCTGGCAAGTCCCAAGTGAAGGCACCAGTGTGTGTCCATCACAAACCAGACGGGACAAGGCCAGGTGTGTTGTGGGGGAACTGATGTGATGCCATGCCTGAAGATCTCTATTTTTGGTGTAACAGGTCACAGCTCTGATCAAGCTGAAGGAGTGTGAGGATACCCACCTCGGGGAGGAGGTGGATAGGAACTGGAACGAAGTGGTGACACAGCAGTATCTCTTTGACCGCCTTGCACATGAGGTAATAACATGGTTTTTAGAGTAAGACAGCCCTCACAGGGACTCCTGATTTTATAGGAGTCACAATTTCAAACAAATCAGTATTGTGGAAGAGAAACCTGAGGCAGTCGTTTAAGCTTGTTATTTACTTGCTCATTTTTGATTAGTCAAATCTAGATTCTAGACTGGCCTCATTAGTACCTTAGGTGGCCAAGTTAGCAGGATGCTCATCCTTACTCCTCCTCCCCAACCAGTTTCAATCAGAGCAGATCCATTTTTGTATTATATAGTACATGAGATTCACTTTAAGATTTGTGGAGATAAAAAAGTGTTCTGCAAATTAAAGAAAATTTAAAACTTCTGGTCTTTATGAACATAGAGTTCCTCCTCCAGATGTAATGATTCCTGGTGTAGGTCTTTTGACTACTTCTAGCCCAAAGTAATAACACCTGCAAAAAAACCCTCTATGCCCTGCACTCCAGTGCACTCTGATACTATAACCCTCTGCAGTGAATTACATTGGGGCAGAAGGTTTAAGAAGAGGCTTTAGACCAGCTCTTAAGGCACTCCAGTTTTCCTGTTAGAACTTTTCACCTGTTTCAATAGTTACTGTATTTTCTCAAGCTAGAGTGTACAGTTACCAGGTAGCTTGAGAGTTTTGGCGTGGTGTACTCAGCTGGAATTCCAGCATCTGCTGCCCTCTCTTGCTAATCTGCCAGGGCCAGTCATTGCTAAGAAACGTGCAAGGTTGGCAGCAAGCTGAAGCTTAGAAGAATAAAATGATGTGCTCAAACCAAGGAAGGTTTCTAGAAAGTCTTTTGCCAGTCTTTTATAGCTTTATTTCTTCCTTATCTTCCTTTCTCCTATAAGATTGAAGCACTGAAGTCATTCTCAAAATCAGACCTAGTCAACTGGTTCAAGGCTCACAGAGGACCAGGAAGTAAAACGCTCAGTGTTCATGTGAGTACGATTAACTAAGCTGTAGCTCTGTCCTTTTCAGGGCTGTCATTTAGCCATTACCATTCACTGGGTTTGGGTTGCTATCAGAGCTCCTAACAGGTCTTTGTCCAAATCTGGTCAGATTTCTCACCTTAAGTCTTTGGCTTCTTTCAGGTTGTTGGATTTGGGAAGTATGAACTGGAAGAGGATGCTATCCCTTGTGGTGAGGATTCAAACTCTGCTTGTGAAGTGATGCAGCTGACCTACCTGCCAACCTCTCCTCTGCTGGTAGATTCTACCATACCTATTACTGATATCAGGGCTTTCACATCAACACTTAACCTTCTCCCTTACCATAAAATAGTCAAATAAACTGCAGTCTCATTGGCCTGAATGAAGCATTGTGTATTTTAAAATGTGTATTTTATGAAGTTACACTACTATGGCCTTAGGGCTTCCATTGAATTTTTGCACTGGCATCATAGAATTTGATTTACTTCCCCACCCTCTTTTGATTGTGACTAACAAACTAAGGGTTACAGTAGCAGCTGGCAGAGAGAAATTAGGGTGGGCCAAGTGTGACCAAAAAGCTTACCGGAGCAGTTTGAGAAGCCCTGGCCTGTCCTGGTCCTCTCAGATTGAATCCAAACTCCCCATGTAATCAATGTCTTATTAGTGCCTAAATGTTAGGTGCTAATACTAATACTTAAATCATGATGATGATGATGATGTTGTTTTTAATGTATTTTTAAATAAAGATAATTCTGTACTGCCCTTCAGTTGAGCCATTTGCTACTGTGGCTTTCTTTTTATTATGTTTTGTTTCAGTGTGGGGTAGAGACCTAAAAATGAACACTTCTCAAACCCTCTAAGGAAATAAAATATTTTTGGATAAAATGTTGGTAGCCCGATGTGTGCTATATGAGAGTTCAGTGAAGATGCTGGAGAAGAGCATGGTGGGGGCTAAAGACAGAAGGCCAAGTGTAAAGGAAGGGTGACAAAAAGGAGGGATCCTCCCATTATTCAGGAGAGTCCTTGTGAAATGCTAATTCCTATATTCAGGGTTGCCAAATAACTGGCTCCAGGTTTAACAAATAAAATAAACACATTTAAAAAAAAGGTTGGAAAAATTACTTTATGAAGCCTTGAGAAGCACTGAGTATAATTAAACTGTAATCCAGAGTTAAATACAATAGTTCAATTCCAAAATAAAAGTTATTGTAGGTGAGACCATGAAAATTTCCTAACACTTGATTTGAATACATTGCGCTAATTTTCTAAAACAACTCAGAGGAACTGATATTTACAGTAGGTAGAGTGTTTATGAAAAATCAAGTATATATGTATATATGTGCATGTATGTGTATATATATCCTAGATTACATGAATGAGGAAACAGATAATGTATATCTCAATAGCAGTAATAGAGTGCAGAGTTTGAGACTGGGAGTTATAAATGCTTTTCGAAGCCTGGGGTTTGGAAAAGGAACAGACATCTTTTTGCAAAACCTGAAGTTTTTCTCAGGATTGAAGTCAAAACTGCTGTAACTGCCACAAAAGAGGAAAAAAGGGAAGCTTTTCTCGCTTTAATTGTTCATCTGCATCGGAAAGTCCAGTATCCCTGAGATAGGAACCACTGCAATAAGGGAGTATTAAGTAGGTTCTCCCAAAGGAAGACTGTTGCTTAATTATGCCTACTGCCCTGGTGTCAGGTGTAAACTACTTTGCATCTCCCAACCTAATGCTTGGCAGCACCAAGACGTTTCAGTAATGGTTCATCATAAACCCAACATTCTCCATCTTCATGAAATAACTGTAAAAGAAAAAGGGGAGAATTCAGTTACACACTTGCTGTGTACTTCTATAACATCATGCTTCATATTATTTTATGGGCTCATTTTGTTCACCACCATGCTTGCTTAAACCAGTGTTTGGTGCTTCAACAATTCATTGAAACAAATGAAGGAATTACAGCTCAGGGTAAAGAAAGAGTAGCAGCTGGGGGGTTGGGACAGGCTTCCCCAAAGCAAGCTTACCCTTGTCTCCCACTGAATTTCCTTCTCCTTCCTTTCTCGGGCTTCTGCTCTTTGTCTTTCTTCGAGTCTATGCTTGGCTTCAGTTGCTGCATCAATATCTCTGATTTTTAAGTTGAAAGTGACATCCTTCCAAAGGCTAAAAGAAGAAGTCGAGGTGCTAAATACTAGATGAACACAGGAGTTAGCAATCTTGAATGACAGTCTACAGCTACCCTGAATACAGAATAATCACAAGTCAAATGACTTTAAGTGCTGTATGTAGTTCTCAGACTAAATCTCTTTAAGCTGGCACCAGGGCACTAGAGTAAAGAACAGAAAAATAGATTATACTGCTATTGCTATTTGTCAAAGAAAGAAAGAAAGGATAGGCAGAAAGCTGGATATATGATACATAATAGAGGAGAAAGAACAGTGAGAACTGAGACCTGGGATTCTATTTCTGGCTCTACATCTAATTAGCCATGCAACTTTAGGGGTGTCAGTTCACCTCTCTAGGGCTTGAGTGTCCTTTACTCTAAACCGAAGGATTAGATCAGAGAACCTGTGAAGTTCCATGTCAGAAAAGCTCCTTTGGATTTAACAGTGAGAACTCGGAGAAACAGTGTGAACAGAGAGAGGGTCAAAAGGTGAATTGCAGAGGCTTAAAAAGACTTGGCTTCCTCTCAAGATCTGGAAGATAATAATTGGACAGGTCTGATCCAAACATGGCACTTTACAAGTGAAGACTCCTAGGGACGTGAAAAGTGGCCATGCCTAAGATCCCCTTGTGATAACAAACCATGTATGTTTACAGATTTCTGCTTAGCAGACTATTGGGGGTTAATTTGTTAGGTCCTCTTACTTAATTTAAGAAATCTCCTAATATTGCTAAACAAAGAACTTTAGTGCATGATTCCTCATAACCACTAAAAGATACCAATTTTACTGGGCAAATGAAAAAGGAAACAATTATAATATTTAAGACTATTGAAAAATTGAATACCAGTTAGGCATTTGATATTAAGGAATTGATTTTCTTAAAGGATGACATTGTAGTTTTTTTTAAAGTCATTTTAGAGATATATACTGAAATACTTAGGGATGAAATTTTTTAAAAAAGTTCTTGCAAACAAAAGACCTGAAGGTGTTTTACTAATAAACACCTCAGTTGGGACCTCCCTGCCATCTCTTCTAAACCACAGAGATAGTGATAAGTTAATGCACACTGGGTACTTACACGCCAAGCATCATATATATGTTACATGCTTATCTCATTTAGTCCTCACAACAACTCTGAGGTAGATTTTAAGGAGGTGATAAAAGGTGAACTTACAGTCTTGGTTACAGAACTAGTAAGTGGTGGAGCTCCACATGAACCCAAGCATTAAAACTTAGCCTGTGCCAATATATTCTGCTATACTGTCTCCCAAACCCAGCCTTGTGCCTATGACTCACCGATAGCAGGAACTCTGCCTCAAGTTATGTCATTTCCTTACCTGCGGGATTCATAGTCATTCTGATCTTCCAACTTCCTCACTTTCTTTTTGATTATAGGCAACTTCTTGGTATCTATAAAAACTGTATTTTCCTAGAAAACAGAAGAGGTAGGCAGATATTTTACTGTTCAAACTGTTCTAGAAGTTAAACCTTTAATTAACAGATGTAATAATCAAATCTCTATGTATTAATGATGTAGACAATGAGTTTTATATGTAATCTTAAGCCTACACACAGGTGTGTGCCTTAATTCTTGGTAGAAGCCTCAGTGCAACAGACATTTTCAATGTGGCTATGTGCTACATTCTCATGATGTAATCTTTTAGAGAACCAGACCCATAAATAATCTTAATGATAAGTATGCTGAAGTGTTTTTTACATTTAAAATTCTCCGAGTCCAAAATCTAGTTCATTGACTCCTGTTAATCCCATACCGTCTTCCTCCTACCTTAAATGAGGTATAGGTACTGTCTGCAATTTCCTTGAAGGCAAGGGCTATCTTACTTATTTCTATATCACTGGTGCCAAGCAGTCAATACATTTCTTATACAAAATAAAACTGCATAAATACAAATTAGCACTTAGTTTTATAAACATACCACACATTCTAATGATATAGTTAACATTTACTGGGTGCTTCTATGGACCAAGCATTTTCTACATATATTATTCTTGAGTGTTTTGAGAGGAGAAAATTAAAAACCATTCTACTACCTGTACTGCTGGGGAAGAGATGGAGAAAGGAAAAGGCTTGTCTTGAAGAGACGGCATTAGAGCTGGCCTTGGTGGTTAAATTTCCAGATGAAGGAAGCCAGAGTAACAGAAAGGCTACAATTTTATGTAGCCTGAAACAAGTGGCAAAATATAGTTTCTTACCCCTGTTGTATATTTTGCGTACATTACACCATTCCATTCCCCTTCAACTGAACAAAAAGACTTCTTGTCATTTGGAGAACTAAACAGAAAAGGAAACATTTGTGTTAGTCTTAAGTTGAAAAGTACCAAAGAATCTGAATCTGGTCAAGGTGGCCTTCCTACACAGAGCAAAACACAGAATAGCAGATGTAAAGTCTTATATAAAGGTAGATTAATAGAACTGCATTTACAAGAGCCAAATGTAAGAATGGGGGCCCTAAACAAAATGCTCATGAACCTGAGAGCCTATTAACATTGAGTATAAGATGAACAAGAGAGCCAAGTGGTGGGTGCTGGGGACACAGCAGACAGCCCCTACCCTAAAGCTGTTCACAGCCTAATGGGGAGAGACGTTGCTAATGAGATTCTGGATGGTAAATTCTGTGGTGAGTTTATATGAGAACTAGAGTTCAAAGTAAAAATTGCTGGGCTGAGGGTTAGGGACCAGGCTTTCATCCTCAGGCTGAAAGGGACCTCTGGGTCAAATGGTTTGACCTTTTCTCCCCTTCCTCAAAAGTCACAACAGGCTTCTACTTGGACTTGATACATTTGGCAGGTATGGAATTTGGGAATATAAGCATCACAGGAAAAGACAGGTTAGGAGGGGTAAGGCATGAACATGGAAGGAGGCTGAAAGAGGTCAGAAGAGAAAAATACACAGGAATGAACCTGCTACCAATTGGACTGAAACTTAAGTTTCCTCTATAATTTAGGGGCCTTAGGGAAAGGGAGGCAAGTGGAAAGAAAAAGGGTAGGATCTCAGATTTAAAGTCATTGTAAGTGGTTCTCAAAGTATAGTCTGGGGACCCCTGAGGGTTCCCAAGACACCATTAGGTCAAAACTATTTTTCTAGTATTAAAACATTATTTGCCTTTTTCACTTTACTTTTTCACAAGTGTACAGCAACTGAATGACTGCAAGTAGATAGGAGAATCCAGCTGTTTTCTATTAGTTACAGTCATGCCCCACTTAATGATCGAGACGTTCTGAGAAATGAGTAGTTAAGCAATTTCGTTGTCGTGCAAATATCTTAGAGTGCACTTTACACAAACCTAGATGGTATAGCCTACTACACACCTAGGCTGTATGGTATATAGGCTATAAGCCTATACACCACATTACTGCACAAACACCACAAGATTAAATCAAGAGAAAATGATGCAATCAAGAGACAAGACAAACATGACATGAGGCTGCTGCTGACATAGGATATACTGTTTTAAAGCCAACTTTTTTGTAAGCAGAAAGTACTCTAAAATAATAACAAAAGTATAGTAAGTACATAAATCAGTAACAGTCATTATCATCATATATTATGTATTGTACATAACTGTATATGCTATACTTTATATGAACTGTGGGTTTACACCAGCATTACCAAACATGGAATGTGATGTGTTGCACTATGACATTACAATGGTATGACATTGCTATGTGACAGGAATTTCTTATCCATATTATAATCTTATGTCTTTTCATGGATATGTTTTGTGGTTGACATTATTATGCAGTGCATGACTGTATATTAGAGATTTACAAAATTCAAAATGTGCAATGCCACTCACAAATTTCTTAAAAGTTGTGGAAAGTTCTTTTCCATAAAAATACTATTGTCATTTATAAATGCGTTTGTTTTGAAATCTGTTATATTTTATTATTAAATTGATGGGTATAATAGAAACAAAACCAAAAAGTTTGACACCTACTCAGCTAATATCTTCATCTGATGCTCAATTCCCTAATGTGAAGAGCCCACCCAGCAGCACTCTTTTAGCTCACAATTTTGAGGGTAGTCTAATATTTATAGCTATGACTAGTGGAGAATTCTGCTGAGTTAGCAGTTCCTGTTGGTACTGATTACCTCTAAGGAACTCCAAGAAGCAGGCATACCCATGTCTCCATTCTGGACATCTTATTTCCAACACCTACCCTTTTTGGGGAGCAGCAGCATTACAGAGGTGACTTCTGCTGTTCTTTAAGCTCTGCCCATATATTCTGACTGCAGTATTTTGGATTTTACACTGATCTTTAGTCAATTTCATCTTTGTGTTCATGGTCCCACCCTGCTCAAGATTTTCTTGGATACTGATACTGTTCATCTAAATTAAACTATCTTCCAGGAAAACTGGTTAAACAGTCATCTTCCAACTGTAACACTGTTCCCAATAAATCCTTTGGGGGCAGAGAAAGTCCTGCAGATTTTCCTCCTTCAGGCAGGCTCTGAACCTACCCAACTGTCACTCAGACTGCACAGCTATCTTCATTGGACCCTACCTAGAGTGTCAAAGAGAACCAAGCCAAGATGTGATAGTTACCGTTTTCCCCAAGAAAGGTACAGAAAAAAGAACTGTGAGGACTTGGAAATACTTTAGTGGGAGTTACAGTGTCTACTGTATGGAATAGCTAGTTCATGGCTCAAACTGGCAATAATGAGGCAGGAACACCCAATCTGGGTTGGCTAGATGGCCTAGGCGAACCTTTTTCTATTTCCCAATTGCAAGTCAATTTCCTAGGAAGGAACTCCCACTAATGATCTCTGACTCTTTTGAACCTATATTTTAGGTCTCCTAAAAATGAAATTTTTAGAAAAAGACATGATACACAAGATGAAAAAGAAGTTTACAAAGACAGAACCATTAAAATGGTCAATTCCTAACAGTTCAAGACAAAAAAAGTATTTCTGAGAAGCAGAAGAGCACCAAAGCAGAAAAGCAAAACAAAATACCTACAAGATCTCAGCAGTAATTCTGTGCTTCTTGCCCCCATAGAAAGGTTTAGTGTGGAAGACGATATTTGCACTATAGCCTGTTTTGGAACAATTAATACTGCATTCTCCGCCTAGTTCCACCCAGGGCACCGTGAGGATAGACCTGCAAAATCAGAAGTTTTCAGATAAGGGACATAGCTTAAGGAAAGGCAAGTCCTGCTGCTTGCTGATTAAAAGAAATGGACAGAGCTCTACTTGCCTTCCATAACCATTGGGGAATGTGAGAATGTAATGCTCATCATGGTCCAGACATGAAACACAGCCTGTGGAGAGAAGGGATAGAAACTCTGATGACTGGTGTCAAATGGCCATAAGGCTCTATTGTCTGATTGACGGATACTACATTCAATCTAGGGAAAACCAAGCTTGTATCCCACTGCTACCCTCATCCCCAATACATATGCTTACATGCAAACGATGACATCCAGCCTGGCTTTCTGGGGCCATTTTCTCTTACTTAGACATATTATGTGTCTAGCACATATTAGAATGATATGAAATTCTCCAATTAACACTGGAGTCTACCCAATGCCCAAAGACTATACACTTACCCTGCCCTATGTTGTGCACGCCAATTGACATCCCAAGGAACTTTGATTTGGTCCAGATATGAGCATTGAATTGGATCTTCTTGTTAAAACACTCAGCATAAAAGGCTGAAACTGCAGAAATTGCTTTCGATAAGTGTACTATGTAGGTATAACTACCCCTCCAACTCTCTTAATTTGAAGAACAAACTAGCTCCAAGGGGGAAATCCTTTACCCCTCAAAGAAGTGCCATGAACGAGACCTTGTTTTCCCCAATGCAAGCACCCATTCAGGGCCACGTGGGTAGGGACTTCCCTGAACCATGAAGCTATGGCCAATCTTGAAGGCTTAAGATCAAAAGATCTGTCTGTTCTTATGGTCGGCAAGCACATTCTTGTCCCAGCTCCAACCTGAGCTCATCCAGTATTTTCAGTTGTACCTCTGCACTGAGCAAATAAGATGCTGAGAACATGCATTCTCTCCACAATGCCAGGAATATACATATTGTACAGAAACTACATCTCATTTACATATTGATACATATTTAATCAGTGGCGTTAACATAGTCTTTGGAATTTATATAAGGAACAGGTATGAGGAACCAGCCCTCACAGGATTGGGAGGGTACAGGCAGTCATAAAACCGATAGTACAGTGACTTCACCTATGGAAATTTTTATGACCTTCTTTAGAGAGAATATTCTAAAGTGGATGTTTTAGAGAAGCTCTGTAACTTACTGGGGGGATGATGGGAAACCTGCTCAGCCACGAATGTTACGCTGTTTTTGGAAACCCCGGGAACTGGTCCTTCTGAAACCAGCTCCTGCAAGCAAATATAACATTTTTTTTTTCCTGGTGTGGAAACACAAATGACACTGCAGAGAATCTAGTAACTGAAGGCTCTTGATACATACTTTTATTATGTCACTTAATTGCACTTCTGAAATTATTGCTTTGTGTCAGTCTCCCTAAGGCATTCTTGAAAGCAAGGATCATGTGCCTTACTTAAGGCCAGGACTGGCACAGAGTAGGCACTTATCAATGTCTACTAAATAAGTAGGAACAGACCCATACTGCCTCTGTATGTGTCTATATATTTTAAATCAGAGTTCTTCAAACCCAATCTTCTCCTTTTTAGTAAATGACACCAACCAACTCTGAAACCCAAAGGCAAGGATTCATCTCTGACTGTCCCCTTTTTCCCTTACCTCCCCTAATCCATCTATCAGTTCTAATTCCAAAATATAGCTCGAATCAACCATGTCTCTCCTGGAATAATGCCACAGTTTTCTCAGTGGTCCCCTTCTATTTTTGCCCATTTCCAAATTATTTTTCATAAAATCATTAAATAATCTTTTCAAAGCAAAAATGAGATCCTGATAAACCATAGTTGTCATTATAGCCCATGAAACCTTGAATGACCTGATCTCTAAATCTATATCCTTATCTCATGCCACTTTTTCTCCTTGTTCACTATATTCAAAATATGCTGACCCAACAACACTGCTCTTCTATGGATAGTGAGCAACTTCTGATTACTTTATAATTTTTATCTGGCCCCAAATAAAATAAAACTTTGAATCACTAAGCAACTTAAGATAACTAAAAATATTAGTGCAGAACTCACTGTGTTCTCTTCGGTATCATTTGGTAATGTCCAGTGACACTGAAAGATCTCGCCCAAAATAGGGTTGTATGGCTTTTTGGCAACTGATCCTCTCCTTCCTGCGTGAAAGGCTGAGAGGTACCATTTCACAACCTGAACCATTCGGTCTCTGGCATCCTTCTGATCACTAATGCTGCAAGGGAGAAAGACAATATTTTAATGTCCTGCTTTCTGACAGGAGACAAGCTCACACACAGCATGCCTCATCACGATCCACCCCGAGACAAGCTGAGAAGATCCAGCACCAGGAGATGGGTCTCCTGATTCCCTTTGATATTTGGTTAAATAGTTCTCTTAAATATTCCTCAAGAAGGATTGATATATATCAATCTCAGCCAATGTGCCCACCTACTGTGAAACTTCAGTGATTTGTATCTGGCTTTAGTAAACCACAGACCAAAGCCAAGGAATGCAATCAGCAAAGACAGATTAGAACAACCCCTTATAAAGAAAAATTTCCTGCTACCACTGAAAATCAATGTGAACTCACCTCTCCGTAAATAAATCCCACTTTTAGATGACTTCTATCTTTGAACATACATTTAATATTGCAAGTTTTACATTTAAAATTTATGAATCAGTCTGTAATTTGGAAACTAGACTAATAAGCTCAAGGGCAGACACTGTGACCTTTTCTTTTCCAGCTCACAGTGTCTTGGAAACAATGAGCACTTCATAAAGATCTATTGAACTTAGTTAACTGAACTTCATTAGGACATAGTGTAAATAATTTCATAGCAATTACCAACCCCTGGGCCAAATAAGCTCATAGACTTGGCTCCGTAAATACTGGCTACCTATTAATGGGCTCTCAAGATGTTTTAAACTGTTTAACTTAGATGCCTAACAACATCACCACTATATAACCTTGGCATTTAATATAAACAAAATGTCAAAGCCACTTTCCCCAAGAGATGTTTAATAAGCAGAAGGGAATCCATCTATTTTATAAGGCAAAAGGCTATTGAGTAAAATCTTAAAAAATTGGAAACTACTGTGTTTTAGTCAAATACCTCACAAACAGGTCCGGATGTGCAAAAAAGTCTGCATACATTTCTAAAAGAGATCTTCTTTCAAGAATAAATGTTGGAAGGACTACCTGAAAAACATATACATTGGACCTTGAGGATCAAATTTCACTGCAGATAAACAGACTAAACTGCTTAAAAAACCCCAAAACTCATCCCAATCATAACACCCACCAAGTACTCCCAGGCATGCTTTTGGTATCTACTTTCCAAATTGTTCTGCTTCATAAATGCCCATTATCCTGCCCAGCAGGTGAAAAACAGAGAAGAGGCTCCGAATGTTCACCTGTCACTTCCTCCATGCAACTTCCCATTAGCTCCCCTATTCCCCATATCACTATAACAAACAACAAGCCACTCTAGCAACCTCTGGGTGGCTACTTGCTGGGGCATCACACACACATTATCTTATTGAACTGTAAAACAATCCTGCTCTGAAGAAATTATTACCCCTATTTTACAATGGAGAAAAATGAAGCTGAAAGAGGATGAGAAATGTTCTCACTGAACTGTTATTAATGTGGAATTCATAATTGGGTCTGACTTGGGATGGGGATGGTGTCTGTGCACTTTCCTCTTTGCTGTGGCTTCTCTATTGTCAGGTGCACTAAGAAATTCATTTACTTATGAGAGAATACCAGCATTCACATCTTAGGTGGAATGTGACAAATATCATACTACGAGATGCTCAAGTTACCCTGGAAGTTCAGGAGAGGAAAAAATCATATTCTGTTTGGGGGACCCAGAATAAGGGCAGAGCTGGGAAACAATTCACTGAGGGGCACTAGAAAAAAGCCTTAGAGAAGAGCAAGGCTATAATAAAGTGAGAATAAAACAAAAGAACAAGACATGAAGATGGGAGAACAAAAAGATATCAAGACAGGAAATGGAGTCTGACAGAAATTGACCAGTGTGGCTGGGTATATAAAGAGTATATAAAGAGTGCTCATGGAACATGAATTCAGAAAGGGACACTCTAGCTATAACATTTAGAACGTTCAATATTATTATAGAGTTTAAATTTTAAGTAAACATTTTCCTTCCATAGAACATGTGTGTTCATAATTTAAATACAGTTAGATTGGTGGGTAAGCTTACGTACTGACTTAGGAAACTTCCTATCACTCTTGGAGAACACAGAGGTTATGAATCACCAAGTAAGAATGCTGAAGAACAAAAAACAGGGATAAAAACCTTTAATGTATATAAATAGCTCTTACAAATCAAGAAAGATTACTATTGCCAGTGGAAAAATAAACAAAAGAATTGAATAGGCAATTCAAAAAAAAAAAGAAAAGGTCAAAAAACAAAATGTTATTTGATTTATAATAATAATAAAAAAAAAAGAATTGCAATATTGATGAAAGCCAGCTGGGCTAGCTTGTCTTCAACATGGGTTCGAGTACTCATTTTGCCACTTCTTAGGTGTGAGGAGGCCCTGGAAAATTAAATGAACTTCTCTAAGTTTCTGTAAAACAAGGATAATTACATACTCTGTTTGTATTTTAGGGTTGTTCTGAAGACCAAGTGAGGTAAATGGAATGTGACTTAATAGTATTTCCAAACACTACAAAGTATTTGGAAACTAACTCTATTTTGAAAAAATCTGAACTGAGAAAATAGCTTTATAAATAGAAGAATATTTACACATTTAAGGCATTATTGAAATAACACTTTGTAATGCATAAAAGGAATCAAATTTTCAACATCTGTTGGCAGTCACAGCCATTTGTTTGTGCCAATATGGATTTCTAAAATAGCTAATTTTTAAAACACATTTGGTAAAAAATAATATCATTCATAAAGTAACAAGACTTTAGTGGTTCCAGACCCAAATATGAATTATCTGGCAGAGGAAATTATGTGAGGCAAAAACCAGAAACTTGATTACAGCAGACACTGGGTTGCCTACACACCTCCTTCATCACTAGTAATAGAACTCTGATTCAGGTTCAGGCTACAGGTTGCTGTGAGAGTCACAGGATTCTCCCAGATCTCAAGGAGATAAATGTAGATTGATCTGAACCAATTATTTAATGTCCCCTGCCAGTGACTGGCTTAAACATGGACACATTCCTGGCACCCTGGTCAATGAGATTCAACTGAAAGTCTGATGTGTCACTTCTGGAAAAAAATGTCCTTCCTAATAACAACAAAAATATTCATGGAAAAAATTGTTTTTCTGCCTCCTGACATATTTGTATAAGGATGTGATGACTGGAAGTGTGGCAGCCATTTGGCAATGATGAGGAAAGAAACCTGAGTGTTAAAGTCAGCATGCTGAGGATGGCAGAGTAGAGAGACTGAAGGGAACCTAGGTCCTTTCCTGAATTGTTGAACCATCAAATTAATCAATTCCAGAATTACTCTACTTCTGGACTTCTCATTGAGACAATAAATATAGTATTGTTCAAGTTACCTTTAGGTGGGTACTACATTATTGTGGATCAAAACAAACAGAGGTAGAAAAGAATATTATAGATGTCGACATCTAAAATTAAGCTATAATTTTCGAAGTGACAATTCTGCTCTAGCAATTATGAAATCTAATCATCACTGAAAAAATTCTGGGAGCAAACTCCTGCAAATATTCTCTCACCCAGGACATTCCTGGCAAGTATATTGGGTTCTACAAATTAGTGCTATCCTTGTGTTTCTGTTCTTGTTTAGATTTGGGGTGAAAAGTTTTACTGTAGACACTTGTTAGAAAGTATTATGGCTTAGTCTTTTTTCTTAATTGCCCTCTAAATCTAAAACCGAAATGAAGCTTGCTACTGACAAAGCCTGCAGCTCGTCCTTAAAATAAGAGGGAGTAATGGAAAGATTATAGATTTTGAAATCATGAACCAGATTAAAATCTCAGTTTTGCCACAATAGGATTTAGCTAAGTTACTTTAACTTCCATGAGTTTTAGTTTCTTCATCTATAAAACTGAGTTAACAATAACGCCTACTTTGTAGGGCAGTGGTGAGAATTAAGTGAAAGGATGAGGCTCCTAGCATAGTGGCAAGGATATACAAAAAGCATCCATATACCAGTCTCCTAAATCAACTATGGATTCTGTTTAGAGCACCAAGTTTAAATTTAAATTCAAATCCAGACCACAATAATTGTATGGCTCAATGTGTGCCATGCAATTTTCCATACACCACCTGTTCTACTCCTTACAACAACTCTGTAAAGCAGGTCACTATGTGTCCACTTTGTATGAGAAACCTAAAGATCACAGAGGATGGGGCCTGCTCAAGGTCACACTGTTTGATAATAGCAGAGGGAGGATACTAACACAGGTCCTCTAACCTCAAGATCAGAACTCTTGCTCATTTTGATTCTGTGCACACTATACTACTTAAGATTTTGTCCACACTACTAAGCCTAATGGTATTTCTTGTCCCCAATAAAATCCAAATCTTTATTCATACTATCTCTATGAAATTATTCTAGCTTTACTTATTTCATCTATTTATTAAAAATTTCAATTTACTCATTTATATATATTAAATTACAACAAAACGAAAGTATAAACAGAAGTTATATCATTATATTATACTTGCAGGTACACTCACCATACAATCACTAAAAATTCACACATACACATTAAGACAGCAAATGCCAAATTTGATTCTTACCTTAGTAAGATCCATTCCAAGCCTAACCTGGGATAAGAGATGCATGATAACGCTCTTGTGCTCTTCCACTGATCCTGCCTCCCCTTCATCATCCCTATCGTCATATGAATCGAAAAGGTCTAAAATAAAACAGGTCTTCTTAGACTGGTGTTAAACTAGGCCAGTTTGTGCTGCTACCAGTATTACAATTTTTTTTTCACCAAAATGTTAAGAAAAAATTGTTAAATTCTCAAACCTCACTTACCAGCATCACTTGTTCCATTGGACATGGAAGAATTAAGTGATTCTGTGGTATCTGGGCGCTTTAGGCTGTTTCCTGAGCTGCTGTGGGTCAAGACTGAGGCAGATCCAGAGGAACTAAAAAAACAATCAACTTCTTAAGACTTTTAAGAAAGCAATTTAAAGTCATGGAAAGATGCGAATTTATATGTATAAAAACTACTTAAAACTAAAATACAGAGATAGCTGACAGAACCAACCAGACTCTTAGAAGTTAGCTGGTTACACACACACACACACACACACACACACACACACACACACACAAACGCTTTCCAACTCTCTCCCTGTCACTCTTATTCTGAGGCTGTAAACTTTAAAATTTGATGACCAGGTCTCCTGTCTTATATTCTTTCTACACAGTATGTGCTCAACTAAGCCATGTTGAAAGGTCAACAAAATTAAGATTTTGCCTCTGCTTCTAAGTTAAAATTAGAGTTCATTTTCTAATTTTGTTACTATGTATGAATGTAGATATGTCAAAATTATTGGCAACAATTGGAGAACCTCAAAAATGGTACGCTATTACTTAGGTCTCTGAAAGCCGTCTTGTCTATATTTTTGAGATCCTTTGTTATAAGTCTACATTGGTATTAACAATCTTCTCAGTCATTAAAAAACTGTATTTGAAATTACAAAAATAAAAGTATATTATTTTTTACAAGTAAATTATAGTAACTAGTATTATAAGCTGGTTAAGAGTCTAAAAAATGTTTCTTCTATTATATTATTATACCTGTGATCATAACTTACCCAGGATTATTATTTGTATATTAATAAAATAATCAAAGGCATAGTTTATTTATTAAGTATAAAAACAGAAACCAAATCTCTCACACTGCAGATATTTTTGATATTATTTATAAAACAGTATACCTATAATTAGTCTTTTATTACAAATTAATAGGTGCAAATCATGTATTCTAATTTAAATATATTTTTCCCTGATTACTTACCTTTATTTAAATTTTTTAAATTTAATACTAAATTTTATTTTTTTAGAGTAGCTTTAGGATCATAGCAGAACTGAGCAGAAAGTACAGAATTCCCATATGTACAACCTCCCCCACTATCGACATCCCACACCAGACTGGTATGTTTGTGACAACTATGAACCTACAACCGACACATCATGATCACTCGAGAACATAGTTTACATCAGGGCTCACTCTTGGTGCTGCATATTCTATTGATGTTCCACCATTGTCGTACTGTAGAAAAAAGTTTCACTATCATAAAAATCCTCTGTTGTCTGCCTATGATGAAACATTGGAATTATTAGAACATTCTAATATTAGAATATTAGAACATATGATTTCTAATTTAAACATAGTTTGTCTTGGTTACTTACTTGCTTTCAATCTATGTTTCAAAACTCCTTAGGTAACTAAATATTGCTTCTTTGATAATTTAGTAGTATACACATCATAAGGAACTGTAACTAATGTCTACCTCACCAGTTTTAAGAGCTAATGAAAGATATGAGTAGAAGACCTAGGTAAGAGAAGTCAAATTATCATTAAAGAGCTGCCCGAAAATTATCTTCAAAATGTTTTATGGCTCTTTGATATATCATCAAAATAAGAGTCAATCTTTTAAATCAACTGATCTAAAAACAGAAAATCCTTTAAAGCGTGTGTTTTACTGAAGATGCATTTTCAAAAGTCAGATCTATTTATGCTGTGAAAATGTTCAATAAAGCTCAAAATGGAAAAAATGAGATAAATTCTCATTTATCTAATTCATAAGTTATTTCACTCAAGATGAAGGATTTAAAGAATATAGTTAAAGAAACAGCAACCTTGACCAAAAAATGATATTTATACAGGAAAGATTTATCTGCAATGTGCTAATTTATATAAAATTTAATCGTAAGAGCATAAATTAAATAAAAAAATTTAAAGGTTTGAACTTAATTATAACTAATTACAACAGAATCTAAAGTCTTACTGATTACCTAATATGTCCAAACACTGCATGTGTTCATCTCCATACAATCTAACTTCCATAACAACCCTACAAGTTAGACATGACTAGTCTCATCACACACGGATATTCAGAGGTTCAATGATCAGCCTGAGGTCACACAGCTGCTAGAGCCATTTCAAATGCATGTCTGGTTTCAAAGCAAATATTCTTTCCGAAATGCATGGTCATCTAGTTTATAAAAGTATAAAACCATACTGCTCAATAACATAGTTCACATGTAGCTATCATTACCACAGGTATTTAGAAACTTAACAGGGAAAGAACTTAAATTTTCCAGGTATGTGAGAGTATGTGTGTGTTCTGTGTGTTCTGAGAGTATGTGTGTGTTATGTTCTGTGCGTATATGTGTGTGAGAGCGTGTGTGAGAGAGGAGGGAAGGAGAGAGACAGACAGACATAGATATGGAGGGAGGGAGGAAGAGGAGGATAAGTAATAGGAGGAGATAGAGGAAAAGAGAGAAGACAGAAACTTGACCTGAGAGTTAGAAAACAAGTGGGAGCAGCTGATGACCAGTAGGTGTTACAAGCTCAGTGCCTACAGAAAACCGGCAGAGAACATAAATGCTGTTAACCATTAAGGGTGCCGACTACCTGTGTAGTCGAAAACCCTTGTTAAGTCAGCCCTCCACATATTGAAAATACTATGTGAACAGGGCCATGTTATAAGACAATACAGCCCTGGAGCCAGCATACTTAATTTGAAGGAAAATAAAGCCCCATTAGAAAACAAAACAAAAAACAACTGAAAAAGCCAATAAACACCGTGCTGAATATCTGCAGTCCCTTACTAGTTTGGGAATCTAGACAGAGCATATAAGGAGTGAAACGGAAGGAGAAAAAAAATCCAGAGTGGATTAGCTAGACACAGAACTTAACTCTGGATCTCTTCAAATAAATGGGAGGCAGGGGTTCCATGAGCTGTGTGTATTTGTTATGGGATGGGTACAGGAAGAGCACAGAGAATGAAGCTTACAAGAAAGAGAAATGGGAAAAAAGCCTATGAGCTTGCAAGTGACTTTGTATATATGCCTATTACAGGTATAACAGGTAAGCATTTAAATTTTTCTATTTGAGGAAAAGTCTATCATCAGTATCTGTCAAAATCTGCCTGCTTAGTATCTCTAAAACCCACACACTTCAATTCCCATGCTTTTACTTTAGCTCAGACTATCAATATTTCTCAATTTATTATTCGGCTTTTTGGGAGGTGGTTTCCCAACTTGTACTGTAGCCTTATTGCACTCAATTCTATGCAATTTTGGCAAATCTGTTTTTTGAAAATGCAGACCTGACTAGCAACTGCCATCGCTCATGAGAAAATGTTCAAAATTCATAAAAGGCTAAAATACTCTTTCATGACCAGGGCCTTGTCAACCACTTCTCTATCTTTTAAAAATCTCTCTCCATCACTTATGCTGCAGCCACACTCAACCAAGCTCCCCTTGCCTCCAGACCTTTCTTAAAACCTTTGCATCTCCAATAGAACATTTCCATTTCCCCCTCATCTCCTCACCCCCATATCCCTTTCTCTCTAGTCATCCACATCTCACTTGAGGATCATATTCCCTCCTTCCTCTGTGAATCCTTCCCAGACTTCTCATGGCTTTCTGTGCTTATTCTTACCATAGAATGTACACCACTGGATTATAAATGTCTATCTATTCCCCTAAAAGACTGTAAGTTCCCTGAGGACAGAGACTGTTTTTTTTTTTTTTTTTTACCTTTGTATCTCATCCTTCCATCTAGTATAGCACCCAATTTATCATCCTTCCACCTAATACAGCTCTCTAATGCAAAAACAAGTAATGGTAACCTCTTATTTATATAATACTTCCTAGCATATATACTCTCATTTGACCCTCTCTTAATCTTGGTGCTACAGAAATAATGCCCAGAGTTCCACGAACCATATTGGCATCTTATTATAGCTGATGTTAATTTATTCCATTTGAATTAGTCAAGAGTAAAATCAACGTTCTCACAGAACTGGCTCTGATAGTAAGTCAATTAAATAGAAGCTGTCTTTTATACTTTTTCCAAACAGTTAACTTATACAGGAGTCTGTCATTAATACCAGTCTCAAAATCAAATTCCATTTTTAAAAATCAGGAGAGTCACTTAAATACATACTTAGTTGGTCTACTTACTCTATTAAGCGCTTTGGAGATGAGCCACTTTGATGAAATTCATCAGCATCGTAGAATTCATCTTCACTGCTAGAATAAGAGAACTCCGGGACTGTATTTGGAGATAAGTTGACATGGCTTGGAGAAGTTAGGCTGCTACTAGGTGGTGAGTGCCCACTGCCTAGGAAGTTAAAAGGTTTTAAATTAGGGGACAATGTTGGTAATAGAGGGGAAGAAATTATGGAGATTCAATTAAAGCAGACCTTTCCAAAGTCAAGAAAGAGTTTAGTTAAGTTGGTAGAAGTCCTTACACTATTTGTAAAGAAAATTAACATTAAAATTAGACAAAGAAAAAGGCAAATCATGTTCTAGAATGAGATATAGACTTTTAAATAACTGAAAAAAAAATGCTAGGTCCCCATTCTATAATTATTTTTAATATTAGGAAGGGAGCTCTTCTGATTATAGTCGCAGCGCATGAATTCTGGCATTGGAAGTTCTACAACAGATACAATTATCGGTGGGGAGCCAGGGCTCTTATTTTATCCAGTAGATACAGATACCTCAAAGTAATAGCATCAGCACTTTTACTAATTCAATTTCAAAATGGGCTAAAATCACAAGGTAATATTTTATTATTACACAGTAAAAGTACTACCCAGAAAAGAAATGTATGGAGCAACTATAGGAGCTTATTCTCCTATCTCAAGAGTGGTTTTGGTTTTGGCCTCCAGGTATTAACAGGGATAAAAGCACATAGTGCTTCCATGAGTTTTGGTTGACAGGTAACTCTAAATAAATCATTTAAAACAAGAAATCTAATACTAACATTGATAGCATCCCTGTAAATTAAAGAAAAAATAAAGACCATAAGTCTAAATAAATTATGAAAATGAAAATGAAAATGAAGTATTCTTTTTTTGCTTCTACAACTGGTAAAAATATGAAAGACTGATAATCTACCCTAAAAAAATACATACATGCCAAAAGTTGTTGTACAAGGATATTTCACTGAAGTATTGCTTATATAGGTAAATTTTGGAAACAACCAAAAAGATAATACCTGCTCAGGCAGCTGTAAAAAGAATTTTACAGACCTAACTGTATATAAATAAAAAACTCGCTAAATGTTCTCTGTTAAATGAAAAGTGAAAGTCACAGAAACACAAGATCTCATTTAGGTTAAAACCAAAACAATAAATATACACAATATAGGTATATATGTACATACTCAAATGTCAAAGGGAAAAGTTAAGAGGACTTTCAGCTTTTGTTTTCTGTAATTCCATATTTTCTGATTCCTTTACAATAAAAAAATAAGTATACAAGTCTAACTTGAGCAAATTCTCTTAAAAAGTCAACATTGATCTTTAAAATAAATCATAAGGTAAACAAACAATATCCCGCATAGTTTATTTAAATTATAATTACTACTAAAGCTCTGGTTCAATCACAAAGTTAACTACTTCATGTATGGAACTATAAATGGTAAAACTGATTATCTCCAACAGAAATATACAACACACATTTCAATCTTTTATCCCTTAGTAATCAAACATAAATCTTAAATGTAAATGGGGAGTTATGAGAAGTAAAGGAAATATACATATCTGTACCTGTACTATTTGGTGTTGGAGTCTGATGATGTCCCAAAGTAGCTAATACAGGTCCAACTGGTAGGGAAGATGGACGCTGCTCTGACTTACACAACTGAGTAGGTTCTAGGAGATTTGAACATGTGGAATAAGTTAGAGTAACAGCTCAAATATAATTTTATTAACTGCAATGTGTGGGACTCAAAATCCTAAAGATCAGTAATTTCTGAAACTATTCCATTAAGTCAAGTTCCACGCCACTCCTTTCTGACATCCATCCCTTTTAAACCTAATGCTGATATGCTACTGAGTACTGATTACTGAGACACCAGGCAGGATATCAAGATCTCAGTCATGGTAGGCCAATGTCTCAGTACAGCTGCTCTGTAAAACCAGTGAAAACTTCTGATGATAAAGTGTTTCTAAGCATCAAACCACATGAAATCTGAAATGAGGAACAGTATCTCCTCTTTCAGCCATAAACAATATTACCTCATTCTCTTAAGAATATATAAAAATTCACAGAAGAATTTCATAGACTTATAAGTATTTTTAAAGAGTTTTTTTTTTTTTTTAGTACAATTTCTGACTGAACTATGTCATCATTGAGAACATATTATGTTGGAGACAACAAAAAAGTAAAAAGAATCAGTATAACTGAGTATTGGCCCTAAGCCTTCCTTTGACAGTTTTAAAAAAAATACTATTTATTCCTCTACACTTAAAAATACACATCTATTTAATTGGTAGACAACACAAATTTCATTCTTCCTTTTTTCATTATTTTAAAATACACCATGAAGAAACCATCTGTATTGTTCAGAGCTATAAAGGATACCCCCAAAACAAAACACTCCTGGGTTACCTTGATGCAGATCAAAATAGTGTTTTCCTTGGAACCAAAAATCCTGAGTCACTAGCTAATCGGAACCAAAAATCCTGTCCCACCGGCTAATCTAAGTCCTAGTAACCATATTTGTCTTCTATCTCACTTTGAAAATCAAAAGCCCTTTCACTCTACTTAAAAAAACTCAATATTAAAAATACTATCATCTTTTTCCAGTTCATTTTCAGCTGTATTATTTTCTATTACTTTAATTAAAAAGACAAAGAAAAAGAAAGAGCCCTTCAAGACTATTACGACAGTCATACAAATTAAGTTTTTTCTCAGCAATGAATCTGTGAAACATTTTTCCAAATACTATACCTGGAGGTAAGACAGTCTGGGAAGGCATTGTGTTGATCACAGGTTCCAGGGGACTAGGGTGATATATTGCATCCACAGGATTTATAGTACTCTGAGATAGAGAAACACATTACAGTTATTTTTAATTAAATGCCTTTCCAATGCTGACCCTCCCAAATATATGAAATTGCCCACATTTCTGACAGCAAAGTCCTGATGGTAGCTATATAGATATGTTGGTCAAAATACAAAGAGAAAATAAAACAGCTTTTCTATACAGAAGTCTAAGAGTTTATTATTTTTTAAAACAGCATAGTAAGTAGGGAAAACGAATGAATCTTTGTCATATAGAAAGGTAAAGCTAAATGGAGAAACTTGGAAAGAGTTGAAAAGTGGTATGGGAAGATTTCAGGAAACATAAACAATAACCTCTCAATTCAATTCAGTGCTTCTCAAATCCTTAATTCACCACAAATATTGTTAATAAACTTTACACCTGTAACTAGCTAATGTACCTACACCTCTAGGATCTTATCTTTCCATCCCATACTATTGCCACCTTCCATCACTGTCTATTGCACAGCATAGGCATCTAATTTTATGGTCGATAAAGGCAAGGCAATGTATCTTCTATACGAAGGTATGTGGGGAAGAGGATTTTTTTGAGGATTTAGAAAAATACAAACATCTAGTTACAATTTTAGAGGAGGAAAAAAAGTTTAGGTATCTCTGATTTCAAGCCAAGAAATTATTCTGCCAGCATGACGGCATTTTAAAAACAAGACTCCATAGCTTACTGATGCATTTTTATATGGAGAAAGGGAGATTTTAAACAAAGATTTTTGCCAGAGTAAAGTTTAAATGCACCATTTAGAAGACTATACTAAACAAAACCCAAGAAATAACAAGTTCTTTAGCTTTTCTTGATTTGGGAAACTAAACTTCAAATATATATCAAGTAGAGGTTTTAACAGAAAATACTGAAATTAGAAATGCTTTGCTGATGAACGAACCTAAAAAAAGTACTCATAAAAATTTTAAAGTACCCAATAATGGAAACTGAGATAATGACATTGTCTTTGTAGCATTCTCATTTACAGTTTACATTTAAAAAATTGTTTAAACCCCCTCTCTGAATAAATATTTTAAAATCATTAAATCAGATCTCTTAAATCAAGTGATTTGAACACAAGATTTCTTATCACTACAATAGTCTACCTACCATAAATATTCTGACTGTAAAATAAAGTACCCTTAGAGAAGAAACTCTGAAAACAACCATTAATAATAAAAAAATCTAGCTAAGCAAAGTAGGGAAAGTTTTAAAGGTTTTAAAAGCACAAAAGCAGAGGCTTGGGGTTTTAATTCCTTAGAAGTCTTGCTCTTCCAAGGACTTGGCAAGCCTCTTATCTGCTATGGGCCTCACTTTCCCAGTCTGAACAACACAGAAATGTCTGAATTATACAGTCTCTAAGAGCTTTCTGGTTATTACTTTATGCTTCTATTTTTAGATACAAACCAATCTACAATAACTAAGTAAGTGTCTCAACAAGTCCTGGAGCTGTTCTTAAATAAAATAAATTCCTTATTTTACATGGTGGTTTTCTCCAAAGGACTCCAAGTGCTTTACAAAGGCAAAATCCTACCATCAGTACTTTGATACACAGGAATGAGAACATATCACCTCCTTATACCCATCTATGGCATAAGAAAAATTACTGAAGAGACTAAGAAATAGAATAACTTTGGAAAAGGGGACCAGAATTTTATGTTTCTAATGGAATCTTTTTCCAGATGAAATGTAAGATTAGGCTTATCAACCAAAGGAAACAATTTTATTATATTTTTTGCATTTATATTAAAAGTACTCAATAACTTTTGCTGCTGTTGTTAACAGAAAATATATTTATTCTACACTTATCTACAGCTCTTGGTCAATCAACTTCAGACTAAAATATGTCAGATTATATTCTACACGTTACTTCGAAATGAATGTGCAGAGCTTGAGAAATGCAAACAAATGATAATCCTAAACCCTAATCTGTTGTGACATTAATGCAATATGACATATAATAAATTATATATATATATGTATGTATCGCTAACATTTATAGAGTACTATTATGTGTTTACTACATACTTCACAAAAACCTTCTAAGGCAGAATTAGTCACTTTTCTTTATAGAGGAAACCAAGACTCTAAGGTTAAGTAACTTGCCTAAGGTCACAGCTAGTTAATGGCAAAGCTGGGTTCTAGCAGTCTCGGGCCAAGGCCTAAAACATGAACATTTCTTTTTCAAAATAAAAACACATAAAAATAAGTTATAGTCTCTAATCAAATGATTCCAATATGTTTGTTTTCTACAAATTTAGATTTTCTATGAATATATATTTTCTAGGTGTTTTTAATTTTAAATAATCAAACATTTTTGATATGCTTTATAAAATTATTTTTTAACATAATAAAAACTAATTTTGTTTTGAGGGAAAAAACATAAAAACAATGCCAAGATGATTTTCCTAAGAGTGTTTGGGGACTATGAAATGCTAGATAACGTGTGTAGTCTTTTCCCATGAAGCTTACAATTTTACTGGATACCTCAGGAAGATACATTACATTGTATTTATGTCACATAATTGTTTATCGTCATGGCTCAAACTCTGAACTCACATTGTGAAGAGGAGAAATAAGAATTTCAATGTGTTTAAATTTTTAAAATGTTCCTCATCTCTTTCTTAAGAAATATGCAAACAACATAGATGCTTAACTTTTTTTCATTTTAACCCAAATGTAAAAATAAAATGCTCATCCTTTCAAGTATAATCATTAGATAGTTTTGAAGATTTATGAAATAAGTTTCCAGATTTCAGACAAGCTGGCATTGTAAAGTCTTAGTATAAAAAAAAGACTGCTTCAGAAATGGTCTGAAAAGAAGTCATTCAGTTATAAAACTTGGGTAGCTAATTTTCAGTTCTAGCTGGGAAATACTAACAATAATTTATTTTCTTATTAGAGGGGAAGTTGAATATAAGGGAAGAGTAAAAAGCTAAAAAGGAAGAAAGAATAAGAAAATGTCTATAAGTCAAAGAATTCATGTTACAACTAGTTCCAACAGATGCAGTATATACCACAGTAGCAATGATAGTTAGCACAATACACAAACTCTAAAAATAGAAACCTATAAACATATTTAAGTAGATTGTTTCATTATACATCCCCCCTTCATCTGAGAAAAAGTTTGATAAGAAATGGTAGCACTGTGAGTTATGCCGTATTTAGTCATAAAGCTGCGTATTCATACGATGATTAACCCTTCAAGTTAACACATGCAAAATGATTCAATATGGACCCACATGTAGAAAAATTTTAAGATGGACATTTCCCCTCCAAATGATTGCTGAAAGATGGCCAACTTTAGGAGATCAAGAAAAATTGCAAGAGTCAACAACAAAAAGCAGTGAGTAGACAAAAGAAGAATTTGCGTTGAAAAATAAGTAGAAATTCAGGCTTCTCCTGACATGACTGGTTATAATGCTCTGCAGAAGGGAAATAAAAAGATTAGATTAAACTTACTATAATTCCATCTGCGTGCTTCTCCGCATTACACTGGTCCTTAAGGAGAAATGTTAAAAATATTAACTTCATTCTCTCATTTAAGTAATTACTTGTGTACTTTTTCTCCTATTTGAAAGCTTATTTTTACTTGATAAGTAACACTGTTAGAAAACAAATTCTCTGTTTCCATTAAGATTTTAATTCCATTTGTACACTCCTAGCTAAACCTAATTCTATCATTGGCTATACGATAAACAATACCAACAGCATAGCTATTATTTTTCTATGCAGGCATTTAACTGAGTTCACTGTAGAAATATCCTATTGAACTGTGTAGTCACATTGGTACTAATGATTAAATGCAGATATACTAAGTTAGGATTGAAGACCTTGACTATTTATGGGTTCAATTTTATAGTAAATTCCTCAAACTGTTACTACACTTTAAAGATATGATAATCTTCTAACCTTCAAAACTCAGGATAAACACCATTTCCCATTCTCTGACTGCTGGCCCAAGAATTATACTAATACTTTTCTAAATAGATAGTCTAATTTTTGTTTCAATAAAAACATAATCACTATATTAAAGGTATGATGATAAAGGGGCTAATACTATCTGGCAAGTATTTTACTATTTTAATCCATATATTCCACCAACAACTCTATAAGGTAGTTACTATTATTATCTCCACTGGACAGATGAGAAAACTGTGTGTGAGAGAGGATGTGGAGCCAGAATTCCAATACAGATTTCGTTCTCTTAACAAATATGCCATTTTGCCTTACCTCTCCAAGAATATACTACTACTTAAGGAAGAAGGTAGTGGAAAGATACCAACACATTATCGTTCCTATAACTATAATCCATCTATTAGTATTATGCAGACAACATATTTGAATTTAAATAAAACTGTTGAAAGCTTTAACTGTATACTACCAGAAAGTTTTCAAGTTCTAACAGAAGCCAATATTTGGTCTTGGTTTTAAACACAGCAGCCAAGTTATACTTTATCTATAATGTTTTCTTTAACATATGGAGTGTACTCAAAAATGGATGGGTCAACTAAGAGTAATTTGAAGATTTGAGGATGATTTTTTTAAGTGTATGTGCAGAAAAGAATTACCATAGCAAACCTGAAAGAGCTGTCCTTAGTAAAGCCTGTCTGCACAGTTGGCCTTTGGCTGGTGTCTAGAAAATTGGACTTCAGGAGGGTTCTGACCACTCTGAATGATATGGATGACTCACTGTGCCTAAACTGTTTAAACAAACAATATGGTTTATGCTGAAGACCTGCTTTCCTTCTGGAAGTCGAATCTTACTAAGTGAAAAGTAGAGAATACTTCCATGACCAGCCTCAATAAAAAAATAATGAGCTTCTCTGATAAAAAAACATTTTACATGTGTTGTTATAAATTGGTGCTGGCATGATTATGCACATCCTATATGACTTCACTGGGATAAGACTCTTGGAAGCTTGTGCCTGGGTTTCTCTGAATTTTGCCCTATGTGCCTTTTCCCTTTGCTGATTTTGCTTTGCATCATTTTGCTATAATAAATTATGACTGTGGGCATAAATATATGCTGTATCCTGTGAGTCCTCCCAGCAAATTGCCAAATTATGGGTGGTCTTGGGAACCTCTGACACAGTGGATATCTTTTACATATTCCTGAGAATAACTGCATTTTGATGTCTACGTAATTCATGTTGGGATTCCCCCCTTCATTTACAAAACTGAATTAACTAAATATTTAGAATATCCAAAGTTTCAGAAATTCTTAATAAAATCCATTGAAAATAAATGATTAATAATTAAACAAAGAAAAATTGAAATGAAAATTTCTTGCTCAAATGATACTTTACCTTTAGCTTTTTCTTATTAATTTTTAAACATTAAAAACTGATTTTTCCAACGAATTTATAAGAAATATTATATAGCGTGGTAGATTAAATTTTCCAAAAATGGTCCCAGTAAGAGGTAGAATTCATGTTTCCTACTCTTGAATCTAGACAGGCCTTTGCGACAGTTTCTACCAATAAGTGTATGTGACTTCTGAGACTAGGTCATGGAGATGCCATAACCTTCTACCTTGTTTTCTTAGAACCCAGCCACCATACTACGAAAAAGCCCATGTGGTGGTGAAAAGGACTTTATGGAGAGGAATCTAAGCCCCAGGCTAACTTTGCAGGTATGTGAGCAGGCCATCTTGAAAGTGGATGCTCTGGCCACCAATCAGGCCATCACAGGTGACACTGCATGAAGCAGAAACTAGTCATGAGGCTTACCCAGACTGTAGATTTATAAACAAAATAAATTACTGTTGCTATTTTAAGGCACTCAGTTTTGGGGTGGTTTCTTATGCAACAAAAGATTACTGATAGAGTATATTACAATATCTAATTCTGGTATAGTTTAAAATAAACTTAAATATCTAACAACATCCCACCATCTCGAATGTTCTTGATTAATAATGCATGTTATTTACAAAGTATTTTAAATTGGGGTTAATAATTCTTGTTACTACTGTGATTTGTCTTTTAAGGCAGAGTCAAATTGACATAAACCCAAAGACTATTAAACACCTTACTATCAATCCATTCCCATTATAAACTTTAGGGATTTTGTTCTATTAGTTAAAAAGGCTTACTACACTCATCCCCTCCCCCTACTTTCTTCCACCTTTCTTTTTGTTGTTGTTATTCTGTAAGTAATTCACTAGTTGCCTTTCATGGGGCTCAGCTAAAGCTAAATCTCAAGTATTACTGAATCAGAGATTCAACAGAATTCAATATGAATTATGCTAACAAAACAAAGAAAGGATCTAATGCTATTTTCTATTTAAGTTATACCATATGTTTATCTAGTTTTAAGTACCTAATTTTTAATACAATGGCTATTCTCTTCTCTGAATAAATCAGCATGACAGATCTGGAAATATGACAATGAACAAAAACATTGGCACCACATAAATTGGGAAGGCTTTTGACCAGAATTACAGACTCCAGGATTTTTAAAACCAAGTCTACCAACAAAATACATGAAATACACCCATCTTTCTAATGAGGCAATGAAGTCTAGTTGAAAATTCTCTTATTTATGTACTTATACAGTTACTAATTATATGAAACAAAAAATAGACACATTAGGTGATGAAAGAAAATTCTAATTCAAGTTTGATGAGATTCAACAAATGCGACTGGGATAACCACATGCGTAAGAAAAAACAAATGAATTTGGACCCTTGCCTCACACCACAAAGATTAACTCAGAGTGGATCACAGACCTCAATGTAAGAGCTAAAACTATAAAACTCTTAGAAGCAAACACAGGAATAAAATCCTTGCGATTTTGTATCAGGCAATAATTTCTCAAATGAGCCATGAAGGCACAAGCAATAGAAAACTAAAAACTTATATACATCTAAATACAGCTGTATCAAGAAAGTGGAAAGATAATCCAAAGACTTAAAGAAAAATTTGTAAATTCAACATCTGATAAGACTTGTATCCAGAATATGAAAAATCATTCTTATAACTCAGTCAGATAAAAAACTCAACTAAAAAATGGGGAAAGAATTTGAATAGATATTTCTCCAAAGAAGATACATTAATTCTAATGAAAAGATGCTCTCACAATACTATTCCTTAGGGAAATGCAAATGAAAACCACAATAAGATACCACCATAATGGCTATAACCAAAAAGACAATCACAAAGGTTGGTGAGAATGTGGAGAAAATAAGAATGTAAAATGGCTTTGGGAAACAGTTTAGCAGTTTCTTAAAAAGTTAAACATATATTTATCATATGACCCAGTCACAGCACTCTTAGGTATATACTTAAGAGAAATGAAAATACAAAACACAGGTAAATATTCATAGCATCAGTATTCATAACAGCTAAAAAGTGAAAACCCAAATATGCATCAACTGATGACTAAACAAAATGTAGTATATCCAGTCAATGGAATATTACTCAGCAATAAAAGGAGTTAAGTCTTCATACATGGATGAACCTTGAAAAAATTACACTAACTGAAAGAAGCCAGTCACAAAAGACCATGTATGGTATGATCCTAAGTATATGAAATGTTCACAATAGGCAAATCTAAAGATAGAAAGTAGATTAGTGGTTGCCAGAGACTGGAAGAGGTATGGGACTAAGGACAGTGAAAGAAATAAAGGAAATAACTGTTTAATAGGTATATTTCTTTTGGGGGTGATAAAAATGTGCTAAAATTTGATTATGGTGACAGTTGCACAAATCTGTAAATACACTAAAAACCATTAAAGTGTGCACTTTAAATCAGTGAACTTTATGATATATAAATTATATATCAGTAAGCCTGTTTTTAAAAAGTTGACAAGAAATTAACCAATACATTCTGGTGAAAACAAAAAATCTACGCAGAAAAATGTTCTGGGGAGAAAACCTAGGATCCAAAGACAACTTAAATACACAATCTACTTTAAAAGTATCTATGTTCAGACAACTCAGTTCTGAAAGGATAATCTAGACCTGTGCTATAGGGTTTGGTAGCCACTAGTAGTCACATGAAGCTACTAAGCATTAAAGTGTGGCTAGTTCAAAGTGTAAAATATACCTAGGATGTTTGAGACTTGATGCTCCCAAAAGAGAGAATATGAACTATCTCAGTAATGGATTTTTATACTGATTACATGTTGAAATGACAATGTTTTTGATATACTGGGTTAAATAAAATACATTAATAAAATTAATTTCACTTGCTTATAGGAGTTGTGGCATATGGTCATATCACATAATTTTGATGAAGACCTGATCAAGTCCCAAGCTGTAGGAGTCCCCCAGATTATCTCCACTCTGCTCTTTCTCCCTGCCCCATACTTGCTCTGTAGTTCCTCATAGGTGGAACACTAGCTGTCTCTATATACTGTACAAAGGAAGAATAAAGTCTTCTGAGTAATACAGCCCAACTGAAAATCCCACTAAACAGGTGGTGCCCAGGCTCTGCTGCACAGTAGACTCATCTGGAAGTTTAAAACTCCCAATGCCCAGGTGATACCCCATACTAATTACAACAGAAGGTCTGAGAGCAAGAGCCAGGAATCAGAATTATCAATGATCTCCAAGTGATTGCAATGTGCAGCAAAGTTTGGGAACCACTGCACTAATCATTTAGGCAGAATGAAACTTTTAGGAGTGATAATTAAAAGGAAAGAATCAAGATTGGAAGGAGCTTAAAATTCTACCTATAGTATGTTGCCTCTAAGCCACTAATACTAAATCAAACCCAATTAAGGTATCAAATTAGCTATTTTCTTATCATTTTGGGGGGTCTTAGATGAAATATTTTTCTCAAAGTAGCTGATTCCAATATTTTATTAACTTCCCAGTAAAGAATAGTCCTCCAAAATGGCTATAACAGTTAATATTCCCATCAGTAATTGATGGAAATTCTCCCATTTTACCAACATGTGATAGACCCTTTAAATTTTATGAATTTTTTTTTAATTTAACAAACACTTACTTAGGATTTGTTATATGCCTAGTACTAAGACTAATTCATTTAAGTTTCACACCACCAGTAAGAGTACAGGTACTATTAGTATCTGTATTTTACACAGGAGGAAACCAAAGCACAGAGAGGATAAATGAGCTTGACCAAGTGGCAGAACAAGAATTCAAACCCAGTCTGGCTCCAGAGTCCATACTCTTAAAGATAACCTAATGCTGCCTCACAATATCATTTAAAAATCCTGTATCTTAATCACAAATTAACTAATCAGACTGACCCAAAGATTAATTTAATAGAATAGAACATCACAGCACAACAGAGAGGTGGCTAAATAAAACATCAAAAATATAGTGGAAATACTAAACCATGTAACCATTAAAAATTATGTATTACATAATTTATAATTAAAATTTATAATTCTCAGGCCCCTACTATGTGGCAGACAACTGTTCTAGGCACTGAGGATACAGTGGTATTATGGAAAATACAGTGGTATTACAAACAATAACTCAAAATATATTTTATTTCATGAATAAGAAACAGCAATTAAAATAGTGGTTTATTAACATAGTTCAGTACCAGAAAACAATCTATAACACAATTATAAAAAAATGTACCTTGGTTATACTCTTCATTATAAATGAGAAAAAGAAGTCTACTGAAATTTAATTCTTTGCTAAGAAAAACATTTTTGTGAAAGGTTTTGCAAAGCATGTCCCGGTTCCAAGCAGTGAAAATGGATAAAATGGAAGGAAGGGGTGAGTCATTCAAACATGCTCCCTTTCTACCCAGCCACCATCAGAAATTACCTTATCAAAAACAGGCACATGTTGATAAGGTAACATCCAAACACAATAGTTGTCCAATAGTATCAGGAACTCCACAATACAATTTACTGTAGAAAGGTATATATTTCAGAACTGAGTTTTTCAGCTACTTATAATTTTTAAATACCATTAAATGAAGTAATCAAAAGTAAAATTTACTTACTTTAGCAATTTGCAGCAACACAATGCAGTGTTTAATTGATTCTACCATGCTCTATAAAAACAAAACACTGATTTTAGGATCCTGTCTTGAATAAAATGGTCATATGATGTTAAAGCTTAAAATATAAACATGAGTTCAAATGTTCAGGGTTTAAGTCTAGACTATAAGAAACACCTCTCTGGATATCCATTGGGTTTTTAAATGCTGACAGTGTCCAATAAAGTTATCATTAGCAACTCTATGAATTATTAAGGAATACAAAAAAATGTTAATTTATACTGAATAATATCTAAATGGTTTCCAACACTTCAAACACAGAGATATAAGTCTGATTAACTTCCAAATTCTTAGATCAACAGCAGGCAATCTCACTGTAAATTCCTAAAATACCCATTCAAGACTTTTATGGAGTTATGAAGAGTAAAGGATTCTAACAAAAGAATACTATTTTGCCTGTTTTTAAATGCTTTCATCAAAATACAGCTCTTACTAGTAGACCATTATATGTCAGAAGACCAGTATATCAGAAAACTTAAATCACCATATATTTTAAGTATATGCTGTGCATGGATGACACCTTTTATCCAAGGATCTCAAACAAGACCAGAAACATAAAATGGCGCACAAAGTCAATTTCAATTAGAGGGATTACTCTATTTTTTAAAAATTCTTTTAGAAAATAATACAACTCTTTAACACCCTTATAAAAATTCATAAAATTTAAAATCTAAATGCTCTTCTAACAGCAGCACCTTAAAATATAAATAACATTTTAAAGTACTATTTCTAATGTAAAGTCAGAGTTTATCAAACAAATAACTTACATTTGTTGTCTCTTTGAGAGTTTCAATTTTCTGTGAAAAATAAGTTTAAGCAGAAATAATGAGAAGCACAAAATGGTATCATTTTTTACTGCATTCAAAGAAGTTTACCAAAATGTACTCCTCACTCTAAGTGAATGCGGGCAGGTTGGGAAGGGAGTACTTTTTGTTATGCTTTTTTATTTAAATAATATATAAATTAAAAATTCCAATATTTTATGAATCAAATCCTCAAATTAGATTCATATAATTCAAGTAATGATTTGTAAGAATATAAAACATTTATTCCTTACCTAAAAACAAGTTTTGCCTGTCTATAGATTTACTAAATAATTTTAAAATGCTTATTTTAGATATACCTTAAACTCTGCTAAGTTGTTTAAAAATGACATAGAACTAAATTCTAAATCTAGGACCGGAAAGTGAGCTAAACATCAGTTACGACTATTACCAACTGTAAAAGTGCCCGATGCAACACTATGGTTAGCAGAAACGCAAAAAAAAAAATGATGCTGCATCAGGAATTTTATTCAAAGAGAGAAAAGTGTAAATTGGGAGGGGGGAAACGATATTCACACTACAAAGTATCTACTAAAAATTCAGGTGCGGGGGCAGCAGCAGAACTATAATTAAAGCGAGACTTGCTTTGTTTCCTCATCTGTGAATTCTTGTTTACTCTGAAAATTCTTGCCAGTTCAGGTGTTAATGTCTGAAGTGACCACATGTAAATTTAATAACTTTCTACCTTTAATATATGATACCTAAAGAGGAAAGAACTTATTCCTAGGAAGGTGGCACTAAAAAAAATGGTATACTAAAACTGCATACACTATCCTTTTGTTTAATTATGAAACCATAACAGAAATTCACCAGAAAACTCCCCTTGAAGTCTATACGGCAATACTATCATAACAGGTCAACAGCACTATTAAAGTAGGTTAAAAACACCGAGATTCTTCTGTTATTTCTCCAAAAAGCTTTTGTACGTAAAAATTTTAAAGTTGAAATCATAAAGTTACCTTTCTCTGTTCATCATCTTTGCAGTTTTGAAGTTTGTCATCAAAAAGCTACAGAATTAAAAAAAAATTGATTACAGAATCACACCACTTTACCATATTGTATCTATTTACTAAACATAGAAAAGCAAATTTTAGTTCTTAAACACATTTCTTCCAGAGGTAATATACATGTATTCTCAAGGCACTGTGTCAGGTCAAAGTCTACTGAATTATTTAAACAGTCAGGATCAATTACTCTGATCACAAACCAAAGAAACAAGATGACTTTTAAGAACTAAAAATATCAGTTTAAACCTAAGTTTTTTCTACTTTGTGATCCAAGTTTATCAACACCCCTCTTTTTCCCTAGGATCTTTAATTGTAATTAACTTTAAAATATGAATTGAAGGAGATGATTAATTTCAGTAATGATAAAGGACGTGGAGAATTACCTCCCTCACTCCCCCACACCCCAAAAATGAAAAAAACAAGGCCTTAGAAGTAGAGCCACTTAAATTTTACTATCTCATACAATTTTTAAGCAGAATGTGAATCTAATCTTATTTTCTAATTATGTCTAAATATTTACTTTTTAATAACTAAAAAAGTACAGTATGTACACACACTACTTACCAATATATTTAGAGATAAAGATCTCTGAATAAGTCACCCAGATCTTTTAATAAGTCAGTATCAAAAATGGTTGTAAAACTACATAAGGGTTTTAAATTAAGAGCAAATAACTTTAGACTCAAAATTGAGCTCAGTAACATTTGCTACTTTTTATCAATTCAATATATAAACTAATGCCATACCTTTAATTGTTCTATCAATATTTGTAGGTAAGCATCAGCCTCTGTAAGTTTCTTATCAAAGTCTTGGACACTAGGAACAAATCCTGAATCCACACCCTAGAGAAAAATAAAATTTGCAATAAATCTAACAATGTTTAATAGTACAAAAGATACTTTATCCTTCATATATGACATTTCAATTTTTTTAAATAGTAATTTTACATAAATAATAGGTCTATTTAAATTATCTAAATTCTTCAAGAATAGTGTTATATTAATCTTCCTCATGAACTTCTAGCATTATTCCCTTTTCATCAATTAGTACATGCTGGTGCTCAAATTAGGATTTACTCTGCTCTTCAGAATCACTTTTTCTCCCAAAAGCCACATAATGGTTCCTAGTCACCTCCAGAGCAACAATATTTTAGCTAAAGATACATATACAAAATAAGCTAGATTACCTTCTATTTCCCCTTTTTGTTAAGTCCATTCCTCCAGTCTTATAATATTAAACTTCATATTCTTACTAGTTCTCCCATTCCCTAACCTACCCCATTAGCTCTGATGTTTTCCTCCTTCTCTTTTAATTAAAAAAGAAAAAAACAAAATCCTTACCTCTTCTAAGAAGACTGCCCTAAGTAAAAGTGACAACACTTCTATCTTAATCCAGTTCCCTACTCACTTTCACCCTTGCCATGAATACTACACTCTGGACATGGTGTAAATGTTTATTTATTTAAAAGGCCCATTTATTTCTCAGTTTAACAGTCTGGCCTTTAGCATGTCCTACTTTGTGTATACTAAAAATTTTAAGCTCCAAGAGCATGAAATTCCTCTGTTTTAACTTTCCTCAAAAGAAACTTTCGAGTTCTTAATCATCTCTGACCAAAAAACACATAAGTTCTGGGTATAAAAGACAAAACAGAGATTGTGAAAGACTACCAGTTTGCAATACTTGCATGCCCAGATGTTATGTAGTTAAACAGGAAAATAAGGGTCAGGAACTACTAATGTCACAATCCCAACCCTACCACAAAACTCTGTACTAAATGGGTGAAATATAGTGGTTCAACATAGCACACTTGAATTTCACATGCCATACTTGACTTTCACTTGCCCTACCTTTCCTTCCCTGCCTTCTGCCAAAACTTGCTGATGATCCATTTCACATTCCTCATTTTAGTAAACTGAGGTCAGAGTTCACTTTTTTACTCATCTTTGAGTAAAAGATTCCTCATCTTTGCATAACTTTATTATTATTAAAGCATTTCACAGCCATTATCTCAGACACCAGATTGAGCCCCGGTACAGTATTGTGGAAACAACAATACGTTGGCAAACTTGGTTTCTAATTGCAGGTCAGCCACTAATAAGGCATTGTGACACTCTAAGCTGCTGTTTTCTTACCTGCAAAATACAAGCATCTTTGCCCTACTAATATTAATGTGGCAGCTACCACCTCTACTAATACTAGAAATTACTATTACTATTGTTGCTCTTCTTAAACTAAAATTTAAATTCTAAATCAAAACATTAAAAACCTAAGTCCTGTTAAGGCCATGGGAAAATTATCTTGTAATGCATTTTCCTTTTCAAATTCAAAGGCAATAAAACTACCTACCTTTTTTAAAACATATGTAAAGAAATCACTTGAAATGAGTATTGAAAAACCCCTTCCCAATGAGATGCCATGTATAAAAACAAAGTTTAAGAAAGAAAAATCATAATAAATAATGTATGTAAAAACCAGATATATTTATAAAATTGTGGTTAAATATCTTCATTTTTAAAGATAACTCAAAAACTCCTTACTAAACATTTACAATGTAAAATGACAATAAAAGAAGCGAAAAAGGAAGGATAAATCCATCACATTTCAAAGATATTCTATACGAGATATTAAGAAAGAAAGGAGTAGTTTATTTCCATGTTATTGTACCAAATATTAGAAGAACTATGTGGCTTGGTTTCTGTTTTGTTTCACAGAGTAATATAATATCATTATTAAAAATTTAATTATAATAGCCAGTTAAAATAGCTAAATACATTGTTTTTGCTAAATATTAAAAAGATCAATGGCACATTCAAAAATGAATAAAAGGTAGAGCATCTAAATGAGGGAGAAAAAGTGATTTCTAAGAATTTTCCCTCTTCTGAATCCACTTAGAATCATCACTTTAAAAATTTAATTAATATATCCTTTTGAACAAATTACAATCCCATTAAAGTCCTCTAGTGAATAAATGGAAACAATTAGATTGAAATTACTGATATCTGAAACCCACCTGAATTAATTCTTCAAAAACAACCCTTTGATGTTACTATAATCCTATGAACCTCATCTTGGCTCTTTTCTCAAACATGCCTCTAGATATTCTTTTACAACATTCCTGTATCCTCAGAATAAACTCCACATGGCACAACATCCAAGTCAAAGAGCTACTCATCAATCCATTTTTCTTTATGTAATGAATATAGGAAGTTTATTACAATAGTTATTAGCTTAAAATCCCTAAACTCCCTTGCACAGTAATCCCTAAATGTTTTTTTACTTAAGAAAATCTACATATATAGTTGCCCCTTCTACATACAAATTTATCAATAATATGGACAAGCAATTGATAGTAATTATAATGAAATACAAGTTTTCACTACATGCTGACTTAAAATACATAGAATCAAAGCCACCTCGTCCAATCTCTCACTCATAGAAGTTACTTTTACAATGTCTTTGAAAGTCATCTACTCTTTGCTTTAGTATCCAAAGAAGACAAGGAACTTATTACCTCCTGACAGACTTTTTCATAAAAATTCCTTGAAGTCATAACTATTCCTCTTTCCATTCACAATTCACAATATAAGGCACTACATTTATTCATATCCTTTTTAATGGAGTTTTGCTTTAAAACAGATCATTAAAATCAATAAGGTCCTTTACCATGCTGACAGTGGCCTATCTTCCTTTGAAAAGAACTCAGACAGGGCAGACCCTTTAAGATAAGAGTGTAATTTTATACTTCTTACAGTGACATCTTACAGTAGCTCTTGAGAACAGCAGGTTAGGTGTCAAGAAGAAATACTTTCTAGTATTATCTAACATCTATCCCATTTTATCATATTAAATATTTAATTGATTGACTTCTCTGAAGGATTTAAAGCTTCATAAAGGTAGAAACTATGCCATTCATTCAACATTATACTCGTAGGGCTCAGTGTAGAATGAATATAACGGCACTGGACTACATCATGTGGCAACTGCCGATGCCAAGATACCAGTCTTTTTTCTTCTTCACGGCCACTTTTCCTTGGCCTTTCTGTTCAAATTATCCTTCTCTTTTTATACTCTCTCACTTTTTTCTTGATATCTGTCTTTCCCTTTTGTCTATATCCTTCAGTAGTAATTGAAGTGGTTGTGTTACATTTCTGGCACTCAGGACCAAAGAGGCTGATGCTCCCTAATTTATCGTATTGATGAGCCATAGTTCTAACTTGATGATTTCTGTTCAAATTCATTTCAATATAACTATTACTCAGAAATAAAGACAAAATGGCCTGTGATGTAAAAGAAGTTAAATTAGAACCTCAATAGAAATCAAACCCAAATCTAACCATAAAACTAGAAATCTATGTAAAGAAGAAAAATCACTTACGTGGCAAATATGCTAAAACCAATATAGTCTCCAGTTTTCAAGAGTACTTTGCTAATAAAGAAAGTTAAAGTACATATATAAAGTCAAGAAAAGTAACCCATGATTTTTATATCAGCCAGGATTTAAACTATATATCTAATTTAAAATATATACATAGAGAGAGACACACATACATCTGGCCCAGTTTAAGGAGAATTTTAAAAATAACATCTAGACTAGGAGAAGAATATCAAACTGCCTCAAAACGGTATGTAAGTACTCCCTACTATCTTTCTAATATTTATGTTAAATAGTATCACTTTTCTCAGAAGGTACTTCAAAGCTAACAAATGTCAGCAAAATTAAATGAATTCTTACTGATGAGTTGGGACATTAAACACTATACTTCATACATACACATAACTGAATGCATCACCCTCATTAAAAAGAAGACTATTCCAAGAGATGTCTCTAAAGTACACATGAGTTATAGCTGCTTTGGAGAGGCATTCCTTAGTAAAACAGTACAGGAAGCAAGTATTGAGACACAGTGAGAACTTTTAAAGTAATTCCTGCTGACAGAGGAAGACTAATACACAGTGGAGGTAAAAAGGTGGTAAAAGGTGACTAAGGTCTTCTGAGGTCAGAATCAGGAAGTAAGACACCCATAATTTAAGGAACTGAGGAGAATACTATTACAGGAAGGGCTATGGCTAACAACACTGTAAAAAGGAATTTACAAATGAGTAATTATTTTCATATCAAATCTTATTTCACAGCAAAAACTTAAAGGACTAAGTATTCTATACTCAGTGCTTTCTCATGTACAGAACAAAATAGTACATAATAAAAATGTTATAAAAAGAAAAGAAAAATGTATTAGAAATAGAGACATTATTCCATGTAAGTCTCTTAGAAAGTTGAGGATAACAAGAAAATAGAGTAAGTTATCAGATTTGTAAAAGGGAGTAACAGCTTTAAAATTCAACAAAGGAAAAACAAAGAAAATAAGCCTCCTAATGAAAAATAAATGGCATGAATCAACAAAAGTAGATGATTGTTAAAAATTAGCAAAGCACACATCCTATAATTAAAATAATAAGAACTTTGCAGAAATGTTGTTTTGATTAAAATATGAGAATATTTGGAAAGTTTATGTTCACAATCAACAATTTGAGATGACATGCATCACAGATACACTTTCATCCAATGAAAGAAGTATAGGGCATACTTACAATTGAATCACTTACAATTATTTTTGAAAATTCAAGAACTGGAGAGATACCAGAAGACTGGAAAAAAGCAAGTGTGGTACTGATCTTCCATAAAGGTAAGGAAAAGAGAGAATAGAAAGTTACCATGCTGTGAGTCTGATATCAATAATTAAGTAAAGGAATACTAGGAGAAAAAACTGTAACTACACAGAAGAAAAGTAGATACATGAGCAGCAAAGCAAGTTAAAAAACAAAAAAAGGAAATATATATGCCAAACTTAATGGATTTTCTGTTCCTCAGAAATTTGTTAGCAAATTAAGTTTTCTGAGAAAAGACACCATTTTTGTCCCCTTATCACATGATTTAAAAGTTGGCTTAGTGATGAAAAAGTGTGTTAAAGAAACCAGAAATATTAATAAGATTATGACTTCATGTGGAGTATACTAGTCTGTAATTTCCTTAAATTATTGCAAATTTGGAAAGACTTATAATCCCTATTATCTCTGTGGTGTATTCACTTCAGCTAAAGAAAGAACGGTATTTAGAGGTATAGAGAAGCTCTAAGAGTAAGAATTTCTCCCTTAGTCCTAAAGAATACCCAGCTATCAGTTCATTTGGAGTGAATATCGTCAATTCAAAAATGTCCATTAAATTGAAACTATTTTTAAACTCTTTCCTCCACTACACCTTCAGGAAGATATTTTCCATTTAAATCAATGTCCTGATAAACCAAGGCTCCAAATTAATAGTACACAGTACTATTAATAGTACACCAAATTAATAGAACACAGTAGCTATAGCTTTCTTACCAACAACTGCTAAGTATCCCAAGAATGCCATAAAAAGTAAAGCCTTTTCCATAGTTTTAAGTGAACTATTCTAACTCCATGGATTGACCATGGATGAATAATATATATTAAAACCTTTTTCAGAGCATTAGGTCCTCTGTTATATACTTTACAAGTTTTCTCATTTCGTTATCACAACATAGTAAGGCAGACAGATATTAACCCTATCTTACAAGTGCTTATTACCCAAACCATCTAGTGGGTTTCTATTTTTTTTATTAGAATTTCAATCTAGTCTTTTGAATTCAAATCCATTATGATTTTTTATTAGATCACAATGATATGTGAAAAAAATTCATGGTATAAGAGCACTAAAATGTAATCTAAAAATTGCTTGATGGAGCTTGATATAGTGAAAATGAGCATAACCTTTAAGGTTTGACTGATAGTGTTTTAAATCCCAAATCTTCAACTTCCTAACCAATTATTTGTATAATCTGGCCCAGTTACTTTTTCCATCTCCATTTTCTTATGAGAGATGTGTATAATAATAAACCACTCAAGGCTGCTGAAAAGATAAAATGAAAGATTATATGTAAAGTAACAGAATAGATGTTCTTCCTCTTCATAATTTGAAATCATAAATAACCAGGATTCACCATTGTATCCCCAGGCCCTCATCTAGTTAGTGTCTAATGTATAGAAGGCACTCAAGTGAATATTTATTTGATGTATAAAAACAAAATGAATAACTAAATATCATATAACACGTAATTTAATTGAGATCTATTATCAAAAAAGGATATAAATATAAATTGTATTTAATGTTCCTTTAAGAAAACAAACAGTAAGTTGAACTCTGAAGAGATAATAGATAATAGTAATTAAAAAGATATGAGCAAGTGACAAAACAAGTGATAAAACACAGTTTTGGAAAACAAATCAGTAAAAAATTCCACATGTTCAGAAAAATACTGGGTACTATGACTGAATCACAAAAGGTAAATTGTACTTAATTATTAACTTAGTAATAGAGTCAAACAATATAAAGAAAGCCTTTTTTTTCTATAAAATAATCTGATTTTTGAAAATATATTAGTTCTTTGAAAAACAGAATCATCTTTAAGTTTATAAACAAAATATGCATTATATGCAATAATAATACACATAACATTAAGTTTCTGTTTAAAAAAATACCACAAAACATATTTGAATTGCTCTTATAGTTGGGACAAAAACAGAATCACTTTGTCAAATGAATCAGGCACAGACACTAGTCCATAAATTCATGAACTTTAATCAAAACTTTTAGCACAACAGCTTACTCTTTATGATCTCTTCATCTAATTCTGACACAGTTCTATAACTCACTTATATAACAAAACATTAATATTGATTCCATAAAGTGACTGGTTATTCAAACAACTGTATAAAAAGTTTGGAATCAGTACCATTTTCCTCTATTTAAATCACTGATAACTTATCTTTCCAAAATATTCTCAATTTCTTCAAAAAAGTCATAGGAAAAGTTATTCTCAAAACTAAATAAAATAAACAAAACTTGAAGTTTATAAATTGGGTGATCAATTATTCTATAGTTTGTCTGAAATCGTCCCTGTTTGTGCCTGTTGTCTCGGCAAAATTATTATTAGTGACCTCCTTCATTCTCAAAAGTGCTCAAGTTGTGCCTAGAAATTATATGGTCTTCCCTCTCTATAAAGGATGTAGCTAGCATTTTAGAGATATAAAAGTCTGGAAGGCATATAAATTGCTTCAGAAGTTTCAGAACGCAGCAAATTACTTTTAAAAAACATTAAAAATAATGTAAAGTGAGTTTATAGGCTCTGAATGTAGAAAGCAAGCTACAGAAATAAAACAGACACTAGAATTCAAGTAATATTAACTGAGTGCTTACCTTATACAAGATAAATGGAGAATGAGTAATACAGAAGTTACATTTTTAAAAAGCTATTTTACTACAGATACACACACAAAACACATGAAAAAAAAACATTAAACACATATTCCTGGGAACTAGAATTGAGGGAAGGGACATTTGCGACAGGGTTTTTTACTTTATACATTCGTGTCTGATTTTTAAAATAAGTATGCATTTATTTAAATTCAAAAGCTTTATGTTAAAAAAAGGAAACTACAGATTATAAATATTTTTCAAAATATTTATAACTTTTAGCTTGCAAAATCATCAGTATTATTCTTTTAAAATTATCTACAAAATGCTAAAATGTATTAAGAAAGTAAATTTGGCAATGCTGAAGCTGCTCAGATATACCTTTCCAAGCAAAATAGAATGTAGCACAACAAATTTATAACATCATTTACAGATAAAGCACAAACTGGCCAAAAAAAAAAAAGGCACTTAAAAATTAGCAATCACCACTATACCAGAGTAAATGCTAAGAAAAGTGGCCGATAAAGCAAAGCAGAATACTTATTTTTCCCTCCATATCCTTCTTGCCAATAACATGATCGTGATTCAACATTCGAGAAAGCAAACTCATAAAAAACAAAAACACCTTATTAATACATCATTCCCAACAAAGCACTGTTTGACCTCATGGGCCTGGCAATCAGCCAAAACTTTTCTTTTCACATATTAGTTGATCAGGCTACCAGCACAGCTTTCTTAAAAGTTACAGGTTAAGTTATTCCAGAATTTAAATAAGCTCTGAGTGGCTTACTAGTATGAGATGGAAAAAATACATTCTTTTCTTCCCCAACCCTAGATTACTGCTTATCATTCAGTTTAACAGCATTCTGCAAAGCAAAAAGTCAATGTTTTTAAGGGTCTACCAAAAACAAAAATTTCAGATAAGTTTCCTAGAAATCTGTTCTATATATAACTAGGAGAAATTCACATTAAACACCTGAATCCTTAAACTGAGTGTTCTAGTACTTTGAGTTTTGAAATAATTGCAGAATTCTCATTCATAGCATAATCCTTACTGAAAATTTAATTATAATGTTTTCAAAAAGATTTTATAAATGAATGAAATAAATTCTGAAATGTGCCTACCTGTTAGCATTTAAACAAGATCTTATAGATTAAAAGTCAGAGCATAACTCACAAATAACTCATTTATGACTCATTTAGATATCATAAAGGATTTATAACTATGAATGCTAATTTCTTTTAAAGCTAAGTAAAAGTTTTTAAGAAAAAAAAGAAATTAAATAGGAAGAAGGACACTGTACTGTACAGGCAGGCAGTATAAGAAGAAAGACCTGGCTGGCAATGGCAATTGATTTGTCCCTCTAAGAATTCATTCTCTCATGCCAAATCTTCTCATGAGCACTGTTTTACACATACTACTCTGGGCTTAGAATTCATCATTACAATAATGATTTATTCGTTGTTGTCTCTCATGACTATGCTTAGGGGATGCCAAGATGAAGGAGATACAGACCCTGGCCTAAGAGTTTCAAATCTATTAGAGGATATAAACATCTGTCTACAAATAACTGATTTAAGCATGGTAAAATAAGCAATTATAAGATATTCAAAGGAGTAAGTTGAGAGATGAGAAAGGTTACATTTTAGAGTGCAGGATTTGGACAGAGATAGGAAGAAAAATAGTATTACAGCATGGGCCCTGCTGAAAACAGCATAATCAGATGGAACAGTTGAACTTCTCTTTAATGAAATGACTATAGAAATGAGGGCAGGGTTAAGGAAACTAAGAAGGGATACTGAAGGACCCAGGAGAAGGAGCTACTACTCAAAGGACTTTCTAGTTGTAGGAAATAGCCACTGCTGGAAATGCATCAAATCAGAGAAGGAGCAAGAGGGATAAATACCCACAATGGTTTTCTTTTCTTCTTCCACATTGCTGCTGCCACCCATCGGCTAATCCCAACCAGAAGCCAGAAGATAAAGAATGACACAATTTGTAAAGGTCGGCCTCCTGGAGCAGGAACAAAGGAAAGCAGATAATAAATCTGTAGGAAAAATGGAGAAAACACAAAAGGCATACCCCCAGATTTGGGACTAGTATAAGCACAAAGAGAGGCAGAAAAGCAGGAGGCCAAATGAGAAACAATATTCTCTTAGAGAAGTATCAGATATTTTTCAGATCCAGATGCTGAATCTGAAAGGATACCAAAATTAGTGGCTGAACTAGAAAAATTACTAGAGTTTGGGGAGTAGGATGAGCAATAGATGAAGAGCAGCACCAGAGCAGCACTTTAGTTCTCTCTAGAAATAATAAAGAAACAAGAATCGCAGGGCTCCAGTCCTAATTATTCTACTCTGTTACCTTGGGCAAGTCTCTTGGCTTCTCTGAGACTGATTCTCTATGAATTAAAACTCCAAGATCCTTTTCAATTTCAGGAATCTGTGAAGTCAATCACCAGGTAAATAACCATGTTCATCAGATAAGTAAGTATCTTACCATACTGGAAAAACCTGAGGTCCATCATTCACTTTTGAAAGAAGTTAATTTCATTAAATAAAGACAATAAAAACGTACAGGTTCCAACTGCAGCTAAGTCCTCCATGGTATGAAAATGTTAAAACACAAGCAAGCTCTATCATTTAGTGTAATCTTGAAACAGTGAGAAAAACTAATGCAACCAGATTTTAAAATATGCTCTGGAATGCAGAGAATAAAAAGAAACAAATGAGTAAGCAGAATAACTTAGTTGAAGTGGCACATTTTGGGAGAAAAAAATAAGCTGCACAGTCAATAGAGCAAAGAAGCAAAGTTCTTTAACATGTCTCCATAAATAAATGAACTCTAACGTAGAAAGAAAGGACTACGAGTCTGAGTCAGTGTTTCCTCCTCTCTCCCTTCCTACACACACACACACACACACACACACACACAGCCACTGCCATGCCTTCATTACACAAATATTCATTGAAAATCTGTTATGTGCTAGGTCCTATCATCCTCAAAGGACATCTTTAAGGACAATATAGACAATAGCAAATATAATTAATCATTAACATCTTCAGGAATGAGCTCAAATTTCACCACTTACAAAGCAGTCAGACTTCTCTAACCATCAACATACTCTTTTTCCTATGACACTACCACAGAATCAATTGTGCTGACACTGCTACTGATAGTCTTTCATATAGACTGGGAGGACAGGAAGCTTGCCTGGGAATCTGCTCACCATTTATAACATAGTTTCTAAACATTTTCTACAATCCTGTCTCTCAAGTGTGGCAGCAACCAGGGAGTTTGGGAAATATTTCTAAACCACAGGGAAAAACCTAATTCCAGTAAAATGGAGCCAAAGGTTTGCACATTTAGGACACAATAAAGTTACATATTTTAATCAATTAACAAGCATTTATGGAGCACCTACTATGTGGCAGGCACCAGACTAAAGGTAAAGGCCCTGGAGATACGAAGATGAGTAAGATCTCTGATATATAAGAGATTAGTGTCTAATACAAGAAACAGATATGTTGACAAAAAATATACAATACAACCTAGCAAAGGCTGTAATATAGAGATACGAAAAAAGTGCTGTTGCAGCACACAAAGGACAAGTGTAATTCTAACTCGCTCTGTCTAAAGAAAGAAAGACATCAATGAAAAAGTAACAAAGGAGCTGTCCGTTAAAGGCTTACCATCTGATAGAATTCTGCACAATTATAATTCTAAGCAAGAGGTAAAGGCTATGGTATGTTTTAAATGATCAATGGTTCATAGTGCTAGGGTAGAGCACCTGCAGCTGAGTCCCGACCCAAGAGAGAGAAATCAGGACCAGGTTGTGCAGGGCCTTGAAGGACATGCCATGCAGCTGGACTATGGCAAGGGATGTCCAGAACAGATTGCTAAACACAGGAGTGAGTTGGTCGGATTTGGTTTTGGATAAAGAGTATGGGTAGAGGGAGTCTAGTGATTGGGAGACACATTAGAAAGTTTTGTGGGAGTCTAGGTGAGAGATGATGAAGGCTTGAATTAAAGCACTAAAATGTAGAAAGAAACAGATCAAATCCAAGAGACATTACTAAGATGAGTTTAACAGGACCTGGTGATGGATGTGGAAAATAAAGGAGATGGAAAACAGCTTTAAATGACTAACTGCCTGTGTGCGGTGGAACTTTTAGGGAGATATACTTGGCTTAGTTATATTTTCAGCCTAACAACTATTCTTTCAAATGTAAACCTTTACTGAAAAAAAATTCCTAAATATGACTTTAGGCTAAGAACGTTACAGTAATCATAAAAACTGTCTTTTAATATAAAATCTCCATTTGATAACATCAGTTATCAATCTACACTATAAAGTTTATATACTGATGGAACTTCACATATTCCAGAGGACATCCTAGACTTTGCTTTCTAGGATAAAAACTTGATATCCTCTTTCTTAAACAACAGACTGTAAATCATGCAACTGCCTGGTATTCAGCAGAATACTATTGTTATCATAATGCTCTTTTTGGCTGAATCAAACTTACATTGAACTAAATTCCCTGCTGATCTTCCTACAGACTAGGGATAGTTCTCACATTAAAACCCAAAACAAAACACCATACTATCTAGAACTTTAGAAACATCAAAATGGATGTGACCACTAGCCTTTGCAGCCCAGTATTTATTGAGGGGCACTTCAAATATAATATCATCTCTGTGAAAACCAAACTAAGGAGGAAACAGATCCAGCTTCTATTATCTTTATTTTCCATTTAAGCTCTCAGACTAAAAATCTGATTTTTTGTGGTTTATATCTTCTTGTGCTAGGAAAGGTAATATGGTATTTTTATTTAAGTTGTCTCTTGCTGGGCTGGACAAAAAGTGAAAATTTAAAAAAGTAAGTAAAAGTAAATGAGAGATGTTAACACCACTATTGGGCTTTATTACCTGTTCAGTTCAATACAGGCAATGTACTGAGATGATTTATACAGTGGATGAGAATTTCCAATATAAAGTTCACTACAAAAGGTTTTCAAACTGCAACTACTATTCTAAGTTCTTGCCCAGCCTCTCCACCAAAACTAGGAGAAATAATTCTTGATATATTCTTAATTTTTTAAACAGCAAAAGATAAACAGTTTAATCAGCAAACAAAACCAAATTTTACTTCCATTTAACCAAAAGTTCAATATATTTCTCACTTTCATAACAAAATTACTTTAGTACAGTATGAAAGTCACAACTTTCCAAAACTAAACCTTTCCCTTCAGTTTTTATAAGCCCCATACAACTATTCCAAAGTTTTCCATGTTTTCGCACAAGCTACCCAAAAAGCATAAAACCACCTTCCACCCGACATATACTCACAAATAATACACATAATTATTACACACACACACACACACACACGAACTGACAGGCAAGAACACAGTGCCAAAAAAGAATAACAACAGAAAATGTCTGGTCTGCAACTGGAGATTCTATTAATGGACAACTGGTCAAAATTAGGCTTCGACATTAAGGGAAAGCTTAACTTTTGTGTTAATATAACACCTTGAGGCAGCTTTCGAAAGGAAAACGGGGTTCCACAAAAATAAATCGAAAAAGAGGAAGAGATTCTCTCCAATCTGATTTGATGACGAATGACCTCTCTGTGGAACAGGAGGCCCCTAGCCTCAGTCTCCAATTCATCTCAGCCGAGGAAGTGAGGAGAGCGCACGGGGAAGAGAGGGCCTGGGGAGCCACGTCGTCCTACTCACCCCAGAGGGCAGCGAGCAGGAGGCAGGGAGAGGGCAACATTCACACCCACAGCCCCGGGCAGACAGCAGGGCCCCTGGCTCCTCTCCCAGACCCTTGAGGTCTACTCACTCCGCAACTGGCGAGCAAGAAAGCCATTCGCCGAGGCCCCCGCCCTCTGTGCCTCCAGGGGACGGGGCCGGGGGCTGCTTCCGAGCACCCTTTTTTTCTTCCCCCACTGCCAGGTTGCAGGGCGGGCTGCGTTGCAGACTGTCCTGCCAGGTTCTGCAAGTCCCCTGGGCCACCCACTTACCCTTACCCCGGCTCCGCCCCGGCCTCGGGGACGCACCGATTGGCTGGGCCTGTCAGCCCCTGGCAAAGACACCCCTGGCGATTGGCCATGGGTCACCTGCTGCAAGAGAAGTGAGCAGCTGACGATTGGCAGTTTGGCCAATTTTGGGTGGAGAGGTGAGAAAGACCCGGCCACCAGCGGGAGGGGTAGGCCCCAGCTCTCTGGCCCCACCCACACCCCACCCACACCGCCGTCTCCTCAGGTGGAGCCCAGGGATCGACGCTGTGCCCTTGCCAGGACTTATGCCTTGGGACACACAACTACCGCCTCCAGGAAAGGGAGGTCAGCACCCGAGAGACCTCAGCTTGGCTTCCGGCCTTCGGCCCGGGGGGTTCCTACAGAGCGCAACTGAGAAAGGACCAGGACAAAGACGTAAAAGTGCTTTACACCGACCGGTTTCTAGCTCGCCATCCCAAATATTTTGGCAGCTATAGAGCCAAGTTTCATCTTGATAACTGCCTTGCTTACTTCCGGAAAGTTGTTTGTGTCACGTGGCGGGGAAGTGATGAAGAGGGGAGGGGAGGAGGCATAGTATCAATAAACAAAAGTATGAGTGCCAGTTTTTATTAATCCTGGGAAACATTATGAGCCTGCTGTTGTGCCACAGCTCCATAAGGAATGTGGGTGGCTTGTGAAGATGCTTCAGGAATCCAAATGTCATAACTTAAAATTAGATAAAACTTTGGACTTAGAAGACCTCGACAGATAATCATCCAAAATGCAGGAAATCACAGGCATAACTAACTTATTGATCTGGAGGACAATCTCTTTATCGCTCTTACAATTTTTCCTTATGGTTATTTATATATATATCTGTAACTACTAAACTCCTAAGCAGCTAATATATTTTTGTAGCTCTGTACAACTAGCATAGTGCAAATTGCAAAAGGCTCAATAAATGCTGTGTGCACTCAATGTTAAAGATAGGATCAGTTTGTTTTATGTAATTTTTTTCAAAATGTCCAATATCAAATGCACTCCTTCTTTCCACATTCACTCCTCAAAAGCTGGTCCTCTTCCGGAGCTCCCTATATCAGTAAATGAAAAACACTACCGTCCACTCCTAACATGTGAACCACGAACCTAGCAGTCTGTAATGCCTCCCTCAATCCACGTTCAGTCCATTACCAAGTTCTGTCATTTTTACCTCCTAAATACATTCACGCATCTCTCCATCACCACCACTCAATTACAAGTCCTGGCTTCTTGCAATAATCTCCTTAGTAAAGTCTTCTTGAATCTACCCTAGCTCCTCCAATTCATTCTCAACACTATAACTGCATAATTGGTTTCCAAAACCAATTTCATTATACCCTCATCACCACACCCCAATCAAAAAAACAACTGTTTTCATTGATACTACTCAGTATTTAACAATGGCATGTAAGATTTAGCCCTACCTGTCCGCTAGCTCCATCTGTACCTTCCACTCCCTCACTTTCTGCACTCCACACAATGACCTTTTTCAAGCTCTTTCATTTTGCGCTGGACCTTCCAACCTCAGGACCTTAGTACATGCTTTTATTTCTGTCTTAGACTGCCTTGATGCCAGTTCCTTCTATTCATCATTTACTTCTCATCATTTCCTACTGTCTATGTTAATTCTTCCTATTATGTTCTCATAATTCATGCAACTCTCCATGTAAAACATTACAGCTATAATTTTACATGTATTTGAGTCATTCTTTTCAATTAACTTTGAATTTACATGCAACAAAATGTATCCATTTTAGGTGTACCATTCAATGTTTTGATAAATACATGCACATATGTAACCACATCAAGTAACACACATTTCCATCACTGCTCCATAGTGGTTGCACAAATTTACATTCCTACCAGCAGTGCACAAGAGTTCCCTTTTCTCCAACAACATTTATTTCTTGTCTTTTGGATAATTCTAACCATTCTAACAGGTGTGAGGAGATATCTCACTGGAGTTTTGATTTGCATTTCCCAGATGATTAATAATACTGAACACATTTTCATGTACTTGTTGGCTATCTGTATGTCTTCTTTGAAAAAATGTCTATTCTTCTGCCCATTTTTTAATCAGATTGTTTTATTTGCATTATTCTTTGATAAATGTTTATGTTCACCACAAGCTTAATGAGGAAAGGATCTACATATCTGATTTTGTTCAACATCATATCATCAGTATCTATCCAAATGCCTAGCAGATATTAGATGTTCAATAAAGAATTTCCTATGGGAATAGATTCTGAAAATAAAGAATTCTGTGAAAAATAAATTATAAACTGTGATAAAGGAAAGTATTAATTTTGCTAGATGGACAAAGTCAAAGTCTAACAACCTACACTAATACCCTTTAAAATTTTCCTTTAATAACTGCTTTTCTAGACATTAATTTTGTGCCTGAGCAGCAAAGGACTTATTTCAATATTAGCTGATCAAACAGTTCTCTGAGCCAGAGGAAAAAAGCATACATCTCTAATTCTGTCTATGTACTGTACTATTTGACCCTTATATAAGAGACATAATACTTATTTATGTGATTCTTGCTTACCAGTTCTTTCATGCGCTTATGTCTTATCTCCCCAAGCAGACAGACCCATGGGATTATCAAGAACTTTGTATTTAACAGTGTCTACAGAAGTGTTAGATTTTTTTAAAAGTGTCCTCCAAATCTCCATCAAGATCATCATGGTCAGTAGTTTCAAAATATAATGCACTATCATTTTTGACAGTCTAATATACATAGTTAAGTTCTAGTCATTAGTTTTTATTGATAGGCTTGAGTGTTAAAATTAGAGATAATGGCAATAGAGAATATGATTATGACAGTCTCTTAACAATAATACTGAGTTTTCCTCAATTGCATATATAAAAAACTCTATGTTCTAGTTACATATTTAAAGAGGTCACAGCTGCAGTCCAATTTCATACTAGAGATAACTATGGGTTATAGACATACAGTTCTCATTTTCCTAATCCTAGTATAAAGTTAGTATGAATAAAATATGTAGCATTTAAAATGAAGAGTAATTACACAATAGAAGAAAACTTTACCCATTTTATCCCAAGAAACTGTAGGATTTCTAAGCAAATTTGGCAACTCAAGTGTTTTTAAAGAAATCTACAAATTGTTTCAAAAGGAAGTTAAGTGACCAATGCCTTAAACCCATATATGACAACTGATTACCAACCCATGTACCAAAAGGATCTTCAATACTTACCTTTGAACTACATAACTATATAACTAAGTGATTAAACTGGTATTCTTATTTTTTTGTTTGTTCAAGATAAAGAATAGACTCTGGTGATTAACAAGTTTTTTTTAAAAATGCTGTACACCTTAAGCTTATACAGTGATATATGTTACAATGATGTCAATTATTTCTCAATAAAACTAGGAAAAGTTAAAAACGATTATGAAATAAGTAAAACTAAACTTAAATTTCCCTCTTGCTGCATCCCATTTATATATTAACTATCAGAAAAAACCACTAAGGTTCAGAGTGAGGGGGTCTTTAAAATAGCAGGAAGTCTATAGAGTAAAAAATATTCCATTACCTATAGCTATAAAGATGAAAAATTACACAGAATTCATATACTACTTTCAAAAATATTATTTCTACTAGAGAGTCCATTAATGTTTACCTATAAGTCACATTCTGTTCTAATGTCATCTCATAGTTGACAAATACTTTTGATAGAAATAGAAAAAAAAAGAAGAAATAGGTTTCAAAAAATCATAGTTTCCCCAGGAATGTGCCCAGCAACTCAGGCCAAATGACTGGAACAGACAACATTACTGCACAGCTCTTGGAAGCAGGATACGTAGCTCCATTATTCTGTCTGACCAGTACCCAGAAGTCTCAAATGTAAATAGCCAATTGTTTCCACACACAAACTTGGCCAGCTGAAATAACTACACCACTTGATATATGGCAGAAGCAGTCCCTACCTAATGACGAAGGGTACCACATTCCATGAGTTTGTTTGCAAATTAGCTGCATTTCTAAGTACATTAATAAATAAAAAGAAATATTTGTTCAAGGTTAGGAATGAACACTTTCTATACGACCCCACAATGGCTATAATAGTGTACAGTATACTGACTTGTTCACTGTATCTTAAGCATTTTCTCACACAGAGACTGTATTAGGTGCTTAATAAATGTCTGTTGAATGAATAAAATGCCAGGTATTATGCTATAAAAATAGCAGCATAAACAGCTAGAAAAGTTGAAAATGGCTAGTCTAACAAACAGAAGAGAGAAAGTAGAGGGTCAAAAGGCCCTCTATGGTTTTCTATGTGAGCCTTGTGGTACCATTAAATTATAAAAATTAGGTACAGCTGCCCAATTTTTACAGGTAAATCTACATTGGTCACTTAATTTTCTTCTGAAACAATTTATAGATTTCATTAAAAACACATGAGTTGCCATAATTTGGCTAGAAGTAAATAGATCCTTGCCACAAGATGGATGAAATGGCTTTGTATTGTGTAATTTCTCCTCATGTCCTAGCCTTTATGCACTCTAACTTTACATTAGGATTTACATTAGGATTAGGAAGTTAACACATGAGAACTATGTGTTCATCTCTAAAGTAAGGGTGTGGGAAAAGCTACTGCTTTTATGTTATATACTTAGTTTAAAATTTTTTAGAAGCACAACTTATGATATTACTGTAGTTTTAAAAAATTCAATCCTCATTATAATTTTTATTTCCTTTACTAGCTCTGTAAAGGCAAGGACAATATGTTCTTTATCCACAATGATATCCCTTATAACCAGTATAGTGCATGGAACACACAAAGTGTTTAATAAATATTTACCAAATGACTTTTCTGAAGTTATTCTCTGTATGTTCTCACATTGAGTGTGAACTATTTTTTAAAATTTTAACTTTATAAAGGCAGGAAAATATATAAGTTCTAAAAGATTTCCATAGAAAACACAGTTAAAATAAATTTCTGGCTGTTTAAGGAACAACATTTAACACCTATAAAACTGTACCATCTGTTTAGCTGTTTTCCAAGAGTTCAGATAAATGGTCCAATACTAGTACAATAGAATTATTTTTTAAAAAATGAATCCTAGAATCCTAAGTTCGAATGTAGGAACCAGAAATTCGTTTTCCCTCAGTAATAACAAGGTTGGCAATAGGCCTTAATGGAATTTTCCTTCATTACAGGAAACCCAAGTAATTGGCTACTTCTCCAAACCACTTTAACCGTGGAAGAGGTGACACATCTATATTGCAATCATTTCCTTTGGGAAACCAAGAGCCTCAAGGGAGAAAAATAAAACATTTATTTTTCTACATGATACAAAAATAAAATCTAATGAGACTGGGGAAACAATACAGTGGTAGTAAACAAATCTGTACGTATTGTGAAAATAAAATGTATGTTTAAAAGCTAATCTTTAGTGAAGTAGCTTAACACTCATGAAAAATACTCAAAAAATTCTATTAATCTTAGTTACCCATTTAGACATACAGTCATTATAGAAAAGAGGGTAGAATACATCTCAGAGTATTCAATAAACAACAATGGAGAAACAACCTATATATCATCTGTTTGTAAATTCCTTCAATTATTTCTTCATTTAACTAACCATTATTGAGTGCTATTTAGAAATGCCAAGTTCTGGGAGTGGGAATGGTAATAGTATTAGTAATGGCAGCTAACATTTATCAAGTTCCTATAAATCTAGGCATTATTTCAACAAACTTGTATTTAACTCATTTAATGGTCAAAATAACCCTACAAAGTAGGTACTTTTATTCTCCTCATTTTATAGAGGAGAACACTGGAACTCTGAATTAAGTTCAATGTCAAGATTTAAGTCTAAGTGGTAGCACCAGAGTCACGTTCTTCACCATACTTCACTATCTCTTGGAAGAGAATTTTTGCCTTTTTGTCAGTCAAATTAACATTTAATTTCATATTTCTAAATGTTCTATCCTCTGCATACATCAACTTTAGAAAAATATATAAAGAACTCTTTTGTATTACATGTATTTAAAATATCAAAGCTATCAGAATCTGAATTCTCAAAGTATTTTTTTCTTTCTGTTATTCCCAAAGACATGTTAAGTTCTCTTTTTAACAAAAGCTTATAAATTCCAAAATTGAATCAAATTAGGTACATGACCTTAAGGAATCTACATCCTAATTGGGGAAGTAGGAGCTAAATATATTTTAAAACATAAACAATAAGAATAGGATAAGAACTTAGTGAATTGTGCAATGAATATGGCATTCAATGCAAAGAGATCACTTAGAATTGGGAGCCAGAAAGGAGTATGTCAGGGGAAGCTCCACAGAAGAGGTTGGTTCTGAACAAAGCTTTGAAGAAAATAAGTAGTGTGCGAAAGCAGAGTGGAAGCAGATAGCATTTCAGAGAGAGAGAACATCATGAGCAAGAATATGGAGATCAGAAATGAAAAGATGTGTTCAGAGGAAAGCAAGGAAGCAGCAGTACTCTAGTAGAAGGTTTATATAGAGATATAGTGGAAGAAATGTTTAGAAGAGCAATCTGAAAATAGATCATAGACTTGAATGTCAGTCTAACCAACTGTAGAGGAAACCTCATCTGCCATATTTCATTTAATATGATTCTTAAAACATTTATCTTCATATAATATTGAATGTCAACTAATTGAAAAAAAATTTTTTGAATAAGAACAAATAAAACATTTCCTACTGGATCACAAATTTGCTGAAATGATGCTATAGTCATTTATAATCTGCTGAATTTAAAAAGAAACCTATAGAAATTATGAAGTTGCTTTTAAAGTTGCATAGCCCATACAGTAACTTATAGATCTCCTGGTTCAACTTATATTTACTTCTTAGTCTCTTAATAATCACAGCCTCAAATAATGTTTTTTAAGCTTCTATTTGAACACTTTCTTCAAGTGATGAGGAGCTCACAATCTTGTAGGATATGTCCTATACTACCTTGTCTAATCTATCCAATTCCTGGTATAGGGCAAAGATAAATAGAGTTATAAAACATCCGTTTTCTATAATCCTATAAATCAAAACAAACTCAGTATGCCACAGTATAAGCTCTTGCATTGGAGAATAAACATAGGAAACTATTTTTGGCATGGCAGGGTAAACATTTGGTGTTTCTGTCGCCCAGAATTTTTTGTTCTATATTCTGACTTTGCTGGGTGTTGGGGAACCATCTTCTACCCTATCAGTAATGTGTTTCTGGAGAAGTAGATAACATCCCATCTCCAGGAGTGGAGTATATGACTGTGAGACTGTGACTGATCAGAATTGGGAAAATTACTGAAGCTAAGGTGATCAGCACTAACCTATTAATCCTATCGCAGTCCAGACAGAATAGCGGCCTTCTATAGATTTGGAGTTTCAATGAGGGGAGGCTGAAATTGCTGCAACCATCTTACCACTATAAAGACAGAACCTAATTAAAACTGAAGCCAACCCAGAAAAACTGGAACTGAGAAATGGAGATCGGGGAGCTGGGTCCTCAAGGCATTGTTTAAGTGCCTACTTCAAACTACATTTGCTAAGCCAGATTTGCTTCTTTTCTTAAACCAGTTTGGGCTTTTTCTTTCACTGTCATCCCAAAGAATACCACCCAACACGTGTTAATGGCCAAATCCTATAACAGGAAAAGTAGGTCAACTCTCAACACTTATCTATTATTATCAATGCATTATTATATAATTTGATTATATCAATAATCAACTATAAATAATAAATTTAAAAAAAAAAATCTGGCACATTTTAACATAGCATTTCACTTTCAACATTGCTTTGCAGTCTTGTTTCTAGACAAAAATCAGTATTTTACCCTATAGAAAGCAGAAGGAAATGACTATTCTCTACTGTATAACATTGTAAAGTTAAGAATAAGCAACTTAGAAATTAAAAGTTTTCATTACATCCTATCATAGTAATTTAAAAAAAAAAACAGAAAACAAGAAAACTAATGAACTATCTACCCATCCAAAAGCCAGGTAAAGACTCTTACTTGAAGCTGAAGGGTATGTCGTAGAATTGTTTCTTCTAAGGCATGGATCCACTTCTCTCGCTCGTCAGCATCACGAGCTGGAATAAAAGATTATAAAAATTAAAACCTTATTTTCTACGATATAGCTCTACAATATTGAAAGTAAAAGTTTTAAACCACAATGCTAATAGAAAAGACTTTGAGTTGTGCCTATTTCCTTAATTGGTTCGCCCTTCTATCCTTTCCAGATACACAATCTACTTGCAGCAATTTACAACAAAGTGAATAATTTTGTTCAATAATAGTAGGCTACCTACCCACTGAAAACAACTAGAAAAGCTTGAATAATTATTTGAAAACACTGATTGACAGCATCAGAAAACAACAAGGTAGTAAAGAATTAATAAACGAAGACCTAGGGTAAGACAAACATCTAGGACAAACATCTAGACAAACACGGCCACTTTTCTCCTGGAGGTATTAAAAATTTCAGGAGAGTTGTTCTAGACTAAGTAGTGTACTTAAAAGCTTTGTCAGTATTTTTGAGCAGGGGGTATATGCAAACTCTATGTACTTTCTGCTTAATTTTTCTAAGAACCTAAAATTGCTCTAAAGAGAAAGTCTATTTAAACATAAAAATAAAAAGCCTTGTAGGGCAAAAAGTTAGAGATGATGGCCCACCAACCATAGGGACTCTGGTAAAAAGGTCATGTTCTGATTAGGTCCTCCAAGGTCTGTAAGAATAAGGGATTAAAAACAAAACAGAATTGTCTGCAAATATATTCTTACATTCGGATGGTTGTCGCTTTGCCCTGTTGACAATTTCTTTTGCTGTGCAGAAGCTTTGTAGTTTGATGGAGTCCCATTCATTTATTTTTGCTTTTACTTCCCTTGCTTTAGAGGTCAAATTCATAAAATCCTCTCTAAATCCAAGGTCTAGAGTTTAGTGCCTATGTTTTCTTCTATGCAATTTATTGTTTCATGTCTTATATTCCGGTCCTTAATCCATTCTGAGTTAATTGTGGTGTATTGTGATAGACAACAGTCTAATTTCAGACAACTACTCAGTCATCTGGGGAGCCCAGAAAAATCATGATGCCTGAAATGAATTAAAACAACTTCACATTGTTAGAGATTCTCAACATCTAGCTAGCAAAAGCAAATGAAAATCTTTTCTGTAGGAGGAATACCTTAACTGCTAAATCATTTCTAGAAATAATTTTTAAATACAATGTCTAGAACATAAGCAAAGATAACCAAGGATACAATGAGATAAAACCCCATATAAATGAGAAACAAGAGAAACAGATCAATAGAAGCTCAGAGTATACCTGTACAAGTAAAAGTCAGACACTGCCTCCTACATATCTTAGTACATCTTTTCAAGCCTAAGTCCCTGGTCTGTGACTTTTTAAATAAAAACTATTTTCTCAGGGATCTGAATCTCTGAAGCTTTTTTCAGTGGTACAACTGAACATATTTTTCCTAAACAATTACATTTATCACTGAAATAATCCAAAGTTACATTTTATTCAACAAAATATTTATTGAGGGCATATGCATCCAAATCAGGTAGGGCCCAGTGTCACGGCAGTGAAAAATATATAGTCCTCAATACATTTCAAAGAATTGCCACCATCCTGCCATTACTCTGCCAGAAAGCCACGGATGATTCTGAACTTCTTTTATTCTATCCTCTTACGTGCAACTAGTTGCCAAATACTGTTTGCTATACATATATCTTTTGTATTTATCCTCTCTTATTACCTTTGTTCAAGACCTCATTATCTCTCTCCAGAACTTCTGCAGTAAGCTCCAAACTGGGCTTATCTCCAATTTCACTTCTCTCCAAAGCATCCCACAAACAGCTCCCAAAGTTCCTACTGAGCCACAAATATGACAATGACTTTTCTCTGACAAAAATACCCAATGCCTCACTCTAATTTGTAAAAAAGGTGTTTTAATTTCTAATTCTGGTATGTGAATGACCTTTGATCACCCATCAGGTCCATACCAAACTCAAGCCTCCTCCTTCTCACTTCCCATGTACTATTCTAAAATATCTACACTTCTTACATTTCTCAAACTTAAGTCATCCTTTTACATACTTCCAAGTTTTTGCATATAACTTCCCTTTACCTGGAATGTGTTTCTCCTTCTTCTGAAGTTGGGTAAATGTTCATTCCTTTTGCTTCTATCCATGCCTATCCCCCATCTCTTTTTCATTCTTCAAAACCTGCATCAAAATCATCTCTTCCGTGAAGCTTTCCCTGCCTCCACCAGTTCTCTCTTCTACATATCCATAGCCCTCTATAGTATTTACATTGTATTGTAATTATCTGTCCCAAAATATGCACCTTGAATAAGTGATTTAGCATACCATGCCTCAATTTCCTCAAAACTGTCTCTCAGGATTGTTTAAGAGTTAAATGAGAAACTTCAAGTAAGCCTTTGGTACAGAACCTGCACCCAGTTGCTATCCTCATTATTGTCTTATTAGTAAATATCTTCCCAGTCATTCCTATTAAACCAAGAGCTCCCTGAAGAGCAGGGAATCAGCTTTGTATCCCTCGTACCATGCTCAGTATGTGCCATTTTTAAAAACCTAATTTGGGTTATTTCCAGCCCAAACCCTAGGCTAAAAAAAATGGGAGTAAGAAATCCCAGAAACAGCAGCACCATAATCATCAGCAACTTTGTAAAATAAAAATAATTAATAGCAACAGTTACTATCTTTTGAGGCTTGCTATTTGCCCCGCATCATGTTGAGTATTTATTTGCATTTTCTCTAATCTCACAACAATTCTAGAGCTCAGTATTGCCATCTTCATTTTATTAGTGACCTTCTGCTCCACATTGAGGCTTCCTATGTAGACAGGACTTCCTCTGCATAAGAGGAATAAAATTGAGAAGATATGTTTGGTTTGTCTTCCTCAGCAACTTGGGTATGCGCCCTCAGCTGACATATTAAAATTAAAGAGGGTACAGTAGGTCAACCATATTTGACTCCCTGCCGTTTAAATCTACACTGAGTCTTTCTTTGGCTAGTCTTCCAACCCTTTCTCACACTTGGTGACAGATTGTTCACCTCATGCTACCTGCTATGATTCACACTAGTCTCTTCTGATCAATGTCCCAGGTTCCCTTGCCTCCCCTTAACCCCTACACAGTGACAACTATGAACTTGGATACACTGAGCACAGGAGAAACTCTGATAATCAAACCACATGATAGCATGAAAATACTAACTACTATCAAAGTAGGAAGCATGCTGTACTGTTTAGAAGAGAAAACAGCAGTGAAGCTAGAGCTGCAAAGAAGCTAAGGCATGATGAAAAGAGAAGTTACTGTGACTAACTTCTAAAAGTTAAGTTAGAAGTGTGACTAAAAGAGAAGTTAGGGTAACAAGGAAGGAAAAGCATTAACAAGCAGCACCATGCAATGAAAACAGCATGGGCTTGAACCTGGGCTTGGCCACTTCTTTTACATGTTCTTTGGATTAAAGCTTCAGTTTCCTTATCTATAAAATGGAAATAAAAATAGGATTTTTTTATTTATTTACTGAGGATTACAGTACCTAGCACAACACTAACTATACCCTTAATAAGTGTTTACTTCCTCTCTACTCCACTTCCTTATCTTACTCATCAGATGCTCACTTCTAGAACATAATCACCTTCTCTAGAAAAGATTTGCAATCATTCTCTTCAAGATAAAAAAAAAATCTCACTGACACCAATCTCCACTTTACTTAAATCACCCATATGCAAGGACTCAGCTCATTTCTCTTTTATATGATCCTCATTCCTCCCACAAGGCAGTCACCCAAGGCAGATGCCCTCTTAAAGCTAGCAACACAACAAAGATAAAGATTCTATCTAAATTCTAATTCTTTTTCAAGAGTATTAATCAAACTGTCTTAGGGTTCTCCAAATTTAATATTGAGACAATGCAATGATGAAATACAACTTAAATTTATATGCTAGGTCAATGTTACATGTAGTGTACATTTATTAAATCATGATCATGAGAACGAATGTTTGTAGACTGCATGTAAAGTTAATGAAGGAGGTTGGAAAGATAAAGATGACCTTGGCAGAAGTGAACATTTTCTTAGAGAATTCACCAGATAGTTAGTTGTCTAAAAGTAAAAATAAGGGTGAGTGTGGTCTAGGCATTACCAGAAGATAGAGCTTTAAATCAGGTATATTTAATCTGGGGTCAAAGAACTACCTGAAATTGGGCAACCAGGAAACCTCTTCCAGAATAATAATTTTCAAAATGTGAGATGCTTAAGAATAGGCATTTTGCTTTGCTCACTACCTTATACTCAGAAACTAGCCTAAGGCCTGGTATACAGTAAGCACTCAAATATTTATTGACAAGAATAAATGAATGAAATTGAATACTGCTATTTTCTCAAAGTAGCTAGGGGCTGCCTGGGCAGGGCTCTAAGCTCTCAATCTTCTGAAGTCAAAGCAATTATACTCTTTTTCTGTCTCACATCTGGGCTTCTAAATAAGACTGCATATGTAATATGCTTTTATTAAAAGTTTGAAAACAATAGGAAATCTAACTATTGTTATCATTTCCTTCCCTGAACTCCTATTACAGTTACAAGGGTATACACAATGTAATAATTGTCTCTCAACTTAGTTTTAAGTCGCCAAAGTTTCTCAAGGTATGAGATTACATTTTACATAAAGCAGTACTTGTCTACTGAACATTCATATAATCTATACTTTATTGTACACTAACTCCTCAGAGAAAATTTAGATGTTCCTTCTATCTGACAACAAATGAATGTTTTACACCATTTTAATATATTTTGCACTCTGTTATGCTACTCTTTTGATTAGTAGAAAAATAAGAATTAAAGTGTCAATAGGAGTGATAATAAACAAATCTTATAAATATAACATAATGAGAAACCATTAAGCATGCTGAAAACAGTACACCTTTATCATCAATGAGAAATTCCTTAAGATTTTGGCCCATTGTCCATATGTTCATTTTTGAAGAAAAGTAATAAAATGTATGAATACATCTTACAAATACTATGTCTAAAAGGCAAGGTGTCTGTCATTAAGGACTTTGTAACTGTGATAAGAATACATCCCCCTTATAAACTGCAAGTCTTTGTTCAACTCACGCAGTCTACTTTCATGCATATTTTCAGGTACATATTATACACTAAAGTGGAAAAATTCTTTTCTTTGTATATCATAATTTACTCTTCACATTAACAGATACCAAGCAATGTGTTTTCAAATTGGGTAAAAAGATTACTTAACAATATACATTAACAATTTCTCAGATAGTAGTTAATGAATAAGTCTAAGACTATTCCCTATGCCCTTTCAAAAAAGATATTTAAAAAAAAGATATGCACACCACCACCACCAACAACAGAAATGGACAAAGAAATGAACAAGTCACCAAACAAAAAATAAACACATTAAAATAATTTTTTCGGGGGGAGGAGAGGACAGTGGGTTGGCATTCTTTTAAAATTATAATACTAAATACCTAGGAGTTTGATGAAGCAGATGAGAGTAAAAATCAATAATCTTTCTTAAAAGCAATTAGGGAGGATCGCTTCAGGAATATTAAAAATATGTCTTTTGTTCTGACAAATTCTTTTATGAATTTATCCTAAGGTAATAATTTGGTTAATGATTTATGTACAAAGATTTCAATAAAATATTATTTTAAACAGGAAAAAACCTTTAAAATAGATAGTTAAATAGAATTTCACAAAATGAAATATCATTTAACTATTAAAATCTTAGAACTTAAAACTTTTAGTTTTATAGAAAAATGTTCATAATATTTTAAATTTAAAAATCTGAAAACTTAATTTACACAGAATGACTCAATTTTTTAAAATACACACACATCCAAAACAACTCAAGGATCAGAAGGAAATCCATACGCATGTTATTAATAATTATTTTGGGGTGGCAGGATTATGAATGATTATTGGTATTTTTATATTACTCTATATTTTCCCAAATTTCTACAATGAGCAGGTATTAATTTTACTATTTATAAATTATGGAAAAGAAAATGGTGGAGCAAAAAGATAAATTACTAACAAAAAAATAAAACTAAATATCTACCCTAATACTAGCTACTCACTAAGCCAAACAGTCCTTTGGTTAAGCTTGGGAAAAATTATAATTTCAAATATTCAAGAAGGATCTTGAACAGAAAGCAAATTAGGAAGAAGAAATGTACACCAGTGGGATCCAATCCTCCTACAATACAAAAAACGCCCAATATATAAATTCAGTGGCATTTCCCCACTAACACTTACTATATTTACTATATTATAACATCTAATTAGAGAATTAGTTATACCTGATTTACTTCCCTTACATGAAGTCTAAATGGTTATTTACTTGTTTTTATTTTAGGAGGATTGTCATGTAAAAATCAAAAATATAAAACTGCAGTGGGAAACTTTTTTAAAGTCAATAATAAATAGAAGATAACGGAACTTTTTATTAATGATAATGATGAAATGGCTGTTTTTAAAGCAGAAAACACAAGCTTCAACCATGGGTTAGTCTAATGATGTACTACTGTCTATTCCTCTGAATGATTAATGATGAGACTTGCCATTCTGAGTTGATTGATGTTAATGCAGTAGGAGCAAAGCTGCCCTAATATACTTGATCGATATAACTTTTCTGAAGTAAACACTTTTCTTCACCACTGGGCTGATATGTAGTAATTCTACATTTTAAAAAATGTGTGAGCTCTAATGGACTGAGTTGAAAAGGTTAGCTATCAGACCAGCCACAGGTGATTTCCACTAAGACACAGTTTTTACATTATGTATTTCTGAACAACTTGAAATTTCCAAACTAGTATGATTTTTAATGTTGATTATTATAAAAATAATTATTTGGTAACAAAAAAATTTATTCTTTTGATTGCCTATTATTTCAGTGCCCTATACATATTTTTCTACTATGGCATATTTCACATTACATTACAATTACTTCCTTAAAGTCCCTTGACATCATTGCCCATGTCTTATTTACCTACATATCGTCAGTTCTGAGCACAGGGAGTACACATACTACACACAATAAAAGTCTGAACTCAAAAGCCAATATAATATCAAAGCTGCTTTCCACCCAATGTCTAGTCCAGAACCAATATATGCAAACAGCTTTAGCTGACTGATAGGACAAAGGATCTTTTTTTTTTTTTGTCCTTATTCAAAAGAAAAAAGAACCAGTTCATAAAGATAAATTGGCAACTATTTTCTTTTTAACATCTCTAAAAAAAGACAGAAGAAAGTTGTAGTTTACAAACCTTTTTAAAGTCCTACTATGCTAGAATTATAATTTCAATTATTGCCTTTTCAAAACTGAAGTAATTTAAACTGACTTTGTTTTGAAAGTTTATTGGTATCTCTTTAAAATTAGAGATATTCTTAAATATGTGAATCACTGTAAAGATAAATAACCTATTGCTTCAGGGAAGTTTGTTCTCTTCCTGGCACCAATCCTCTTCATTATAAATAAATGAGGTTTCAGAATTGAAGATATGTAGGACAGCTAGAGATTTAAACCATAGTGGAAATGAAGGTGATGGGTAACAACCCAATTACATATTATTTCAAAACACTTGACCTTCTTTCCTGTTTCTACTGTCCAAGCTCATAGCCAAAGGCAATGCTCCCCCCACCCACCAGTATATTAGGTCCCACCCTCTCTTGCCTTCTCAGGGACGCTGATCCAACAATTCTCTCCTCCCTTGCACCATCAACTTTTCCTCTTTACTGAAACACTGACAATAGCATAGAAACAAAAACTCCCTTGTTCTCATTCTCCCCTCCAGCTAGTGCTGTATTTTTGACCTTCCCTTTACAGCAGAACTTGAAAGCACTGCCTATGATCTTAAAACGGCTCTTCTTAAGGTTACCAATGGACTCTTAATTGTTAAATTCTGGGATTTCTTAGCCCTCAACTTGATCTATCAGGAAGGAGCACCTGACACAATTGCTGATGCCTCTTTCTTCCTAGATACACTTTCACTCTTGCTTCCAGGGTACCACATTCTCCTTCCATTTGCTTTCAACCTCTTTTGCTAGTTCTGCCTCATGTTTGTGCCCTCTAAACAAATGCTGGAGTGCTCCAGTGCTCATTACTTGGACCTCTTCTCTTTTCTCTTTACCCTTACTCTCAAATTCTCACAACTTTAAATATCATCTATATGCCAAAGACTTCCAAATTTATTTCTCCAGCATAAACTTTTCTCCTAAACTCTGCACTTTAACTGTCTACTTAACACCTCCATCTGGATCTTTGATAGGGACCTAAAACTTGTTTATAAGCATGTCCAAGGACAAGCTCCTGATGCCCACATCCCTCACCAACGCCCCCCACCAACACACACACACACTACACACAAACTGGGTCCTCTTGCAATCTTCCCTATTTCAGTTAATGACAACTCCATTCTTGTTGCTCAAGCCAAAAATTTTGGTGTAAACCTGGACTCCTATCTTTCTCTCACATACTACAGTTCAACCTTCAAAATAAATACAATCACATACAATAAACTATTACTTAGCAATATAAAAGGAACAAACTACCAATACACCCATGAATTAATCTTAAAAGCATTATGCTGAGCTAAAATAAAACCAGACAAAAGACAGTATATAATATATGATCCCATTTATGTGAAACTGCAAGAAAAATCTAATCCGTAAAGTAGATCAGCAGTTGCCTGGGGCTAGGAGTGAGGACTGACTGAAAGACTAAAGTAATCTTGTGAGTGATAGAAATGTTCTATATCTTGATTGTGGTAGCAGTTATATGAGCAAATAAATTTGTCAATACTCACTGAACTTTAGAATGTGTACATCTTATTGTATGTAAATTATACCTCAATAAAGTTAATTAAGCACACATATACAATTTGACCTCTTCTTACTGCCTCCCTACCCCCACTGCTACCATGGGAGCCACCATCATCTCTCATATGAATTACAATAGCCTCCTAATTAGTTTCCCTGCTTTTGTCTCTGCCTCCTGCATTTTATTCACAACACAGAGGCAAGAATGATAACTGTTAAAAAATCATACCATGTCATTCATCTGCTTAAAACCCTCTAATGGCTTCTCATTTCAATAAAATTCAATGTTTTTACTGTGGTATATAAGGCCTTACATGACCAGGCTCCCTGTTACCTCTTAGACCTCATCTCCCACTGCACCTGCACCATCGTTATTTGTACTCCAACCATAGCTGGCCTTCTTGTTGTTCTTTGAACATGGCAGACACACTCTTCGGCACTTACTGTTCCCTTCGCCTGGAATGATGTACTTCCTCCCAACCCCTCCCCGACCCCCCCCCCCCGCAAACACACACACAAAGCCACAGAGCTTGTTCCTTCACTTCCTTCAGGTCTTTCACCAAAAGACACCATCCCAATGACTCTTCGCCTGGCCACTCTAATATTTCAACTCCCCACTCCCACCAACACACACACACACACACACACACACACACACACACACACACACACACAGAGCTCACTTCTATTTTATTTTTTCCTTTCCTGTTTTTTTTCTCCCTAAGCCTTAGCACTCCATTATTTACTTACGTTTTACTAATTTATCTTGTTTATTTGCTTTCTCCCCCAGCAGAATGGATGAGGAGAAATGCCAAGAAGACAATGAATTTTATCTATTTGTTCACTACTGTATCCCTTAGAATAATGTCAAAAACAGATGTTGAATAAATAAATGTTATCTGAACAAATTCTAGCTTTCCCTTTAATAGTTGATAGAACTAGAATTTGTTTTATAGATCCAGCAGTTGATAGTTCATTTGCTTTCAAAAATTCTGGCATATTAAATAAAAACTTCAATACATTTAGATATATGCTAATGTGTATCAACCAAACTTGCTTTCAGTTCTAATCAAGAATATAAGACCTATCAGACATTGAGAAATTTTTATCAAACTTTCAGAGACTTTTTTATAAGCAAGGACTTATGAATGTGAAATAACTCTCATTATTGCCAAGTATATAGTCTTATTGAGTTCTAAAAAAAGCTAGATAATATCATGTTGCTTGAGACTGCCATAACTATCACAGTAGAAAATAAACTAATCAATGTCAGTCTCTGAACTAAGAATCCATTTTAAAAATACATATAACTCTTATTTATCCCTGTCATTTAAATAATTCATTAAAGGAATTGCTTCTCTTACAAGCAAGCCACATAAATCTGGAACTATCAAAGGGGAGATCAGCTTAACATAAATAATTTATAAGTAAATCAGAAGGTAGAGGTGCCTTTGCTGTAGAGGTCTGAGTCTCCTCTCCTTTAAAGAGGAAAACAATACAGCTCCTGGAAGTCCAAAGAAGGCATCTCCTTAGTAATTGCAGCAGAGAGAATTCCATACTGCAGCCTTTACCTGCATCCAGCAGCTATTACTTGAAACGCATTCAAGAAAAGAGTTGCAGTGTATGGGCACTATCTGCTTTAGTTTATAAACAGCATTATATATTTAACCTAAAAATAAAGGCCTGTGAATGCAGTTAGCATTAATGTATTGGCTAGGTGGAGAACCAGAGGAGAGAAGGAGCAATTAGGAGGATCGTTTTATAAACTATATAAATGTCTACCCAATGTACTGTATACTTGAAACTAATAAAATAAAATTATAAAAGAGCAAGAAAAATAAATAAAGGCCTTGGGCTTTCATAATACAATTTTAAATGTCTTAGAAATTTTATGAAAATTTCAGGACAGCATCATTAGTTTAAAAGCTCTAAATAAAGAATATGACCAAACACAGTAAACATTTTTAAGTGTGCTTTTTCCTAAAAGTATTAGCGATATCACTTTTGAGTACATTTGTTTATATTTACCATAAATAAGTTACATCTTTCATTTCTACATGTCAATTTCTTAAATAGGACAATAAAAATAACTGCGATATACTATCCCAACAGAATGACAACAATTGTCTAAACCTCTCATATAACATACCTGGTCACTGTGAGACTTCATAACCAAAACACTTTTAAGCTATTTATTTAATATCACAGTGTTATTGTCACTTGTAGTTCATAGAAAGTGCTAACATCTCCAATTTTCTCATTTCTAAGTTTCTTGGACTTCTTTAAACATAAAATAGAGGTTACTCTGGATAGGCAAAATGACAAAAACATTACTGACAAAGCTAATAGGTGCTCATAATATATGACAGGATAATTAAAATCAACTTTTATTTGCTGATTTACAGTCTTCAAAGCAAGATGAAATGAGAATGATCATAGAGTACCTTACCCTTTCTACTGGTGAACCATAGCATGCAATGCCGAAACATAGCAGTGGCTGATGGCATTGGTGTTATTAACTATAAAAAGGATGATAGCAGAGAAATTACGGCTGGCAGACAAGACACAGAAATGCAGATGAAATGAATGCAAACTTGTAGTTCTTGAAGCAAAGCAAAACCTTTAAACCAAAGGTCGCCACTAGCTTCAATTTAATTTACATTTTGAGTTTACACAGACAAGCACTGCAACCTTCATAATCAGTCTTTAGACTCTTCATGCAGAAGCAGACCCACACTCCTTGATAAAGAATTGATCAGCAACCTTCTGTAAACACAAGCCAGCAGCAGCAGCAGCAGCCCATTACTCTCTCCCTTCACTGATTTTTATCCTTTAAAATTTTAATCTCCAATTGCAGCCAGATCCACAGTCGTTTCAAACAGATCTGTATCCACTGCAGATACAAATCCCTGCCTAACCTGCAGTACCACTTCATCCAGAACGTTCCTGTGTGCTCATTCATGCAGGATCAGTTGCAAAACCATTCAAGTCATCCAGCAAACAACCCAACAGAGAAGGAAAGAAGCAGTTGGTACTATGAAGAGAGAGAATCTCTTCTTTCAGCTCACCCTGGAAATGGAAGGTTTTCTGATCAACAGTTATTGTGAAGGTGCTGTCGTCCTCATCGTCTATACCAATCACAGCTCCCTGTGAAACAAAGAGCAAAATCCCAGTAAGGCAAACAATGACATCAGCAATATTCACTACTGCTACAGCCCTGGAATGCTCAATGCACCAACGACACTGGAAGCAAGCTAGACACACAGAAGGGGAATCTGAGACTTTAGTTTTGCTTAAGATGAACGAAAGGAGAGGGGATGGCAGGGCACTGCAGTACTTTCTATCTTTGCTTAAGGGGCATGTATGTAGCGGGAGGGGGAGGGGGAGGGGACAACCATAGAAGCTTCGGTCCAGAATCTGTGTTTAAGCATTCACTGAGCCTTTATGAGCTTTAGGTTGCTCTCTAAAATGGGAGTCAAAAACCTCTGCCTCACCAGGTTGTTGTGAGACTAAAGAGCACACATGACTCTTCATCTGGCTGCTTCTGTTTTATTTGTTAATGCAGAAATTCTAGGTGATACTGGCTTCAAAACACTGTCCCAATCACTTATTTCAGGTATGCTCTCATAACTACTTGTACATAGCTCTCTTACTGCACTTTCCACATTATACTGTGATTATCTGTTTATTATGTCTGCCTCCTCCCACTGAACTATGATATCTTCAAAGTCAAGAACTATTTTATCTGTTTAGATACATGACACTCAAATACAAACTTTGTATATGTTTTCTAAATAAAAGCTGCAACAATTCTCCAAAAGAGGGGGAAGGAGGGGACTGTGTTTATAAATGGTTTGCTTCAGGAAAGGTGAGTTCTAAAATGTTTATGTTTTTGCATTCAACTACATGTAACTATTAAGAAAACAGGGATTAAGGGAAGTGATAGGAAGCTATGCAAAACAGTCTATTGGTTAGCGTCCTTAAGAAATAAGTGTCTTAGGTATTCCAGAGAGAAAAGCTAGAGAACATAAGGTAGGTAAAATGTCCCAGGTTGGTGACAAAGAAGCAGTGTGCCACAGACAAAATGAGGACCTTGAAAATGGGGGTTGAAAAGACTCAAGGGCACAAAATACCTAATCCCATCAAAAAAAAAATGCTACCCCTATCCCAGGTGGATTATGTAACACAGCCAAACATTTATTCATTTTTTCTCAGAGGCTGTGTGGATGAACCCTCCAACTCTATACAAATCCCATCAGCTGAATTATCTTAATTATTCCTCAGTTTCAGATGAGGTAGGGATTTTTATCCCTCTTTTCAGATAAAGAAAGTATTTCCAGAGAGTATTATGACTTGCCCAAGGTTACACAAAGAGTTAATGGTAGAACCAGAACCACTGACATGGTACCTTACTTATTCCATGATAGAAAATATAGACACACCTCAGTGGGTAAGCATGTGTGGGAGCAGATCATTCTGCTTAACTTAATTTTGTGGTCAACTGAGTTAACCTTCTAATTTATGATGTATCAAATATTTGCTAAGTCATAACTAAATACAAAAATATGTGCTAGATACAGTTCTTGAATATATAACAGAAGTCCCTGCCCCTCAGGCACTTACATTTCAGTGGAAGAGATAAAACATGTAAAGAGGTGAATATAATACAAAGCAAAAAGTAATCTCTACATGGATGAATGAACTCTGAAAACATGCTAAGTGAAAGAAGCTAGTCACAAAGGACTATATGTTGTATGATTCCATCTATATGAAATGTCTGAACAGGCAAATTCATAGAGATCAATAGTAGTTTAGTGGTTGCCTAATGCTGGGGTAGATGCAAGAAGGTGGAGTAAAATAAGAAGGGACTGATAACGGGTATAGGTTTCTTTGTAGGGTAATGGGAATATACTAAAATTGATTATGGTGATGGTTGCACAACTCTGTGAATATACCAAAAGCACTGAAGTGTGTAATTTAAATGGGTGAGTTGTATAGTATGTGAATCATCTCTGAACAAAGCTATATAACACCCCAATCTGGGGCTCTTAATGTAAATCTGCCAGTTACCTAGTCAACTCAGATAGAAACCTCTAGGTTCTATACATGTTGTTCCACATTCCATCACAAATTGTGCTCATTTCACCTCTGAACTATAATCTCAAACTCACCAATTCGTCTCATCCTATAAATTGCTATTACCCTAATTCAGGCTCTTACTCCTTGTCTGATAAGACAATCTGTCTGCCTTCAGGCTGGCCACATCCTAGTCTACAGTCTCTGGTATAGCCAGAGTAAAACTTCTAAAGTATAGACTCTTATACGAGATCCAGATGTTTAAAACTTCCCTTGGCTCTCCATGAACTATTAAATAAAGTCAACATTTCTTCATAATGCTATTCAAGACTGTTCAAAATCTGACATAACTCACCTTTTTACTGTCATATCCAGTCCCTTACTCTTCACCTCACAGACTCTGTATGTACTCAGCCTCAACATTTCTTCCACACACTGAACAAATACACACCTAGCAATTTCACTTTTTATATCCTTCCTCAAGCTCAATTCCCCATCGTTTGTAAAATAAAAGCAAAACCACACATCTCCCCCTACCACTTCTTTTCTGTTTTCACAGAAGCGCTTTTTTAAAAATCGGCCATGCTTTAACTTTTCATCCACTATTGCAATCTAGCTTCCTTCCCCACCAGTGCAACAAACTGTACTCCAACAACCGCCTTACTAGTTTTATCACACAGTACTGCTCTGAAGCATTGTTGCTGGTGCTGACCACATCTTTCCTGAAACTCTGGCAGTGGCTCTTGATTACCTAAGCTGTGCTTCAGAAACATTTCTACCTAAGTATCTCTGACAACCTATTTTGGGAGAAAGCATCTTTTCTGGTCCATTACACTTTCCCCTCTCTATCCAAATGCTTCTTTGAAGACTTTAGAACCTAGCTAAAAATCTCCCACCCAATCCGGTCTTGCCATTACCCTGAGCGTTTTTCAGTGTACAGATGCACAATTCATTTATCACTCTGGCCTCTCAGTTGCTTGATTTGTTCAACTCAAATAATCTTCACTGCCATTCTCCTTTAGTCACTGATTCCTCACATTAGTACCGTAGACTTGCACTATGTAATATGACAGCCATTAGCCACATATGGGTAGTTAACTTTTAATTACAGTCACATTTGTCATGTTTCAAATGCTCAGTAGACACATGTGGCTAGTAGTGATTGAACCAGGCAATGCAGATACAGAACATTTATATAACTGCACAGAGTTATACTGAACAGCATTGACCTAGATCTTGTCATCACAGAGAACTAAACCACAGTGAATAGTTAATAGTGCCAATTACTGAATATTTTCAATGAGATAGACACTATCGTAAATATTTTAAATGTCATTTGAACACAACTTTATATTGAAAAATGGCATACACACAAATCATAACTGTACAAGTTCAATGAAGAGAAACTCCCCTTATAATCTTTTCTAATCATTAGCCCCTCTCTCCATCCTCCAAAAAACACTATTCTTCTAACATTACAAATCAGTTTTCTCTGTCTCTGAACTTTATAGAAATGGACTCATACCATATATTTTCTTTTGTGCCTGGCTTCTTTCACTCAACATAATGTTTGTACAATTCATCAATGTCGTTGCATATAGCAGTAGTTTGTTCACTTTTGTTGCTATAAACATATTTAGTATTCCTTTGTACGGATATCCACAACTTATTTATCAGTTCCACTGTAGATGGGCATTTATGTTGTTTCCAGTTTTAGGTTAGTAGAATCATGCTGCTATGACACTCTTATTCATATCTTCTGTTATACACATGCTTGTATTTCCATTAGATACAAATCTAGGAGTGAATTTGATAAGTTATAGGCTATGCATATGCCAATTTTAACGAACACTGTCAAACAGTTCTCAAAAGTGGTGTGCCAAGTACATTTCAACCAATGAGGTGTGAAAGTTTCAACTGCTGCACATCTACACTAACACTTTTTACTTTAGTCATTCTGGCAGGTGAGAAATGGTACCTTTCAAATGTTTTAATTTATATTTCCCTGATAACTAATGAGCTTTTCATGTTTTCAGCCATTTGATTATCCTCTTGTGCAATAGTTTCTTGCCCACTGATAAGACTGGACTACCATTTTCTAATTATTTGTAGGAGCTTTTTCTATATCCTGGATATAAATCCTTCACTGGTTATAAATTAGGCAAATATCTTCTCCTACCCTGTTGCCAGCCTTTGCAGTCTCTCACCATGTCTTTTCATGAAGGGTTCTTACCTTCAACGTAGTACAACATATTGCTGTTAAACTTTGCAGTTGTGTTTTCTGTGTCTTAAGAGGGCTTTCCCAATCACAAAGCCATATAAATACTCTCCTACATTATCTTCTGGGAGCCTTTACATTTGGATATCAGTTAGAGTAAGTTCTCCAACTTTTTTCTCTTGGCCTTTATAAATTATGAATCAACACCACCACCATAATCATAACCAGTTCTTCCTAGAAAACAGGTGAGAACAAGTCACCATTTCTACTGGTCTGTTTGCTGATGGAGAAGGCAGGAATCAGAGGTGGGTATTATTGCCCTTTATAAATTTTAGAGTTAGCTAAACAAGTCACACGCACACATGCACACATGTGTGCGCACACACACGCTATAATATTGATTAGGAATGAACCACTTATTTAAGTCATTTTTAATTTCAGTAATCTTTCTAGTTTTCTGAGTAGAGGTCTTGCCCACCTTTCGTTAATATTTATTCTTAAGTAATTAATGTTTTTGATGTTATGGTAAATGTTCTCTATTTTTAAAAATTCACTTTCTAATTACTAGTAGCTGGGATATTTAAATACAATTTTTTTTTGCAGAGTGACCTTGTATTCAGTAACCTTGCTAAATTTACTTATCAATTCTAACAACAGTGTATCTGTAGAGTCTTTTGGATTTGCGGTATGCTCTATTTCTTCTCCCTCTATCCTTATACCTTACATTTATTTTTCTTTCATTATTCATTGTCTAGGGCTGCCTGATTTAAGACTGCCACCAGAATAGCAGACAATGTTGACTGTTAATGGTGATGAGGGCATCTTTGTCTTGTTTTTGGTCTCTCTCCCACTGTTGACTATAGCTATTTAAAACCTTTACTTTCCTTGAACCCTCAACAATAACATAAGCAGTAGTCATCAGGTAGGAACTCTAAACCTGCTATGTCATCCTACCTAAAGGCTCACCTGCATCTATACCCACTCCTGTTTCTCTCTCCTTGTCATAATGGAAAAGTGGCTCCAACCCCTATTACCTTTCCTCAGGTCTCTTACTTTACCAATTTTCAACTTTTCTCTCTCTGCTCTTTTCTAACTGCATTTACATGCTCAAGTCTTTACTCTTTTTCCAAACAATGATCTTTTTCAATTATACATCCTTATCTAGCACTGGCCTACCTCTCTTATTATTCATTCAAGATTATTCAGACTTGTCTATGGCCATGCTACCCTGAACAAGCCTGATCCCATCTGACCTCAGAAGTTAAGCAGGGTCAGGATTGGTTAGTACTTGGAAGGAGACCACCTAGGAAGACCAGGTGCTTCAGGTGTAAAAAATAAAATAAAATAATTAGGGATTGTAAGCTGACAAGGTCCTTGCAATCTGTGAAGTCAACTAAGGGTTGCCCTGCCTTAAAAAAAAAAAATTATTCAGACTTATATATGCCTCCTGCCTACAATTTATTTTAACCTCCCATTCCTTGTAAGATATGTAACCAAACCAATGGCTCCTCTTCACCTTCAAATAGGGTGATAATAAGACCTACTTTGCTTAGATAGTTCTGGATTATTCCTATTGTCTTGGCATAAAATGAATAGAACCTGCGTTTAGTCTCAAGAGTGTCCTGCTTTAAGGGATATGGTTGGTCAATCTGCCATAGCCTAGCCTACAAGGCCCTCAATGATTTGCTGCACACACCTGTCATCTCTCATCAAATTCTACATTTGGGCAGCTAGAGGTTTACCAATAGCCCGTAGCTGTCATCCTCCAAACATTCTTTTTATTCCTTTATTAGAGTTTATACTACTTATTATTTACATTTGGTAAAGTAAAAGTCCCCTTGCTAATCCATACATAGAATAGTATCCTATCATTAAGCAAAGTTCTTTGTATGCTAACCCATCAAAATATAAAGGTTTTCATTTCAACTCTGCTTTTATGACCCATTATGTCAACATAATCAGTGTGTGTGTGTGTGTGTGTACATCTTTCAATGACTCTTCATAATTTTTCTTCTGAAGGTTTCAGATGACCCACTTTTCAGGTTCTGTCAATACTTGGGCTCACCAAGGTGCCCACTGCTCCAGAGTCACACTATCCAGGTTCCAGATAGAAAGTAACTGGAGCTGGAGTCTTGTGCAATCAGATCAGTTTCCTGACTTGCTTTCTTTTTCTAGTATACACAAAAACATACTACAGACATATATCAGTCCTGGTGCCAAAGACAGAAAAACAGTTTTGTTCTCATGGCTTGGGGTGCATGGGGCAGGGGGAGCCTAAGTCTGGCTATTTTAGGGCCAATCTCCATTTGCAAGAAAAGTGGGCTGATAAACTGGCTCCAAAAATGATAAAAAAAAAAAAAAGATGACTCCTCTGGGACACAGATTGCTGACACAGCTCCTAAAAGGACGGCCAGGGATATAAATAAGAGTAAGATACAGCTCTGCCCTGGAAGAGCATATAGTCTAGAGAGGAAAAAAAAGGAGTCCACAATATAGAAGGAAGCAGTAAAGCTCAAGGGCAGCCTGCTCACCAAAGATACTGCTGCATGGAGCACCTGCTTAAGCATTATTCATTTATTCAACAAGTATTTATTGAATCATCTAGGCATTGTTCTAAGTGATAATAGAGTGATGAACAATATGTTTCGTTTTTTTTTTTCTGATATGTATGTATTCTTTTGGGTTTTTCTTTTTTTTGTCTGTTTTATTTGTAGGAGTTCTTTATATATATTCTAGATGTTAAACCCTTTGTCAGTTGTATGTACTGCAAATATTTTCTCTCCTAGCCAAGGGTTCTCTTTCTTTTTTATTATGGTATTTTTTGTTGTTGTTCAAAGATTTTAAAATTTGAATATTGTTGAATCTACCATCTTTTCTATCATGGTTTGTGCTAAGACATCTTTCTCTGTCCTGATAGCATAAAGACATTCTTCTATGCGTTATTATAAGTTCAAGTTTTCATTTTATACCTTTAATACTGCTGGAATTATTTTTGTGTGTGCAAAATGAGATAGAGAGTAGTTTTAGTTTTTCTATATGAGCAGTCAATTGATTCAGCTTCCTTTACAGAGTGATAGAATTTGATTTGTAACATCTCATATACTAAATTCCCATAGATGAGGGGTTCTATTTTCTCTTTCTGTGCCTTCTTGTCTGTGCTACTAAACTATTGCTTTCTCCTTATACTAATACTATGTCATTTTATTACTGTAGTTTCACAAAAAAGTCTTACTATCTGCAATGGCAAGTCCCCCAACTCCTTATTCTTCAAAATTTTCTTGCCTCTTTACCATTTTTAATTATTTTTAGAATCACCTTGTCAAGTTCTTTGATAAGCCTAAGTATAGTTTTGACTGGAATCACCTGTGTTTATAATTTAGGAAAATAAACATATACATGTTATTGAGTCTAGCAGGCAGGAACAGGATATAGCTTTTACCAAATTCAGATCTTCCTTTAGTCTTTCAATGGTGTTTTATAGTTTTATTTCCATCAAAGCAATGCATTCATCTTATAAAATATATTCCTAGGTAATTTAGAGTTCTTGTTATTATTATAAACCAAATTTCTTTTTAAATGACTTTTTCTAATTGTGGGTCATATAGAGGAACACTACATGTTTTCTGCACATTGATTTCATATACAAAAACTTTTTTTCTGTAGATTATTGTGGATTGGTTTATGTAGACAATTATCGGCAAGACTAATGTTTATGCCTCCCTTTCAATCCTTTTTTAAAAAATCTTTTATTCTTCTGTTACATATTTACCAGGACCTCCAGTACAGTTATAGAAATATCATCTGCCAATATTAATTTTGTTCTTCCTTCCAAGCCTTATATCTTTTGTATCTTTTTTTGTTTTACAGCATTCACTAGGAACTCCAGAGTACAACATTTAAAGAAGGAGCAAAAGCAGGCACCTCTGTCTTGCTGCTGATTTTAAAGAGAATACTACTCTTTCATTATTAAGCACACTATAGCATTTTAGCAAATTTACCCCTTATCAGATTAAAAATATTCTCTTCTATTCCTAGTTTGCTGAATCTTGAATGCATGTTTCATTTTATCCACTGCTTCTACATTTATTCAGATGGCCATGTAGTTTTCCTCCTTTAATCTGCTAATATGCTAAGTTAATTAATTTTAAAATTAGCATCCTAAGATTCCCAGAATATACTCAATTTGGTCATAATACTTCTTGTTTATACATTATTGAGTATGGTTTGTATTTTCTCCATGATTTTGACATCTACATTAATAAGTAATTCTGGCCTAAAATTTTCCTTTGTTAATTTTTTCTTTATACTTTATCATTATTTTTGTTCTAATTTTTTTGAAATTTAATACTTAGCTTATTAATTTTCAATCTATTTTATAATATATTCACTTAAGATTATAAATCATAGGCTGTCTGAGATGCAGTTTTAACATGTGGTTCCTTCATTATCATTCAAGTTAAATATTTCATAATTTCCATTATGATTGCTACTTTCACCAATAAATTATTTAAAAATATGCATGTAAAGTGGTAAGTGGCTACTGTCTTGTTAAGAGATTTCTAACTTACTCCACTGTGTCAAAGATGGTTATCTATGCAATATTGGGTTTTGGTATTCTCTTTTTCCTAACAATCAAAATTTTTTTCTTGAAGTCTATTATATCTGATATTAAGATTGTTTCCTAGCTTTCTTTTGGTTAACAATTTCCTGGAATCTTTTGCCATCACTTTCTTTTTTATTTAACTTTTAATTTGTAATTACAAAATATTTTGGACATTCAGACAATATAGCACTAATGACAGCTATGTACCAATCACAGAGACTAAATAAATGTTTACATCTTGCCCAAGAGAGGACATTTGCAGTGTCAAATTCATACAGGAGATGACACTTGCAAAAAAGCTACTGAATTAAAAAAGACAGAAATCAATAATTTTTCATAGTAAAATTACAAGACAATTCACAAAAGCAGATCTAGGGGGACGAGGGGGAAAGACAGTCTTAAGGTTATACATTAACCTAAAAATAATGCTTTATTGCATCCACTCTAAGGTGTCAATGATTATAAGATGCATTCCTATACCAGAGATGCTAACATATGAAAATATTTAGAATCAATTAAATAAGGCACTAGCAGAAAAAGTCAGGGCTGAATCTATTTATAATCCATCCATGGTACACTGCCAGCTTCTCTTGTGATAGACTAAAGGAAAAGAGAATAGATGATTACATGTCCCTCAGGGAATCCGTCAACTTTGATGACCAACACTATTGGTAACTCACTTTCACTGGACTGGGTAAAAAGTGTTATTTTAAGTCACATATGGATTAATAGTTTCTGAAAACGCACACTACAGTTAGCATTAAAACTCTGTTGAATAAAATTTACCTTACTTGGGTGATTCCTAAGGCCCTGTAGGATTCTTCAGAACCTGAAATTCATCTTATGAATGGTAATTTTTAATTACAACAGTAACTACCACTCATTAAGAACCTAAGTCCCAGACACTGTGTTTGGACACTTTTTCATACGTTAATTTTATATTCATAATCCCTTGAGTAAATGAAATGATGCTTATTCTAGGGATATAAAGAAAATAGGACTCAGAGCTGAATAATTGAGTTCCCTGAAATCACAAAGCTAGTCAGCATCAAAATCCAGATTTGAATTCCACTTCATAAATGTCCTGTTCTTGTCTCTACCCAGCACTGCCTCTTTAATGTTACTGCTTCTCCATTTTTCAGATTCTATCTAAAAATGTCAATATTTTGCTTTTAGCTAGGATATTGGGGAGATAGGAGAATTAGACACCGGGACTTAACCAACATTTTACCTTTACATCAAGGCAAGGACACCATCTAGTGGCACACACTTTGCCACGAATACAGTCAAATAAAATAGAAGGGCTGAAAACAATTTTTCACTCTTTTTTCCTCCACCAGTTTTACACTCCTTGCAACAAGTTGGAGTGTCTACACTAATTTCTCTAGTCAAAAGAGCAGGATCCTAGTAAATTAAGAATCAAACAGGGTTTCAAAATGAGACAAAGCCAAGTTCAATCCCAAAGTCACCATTTAATGACTGTGATTTTTGGAAATTTACTAAAAGTAGCTTAAGTCTCAGACTTGTGTGTAAAATAAAATGACACCATTTACCTGATAGGGCTATCATGGGGATACACGTGAAAATCATCTAATACAGAGCCTGATCATAAGTTTCCTCAATAATTACTGGTTCCTTCCCTAGTTTCCTAAAACCACATAGGTGTTTTGGTTTGTTTTTTAGAAAACATACCACACCACTGGCTCATGTTGTGTTTAAGAAAACTTCCATAGTTTCTTCGTATGCAAACTACAGGCAAATTATCCCAATATATATATATTTGTAATTTTTATAAATAGATGAAATTAACAATAAGTATAACTAACTACTTCCTATGAACCAGGCACCTGAGACAGTAGATGGGAACTTACTATGGTGTGGGGAAAATAAGTTAAAATGTAATGGCTATGAGGGACAAATGTTGTGATAAGGTAGAGGAGGGGAAATGTGGATTGGGAATGCGTCATAGAAGAGGCAACATTTGTAAAGTCTCTTAAAAGATGAGCTTACCAGACAAGGGTACAGAAAATTCTTGCCATAAGAAAAAAATGTCAGGAGCAATAAAGTATGATGAAACACAATGAGAGAACATGAAATATAGTGTAGTTGAAACACAGGATAGGATAGATTGGAGAGGGGAGAAGAGCTCTGTGGCATGGGTCAATAATAGCTCATTAAGCTCATTTGGAATCTAGATGATAGCTGCATTATCAGTAACCACCATTATCACCATCATCATCATCTAAAACAGTTATTTCACAGATGTGTACTATAGGCCAAACCTTGTGTGTATAAAATTGATAAGACTCATAACAACCCTGTATAGAGGAGAGACTGTTCCATTTCTGGACTCTGGAGCTAGCTAGATCCAGCTAGATCCTGGCCCAAACTGAGATTGATTCCTATAAATCCCCTCAGACACTGTCTGAGTGACCCTTCCCTTCTGCCCCATAGTGTGCTGATTCCTGGAACAGGCTGTTGCCCAATCCCAGGCAAAAATGCAAGGCGCTTTCCCCTTATCTGGGGCGGGGCACACCCCAGTACCCCAACCACCTTACCCTATTCTATATCATTCTTCAGCACCTGTCATGCAGAGGCTATCTGTGTTGTCTTGCCACTGCCCAAGATAAGCCTCATAATGTAAGTCCCCTAAATATATTCTTGATGTAATGCTAGAGTTGTCAGCCTCTTTCTTTGGTCTCTTGGAAAACTTTCCCAACATCCTATAAATTATATAATGTTATCTTCAGAGGTTAAGAAATTTGCCCAAAGTCAGTAAGGGGTGGAGCTGAATGAGATTCAGACCCAGGTCTCATTCTCTCTCCTATACCAGTGGTCCCAAAATTGACTGCCTAACAATCTGGAGAATCTGTTTAAAATTCAAAGTTCTAGACCCTATTCTAAAACAGTATGTCTAGAGGGGGAGACTTAGAAACCTATAATGTAAACAAACTCTCCAAATATTTCTTAAATAGGAAGCCAAATGGCAGTCCAGCTTTTTTAAAACACAGTTGACCCTTAAATAACAAGTTTGAACTGCACGGGTCCACTTATACATGGATTTTTTTCAACACATAACATAAATGTATTTTCTCTTATGATTTTCTTAATAGGATTTTTTTCCTCCAGCTTACTTTATTGAAAGACTACAGTCATAATACATATACATACAAAATATGTGTGAATCATTTGTTTATATAATTGGTAAGGCTTCTGATCAACAATAAGCTTTAGTGGTTAAGTTTTGGGAGAGTCAAAAGGTAGATGCAGATTTTCAACTGCACTAGAGGTTTGGTGCCACTAACCTCTGCATTATTCATGGGTGAACTGTACCTCAAAGTCTCTCAAAACACACACACACACACACACACACACACACACACACACACACACACTAACATACACGTACACATTACTAATTAATAACTTCCATCTATGTGCCAGGTGCCTAATCCTCACAAAATTCTGCAAAGGTATTATACTACCTTCTTTAAAGAGAAAACACAACCTCAAGAAGCTTACAGATAGTTTCCCTCTCCCAGTCAACAAAGCAAAAGGCAAAAATAAGATTCAAACACAGGTATATCTGTCTCTTCTCTGTCATGCTGTGTGGCAGACTGAATTCTACCCTCAAACCCAGTGACATTTGCCCCTGTATAATCTCTTCCCCTTTGAATGTGGGTAGAAACTCAATATGATAAGATCTCATTTTCAGTGATTATGCTACAGGATGAGTTAGTACTGAAGTGATTATATGGCAAAAGGGAGATTACCTGGTGTGCGGGACCTAATCTAATCATGAGGCCTTTTAAAAGCAAGGTGTTTTCTAAAGCTGGTAGTAGAATGGGAAGTCAGGAGAGAGATTCAAAACTCTAGAAGGACTTGATGCGCCATGCTGTCTTGAAGATGGAAGGGCCACAGAATAAGGAATATGTGCGGCTTCTAGCAGTTGAGAGCAGATCTTAGCTGTCAGCCAGCAAGAAAACTAGGATCTCAGTCCTAAAACAAGAAACTGAATTCTGCCAATCACCTGAACATTCTTGGAGGCAGATTCTCTCTTGGAGTCTTCCTCATTGCCTCCAGATAACAGCCCACCTTGACCATTAGCTTGTTATCAGCCTTGTGAGACCTTAAGCAGAGAACCCTTCTGAGATGCCTGATCTACAGAACTGATCTACAGATAATAAATGGGTGTGAGATTTTTAATTGTGGTAAAATACACATAACATAAAATTTACTATTTAAATATGTTTAAGTGTTCAGTTTAGTAGCATTAAGTACTTTCATATTGTGTGCAACCATCACAAACACCCATCTCCAGAATTGTTTCATCTTCCCAAATTACCCTGTACCCATTAAACAAGTACTCCCCAACCCTCCTGCTCCCATACCCTGGAAACCACCATTCTACTTTCTGTCTCCAGAAAAGTAGAGTAGTCAGATTCTCTCTGAATCTGACTACTCTAGATACCTCATATAAGTAGAATCATTAATAACATGCTCATTTCATTCAGCTTAATGTCCTTCAGGTAAAACTACGTGTCAGAATTTTCTTCCTTTTTAAGATTAAATAATATTTCACTGTATGTATATACCACATTTTGTTTATTCATCCATCAAATGGACATTGAATGCTTCTACCTCTAGGATACTGTAGGTAATGCTTCTATGAATATGGGTGTACAAATATCTGTTCGAGTTTTTACTTGCAATTCTTTTCGAGAATACATATAAATGTTTTAAATCAATTCATGATCTTGAAAATTGGGTAAAAGGAAACAAGCATTTATCCTATTTGTATTGTACTACTGGGCAACCAAATAATAGATGATGTGTCATCCAAACAAAATGATAAAATGTCATAACTTTGCAGCTCTCAAATAAGTTAATCTCGGTGCTGAGCATCAATAGCTACTAATATCAGTGAAGAGCAAAAACCAGACATTATGTGCTTTCTGATAAAAAAACACACTGCCACCTATAGTCTTGCCAAAGGGATCAAACCTGAGTCTCATCTAGTCTTTGGATGCAGCTGCCAATTTGCAGAAAAAGCAGAGACAGAGGAACATGCTGAACTGCACAGTATACAATTAGTAAAATCTATACTATGGACAACTCCTACAGGTCAAAGGGTCTGAATTCTTCAGTAGATGAATTACAATAAGATATTAAGTGTTTTTTAAACGGGCAAGATAAAAATACAGTATTTAAGAATGCAAATCCAAGACATGATTACTAGAATAGAATAGTAGTTATTTTAGGAGACAGAAAGAGGGCTGTAATTTGAATGGGGCACATAAAGAGGCTTTTGGAGTAGTTGGGAAAATTTTGTTTTTTAATCTGGGTGGCAGTCAGAATGGTTAATAATTAATTCAGCTATTTTTAAAAGGAAAGATAGAGCATTAAATATAACAATGAGACAGTGGCCCAAGTTCAGATTTAATTTAACTGAAGAGTTGTCTCAATACAACTCTGCCAAAGCATCACTACTGAGCCTACCTCAAGCCAAGAAAGCAGTTAACACCAGACTGAGTGGTGAATAACAGGTGCTTAGAAAAGCAATTAAATCAAGAAGACAAAAGGAAAACCAAAGGAAAGAAACAGTAAACATTTTTTAAAATTCTTTATGCTTTCACATATACTCCATCTGTTCAAAATAGGCCTGTCTCATTCCTATCCTGCAACTTCACCATACTGACTTCTATCTGAGTTGCCAAAATTTGTCTATTAGAATTTGGTTTCTTTCTGAGTTATTTCTCATTTCTACCAATGAGCTAATGCTAATATAAGGCAATAATGTTTACCAAATATAGTTACATTTTCAAAAATAAGGGTACAGAAAAAAGATGGCAGAAAGAAAGCAAACAGGATCCTGAAGAAGAAAAGGCTACACTTAGAAGCTGATTTACCTAGTTATGATAAAGATAAGCCCTTGTTTAGATACAATGGAGCACTAGAAACTATATCCTCAAGACTGCATTCTTTTTTGCCTTTAGCTATTTGGACAGTGGTGGAAACTGAACAAGCTATTAAAAGCAGCATGAAGCTATAGGCCTGTCTAATACGGTAGCCACAAGCCATATGTGGCTACTGGGCGGGCACCTGAAGTGCTCCAGTTTGAACTGAGACGTTCCATTAAGTATAAAGGACACACCTGATTTTGAAGATTTGGTATTTAGAAGAATCTAAAATATCTCATTAATGATTTTTATTGATTACATGTTGAGATGATAATATTCTGAATATAATGACCTAAATAAAATACATTATTAAAATTAATTTCATGTTTTTTTTTACTTTTTAAACATGGCTACTACAACAAATTTTAAACATATATATGGCTCATATTATATTTCTACTGGATATCACTGCTACATACCAATATTAAATAGTATTGAACAGGGAGAATGAAGCTAAAAGTGGGAATTTTTCAGTTTTTTTCTACTATTTGCTCTACCACCATTACAAGTCATTTTCCAGTCCCTGTCCCTGGCTATAAAACAGAGGCTAAACAAAATCAGCAGCTGCATTAAGTCATGAACACAACATTAAATCATGGACCAAAAGAACTGAGTTCTAGTCCTGATTCTGGCACTGACTAGCAGTTACCCTAGAGAAATCACTTATTCTCTCTGAGCTTTAGTTGCCTGTCCCAACGAGTAAGAAAGCTAACTAAATTTATACTTCCATGATGCCGACAAAATATTTTTTTGAATTTGTCAAAACTGGTTTTCGTGAAAATGAGTAAATACTCACTCTGAGTCTAACACATCCTCGGCGGGAGCCTCTCATCATTTTGTCCTTGGACTAAAAGAAAAACAAAAATATTCAATGAATAAAAGATTAACAGACTGTTCTTAGAATCATCTAGAGATGAACAAAATTTATAGTACTATCACTCCTTTTTTCCCCATCCCCTCCTCCCCTCCAAATCACTTATGGATAGATTCTCAAATTTGAGAATCATCTGGAAGGCTAAGAATCACTTGGGGGTTTATTTATAAATCACTCCCAGATGATTCTGACTCAGGCAGACAGAGGACCACATTTTGAGAAACACTGCTTTAGCTCTATCCCTTTCAATTCCTCATAAAAGTCCCATTTTTGTCTCTGGGATTTCTCATCCAATGTTCCTCAACTTGGAATATCCTTGACCCTGATTTTCTAGCTTGCTAATTGTCACTGATCATGTACTTACCTCTCTCTGAATTGGATTCCCACCCCTGGGCTCCCAGTCTTCTGTGTGTGTGTGTCTCCTGTTGTGGCCTATACCACCTATGCTATAATGGCTAGTTAGGTTGTCTGACTCACCCATAGGACTGCACATTCCTTAAGGGGTAGGAATTGTATCTGACTTATGCTTTAGAACAGTGTGTGGCACACTTTAGGTTCTTGAAAAATATTTACTGATAAAACATTGCTTACCCTCTACGTTTCTATTAGACTGGGCCAGGCAAAGGCTATGTTCTGCACAATAAGCCCTGTTAGCATTCAGTAAATACTACAAAAATTAAATTAGCCATTTGTAATAAAATAAAACCTTAAATAATCAAAGTTTTCAAAATATTTAACACTTCAACAACTGGTATTTTTCTGTACTCCCCTACATAAGAAAGAAGTAAAACAAGTCAATATCATTGTGTTATGATTTAAAGAAGATTGTCCCACTTTAAACCATCAATGTCCCACATCCAATGTACTGAGCCGTAGGCAAACTTCCAGCTATGAGATAACTAAGTTCTAGGGATTTAATGTACAGTATGGTAACTGTATTGTATACTTGGAAAGTTGTTAAGAGAGTAGGTCATAAATGTTCTTACCACAACAAAAAAAAGGAAGGAAAAAAGATAACTGAGATGATAAATGTGTTAATTAACCTTGTTGTGATAATCACTTTGCAATATACATGTATATCATATCATCATGTTGTATACCTTACACAATGTTACATGCCAGTTATATTTCAATAAAGCTAGAAAAAATAAAACAATATTTCTTGGAAATATTTTCAGGTCTGTACAAAAAAGATCTGCATTATCCTTCTTAATGACTACTGTATAGCTTATGAACATAGACTATGTAATTGTTTCAATGATTCTAAACTTATCAATGTAACAAAAATATGATGACAAATCAAAGTTGATGCTCTTAGTTCTTTACTAACAATACAGTTAGTAAAAACACAGTTAACAAAAACATTTCCTATGCATTTAATAGCCCTTTTATCATACCCTTTACTTATCTTCCTTCCAAAAGTGTCAAAGCAATACACAAAAATAATAATTAGGTTTGAAAATACCCAGTGAGAGTTAAAATGCAACTCAAACAAGGTAACAACAAATATATTCATCCTAATCCTCTTCAACTTTTAAAAATAAGGTTATAATAAATAGGAAAAAAGCAAGACAGACCCCAATGATGGTACCACTGTTAGGGTTATGAATTAGAAACCACTGATAGAAATAAGTAAAAATTATTAAAATAAATATAACTAGAAAACAATTAGACAAATCCAGAATGTGAGACATCACACAAAATAATTGGCCTAGATGCTTAAAAACACACACACTAGCATATAAACAATTTTAATGAAAAGCAAAAATAAGTCCCAATCTAGGACTTAAAAAAGGATTCTGATAAGGGAAGGAAGGTAGAAAAAAAGAAGGCATTCCAAGCCAAGGGAATGACATCAGCAAAGGCACAGGTACAGAAAACTTTACACATTAGGTATTCACAGAAGGAAAGTAAACTGACAGACTCAAGCCCAGAGTGCAGCAATGTAGAAGAAAGAGGCTGAAAAAGAGATGTGGAGAAAGATCTCAAACAGTTTGAAAAAAAAAAAATTGTGAGAAGTTAAGGAAATCAAACTTTATTCTATAGTTCATGAAGAGCTACTGAAGGTTCACGAGGAAGGCAATAACATTCTCAAAAGTGTGTTTTATAAAAAGAACACTGTTTAATATGAGGATTTGGGAGAAAAGGATGATGGAGACTAATATCAATAGTAGTAGCAGCATCAAACAGCAACAGGTTTTCACTTATTGATGCCCCCTCTGTGACAGGCATGTTACATACAGTAAACCTCACAGACCTTGTATAATAAAAACTAATATTATAAGTGAAAGTGACATAAGGAGGATCAAGTACATTGCCCAATGTTACACATGTAAAATATAGCAAAGTCTGACATAGCAGGCACAACTTGGAATGTCTGTTCTGCAAATCATTCTCCCAGACTATATCTGTACTCTGCTAGCCTTGAATCTTCCTCCTCTTCCACAATGACACAGAGCCCTTTCCCCCATTCTCTCCCCACTCAGCTCTAAAGTGGGACTAAAATAAAGCTGGTGTAACTAAGTTCTCAGGGGCACAGTGAGTGCTGAAGGGTGATTGTTTGACCAAGCTGGCCAATCACAGGACTTACTATTCCACAAGGCCTTTCCCAGGGAGTTTTCCTACTGGGGCAGAGTAAGAGCTCTTGCCTATCTAGTATGAGGTACAGTTGCCATAGGTCATGTGCCTTCTACAAGAAGAAAGGAACAAATAAGGCATACACAGTGAGAGGAGAGAGAAGAGTTCGAAAGTCCTAGCTGCCAGTGATCTCCAGCTAAGACCTGTTCCTAAGCAAACCTGCCTGAGCCAGTGCCATTCACTGAATATCAGGGGTGTTTCTGTTTTTGTTTGATAAATACTAGTAGCTTCCAGTGATGAGAAGTGAAGCTTTACCTGAACCCCTAGACTAGAAACCCATCAGTCCCACTACCTGCAAAATATTCGTATTCTATTTTCCTTTATAATACTGTAGGGGAAAAAACCTTCCCTGGATTTCTCAACAGTCCTCCAACCTTTCCACATACCATAAGGATTAGAACTTTGTTTTCCTCAATCTGAAAGGATAATAAAAACTTATTTTATTTCCCAGAGAAGGCTGAAAGGTTATAGCCTAAAGGAGGTCCCTAGGCTAAGTCTCCAAGGTGATGCAAAGAGGTGAGCAGCTCACACCTTAGGCACTCAACCGCTCTCACCACCAAAAAAAAAAAAAAAAAAAAAAGCTGCCCCAGAACTTGGAAAGTTCTCTAAGTTGTAAAAATAGAGACCCAGGAAGCTATCTGGCTCTAGGAGAGATTCTACTTGCATACCAAAACTGGAGTTAGGATTCAGACTTATTATTTTTCCAAAGAGATCCTTTCAGAAAGGGAAGAGACAGTTGCCTCTTTCCCCTTCCAAAGCAAAGAAAAATCTTTTTTCCTCATCCTTCACCTACAGCTACTTGGCCACACCTGTAGTACAAGTGACCTGGCTCTTATGGTGTTGCTTTAGGGCAGGAATAGGGCAGAGGCAGCCCAATACACTTATTATGAAATTTGTTATAATACAGAGACAGCCCCTACAAAAAAACAAACAACAAAATAAAACAAAAACATACATTTTCCCTCCTTCTTGCTCACACATTTCCTCTGTAGACCCTTTGTCAATCCAGCTCCTAGTCTACAGCCATGCCACCCTGAACAAGCCCGATCCTGTCTGACCTCGGAAGCTAAGCAGGTTTGGCCTGGTTAGTACTTGGATGGGAGACCACCTAGGAAGACTAGGTGCTGTAGGCGTAAAACATAAAAAATAAGGGATTGTAAACTGACAAGGTCCTTGCAACCTGTGAGGGTTGCTTCACCGAAAAAAATAAAATAAAAAATAAAAAATCCAGCTCCTATGCTCAGGTACAATTTACTGCATTCTCCTCAATTTATAGATGTTGTTATTGCACTAGTTATATATTGTATTATAGTTGTTTGCATGCCTATTTTCCTTGTCAGACAGTGGGGTTTTTTGGGGGAGGGGGTTGAAATAAATTTTGCAATTTTTTATTTTTATTTTATTAGTTTTAAGTATATAATACATTGGTTAGACATTTATATAGTTTATAAAACAATCACCCTAATTGTTCTTTCTCTCCTCTGGCTCCACACCTAGCCATTACATTAATGCTAACTGCATTCCCTATGCTGTGCTTCCCATCCTCGTGATCATCTATCAATTATTAATTTGTACTTCTTTAACACTTCATCCCAACTGACAGTGGGTTTAATTATCTTCATATTACTATTATTACCTTCCTATACTCCAAAACCTAATTAATGGCTGGGACTTAGAAAGAATTGGAAAAACATCTTCTGAAGGAATAGCCCCAGCCTCCTCTCCCAGGCATCCCACTCATTAAACAAACATAATTCACTGGAAAAACACCCATTCATTCCCAATTCAGGCTATTCAATAATTCGAGTGAAATGGGAAACTTTTTTCTCATTTTTGATATTTTCCCATCTCATTTCAACAAATTTTTTCAATGACATTTAAAAATAGTACCATAAAAAAAATTGAGAGTAATAATAATCTCTAACAATGGCATATAAGGCACTAAATCAAATAAAGGTTAACATCTAAGTACCACTTAATTATATCTTAATTATAAACTGTATCTCCAACAAGACTATAAGCTTTTAAAGATTAGTTCAGTACATTCCTAGTATATACTTTGTACTCAAAAGTATCTTAAGTTAATGAATTAACTCACTAAATCTAGCTTAGTGCTGATATAGAGTGCCAGCGACTAAAACTTGTTTAATTGGAAATATAAATATGGATTTACTCTGTTTTACAAAGCAAATGTGTCTGGAAAAGTTTTACACAAACATTAAAACTCACTACAGAAGATTAGCTTGCCATTTAAATTAATTCTACAATCCTTCTATAAAGCAAAGACTGCCTCCCTAAACCTGTTATATAAAGACACAAATTTTTATTTGAATGTTAATTTTACTTTGCTTAAAATAGACTAAATGTGTATAAAAGATCAAATAATAGTCTCACATGACTTGCTCTGAATCTCTCACAGCTAAAAGTGAAGTCTTTTGAACTTTTTAACACATAGCACCCACCTTACCTTTCTTAAGGTACATATTACTTCTAACTTGTATAAAAATAATGTATGTGCATGACTCACCACTTCTCTTGGAAGGAAGCGTTTCTGACTCATCCTTGTCCCTCCCCAACTCAACACCTCTGCTACACTTTTGCAAAGAATAAACATTTAGTAAACTGATGGTAGAAGACATGGAAAATGAATGCAGATAAATGTCAAAATGGCCTCCCTCCTTTTAACATTAATGTAAACACTTTCAGTATTGAGTTACATGTTAGTTCCAATAGCATATGAGGTTGCACTCCTAGCTAGTATTGCAGCTTTGACCATATACTCCTGGAACACAGGTGGTCAATCTGCTAGGCAAAACCTAAAAGAAAAAAAAAAACACAAGAGGCTGGCTCTAGGGCATGGAATGGACAGAAAAGGGACAGGAAGGAATTTTGCAGAATGACAGTGAAGCTCTCTATTTTTATTAAGACACTGGTAACAAAGGTGTAAACAAATGTCAAAACTCATCTAACTGTACACTTGAAATCTGTGTTTTACTGGATATAATTATATCTCAATAAAAGTAAATACACAATACTTGCCAGAATTTCACACAGATGTACTGCTTACAATAACAATTACAAAACAAGAAATGACAGCAAAAAGACCTATTTCTGTAGTCTCTTTTCTATTTGAGACAGCATAGACTCCTTCAACTATCCACTCAGTATTTAATGTACTGAGAGCTCTCACTAGTTACTGCTTTGTAGGCATTTAATAGCCCAAAATGTTATGCTGCTGGAAAGCTACACCAGCAAAAACTTGGAGGAGTCACAGACCCACAATAATGGAGGAATTTTCCCAATCATTCATCCCTCAAGTCATCTCTCGCTCATCTCTCATTATAAAGAGCCTCATTTTGAGCAGCAGATTTAATGTCTATTTATACTACAGGTAGAACTTCAGGAAAGTATACTGAGTCAGTACACAAAGTGACAGTGATATTAAGGGTCTCCCCAAGATTCTGAGAAGATGGCTGCCTTCCTTTATAGGAAATACACCAAAACAGAGATATTAGAGATCATCTTTAAGAGCTGGGAGAAAGGGAGGTCTTTAAACTAATTATGACTAATTACACTAAGCATCAGGAAATATTAATAGCTATAGAACAAGAGTGAGAAGACCAAAACTAAAACCAGAAAACCAGAATAGTTTGGCTTACTGAAAGATTAGACCTGTCCTGTTCCTGTACTGCATCTTGATATCAATGTCTGATGCCATTAAATATCTCTAACAAACAACTCTCTTTGGTCTGCTTCTACTTATAAATTTGGCATCCCGTACAGTTGCTTTCAGAGAGTATATGCACTAATCAGCCTAAGTATACAGTCTCTTTAATGGTTATATTTCTTATTATGAATTAATAAATTGGGATACTAGTTTATATAATGGTGACCACAATGGACATTTTGTGAACATTATTATATGTCAAATACTGTCATAAACTTCGGCTTTTTGTTAACATTCACTGAGCACTTACATACTAGACACAGTGCTAGTACTTTAAATATTATTTTATTTAATTCTCACATTTTAAGATATGGGTTCTTTAATTATGCTCATCTTATAATTGTGGAAACGAAGTCTCAGCAAGTTTAAGTAACTTGTCCATGGATCATAGATAGCAAGTGAAAGAGGGAAGATTCCAATCCAGGCCAAACTCTAAAGGCCATGCATTTCTACCGCGGTTACTATAAGTCTGGTTAATTTAAGTCTTCTCTCAAAGTTTTCTGAGCCACAAAGGCGAAGTGTCAAATCAACAATCTTGCTGAATTAAATAGTGTAAATGTCACTCTATTAAAGCCTTGCAGCAGTTCCTCAGAGAATGGTATCCCTGCCTTCTGAAATATCTCCAGTATGTAAACCCCTAGGATACTAGATCACAAATACAAGTCTACATTCCTGTCTGAGATATTTGGGTCAGAATGTGTTTTAAAATTCATAATTTGTTTTTGAAATTCACAATTTTAGAAAAGTAATATACATGAAGAACATGTATCTGAATTATCAAACATTTCATTAATTTCACAATCAAGCATATTAACATTGCTATAATAAAACAAATATTTACATTAAGTCTGAAAAAGACTATAAATAATCACAGTTCAAGACAGGCTTTACTTCCAAATGAGAATATAATATAATCAATTTAGGAAACTTTTTGGAATTCAGAGATTGAGAGATTTTAGAATTATGGGTAAGAAATTAAGGACTTGTATTTTGATCTAGTGATCTATTACATTGTTAAGTTACAGGTCTTTCGCTATTTTTAAAAAAGGACAATTTTATTTTCAAGTCAGAATTTCAGGCCAGCAGATCAGTGGATAGAACCAGTTTCATAGGGTTGAATTAAACACAGCTATAATGACGTGGGGTTTTCACAAGTTTCCTTTCTAAATTTTACAAACATCCTTTTAAAGCTAAATATTAAATACTAAATAGTAGCCTAAGTTCTGCAAATTAATTGTAGCATGTTAATACGGGCTGGACCTCAATGTAATTTTCTATTTTTGTTTTGTTTCTCAAATACTGCCCAAAATACTGAATAATGATGTTTTTTCTCTCTCTCTCTCTCTCTCTCTCTCTCTCTCTCTCTCTCTCTCACACACACACACACACACACACACGATTGAAGAAAATGATGGGGTCTTCATTCTAAAAGTCTGGAACTTAGAACAAATTTTTGCAAAAAAAAAAATACTCTTAAAAATGATTCCAAGGTTAGCTAGAAGAGAACTTTAAATACAATATCTGAATATCAAAAGATAGGGAGAAGGTTGTTATAAATGCAAGCATTGCCTATGAAATTACTTAAAAATTTTCTCTTAGATGTTGGTGCTTAAAGGAAAGCAGAATGAGAGAATAAATAGGTCAAGAAAGGATACAAGAGCTATGCCAAAGGGTTTAAGAAATTTTCAAAGATTTAAGAAGTCAAACACAAATCAAAACCAAAATAAGATTCTACTTCATATCCAGGATAGCTAAAATCAAAACGACAGATAATAACAAATGCTGACAAGGATGAAGAGAAAATGGAATCCTTATACCTCTCTAGTGGGAATATAAAACAGCTTAGCTGCTCTGGAAAGGTCTGGCAGTTTCTCAAAAGGTTAAACAGAGTTACCACATGACCCAGCAATTCTACTCACAGGTATATATCCAAGAGAAATAAAAGCATATGTCCACACCAGAACTTAGGTATACAGATGTTCACAGTAGCATTAGTCATAACAGCCAAAAAGTGGAAACAATTCAAATGTCCATTAACTAATAAATGCATAAATAAAATGTGGAATATGCATACAATGAACTATTCAGCAATAAAAAGCACTGATATGTGCTACAATATGAATGAACCTTGAAAACGTTATGCTAAATTAAAGAAGCTATATTAGAATTGTTCTAAAAACACTTTTATAATATAATTCCATTTATATGGAATGTCCAAAATAGGAAAATCTATAGAGACCAAAAGCAGATTAGTGGTTGCCTATGGCTGAGGGTGAAATATTGAAAAGTGATTATTAATGGAAACAGGTTTATTTCAGGAGTGATGAAAATTTTCTAAAATTGATTACAGAGATGGCTGCACAATTCTGTGGATATGCTAAAAAATCACTGAATTATATACTTCAAATGGATGATATGTAAATTATATCTCAATAAAACTGTTGCAAAATAAAAGGAACAAAAACAATGAGCAACCCAAATATTTACTAATAATTTTCATACAAAATTGTTACAACTAAGATGTTTAGTTATCAATATTCTTAAACAACAAAAGCCTATACATAAAAAGCTGAAGATACATAAGGCGGGCGGGAGAGGGCAAAGGCAGATAGAGGAGAAAATCTGAGGTCTCTGAAAAATCTGTGAGCAAATAGAATTCAGAACATGCAAAAACTGACTCTTCTGCTATGATAGGAAAGGATACAGGCAAGGAGAGGCAGGAGAGTAGGCATACAAAAACGTGAGGGGTACAAGGAGTTAAGTGTTCCTACCAAATGGACCCTACTACCTCTGGAAAGCATGGCATCTTCTATAAGTGACAGAGGAAAGCAGAGGGTTGAGAGATTGTAAAGATAGCTGCCAGAGTAATAAAGCAAATATTCACCTGATGTTTTATTTACTCATCTGTACCATAACAGTAAAATACAAGAAATGAAATAAGTAGACTACCTTAACATGAAGTTTTAATGTGAACAAAACTCCAGAAAAAAGAAAATCAATTTCCATAATAATCTTAACATTACTGTGTAAATAGGAAGAAATTAATTATTAATACCTCAAAACACTTTCTTTGAATATGATTCCATCTATACAATTCCATGTAAACTTAACTTCTGCAAAAAAAGTAAATTTCCCTTTTTTTTTTTTAGGAAATTCAAGCTAGTCTAAGAATATAATCCTTTATAATAAAGTAAATAAGAAGGAAACCCATTAGGCTGGCCATTTGTGTGTTTTTCTATATAAGCAATAAAAGGCATTCAATCCTTAATCTAAATCACTTGTGCACTGTCTGGCTTTGATTGGAATTATGTAACTATTTGAATATCTAATCCTATGACAATTGCCACATGTAGGAGTAGCATTTTAAAGATCAACTCTTTCTGTCCTTCCAAATTATTACCATCAACAATACTGCTTGCAACAGAAGCAAGAACTGACTGCTTAACTGATATAACACACCAAGTGAAAGATCCCACACAGTTTGACAAGCTCTGGATGATTTAAAAACCTCTGTTGTTAATAAATGCTCAACCAGGTTTTATATAAATAGTGGAAATGTATATATTTACTATTATGTAAAACTTACAAGGCTGTGTAAGCAATAATTCCAAAACAGCTTTCTGTATCTCATCTCTAAGCTTCACTTGAAGAACCTTGGATATCACATTCAGAGTAAGAACAATGTGTCACATTCTAGGACTTAGCTCAGTACTGCTATCAAAGATTTTACAAGCTTGCTGTACAGATAAAGAAAGTACTAGAGATAACCGTAAGTTACAAAAGATGTAAAATGATTAAATGCCCAAAAGATTTATATGAGCAAAGCTCAAGAATATCAGAATAGGGAAAAATCAAGGTTAACCAAAATATTCAAGGAAAACAAAAAATATAAAATTTCCATATACTTCTTTTCACTGCTACTACTTACCATTTTAGGAGGTTTCTTTGTTTTATTTTCAAGGAAGTGATTAGATACAATTTTTCTTTTTTCCTTTTTATAATTCTAAAGCTACTTTATTAATTTGGACTATTAATATGTAGCATGTAAGCTTAATAAAAATCACACTTGATATATTCATGAATAGTTTATTTAGAAAAGTATACATTTACTTTTGTTTGAGAGTGGTGCTGATAGCTTTCTAGGAGAATCTGGGACAGCCTCTTTTACATCTTTTCAAGAGATGTAAAATCTAAGAATTGGATGGCAGCTTTTAGTCATCTTCTAGACATTGCTAAGGACTGCCAAATAACACTTAAATGTGTTTTGACTACTAGTGGTTTTGAAATGCAAAGTCATTATGAGTCTCTACCAGTCAGCATGTAATTGCAAAGAACACATGACGACTTCTCTAATGATTATTTTTACAAAAAAAATACCTTGAGTAGTCCTGGTAACTAATTCACTGTTTCTAACTTTCTTTCCAAAACGGTACATGAACAATTCAAATCAAGATAAAGAGTTAAACATTTATACCCAAGGATGAAACAAATCACATTTTATAATCTCAACCAGTTCCTCATACAATATGATTAACCTTTAACGTGTCTGTAGTTATTCCTTTTTCCAGATCTCAATGCCACCGATGTAAATCTTTACTACACTCCTTAAATCCTGGCTCTACCCTCATTTTTAAACATGGCCTTTGTTTCCCATCCCTACACATCATTTAAGTACACTCCTATTTTAGAAGCCCTTTCTCTCAATTCCATATTGCTCCCTGCCTTTCAATCAGACATCTTGAATAATCTACACTCATTTAACTCCTATTTACTCTTCAAACCACTTCAATCTGCCTTCCACATCTACTGCTCCATAAAAAATGCTTTAAGGGCATCAATGATGTCTGAATTGACCAATCCAAAGGATATTTTTGAGACTTCTTCTATTCCATCAATCCTCTTAACAGTACTCACTACTCACACTTGATTGTCACATTCTTCTGAAATTTTTTTTTTTCCTAATAGCTCAGGCTTTTTTCTCTGGCAATCCCTTAAATATGATTGTGGTGGTTTAAAATCTGTCCACAAATTCTGATACTCCTTTCAAAAAGTAGAGCCTAACTTTCCTCCCCACGCCTAAAATTCCCATTCCCATGAGCCTAAGCTGAACTTAATGATTCGTTTCTAATGAAAAGAATAAGGCAGAAATGATATTCTCAAACTAGGTCACAAAAGGCACTGTGGCTTCCTCCTTGCTCTGACTTGGATCACTCCTTCTGGGTAAAGCGAATGCCCTGCCACGATGGCACTCTTGTAGCCCAATGGAGAGGCTTGCTGGTGAGGAACGAAGGCCACCTACCAACAGAAAGCAATAAACTGAGGCTTTCCGCCAAGAGCTGTGGGAGTCATCTTGGAAGCAGATCCTCCAGCTCCAGTCAAAGTCAAGTCTTTCAGATGACTGCGACCTTAGCCAATGTTTTGACTGCAACTTCATGAGAGACCCTGAGGCAAAACCATCTCACTGTCATTCCCAAAGTTCTGAGCCACTGAAACTGAGAGAATAAATGTTTGTTGTTCTAAATTGCTAAGTTTTGAGGTAATTTGTTACAAAACAATAGATAACTAATCCAATGCTGTTTCTTAGTGTCCCATCCAAAGCTATTATTCTCACTTTACTATCTGTATGTGTAAAGCTAGCATTTATCTGTAACTCAGATTTTTTCCTAAGTTCTAGAATACATGACACCTTTACATCAATTTCAACATGACCCAAAGCAGCTACCTTTCTCCCCTAACCTCTTCTTCCTGTCTTTCCTATCAGCATTCATCTACATAAAACCAAAAACCTAGATTTCATCAGACTCTTCCTCCCCTTTCACTTATATCCAATCATTACATCCTGTTTCCTGATTATTTCTCTGTAATGATAGAATAGAAATTCACCTGAACCTATTAATCAATTTTAAAATCATAGAGACAACCATACATCATGTGCCACTTAATATATGTTCTACCTATTAAGTATTTTTGCCCAAAAGAAAAAAAAAACTGAATTATATTAAGATACTAGTTCTGTCCATTTATGGGAAATACAGGGGACAAAGGAATATGTTTAAACATACCACAAGGACGTTACCAGCAAAATTCAGAATGTGAAAATTCTACAGAACAAATGTTCTGGTTTCTTCAAAATAAATGACAAAATTAATAATAAAAGAAAAAAAGAACCTATAGATTTTAAAAGACTCAATTTTATGTGGATCTTGTTTGGAATCCTGACTCAAGTAAACCAACTGGTGAGGGAGAGATGTTTGAGATAATCAAGGAAGTTGAACACTGAATGAATATTTGACAATATTAATTATAATTATTATTTAGTTGTGGTAATGGTATTAGGATAATTTTTAAAAGGGACTTTAACTTTTAGCAATGCATACTGAAATATTCATAAATGAAATGATATGGTATCTGGGATCTGTTTTAAAATAATCCATTGGGGAAGGAAGGAGTTGATGGGAATACTAATAAAACAAGACTGGCCATATGTTGATAGTTGCACAAGCTGGATAACAGCAATTCATTTTAGTATACTCCTCTATGTATGTTTGAAATTTTCTATAACAAAAGTTTCTTCTATAACAAAAAGTGTTTACAACACTTAAATGACTGTCCTAGGGGTAAAGTTCAAATTCCTTAGCATAGTTTACCAAGAAAGCCTTTCATTAACTGTCCCCTGCTTACCTCTCCAGCTTATCTAATGACTGTCTATCTCACAGCCCAAGCTCCAGGACTGACAAGCTCCTGACTCATCTCCAAAAACATTACCTTTATCTCAAGCAGTTTAAACTTCTCTTTCTGCTCACATGGCTAACCTCTACTCATTATTAAGGTCATAACAAACCTGCTTCTTCTAGGAAACCTTTCCTGACCCTCCAAGACTGAGCCACACATCCAATACTTCCCCTATCACAGCTCTTATACTTGCTGCACTCCCCACCCCAGCAGACTGTAGGTATCATGAGAGTATGGTCAATTTCCATATTACCATTTTAATCCCTCTTCCTAGGATAGTGTCTAACACACAGTAGGTACTCAATAAGCATATAATAAATTTACAAAAGGCAAGACCCCTCCACTTTCCAACTCCTCACACATCTATACTTTCCTCACTTTTCCTTCTTTTCTCATCTTCCTTTGTGATCATGAGTCACATAAATGGATTTGCTGTTCACACAATGTTCCCAAAATTATATCTGTAACCCTCCCTGGACATCTCATCTAATGAAAATTTCAACTAACAAAATCTCTGCTGTAATCTAACAGATCTTTACCTCCAGGCCTGATATTGAGTCCAAAATATCTTTTGGACTCAATTCCTGTTATCTCCCAAGCACACTTTTACACTAGAGCTGCTCAGAAATTCTTAGTATCTTTTCAACACCTCTTAATGTTCTCAAGCTTCCCAATTTGTGCATATTACCCACTGTCTGGAATGCCTTTCTTCTTTTCTAACTTAATCTTTTAAGTCTAGGTTCAAATGTCTCTTTGGCTTTTTTCAAGCAATGTTCCCACAGCAGTCTACTCTTATTCTATTGTAGCATTTATATTGTTTTGCACTTATGATTAGGTATCTGCTCTGCTAGATTGTGAGTTCTTAGAGGGAAGAGACTCTCTCCTTCATGCTTGCAACATATACAGTACAATGCCTATTACAAAGATGGCCCCCAAATAAATGACTGCTGAATAAATTACATTATATTGTTTCTAATAATGAAGAGACTGAGCTTGAACTGACTATTTTCCTAAAAGAGGTAATCAGTTTCTCTGTTCCTATATTGGGCAAAGTAATAATATATTAAGCTCTTTTTCAAAAACTTAAGATGGACAGATTATGAAGACAAAAGAAATATAAAGTAAAAGGACCATTCATTCCTAGAGGACAGGTTTAGGTTTGGGTTTGGGTTTGGGTCTGGGCCTAGACCCAGAGAAGATCCAGGCTGAGGTAAGCTTTGGGTGAATCTATTTAGTTCAAAGCTATTTAAGTGATACTAATCCAACTCTGACAATATCCCAATATCAATTTTCAGTACAGGCCAAACTTAAAGCAAGGCCAATCTAGTTAAGTGTTTTCATTGTCACCCTAGAAGAGCCACATGCAAATCATTAAGATGTATCTTCAAATCCTTCAGAATCCTAATGTACTGAAACAATGTCCAAGTGTACAGAATTCACTGCCAACATTCAATGCATCTTCTACTTTCTCTTTAAGTGAATATCTTTTCCCTATGTTTACCGGACCTCCTCTAATCTGAAATTGGGCATTATTTTATTTTTACAAGAGCATTTTATTTTAGAATATTTCTCTGCAAGCGAATACTTTAACAATGAAGAACTTGAAAAGAAAAAAAAACTTCTAAATAGCCATTAGTGAGAAATATGATACCTCCTTCTGCTGGCAAGGATGATGTATTAAGAATCTAGTCTCAGAAGGGAAGCTACATTTGGGGGAGGGGGGTAGGGGGGGTAAATCTATGAAAAACCTGTATTTAGCCAGTAAGACAAGAAGAAATTCATGAAAGTATTCAGAAAATAAAAGGGCAACAAGGCCGAAAAAGCTTTCATTGAAGAAAGACAAACAGGAAAAAAGAAAATTCTGTCTGAGCTTTCAAGAATCCCAGTTTGGGACCTCTAGCCCAGTATGGCCCTAGATGTAGACCCACACAAATTTGGGATTTGTAGAGTACCTTAACTCTACAAATTACCTTGAATAGGCTGAAAAGGTTCCATGAGATTTTCTGATTATCATATCTACTATAACTCAGTATTACTCATTTATCTGAGCCATGAGATTTCATAATTTCAGAGTTTTCGGGATATAATGTTCAGTTGCCTTTCTTTCACGGCTTTTTTTCAAATCATGTAGAGAAAGGAAGTTATAGTTGAAGGATGGCTGACAGTTGTAGTTACTACTCCTGCAGGCTTGCCTTTAGTAACTCACAGCTTGCATTTTTGTTCTTCGTGTAGTGAAAGTGAAGTTTAGTAGAAAACATTTGGAATCCTGTTTATGCCACTTACTGCTACCTCTGGGATCTAGAGCAAATTACGTTAACAGCCTGGAGGCTCAGACTCCAAAACTATAAAATGGGGAAATAAATTAGAGATAATACCTACCTACCTTGCAGAGTCACTGTCAGTAAAAGTAAGGGAACCACTAGAATACAAGCCCCAGAGGAGCGGTCAGTGTCTTGAATTGTTGATCCGTGCTCACATAGCACAAAAGCGTGCACACCTATCCACACGCACCTAGACTAGAGCAATGATAATTAACATATAGTGGGAGAGTTATATTTTTTTAATTAATGCATAAATACAGTTGTCCCTATTTCTCTCAACAGCAACATTTCTTCCATAATCATATTTTGTCCTTTGTCTTCTATTGTTTTCTAAAGCCTTCAGGAAATTCAATTCTTTTCTTGTCCTTTAGGTGATTTCCTCCCTTATTAGCTATCAATTATAAACTATTCAGAGAAAGAACCTTTGGAAGTAATTTCTCTTAACAGCACCCACCTTCCATTTCTGATGTGACGGGGATGGGAGGAGGCAGTCAGAACATAAGATTCACAGCAATAAATGGACTTGCCCATGGCCACTGATTCGTGTTTAACGACAATCAAGCAGTGAACTCAGCCCTTGCCAGAATATAACTTTCAGGAGACTCCACACTATCCATTCTTTCCTCACTAACAAAGGACTCCTGTGTAGAAAAAGCTCGCCTCTTAAAAGTTAACGTGTCAGTTACGCTCTCCTCTCGCTGAATAGACCAGTGCGTTCCTTTAACGAAACACTCAACTTGGGCGAAAAGGAGGGATTTCGGACCCCTTCGTGCTACCCAGGGGCCGGTCACCTATGGACTTAGCCAAGCAGCGCTCTTCAATCCCTGGAAGGAAGCTAAGGGGCGCGGCCGTCTCCAGGGCCTGGGGGGCGGACAGTGTCTGGGTAGAACAGTGTCAAGTCCATGACAACGAGGGGAGACCGCACGGCCCGCGCCCAAAGGACCCTGTAATGCCTGACTACGACCAACCTCGCCGTCCAACTACAACCTCGTAGACTCCACCACGGTTTAACCCACACTAAAAAAGAAACGCGGCTCGCCCCTAACCCATAAATCAAACAGCCAGTACCTACTTATTGGCTCCACCAGCATCCCCTTCACCCTCATTGGCTATCTCAGACCTAAAACCCTCCTTTCTGAGGGAACCCTCTCGTACAGCGGCACCCCCAGCCTAGCAACCTCAACCAAAAAGCCCGGTTCCCCGCCACCCAGGGGACTGCAACCCGCGAGAAGTTCGAAACTTCGTCTCTCGAGGGCTCACCGTGTAGTAGGAGAGCAGCCCTGCATTGTAGTCCAGTACGAACCAACGGTACTGCCAGCCCTTCATCACGTTAGTCCATTTGCTCAGCGGCCCCTCCATGATGGACGCCATCTTGGGAGCCGCCAATGACAACAAACGGCCTGACGTCACTCGCCTATAAGGCATTCAGCATGCGGGGGCGGGGCCGCCGGGGGCGGGGGCGACACCAGGACCAGGAAGGGGCGAGGCCGGTGGCTCCTGCTTCACGTGGACTCGCCAACCTGCGCTCCCAGCTGCCGTCCTCAATCACGTTTTCTTTGGGCCACTCTTATATGTAGATCTCGTGCCAGAAATGTGAGCAATACAAGCATGAGTACTGCAATTACGATTTAAGCGAAATTTTACTAGTGATAGTACATAACACTTTCAAAAGATTTCACATGTTATTCATTTATGCACTAATTACACAAAGCCATTCATTTTATAATTATTTGCTATTTTATGCTAGATGCTGTTTTAAGCTTTGAGCACTAAGCAGAGACTTCATGAGAGTTAGGGGGGAACAAATAATAAATAGTAAACTATATAGTATATTAAAAATTAGTAAGTACTATAGAGAAAAATTAGTCAAGGAAAGAGGCAGGCAGTAGGGGCTGCAATTTTAAATTTCCAAATAGGTAAGGCGTGAATAAGAAGGTAACTTTTGAACAAAGACCTAAAGAAAGTGAAGAAGGGAGCCTGGGGGAAGAGCCTTACAAGGCGAAAGAATAACAAATGTAAAAATCATGAGTCTCACATTTTGAAGGAACAGCAAGGAGTTCTTTATGAGTGGAAGAGTGAGCCAAGGAGTAAGTAGTAGGAGACAAGGTCAGAGAAGACTTAAGAGTCTAGAAAGAATATGGAAGTATTGTCCTACTCTATCTGGGCACCATTAGAGGTTTTGTTAATGCAACAGTGAAGAAGCCAGACAGGTTCCTTGCTCTCTAAGAGCTTAAATTAGGTGGTGGAAAGTAAATACTAAAAAAGCAAACAAACAAAAAAAATACTGATAAATACTTTGCAGAGAATTTAAGTAAGTTGATATAATAGGAAACCAATGGGTGGCTACTTTATACTGGGGGGGGGGGTCAGGGCAGGGTCCCTGGAGACATGGCATTTAAATTGTGGTGTTAAAGATAGGAGCCTCATGCAAACATCAAGCAAAAGAGCTAAAATGGAAACATAAGTGGGGCATCAGCTATCAATAGCAGTGAGTGAAGTCAAGGGAGAGGTTCTTATTTCATTTCATTTCATTTTGGACTTTAAAATTATTCTGTTTATTCAGGTACTGTGTTGTAAATCTCTTTGCTACTTACTAGCTAATCAAATTAGGTAAAGATCAAAAGTAAGATTAAATTTTCGTGCTTTATCTGTTTGATATCTTTTTTCCCCAGTTATTGAGAGATAAAATTCATATACAACATTGTATAAGTTTAAAGTATATGATATGATTTGATATATGTATATATTGTGAAATGAGTACCACACTCAGTTAACATCCGTCACCTCACCTCACAATTTTTTTCTTGTGTTGAGAACTTTTAAGATCTCCTCTCTTAGCAACTTTCAAATATACAATATAGTATTGTTAACTCTAGTTTCCATGCTGTATATTATATCCCCAGAACTTGTAACTGGAAGTGTTTACCCTTTGAACACCTTTAGTTCATTGTTTATTTTTGCTTTTGTTGCTTGTGCTTTAGGTGTCATATCAAAATAAAATAAAATAGAATCATTGCCAAGACCAATTTTAAGAAGCTTTTACTTATGTTTTCTTCTAGGAGTTTTATGGTTTCAGGTTTTACATTTAAGTCTTTAATCCATTTTGAGTTAATTTTTGTCAGTGGTGTAAGATAGGAGTCTGTTTCATTGCTTTCCATGTGAATATTCGATTTTCCTAGTACCATTTATTGAAGAGACTGTTTTCTCTAGCGAGTATTCTTGGCTCCCTTGTCAAATATTAGTTGACTATATATGCATGGATTTATTTCTGGGCTCTCAATTCTGTCCTGTTGGTCTATGTGTTTGTTTGTATGCCAACACCATACTGTTTTGATTACTATACCTTTGTAAAATAGGTCGGAATCAGGAAGTTTGATGCCTCCACGTTTGTTCTTCTTTCTCCGGATTGCTTTGTGGTTCCAAACAAATTTTAGAAATATTTTTTCTTTTTCTGTAAAAAATTCTGTTGGAATCTTGACAGAGATTCCACTGACTCTATAGGTGGCTGTGGGCAGTATAGACATTTTAATAATTTTAATTATTTCAATCCATTAAAACAGGATATTTTCCCATTTATTAGCCCTAGTACCTAATAGTATTGATTGGTGAATATCTGAGTCCATATAAGCTTATCTGTCTTTTCATTATGGTATGTGGCCTCTCCAAAATACACTACACACTTCTTTCTCATAGAAACTTGATGTTCCAGAAACCTTATAATTTATCAGAAAGCCTTATGTTGCTGCTATCTTTTGGTATAAACAAAATGTTGAGATCTTAAAACATCATGATCCAGCCTCAGTTAAAAGATTTACATAGTGTTAATTACTACTCCTCTATTAGCTTCTTATGAGCAAGAACCCAATTTTACCCATTTTTGTAGCCCTAGAAACTAGCCCAGTACCTGGTACATGATATATTGTTTGATCTGAATTATTATATGTTCCATTGAAACTGACCTACTAAGTTCCAAAGACTATGCTAAGCACCATCATCTACATTTTCTCTTTTAATCCACAGAACAATTCTTCATGATTTATATTACTATATCTATTTTACAGGTGAGGACAGTGGGACATAGAATTATTGAGTGGCTTGCCCAGGATCGTACAGCCAATAAACAACTAAACCAGAATTAGAATCTAGGTCTTTTTCTTCAGATTCATTCCATCCCTGCTGCAAGTTATATTTACATTGTCCATATGTAAATAAATGTCTTGGACGTGACACAGGCAATATCATCACTATCTAAATCAATTTTAACTTTTATTAGGATCACCAGGCATTAGGCAGATTCTACTTAACTTAAAATGTCAAAACACAGGTCATCAGGGAGAACCAGGAGCAAGGGCAGTTTTAACTCCTAAGAGCATGTCCAATTGCGAAGTACTTTGTCTGCATTCTACACCCAGTGTCAAACTACATGCTTTAAATCATCAGCTAAAATTAAATATCTCGAAGACATATCTGCTCTTATTTTCACATTCCTTGGTGACTGGCCTCTCGTGGAATGAGGCAGCAGCTGAAGCAGAGCAGAAAATGAGGATTAGACTCAGAATCAGAAGGTAGAGACAATGTTAAGCATTAAACAGCATAAGCTCATCAAGGACAGGAACTGGGACTAATTCATTCTGCCACTTAGAATATCAATAAATATTACACTAAAAAGTTGATTTTTAGAAGATCATTTTGGCAGCAAAATTGAGAAGAAATCAGAGAGAGGCAAGACTAAAGGCAAGAAAACAAACTAAGATACTTTTTAAAGCAAAGCAAATAGAAAGAGTACAAACTTGGATAATGACTGCAGGGTTGAACAGTGGGAATGATACTGTATTGTATGTTTATTAACATTATAGAGTTAAGATTTTAAAACTCACTAAATAATGGAATTGAATGAGGAGGGAATAAGGGAAGACTGAGACAATACCAACAACTTGTGTAACTGAATGATTGTTTAGTAATCAAAATTTTTTTTTAAAGAAAGAATAAAAAGAGCTTGTTTTTTTCAATATAAAGTTTCCTTCCTTTATACAGCTGTTTAGAAATGTGACTATTTTTCTAGAAAAAATTATTTCCAACTTTTCCACAGCCAAGATCGTAGGTGCAAATTGCTTCAAAACGCATTCTGTTGTTGTTGGTTTCCTATCTTCTCTTTCTAAACTTCCCACCAACTGCTTTTTCTTGTTGCTGTTATTGTTTTCATGTTTCTTAATTGGCAGTTGTTGGGCATCAAATAAAACAACATTTACAACATATTGCCTTCTTAGAGAAAAGACAGAAACAAAATCTTGACTGTCCTTTGCTGGTTATAGAGGAAACCGAAGATTAAGCTTAAATATGGGAAAAGCAAAATGAGACATAGCCTATTTTGTCCACAAACAAATCTCAGTTCTTTCCCACCCTTTCAAACCCTAGCTAGAGAACTAGGGTTCACAACCTCAGTGAAGGAAGTTGGTAAAAGGAGACTCTTCTGTGATTCCTAAATTTTCCCAAGGGCCCAAGCAGGAGACTAAGTTGAGTTTTGTAAATTTTTTCGATTTTATAAATAATTTGTGGATAACAGTTACCTATGCTATCTCTTTGTATGACCAGCATGTATATTATCCAGTTGCTGCATCAAAACAGTGTCAAGAACTTCTAGAAATCAATCATTAAGGAAGTAATCAGATTTATGTGCAAGAATGTTGTTTGGACTAGTGAAACGCTGGAAACAACCTAAATGTCCAACAATATGGAAAAGGTTAAATGCAGCCATTTAAAAAAAATTTAATGGCTGATGTATAGCCATTAAAAATTGTTTGGATAAAAAAGCTTGTTTGGATAAATGAAAAAATTATGATGTCACATGATTATATATATATATATATATATATGTATGTATGTTTAAGACAGTTTAACATTGTATATAGTAAGATTTTAATTTTATAAAAAATGTTCATATCTTTTCAGAAGTTATAACGATATACAGAAAAACATCTGTAGTCAATTTGTAGGATTGTAGTTGATTTTATTTTTTTCATTATACTTCTTTTGTCTTCCAAATTTGTCTATAAGTAACATTGTGTTTATAATAAGAAAAATGCTATTCTGTGAAGGAATAAAAAATAATATAATAAAAAAATACTACCAGATAAATATGGCAGCTCTGAATTTGACAGGCTTATGCCACTTATAATCATAATATGCCTGCTTTCTTAAGGCGCTGGAATAAACAAGCATCCCCATTCAAACAGTGATACCCTGTCGGATCCTAATAGCCTTCTATCTTAATCAGGACCCCTAAAGAATTTCTATGCCCACTTCCTCATTTTGTCAGCCGCATTTCGACTTTGCAAACTTAGAGATGAGTCACACCACCATAAATTTGCAGTGTATTCATTCACTCCTTTTTTTAGGGAAGTAGCCTTTATCGAGTAGTAGTTCTGTGTCAAGCCCTGAACCACTTGCTGAGAATAGAGATCAGTCACGCATGGTTCCTGCAGCTCAGATTCTGTCAGGAAACAATTTGTTGCTGCCCAGGGTGATCATGCTAAACCAGAGTTGAGCAAGGGTGCTATGGGAGCACAGAGGAAGCACTGAAGCCAGCCTGTGACAGGGTGGAGTGTTTCAGTCTGCACAGGAAACAAAGTCTTTCCTTTCTGTGTCTACTGTTACCACCTGGCTCAAGCCCACCTTTTCATGCTTTGATCACCACAGTAGCTTAGAGTTATCAACTCCAATATTGCCCCCTTCAAACTGGCCTCTGAACTGACTGTGAGAGCCATTCATATTTTTTTCATTCTTTCTTTTTAAGCTAGCACCGGTTATTTTTATTTATTTATTTATTTATTTATCTATTTATTTATTTATTTATTTATTTATTTATTTATTTATTTATTTATTTATAGTGCCTACAGCACCTGGTCTTCCTAGGCAGTCTCCCATCCAAGTACTAACCAGCCCTGACCCTGCTTAGCTTCCGAGATCAGATAGGATCAGGTGTGTTCAGGGTGGCATGGCTATAGACTCATATTTCTAAAGAAAAGATAAAATGTAACACCTTACTTTCCAGTCTTACTTTTTGTGCCATCTTCTCCTACCTCCAAATATGACACTAGTTTCCTAAATTCATCTTATCGTTGATCTTTATTACATCTTTACTCTTTTTTCCCCCTCTATGTTGAATGTCTTACTTCCTCTATGTCTAAAAAAAAAATCTACTTGTCTTTCAGGGTTCTGCAAATGTCTGTCATGTCATTTTTGAAAATTTTCTTGATTTCTTCCCCAACTAGTTATAAATCACCATTCTCTCATTTGAATAGCTACTGCAGCACTTATAAGACTTTCTTGCATTTATTGGTTTATATGTCTGCCTTTTTCCTTAGACTATAAATGCTTTAAGGACAGGAGAATAATCTTATTCATCTCAAAATCCCAAGTATCTAGCATAGGAGTTGACAAACACTTTCTGTTAAGTGCCAAGTAGTAGATATTTTAGGTTTTGCAGACCAGACATTCTCTATCACAAATATTTAACTTTGCCTTTGTAGGACAAAATAGTAAATGAATGGGTATGACTGTGTTCCAATAAAACTTTATTTATAAAAACAAGCAGCAGGTCAATTTGCCTTTGAACCATAGTTTTCTAACCCTAGTGTATGATGGACTTACAATAAATATATAACAAATTTCTTCTGAATTTAGAATGAAGTGGTCAGTCAAGGCAGGATTTGTTTCTTATTACATTCTGTAGCAGATGCTAATGGTTTCTTGTCCATATATTTTGGCATTTACTTCTATGTACTGAAGGCCGCTTACAAATACCTACAGTTATTTGGCCAAAGGTTATTTTGCTTCTTTGTTTGTTTATGGCCAGAAAATATACTTGGCCTGTGCAGAGAGTAAGCTGGGAGTCTCAGACATTTAATGTCACCAGAAGTAGGCTTGAACTCAATGACTGATGGCAAGTTTGTGATCCAGCTTCCTACCCCTTCACTGGGATGCCCTGAATGTATCTGTACTGTCTCCCAGAGTTCCCCAGCATAACTGAGTTCCAGTTGCCTACCATGGGAACTAGCTTGATAATGTATGTTTTTGGCTTTCTTCACTCCCTTGTCTCACTACTATATTCCTACCCAGGTTTCCTGACACCACATCCTAAATAATTTATTGACATTCCAACCCAAACCAAGGCACATATTCCTTCTATTACACCATAATGTTTAGTCAGAAGACCCCTGTTAAAATGTTTTTATTGCTTGTAAAGAGTAATATGTAAATTATTAGTATCCTAAAATATTGGCACAGAATAATCCAGCTGTCATTAAAAAAAAGAAAAAAGAGAGAGGATGAGGGCTCTTAGAGACTAGAACATAGAATAGGCTCTGTATAAACCAGCTGTGTGATCTTGAGCAAAACACTTAACCTCTCAAACAAAGAGACTTTGTTCCTTGTCTGGGAAATAGAAGCAATAATCACTCACTGGCTTTTTGTGAAGGTGAAATAAGATAAGTTATTAAAAATGTCCCACTAGTTTCCCTACATGGAGCTCTATGATAGTTTTCTCTCCAAATCTAAAAATCTTTCTCAGTCCTCATCCTCCTAGGTAATTTATTTCATTGTTATTCCTAATACTATTTTGTTCACTCTTTTCTACCAGTGTATAGCATGTTTTCTCATTTATACTGCTAGCTTCCAAGGGCAAGGTCTTTATCTTATACTTATTTATAATTAAGTGAAGTCATATATATGAAAATGGCTTGCAGACTACAAAGTGCTGTGTTATTATTAACCTCATTCAATTAATATGTTTTGAGCACCTACTATATGCCAGTCTTTGTGCCAGGCATTAAAAATACCTAGAGAAGTAAGATTTGGCCTCTGATTCAAGAGTTTAGTGAAGGAGACAGATTATGAGGTATATAAATAAATTGCCATTCAGTGAAACATGTTAGGGTAGGGATATGATGTAAGAACTTTGAGAGCTCTAATAATGAAACTGATTTGCCTGAGAGAGACAGCCATGCAAAACTGGATTCCAATCCCATTGGCTCCATTTACTAGCAAAGGACCCTGGCTAACATACGTACCTTTTAAACCACATGTTCTCAACCTGGGAATTGAGAATTTCTTCCACACAAAATCAGCCTGAAGATTAAATAAGATAATAAATGCAAAGGATCCAGCATAGTAGTTCTACATAATTGGTGTCCAACACAAGGGCCTTCGTTTTTTTTCTTTTTTTCTGGGGAAGGTAGAAAAGGCTTCCAAAGGGAATAATAGCATTGGAGTTGAGCTTACCAACATGAAATGTTTGTTTTCTTACTCGTAGAAGAGAAACTAACACCTGTAGAGTAGCCACTAGGAATAGTTATTCTCTCAGGGGTTTCTCAGAATGAAGAGAGGAAGAATATTCCAAACAGAACAGTATAAGTAAAGACACAATGGCTTGATGCTATATATTGTGCTTTTGGGAAATGGCATATCCTTCTGGATGTAGTGGAGTGAGAGGAACCAGCAAACCCATGGTGCGACATGAGGCTAGAGAGGGAGACCTGGGCTGGAATGGATAACTGATTGCAAGGTTCTCCTTCTGACATCTACTGTTCCGAGTTTAAATGTCCCACCAGCCTTGCAGAACTGCAGATACACTGTGTTTAGACAGAAAAAAGTTCTCACAGATTCACAGGGTTTCAACTCTTAAATTGGCACATATCAATTACAAAGATCTAACCTCCTATCTAATTAATTCCCAAGACTACACAGTGATTTCCAAAACATGGTGCATAATTTAAGTACTCACTTTGTAGCTTTGCAACTAAATCTGCATAAGATTTGAGGACACATGTCAACTCTTATATATATATGAATACACCATATTGGAGTATAAAATTGATAGTTTTCAACACTCTCCTGTCTGTATAGGTAATGATAGACTGTGCTATAATGCAATTAAGTGGACCCAGGGAATGGATGCACTGATAAATAAAAAATTAAGAAATATGTGAACTAAGTGACTCATACAAGCCTTCCTGACCCAAATTTCTGTTATAGTCAGAGTATGTACCATATACTTCAGCTTTCTAGTATCTGCTATGCATGTCCTCAGCTATTCCCTAGGAGGTCTGGTGAAATAAATTTGATAGTTGTCAAGTATTTACTGGATTTTGACACTGTATGGATAATTTCACATTTACCACTTTGAGTGCTTATTCTGTGTCAAGCGCCCTTGGTACACAGTGGAGAATAAATCAGGCCTGGTTTACCCTCATGCAACTTCTAAGGATTTCAAGTAATCCTTATAACAATCCTTCAAAACTGGAAATGAGAAGTGGGTGAAGTCATTGGCCTCTGAGCCAACTTATATTAGGCACAGTAGGCACAATTATTGGCTCAAAAAAAATATTTTAATATTATTTTTTAAAATCAGAAGAAAAAATGAATATAATAATAATTAATTTATGTATAATAATGAATCCAGCCTGCATGATATTTGTCTTTATGCCAATGCAGTCATAAATATGTCTTTAAAAACTTTTTTTTTTTATGGAGGAAAAGGCCCATGAAGGTAAAATTGCCTAGGGCCTACAAAAGTCATAATATGGCCCTAATTGGCCCAAGATCACACTGCTGGTAAGGGACAGAACAAACAAGGTCAAGCAGGCCCTGGTAAGTCTGACATCCCTTTTGATTAGGTACATCTAGAGGATGGAAACCCTGCCCTTTTTTCTTCTCTACCAGTGCCTGGTTCATAGGTGTAGCTCAGTAAATGCTAAATTAAATTGTATTGAGGTTCCCCCAACACAGTGCATTATTATAGATTGAGGAAAACCCTGTGAATGCTACAAAAATCACATGAGCTTTTCCCATCTGGAAAATAAACCTATAAATGAAATCTATGCATTTTATCAATTTGTAGAATTTGGAGATCAAAAGGTTAAAACAGACACCTTTCTTTGCTTGTGAACAAAGGTTCTCATCTTATACTACGTCAGATTTCTGAAAACCTCTGATGTCAGCATGATACCCTAAAAATAAATACAATTATGTTTATAATAAGATTTTAAAATTCACCTGTTTATTTAACTTTAACTCTGCTAGAAATTGATAATATAAAAACAAAGAAGCCATAGTGATCACTGTGCTTGAGGGACACATGATCAATTTAATCTCTACTTGTTTCACAAAAAATGAACAGACTGCACAGGAATGTTACCAAAGTGGTATGGGTGATTCCAGCTTATCAGAATAAAAGATACTACAATTTCTCACATTATGAGCATAACAATCGTAGAGGTCACTGGTGCTAAGAGAGCACTCCTAGTGCTCCTCATGTGACACACCTTTCAAAACTCTGAATTCCACCAGTGCCTAAAGCAGTGATTCTCAACTGGGGACCACTTTTGCACACATGCTCCCACGGGGACTTTTGGCAATGTCTGGAGACATCTTTAATTGCCATAACTGTGAGAGTTATCTAATGAGTAAAAGCCAGAGATACTCCTAAGCATGCTATAATACAGAGAATTAATCTGGCCCAAAATGTAGATGGTGCTAAGGTTGAAAAACGCTGGCTAAAAGAACCAAATCCAAACTTATTCTGCTTGTATTCAAGACCTGGACTGATTTGACCCTATCCACCTTTTCACTTTATCTCCTGTGCCTTGTTCTCTGGACCTTCTATTTTCCTAGGAACCTTATGCTCCAGCCCTATCAGACTGTTGCAAAAATTTTAAGAGTGACTAGACACTTGGGCTCTGAAGTCAGGTAGATTGGCTAATTGGCTATGTTTCCAGGCTTATTATCTGTCAATGGTGTATCCTTGAGCAAGTTACCCACTATTTCTAAAGTCAGTTCCTTCTTCTGTAAAATGGGTGTAACAGTGGTTATGTTATTGTGAGGACTGCATAAGATGATGCAAGTAAAGTCATTGAACACTGTCTAGTATACCTCTCTGCTCCTGTGCTCTTGATGTTTTTGACTTTATTAGGGTGCCAAATTCATACTTCCATGCCTTGAGAATTCCTGGAGGGAAAGGATTGGGTTCTATATGCCTTTGTCTCCCCAGAACTTGGCACAGCATCCTTCCCATGGTAGGTGATCGGTAAATATTAGTTGAATTGCAATTTTGGTACTCCCTTTAAGAGAAGACCAACCTGTCAATGGGTAAAAACCCAGAATTCTAAAGGAAGCTCTTTCTTTTGGAGCCAGCTCTGGTTTCCTTTGCTGCCTCCACTTTCTCTGCTCACCTCTCAGGGGTGGAGTTCTCCAGAGCTGGGATATTTGACATGATTCTTAGTCAATCTACTCTCCCTCTTAGATCTCGTTTAGCTATGTGGCCTAAAATACCACTTATATGCCCTCCAATTTATATTAGAACTGGGACCTTTTCCAGATTTATATATTTTAACTATCTACTTGATATCCTCAATTGGTTATATATTGACATCCTCAACTTAGCACACAGCAAACAAAGTGATCTTTTTAAAATATAAATTTCATGTCATTCTCTTCAAGGATTTCCCATTACACCAGTTATAAATCTCTTCTACGGCCCATGGGCCTTTTTAAGGTCTTAATGTCTTACCTCCTGACATTGTCTTCTTTGTTCAGTGTCCTCAAGCCACATTGGTTACCTTTCCCCTTCTCTGAGTCTTTGCACTTGATATCGCCTCTGCCTGGAACACTTGCCCCCAGGTCAATACATGGCTGCTCATTCAGTCCTCAACCAGTGTCACCTCGAGGAGGATTATCACCTCTCCCACATCTCTTGCAGACTATCAGCCTTCCCCCATCTTTCTCTAAGTCATACCATGTTTTCCTTTTTCAGAATGCATATCATTATCTGATATTAATTTGTGCCTTGATGATTTTGTTCTCCCCCACTAAAAAATTAGTCCTATGAGAGCAGGGTACCTGCCAGCTTTGTTCTCCAATGTACCTTCAGCACCTAGCCCAGTGCCTGACACATAGTAAGACCTCAGAAAATAGATGTTAATAGATGAATAGTAGAATAAAGGTATAGTGAAGGCACTGAAATGAGGAGGCCTGAGCTCTAGTCTCCATTCTATCTCTGTGTAGTCTTGGCAAGTCACTTTGTCTCTCAAAGTCAATCTGTAAAGTGAGCATAATAACACTGAACTCACAAGACTGGTGTGAGGATTAAGTGATATAATGCATGTTAAGTGCCTGGTGCAGCGCTTAGCACGCTGTATGATGATCAACAAATAGTTGGTGATTTTTTCCTCTTTGAGGCTCAGTTTCTTCAAATCAGGGGAAGTAATGCTGTGTACATAGTTTTATGTTGTAGAAGTGGCATTAACTTACAAGTCTTTCCCTGCTCTGGGCCTTTGCCCATAGTATTTCTTTTGCTTCTCTCCCTTCCCCCTCCATTTCTTCCCTGCTTGGCTAATCTCAATATCACCTCCTAAAAGACTTTCCTCAGATCTCATAGTAGAATAGTACCTCTGGCCCCCTCTGGCCTTACATGTTTCTATTAAAATAAACAGACTTCACACTGTTAATGTTCTGTATAGGCCCAGTGGATGAAAGGGAGGAGAGAGAGAAGAAAGGGATGCCGGGACAGAAGGATAATAGAAAGAAGTATGTAAGTGTGCTTTGAAACCCACTAAACCCACATTGAGCAGGCTTACTAAACCACAGGGGCCATCCTCAGCTGGCCTGCCCCTCCACTACTCCCTAGGGACCCTGCCCTGTAGCTCCCTCAACACTTAATGGATCTTCCCACCTCCATAATCCAGCATTCTCAGCCTGTGGCCCCAAACATTGGCTGGGGTCCATATTATGCCCAAGGCCTCAAATGAGAGGCAGTCAGGTATCTGGTATAGTTGATCTCAGCCCTTGCCTCAGGATCCAGGCAGCGGCTGTCAGTAAGTTGGGGGACCTGGCCAGGCTAGTGACTCTCAAAGGCTGGGCTTAGGGATGCTGGTCTCTGAGGGATGAAGGAGCTGCCGCTGCTAGCTGCTATCGCTGCTGCTGGGCACCTGCACCCTGGGGATGCAGATACAGCGCTGGGTCTATTTGTGGGAGGAGTTTGAAGACGGGGGTAAGAGGTCAAGCTGGAGTCAGGGAGTCAGGGCGTTGGGGCGGGGAGGTGGAAGAGGAGGAGGAAGGGGAGGTGGAATTCAGGGGTGGGGTAGGGGGTAATGGGTATAGGGCCCTACCCACTCTTTGTCACCTGCTTCAGCAGTCTACACTTTAAATGCCTGCTCAACCCTTCCTAGCTGTGTGACCCTGGGTGAGTAGCTTACTCTACCTGCATTTCGATTTCCTTTTCTATAAAATGAGGGCAACAATATAGATCTTGCAAAATTGTTCTGAGAATTAAATGAGATAAGATGTGTAAAGTGTTGTTCCTAGTCTATAGTAGGTATGCAGTAAATGCCTATGTGAACACCAACTGTGATAGTAAAATTTTTTGTGTTTTGTAAAATATCAGACCTCAGAGGCTCTCAGGGATCACTCTGCCCTGCCCTGTCCCTGGAATGCCTCAGGAACATCAGAGAATTATCTCACAGTTTACTTACCTAAGGACAGATATTCAATGGTACTGTTTCAAACTGCCAAATACTCGTGTGTGTGTGTGTGTGTGTGTGTGTGTGTGTGTGTGTGTGTAAAATCTGATTCTTTGAGAGTGCAGTGGATAGGGCACTTGCCTAGGATTCAGGATTTTTTGGATTTGATTCCATACTCTATCTTGAAAGCCTTAGTAATTCTTTCTCCTTTCTGAGACTCAATTTCCCAATTTGTGATAGGAATAACACTGTGTTGAGAACAAGGAGCAGAGGTGGTGCAAAGAAAAGAATGAGCCCAGGCAAGGGAACTGGACAGGAAGACTTCAGCAAAAAGGTCAAACCCATGTGGTGTTTCAAAGGATGAATAAGAATTTATCAGATGGGCATAGATGGAGAGAAAGGCATTCCAGTCAAGAACAGCACATACAAATAGCAGTGGCATCTTCAGGGAACTGGAAAATATAAAGAGGAGGGTAGTTAAGGTGAGGCTGGGGAGTAGGCAGGGACTAGATCAAGGGAGCTAAGAAGCCGGCCTCTTGGTGAGCAGTGGGTAGCTAGTGAAGGTGGTAAGCAGGAGAGAAACAAGACCTGTCCTAGCTATTGGGAGGAATACTTCAGCAAAAATGTAGAGGATAAACTATGAAGCTAACCAAAGTTAAGACTGGAGACAGACATCTGAGAGGCTATAGTAATCTTCTTGGTGAAAAGTGGAGAGGCCTGGCAGAGTGGGTGGACAGAGTTGTGGGGACTGGATAGGATGTACAGTGGAGGGACATAAAAAAGGGGCATACAGGCAGTATGTTTAGGAATTATGACAGAAAAGTGTGATGCAGGAAGACTTCAGCTTTACTGCTGGCTTTGGGAACATTTTTTAACAAGGCACATGCCTTTTCCAAGGGTAGGTTTGGGTCCACATTTCCTGATTGACCTCAGCCATCCTTTGCAGTGAGCCCTGTGAGGCTAAGCTTCTGACTGTTAGCTCCTGGACCCATCATCACCCTACCTCTGGTGGCTTAACTCACACCACAACTCCTCTCAGAAGGCAGAAAACATGCACAGACCTGCAGTCACTTCCCCAAGGACTCAACTCCTTTTGCCCAATGTGGCAGGAGAGAAATGCCTAAGGCTGTTATTGACAAATATTTATGAACTACTCCTTGGAATCAAAGAAAGGGGAGCTTTAAGTCCCAAGGCCAAAAGACTTGATAAGGCCAAAATCATGAACAAAATCCAGCACCTAATGTAAAGAAAAGGCTGCTCTGCATGACATTGCTCCCTCCAGGAAACTTTGCCTAGGTCTCTCCCAGGACTCATGGCCTCTGTGCTTCGTGTCAGCTCTGCTCACACCATATTTGCCTGATTCTCCTTTGTGTTTCCAGCATCATAGTCTGTGCCTGGCTTAGAGAATTGCCTGGTAAAGAATTCTTGAATGATTGAACTGAATTTCACAGACACACACATACATACAATCACACTCTAAAAAATTACACCCCATGAAGAAATTGATGATCCAAGGACTGCTCCTGCAGTGACTTAGAGACATGAAATTGTTCAAGTCAAGTGCCTGTCTTAAAGAAATCAACCCAAAATGTAGTTTTTATATTGGTAGGAGAGAGGTCAGAGAGATGTGCTGAGCGGGTGATGCTGCTCACTGGCTGCAGGTTGGCTAGTGGGATCACCAGGATTCTGAGGCTTCAGTTCAGAAGAGCTAGAACCTAGTACTGTTAGATACTCAGAGCTGGGAGGATTTAGGTACTGAGTTGTTCTACCCAACTCGTGAAGGCTGGTTTATAAACCAGACATCCATAAATTCACAAGCATCTCAGATTTAACATATCTAAAACAAACACTTGTGTTTGCAAAACAAACTCCAGACTTGCTCTCCCTCTGGTCTTTTCCATCTTACTAAGTAGCCCAAACATTCATCTGACTGTTTAGGTCAAAAACCTAGGAGTCATCTTTGATTCCTTTATTTTCTCCTCCTTTATAGAATCCATCAGCAAGTCCAATTGACTCTAACTTCCAAATATATTCTAAACATGATATTTTTACCTCCCATACTGCTACTCACACTAGTCCAAGCCACCATCTTCTCTCATCTGGACTACTGCAGTCACTTGAATGGCTTTTCTGCTTCAGTTATGCTTTCCCCTAATCTCTTCTCATATAAATTTCAGAATGATTCTTTTGAAATGTAAATCTGATTATATCATTCTGGGAGTTAGTAACCCCCACTGCCCTTCTGTTAGATTTAAATAACTTCCAACCTATTAACCATGACCTACAAGAGCCTCTGTGATCTGATCCCTGCCTACCTCTCCAATCTTATCTCCTGTTTCTTCATTACGTTCCAGCCACACTGGCTTTCTTTCTGTTTCTCAGGCACTCCAAACTCAATCCCATCTCATGGCATTTGCCCTTGCTGTGACTTCTGCCTGGAATATTCTTCTCTTAGATCTTCATATGGCTTACTCCTTCTCATTATCCAAGTTTCTGCTTAAAATTCCCCTTGGAGGGGCTTTTCTTGTTTGCCCTATCAGAAATTAAATTACTCCACATACAGTTATATTCTATCCCTTTATAAGAATTAATTTTAAAAAATAAACCTTTTGAGATATAATCTACATATAATAAAATGCATCTTTGAAAGTTTATTGTTCACTAAATGTTGAAAAATGTATACACCTGTGTGACTACCACCACAATTAAGGTATAGAACATTTCCATAACCCCTAAAAGCTCCTTTGTGAAACTTTGCATGCTTAATTTCTTAGAATACTCTTCGTTATATGATAAGTTTCTTGTTTGTATGATTATTCATTATTTCTCCTCATTGTTTGATTAGCTTCCTGAGAACACAGTGCTTCTTTGTTTAGTTCATTGTTCTATCTGCTGCCCCTGGATTAGTGAGTGCATAGACCAGGCACATACTAGGTGCTTGAAAAATATTTTTTGAATGAGTGAATTAATTGCCCTGGGAAATGACCCTTTCCAGAGATCAGAATGCTCATATTTAACCAAATATGACCAAGAAAACCAAATGCAATGAGTCAGAACTTAATCAATCTTTGTTTAATGCCTATTGTGTACCAGTTGATTTTTTTTCTTCACACATTATTTGCTGACTCAGCAGTTTTATCAGGAAGATGCTATTATCCCTTTTTCACTGATGAAGAAACTGAGGTTCAGAGAAGTTGAGCAATGTGTGTGTGTGTGTGTGTGTGTGTGTGTGTGTGTGTGTGTGTGTGTGTATGCCTTACTATTGAATTGTACGCCTGAAACTTACTGGGTTTTGTTATTCAGTGTCACCATAATAAAAATAAAAATTAAAAATTAAACAAAAGTGGCTTGGAAGCCAAGTAAGACAAAGTCTGGAAAGCATCCATTGCATTTCATAGTTATGACACCATTTGATGACTCAGTGGAGTGGTAGTGGTGGAAGGCTGACTGCAGTAGGTTGAAGGGTGGATAATGACTTAGGAAATGAATAGAACAGGTATAGGCTACATTTTGAAGAATTCTGGCTGAGAGAAGAAGTAGAGTAGATCTCAAGTAGGTAAATTGGGAGGCAAAGTAAATGTGGAAAGTTTGGTGAAAATTTTATAGAAAGGCAAATGGGCAAGAGTTTTGAAAAGAATGAGCAAGGTGAGGGATCCACTCCTGTTTCAACTTTACAATGCTTGCACTTGGTACAATGCTTGACACATAGAAAATGCTCATTTAAAGTTTGTGGAAAGAAGGAAAGAGGAAGGAAAAAAGGAAAGACTCTCAGAATTACCCAGGAAGGAGCCAGTTGACTGAAAGGAAATGGAGGGGAACAAAGAACAGTTGTACTTCAAGTAATGGAATGTGAGAATTGGAGGATAGGAAGCGACAGTCACAGGGAAGGGGAGTCTGAGTTTGAGATTTCAGAAGTGATGCAGTTTCTGATGATTATAAGGCCCAAGGTATGAAAGTAGGGGTAGATGGCTAAACTGGAGTGAAGGTAAAAGTCAGTGGAGATAAGAACATGTTATTAATGATTGGAAACATTTGAATACAAGCTTAGATGTACAACAGTAGGGACCCAATTAAATATGATACATCCACAGAATGTTTGGGAAGTTTTTTAAATCATGGGGAAATGTTCATGACCTAAGCTTAGATATAAAAGGTACCAAATTATATATAAAGTATACACTGTTAACTATGTAAAATATATTTGTGCATAGAAAAAGGAATGGAAGAAAATATACCAAAGCGTAAATGGTAAATAATAGAATTTCAGATGCCCTTATTTTTTATTTTTTAATTTGTTTTCTACTATGAACTTGCATTACTCTTTTAATAAAAGCTATTTAAAAATTAAGAGAACTGTTCTGTCTTTCCATTTCCTGTTGGAACTGAATTTCTTCCTTTTGAACTATAGTTTTTACAGTTAAATTATATCTGCTGCCTTAAGTAACCTTTGTTAAGTACAGTATTGCTCACTGGGATGACGCTCTATACATTTTAACTCTCACTTCAATTCTGCAAAGTAGTTATTTTTTTCCAGTCTACAGACAGTATAACTGAAGCTCAGAGAAGTTGGATAATTTGTCTGAGGTCACACAGCTATTCAATAGCAAAACTAGGATTTGAACCCAGGACTGTATAATAGCAAATGGATATTCTTGCATTATTCCTGCTCTCCACTCCACTGCCTCCCTTTGTCCAGTTAGTTGAAGGCTCTTTAGCTCATATTTTAAGTAGTCCTTAGCAACCGCAAGGAAGGTAAATCTTAGATTCTTTGAATGTCAGAACTAAAAAGGTCCTGACAGCTCACCTAGCCCCAAATAACCTCCTTCTCCCCATTCACAGATGAGAAAACTGAGGTCCAGAGAGAGACTATGACATGGCAGAGTCATTAACTCTGACTATGACTATGACTATGATGACATGGCAGAGTTTATGGCAGAGCTTGATTCAGGTTCCTCTCTTTCCACTGTCTTCCCAGACTAGTCTCGGCCACAGAACAGCTCAGCAAACAGAGTGTGTATCAGGCCTTCAGAGTCCAGCCCTCTCACTGTATAGATAGGGAAACTGAGACCCAGAGAGAAGAGGTGGTTTTCCAAAGTCACACAGTGAGTCAGTGACAGAGATATTTGTTGAACCCAGATCTCTTACCTCCATAAAGGATGCACTGACCACTGCTGCAAGCTGCCATGCTTCAGGTGACCAGTAGGTGATAATATCAGTGGCCTCAGGGACCACATAAGCTTTTGGATTCCCAGATCATGTATGGGTTACTCATTTTCATTGAAAATGGTAGACAAAATGTTGGCACCTGAAGAGCTAAGCTTTAGTTTATCTACAACCTACATTAAATTATGTGGGAATATTTGTTGATTGAATTGGAGAATCATTGAATTAGTGATATAAATAGATGTGAGGGGAATGCTACTGATGATGACAGTGGTCATGGTAAAAGTACAAAATCAGGCAGAAGAAACTGAAATTCAAATGAGGGGCTGAATGATGCAGAAGTTACAAGGTAGGGTGTGTGTGTGTGTGTGTGTGTGTGTGTGTGTGTGTGTGTGTGTGTGTGTTAATTCTCTCAGCTCTCAGACTTGACCATGAAAACTTGGCTTTAGAGACATTCTAAGACAAAGGGCCTCTGTGCCCAGTTGGCTCAGACCCACTGAGGACAGCCCAGCAGGGCCGAGGAACAGCCTGCTGTTCAGGCCGCAGACTGATAAGCGATTGGGACCATCTGTGGATCATGGCTACTCGGACATGCTGAGCCTGGGGAAGAATCACCCTGGACAGATGCCCAAACCAAAGAGGCCCAATCCAGCTGGGCTTTCCAGGTCTCAAGTACAAACTGATGGCAAGGATCTCTCCAGAGGCTGCAGGGAAGTGGAGGCAAGAGCAGCTGCCATTGTTAACATACAGAGGGAAAAATGGCTGGAGGGAAATGTATCAAAATGTTGATAATGGTCCTCTCCAGGAAGTAGATTATGGGTGTTTTTATTGCTTATTTACTGCCTCTGAGATTTCTACATTTTCTATAATAAATGGTTTTACTTTTAAAAATCAAGAAACATAAAATAAGAAAAGCAGACACTATTTGCCCATCTCTCTCATTAGACTATGTTCCTTGGCTCTGTAAATATTTAAGTTAATGACTTGTGGTCTCTTCAAATTCTAGCATAAAGGCTCTTATTAATGCTCGCTTTTTAAACAAATATGGCTATCTGCTTCCTTGGGTATAATTGATTAGGCATGACAACCTACAAAATGAATGGAGGACCTACTAGAGGGTGGACCCACCCATTCAATGGCAATAAAAATAATTATTTTTATCATCTTAATTAATTTGGTCCTCATGCCAGTCTATCATTCAACAAACATTGAGCACCAGTTATGTGTACAACGTTTCTTTCTTTAAAGAGTTTAAATATAATTCTTATTTACAGATGAGAGCACAGAGACAGAAAAGCGATTGGCTTGTCATAGGTGGGAAGGCTCAGAATCTTATCCAGAGCTGTTCACCACCCCACCAGGCCCTTTACCAATTGATAAATATTTGAGTGACTATGGTCTATGTGACAGACTTCAGATAGAATGGCAGGCAGAAAGAAAAAAAGTAAGTGGACAGGTAAAATGGCAGGCAGATAAGTAGGGATAAGATAGATCCACTGGTTTCATGAGAGCTGGCTGGATTGCTAGAGGCAAACGCACTGACCTCACAACAGAATAGGGACAGTGGAGATAAAAAAAATGTAAAGCAAACCTACACCTCTGCTATATATTACAGCCTAATACAGAGCTTGACTCTTCAAGTAATTTAATTTTTGTTTAGGATTCTATATATAAAAGGTCAGGCTCTTTTATAATGTCTACAAATATTTTCCATTGAAAATGGTAGACAAAATGTTGGCACCTGCAGAGATAAGCTTTAGTACCTAGTAAGTTCTCTTTTGCAGTATACAATCTGATGATGTCGAATAACTGCAGCAAATGTGAATTTCCATCTAAATATACAGGCATTTCCTAAAGAACCTATTCTATCTCAGGCTCAGGACTAGATGCTGGGGAAGGCACAACTTTTACCTTCAAAGCTAAAAATTTTAGCACTCTTTACCTTTGATGTTATATATCTTTATATACATATACACATATATACAGATTCAGCTCCAGGTAGTATTAATTGACAACTGATAATATGCCTGACACTTTGTTGCGTGCTGTTTCATTTAATTCTCCCAGAAACTCTAGGAGTTAGATAACCCTTTTCTACAAATGAAGAAAACAAGTCTCAGAGAGGTTACAGATACTGTTGAAACTAGTGGCAGAAGTGAGTGATTTGAGCTACATTATAAGCCAGACATACTGGGAGATGCAATGTGGAGATGAATTCTTTTAACAGAAGAATCATGATTATGTGGATTCCATTCTTCCATATCTCTACAGATTTGGATGTGATTATGTGCATTTATCAGCTAAATGTGCCAGCTCCCAAACACCTGGATCTCAGGAGACATACAATATTTGACTAATTTGAAGAGAAAGATTTAGCAGAGGGAAATAGATAGTAGCAACCAACCTTGATTAATACACTGCTTTCTTGCTCTCAGTAAGATCTCTCCTTGAGCTGGTCCCTGCCTACTCTACTTTCCATACAGTACTGCTTACATTTCCTTTGAAATACCATGCTGTTTCATGCCTCTGGGCCTTTGCATGTGCAGGTCTTTCTATTTGGAACACCAGCTCCTCACCTTTTCTGTCTTTTCAATTCTTCCTTCTTTGGGCATGCCTTCTCCGAAGTCTATCCTGACTCTGTGGGTGCAGTGTTTTCCTGAATTTCCATGCCCTGTACTTCCTTTCACGTCCCTTGCCCCACTATATTGTAATTGCTTACAATATTGTAATTGCTGTCTCTTCCACAAGATTCTGAGCTCTCTGAAGTTCATAGGTCCCTGAGGAGACCTTTTCAGATTCATGTGTCTGTATCTGGTGTCTGCCACAAAGTGAATGATCAAGAAATACTTATTGAATAAAAGTATAAATGAGCCCAGAGACAGGGTAAAGAAAAACTGGGTTCTAGTCTCAGCTCTGCAATTAACAACTGTCAGTGAGCAAATCACTTTCTTCTCTGGGCTTCAGTTTCTCTATTTGTAATATGAGGAGGTCAGATTAAATGACCACTAAGGGTCATTCTGGCTTGAGTCTTTTATGGTGTTAAGATGTTATGATGCTGAGAGGAAAAGTATGAAACACTAAAGTGAGACTTTATTAACCATATGACATTATTGTGCTAACAAGAAAGTCCCCTTATTTTAGTCCCCTAATATCTTAAATTGTTAGATTTGATTTGTGTTAATACTGTTCATCCAGAAAAACAATTAGCTGTAAGAAGTTCTGAGTTCTGTTCTAATATTGCCTACTGTAAAGTTCAAGGTCAAAGTTGTAAAATCATTTCTACATGCATGTCAGGCCCAATTAACATTTGTCAAAAGTATTAACAAAGTAATCCATTTGTAAGGCTGAGAATCTAATGGTGTAGGCAAAAGGCATGATCATACATCTACTCAGTTATTTAACAAATGCTTTGGTTATTTACTCTGTGCTAGATACCAGAACACAGTAGTAGGTAACTTACCAGTCTTGTGGGGAAGACAAATGTTACAGATCATACACACATAACTTTATCAATTATAAACTGTAAAGCACAAACTATAAAGTACTGTGACTTACATTTTCTTCACACTCTTTGAGGGCTTTTCACACACATGACCTATGGGAAGCCATATAGTATAGGAATTAAAAGTACAGATTTTGGTGTTACATAGGTCTGGGTCCAAGCCTGGCTTATCCACTTAGAAACAAACTGGACTCTTGGATAAGTGTCTGAGCTTCACTTTCCTCACCTTTTGAATGGGGAAAAAGGACATTCCTCAGACATTCATCAGACATTCATCAAAAGGACATATTAAGAGAATGTAATGAGATAATGCATGTGCCTGACATAGAGTGGCTAAACAGTAGCTATTATGATTGTACAATTTTTTGTTTTTCTTAGCATTATTATTATTATTATTATTATTATTATTATGTATTTCCCTCTTCTCCAGAGGAAAGGAGTGTTTGAAATAAAACAGATTTGGGTTCACATCTCAGGTCCACCACTTACTAGATGCAAAACAGAACTAATAATGCCTATCTGATACCATTGTCCATGGGAGGAAATGAAGTGACATTTTTAGGGAGCCACATGAGAGCTAAACACACAATAATAAATCTTTTGACTTTGGCATCAGTCCTTATTCTTCACTGGGTCAGCTATGTGTAAGGAAGTGGTATCCACTCTATTCAAACCACGGAAACTTTAGGTAGCAAGAACCTCCTGCGGCCCCTGTCTCAGAATGGTGAGTGAGGTAGTCACTAAGACTTTCTGACCTATCTAACACTGATATCTAGAGAGAGACAGGAGAAAACCACAGGAAGCAATCCACACCCCTTGGGCTTCATGAGGGAGGTAGTTGAGTCATCAGATTTGAGTAACAGGAGATGACAGAGCCAGCTCAGGATGGTCTGGTTGTATGTGTGTTAATGTGGGTTTTTTTATGGGCAGTTAAGGCAATAGCCCTAGATATTGGATAGTGGAATTTGAGAAATAGACATTTAGCTGCATGAAGGAGATGAAATAAAGGCTACCCCCAGGGCCTCTTCCCTTTCAAGCTGTCAAATTGTCCTGTGACTCTGGGACCACTGTGGGCCCAGGAAGTTGGAGTCAGCAACTCTGAGGCATAAAATCAGAAAGGCAATGAAAGTTTGGATGGACTGCCAGGTTCCAAACAGAATGCCTCTTTGTCTACATGCCATCTTTGCCAAAGCAAAACAAATTTATCAGCATCTCCTTGAAACTGCAAGGGAGAGTCTAAAAAGTTTGAGCAATAAAAAAGGGTAAATGAAAATTGATTGTTCAATATAATCATTACTATTTCAAGAAGGATAAAATGCTATTGCTAATCCCTTTATTTGGTAAGCTGATTTTATTATTTTGTTTTACTAAACATGAATATGTATAAGAGCTTAGTTCCCCTAACTATATTTTTCTATCTGCTTTTATGAGAAAGATGCCTTATGACTTTCAACAATACATCCCATGGTGGTTTTCAGAACTTAATTCTTATAGAGGAGGGTGCAATGGAGCATTAATTATTAATGACTCAACTATTTAATAGTTAAGCTACTCTGCATGGCAATACACAAGTGGTTAGATTCAGGCATCAGCTAGGGAGGGGATATCAGGAATATTGATGTTAGCCCCTGATATTCCCTTACTGTCCTCATAAATCTTGGTCAGCCTTAGCTGCATCTTGTCGTCTCTAAGAAAACAAAAATAATTTCTACTTATTGCTTTTTTTCTTCTTTACCCCATAGATAGATGGAAAAAACGATGGGTTGAATCTAAACATAGGCAGGATTATGGTAAATTTTGGCTCACCGCAGGAAAATTTTATAGAGGCAAAGAAAAGGATAAAGGTAAATACTGGGATTCAGAAATGTACTAACTGACTGGAAAAATTCTGACTTTTATATAATTGTTTTTATCCATGATCACTAATTCATCTCTATTTCTTAGGATTAAAAAAAAAAGTAGTAAATGGAGAATGAACTGCATAAAAATAATAATGTCCATTTGTTGATACAGTTATTTAAAGCTAAGCCCTTAGATGCATTATCCCCATTAATCTTCTTAACAACTTCATGAGATGGGTACTGTTATGTTCTTAGTTTCGCAGAGTGGCCTCAGAAAGGTGAGGTAATTTGCTCAAAGCTATATACACAGCTGGCAAAAGGCAGGGCTGAGATCTGATCCTAGGTTTGACTCCAAGACTACATTCATTACCACTGGACTATTTTGCTTTCCCCAACTATAAGATTTTTTTATATAATGCTGCACTTAAAGCTGGAAGAAGCATTTTTATAACCTCCAAATGTTGCTCTCCCCTAGAGCAGCTTGTTACAATGGAGAGTGGAGGAGACAGACCTAGGGCTAACTCTCATGACTTGCTGTCTGCATCATTTGGGCAAGTCTTTTCACTTCTCCGAGCCTTGATATTAGATGGAGATAATAATCATCACCTGCTATGCTCATTTGACAGGCCTGCTTGTAAGAGCCAAATTATACTATAAAGGAAGGGGGAGCTCTGAGGGCAAGGTCTACAAGTAAGGGTTTTTTGTCTGAGGAAGTTTTTGTCCTATAAATAGAATGCATTGATCATCCCCTGGAGTGATTTCCCATCTTCTCTCTCCTGGCTACCATTATGAATCTCATTTTTATGTTTATTAAAGGGGAGAATTACAAACCGTCTTGAACATTTCAAATCTCATTTAAATCCACTCTGGAAATTTGTTTCCAGAAGAGAGAAAATTGGAGACTGAGTGACCCATGGGACGTGGACTTCTTCGTGGCTCTGAAGGTAATCTGCACAGCCACCCATCTCCTTTCAGTTTGATTTCTTGGTTGTTGCTCCTCACATCTTATCCCACTCAAGGTTCATTAGGTTCCCCCTGGTTGTCTAGAAGGGCTCTTGGGGACAAATGAGGCTCAGAGAGAGGAGGATTGTTTTGGACTACCTAGCATCGTTGAGCAGTGATTCAAAGCTTGGCCTTCTGCTTATGTGTTCAGTGGTCTTCCCTTGTACCTACTCCCTCCTCCAAAGAAGTCTTTCCTGGCTACTCTAGCCTTGTTAGAAATGTTTGGGGGGAAGTAAGCATACACTTTAAAACACAGACAGCTCCTAATGCAGTCAGTATCAGATGTGAAAGTGCTTAGCCAGAGTCTGGTGTGCAATAAATGCTCGAGACATCTGAATCAGGACTTGTGACCCTTTTGTGCAATTTAACACATATTTATTGAGCATTTCTTTTATGCCTGGCATTGTCTTAGACACTGAGAATATAAAGATGCCCCTATCCTCAGGAGCTTAAAACTTTTTCAAAGAGACATTAATAAACAGAGTTGCAACCTAGTGTGACCCAAGCAAGTACAGAGAACTATGGGAACATGAAGGTAGGACTCTCACCAAGCATTAAATAATAACAGCCCCTTGCATTTTATGACAATTTACAAAGTGCTTTTCATATCTCTTACCCATTTGACTTTCACAGGAAACTTATGATGAGATAGAAATAATTATTCACATTTTGCTGATGAGGAAATGAATGCTCAGAGAGTTAGAGTGACAGTCATAGTCATAATCAGATAGCTGGGCAGCAGCATGGAATAATGAAAAGACCACTAGCCTGGAGTCAGGAGACTTGGCTTACACATCCGTCATCTGTGATTATATGATTTTGGATAAGTAACTTTCCCTCTCTGAAGCTTGGTTACTTCATCTGTAAAGTAATGTAGTTAGACTAGAAAGGTCCTAAGATCCCTTACAGCTCTGATATTCTCTGAAGGAAGAGGTAAAGTCTTAGCATAGAGGCTCTGGATTTAGATAAACTGGTTGTATGATCCTGGACAAGCGAAATAGCCTCGATAACTTCATGATAGAGTGGCGATATTATTAGAGTCCACCTCACGGGGTTATTATGAGGATTAAGTGCAGCAATACATATAAATGAAACATATTGCTTGTAAAGAAGAAATGTTCACTGAATGTTAGCAATGGTTATTATTTGTTCTATAAGGTAGTGCTGGGCCTCTTTCTACCACAGCAGTTGAGCACAGCAGAGTCTGATTCTGGCTACCTAGGGGGCCTCAGAGGAAACGGGGCCTTGTTTTATAAAGCTGCAAACCATATTCAAGTATCTTTTGAAAATCAGAGGCAGTGTGCTATAGGGGAAAGAAAGAATTAGACAAACCTGGCTTAAAATCCCAGTTCCTTACTAGCCACGTGGCCCCAGGTAGGCACTTCACTTCCCCATGACTCAGACTCCTAATTTGTAAAGTAGAGATAACATCTATTTTGCAGGGTTGCTCTGAGGCTTGAATAAGATGTGTGTAAACTATCCAACACAGCACTTGGCACATAGTAAGTATGTAAGAAAATACCAGAGATTGGTGAGACTAAGTGCTGAGTCTCTCTGTTCCTGATATATAAGCCTAAAGATTCTGTGCTGTCTGCTTCCAGGTCTCCAGACCAGCGAAGATGCCAAATTTTATGCCCTCTTAACCAGATTTAAGCCATTTAGCAATGAGAATGAGACCTTGGTGGTTCAGTTTTCAGTAAAGCATGAGCAAGGCATTGATTGTGGTGGCAGGTACGTGAAACTCTTTCCTGCCACCCTGAACAAGGAGGATATGCATTCAGAATCTGAATATTACATCATGTTCAGTAAGCCCTCTGATAGCAGTCATCAGCCCTGTGAGGTCTTAATGAGAACCACTGCAGATGGCAAAAAAGCTCATGCTGACCTGGAACAGGAAATTTCTAATGTGATAGCTCCATCCCCCTATGTTGTAGGGGCACTTCAAAGACCTGAAAAAAAAGCAACCCTAAATCTAAATGTAATATAAATAGACAAAAGACATGGAGAGTCGCATGGTATTAACAAGGTTACAGTACAGAGAGACATTCTCCTGTTTTCAGAAAAGGAGAAATGGGTCATAAACTGTATAAACATTTTCAAATGTACCTCTTACAACAAGGCTTTGTGCTTTGAAAGAGGTTTCTGCCCTCAGTGAGAGAAAAGCACAGGAGGGCAGGGATCACCTTTATTGAGCACCTGGGGGTTGCATCTGTAACCTCCATATGTCACTAGGCTTCCTTGGGGCAGTCCAGCTCTTACTTAACTCTAGTTTTAATGTGGTTGTGAAAAGACTGACAAACAATAACTAATCCAACTCCCAAAGCACTGATGAAGAATGTAGATTTTACTGAAAGTTTTTGTACAGTCAGAGGAAAGGGTATAATACATGTCATACCGCAAAATTTCCTTAAAATTCTCTCTAAACATTTCTTTCTTTCCCCAGGGAGCTTCAGACCTTTCTCTTCAAACCCTTGACAAAATCCTTCTCTTCAACCTCTTTGCTCTTTTTCTGCATGCATCTCTACTCTTTCTTTCTTATCTTTCAATCGCTTTCCTACAGAGAGCAATTCAGCACTCTGGGTGTCTAAAATGTGTGTCTTTGCCCATCTTTGTTTTTTTTCAGAATCCATGCATCTAACAAGGAGTTTATACAGGTGTACATTGTAATTGTAGTAGGGAAATTGAAGTAATTTTAAAAGTGATTTTCTTTCTTTTCATGTGAATATTATTTATTCAATGCTCAAACAACCCAACAAATTTGGGCTCTTGTCATCTCCATTTTACAGATGACGAAACAGAGGCAAGAGAGTTGCCAAAGTTAAGTAAGTGGGAAGCCAGAATTTGAACCCAGTTTGTATGACTATAACGCCTGTGCTTTTTCTACTCCACCCTCTCGCCTTCTGTTTGGGGGAGGGGGGTGGCGGGGGGGGGGTGTCACAGGCATGTGAATAGTTTTCTAAAAAGGCAGGATGGAAGACATACTTTTAAAAAAGTTTTGTGAAGTGCTATGAGATCATAAAAATGGCATGATTCAGACCAGTTGGGGGACTTTGTTCTTTGAAGAATAAATTAGATTTTAATATGCAGAGAGGGAGATGAAAGAAACATAATGAGGGCTGAGGAAACAGTGTGTGCAAAAGCTCAGAGGCATGAAATTTAAAGGCAAGCAGAAAAATGGTGAGACTAGTATGTCTAGAGCACATCGTGTGTGTGTGTGTGTGTGTGTGTGTGTGTGTGTGTGTGTGTGTTTAGGATAGTCAAAGAGCAATCACATGGGAGGTGAGGTTGAAAAACTAGGTTAAAACCTATTCTTAGACTGTTGTCAGGTTAAGCTCTCTAGGCTCAATGCCACAGATCAACCGTTCCCTCTAAAGTTTTCACAAAGGAGAAACAGCCCAGGAGTTTTTCTAGGTAAGCTTGAGTTTAAATCACAGTTATGTTCCTTATTAGCTGTTTGACCTTGGACAAGTTGCTTAACTTTTCTGAGCCACAATTTTTCCAGTTAAAAGTGAAAAATAGTAACACCTACTATCTTGATAAATAGTCCCTTTATTAAATTTTCCCCAAATAATTTTAAATTCGAGTGTGTTATTCCTATTGGTACCCTGATTAATACACAGACTATGTCTATTTTGGCCTCACCCCAGGCAAACAGCCTAACAGTGATGTAAAATAGTGCATTGGGGTTTAATTTGCAGGCTCTGACATCTGTGACTTTGGCAACAACAAAGTACAGGTCATTCTTCATTACCAAGGGAAATACCATGAGAACAACAAGACCATCAAATCCAGGGTGAATATGTGGGCTGGTCCTCAGCCTAAGGGAAAGAATAATCATTTAAATGTATGTTATCTCATTTAATCCTCACAAAACCCCTGTAAGTTAAGCAACATCATCTCTATTTTACAGATTAGAAAATAGACCTAGAAAAATGCTGTAAGTTAGAGGAATTCACATAGAAACAGCTGACCCAAAAGTGTAAGACATATAAGGTCCTCTCTTGAAACATTTGGCATGGCCCAGTTCCTACTGCTAAGTATTGGAAGTGATAGAACAGGTGGGGAATGTTCAGCAAAAAATGGGGATGTGGATTTATTTTAGTAATATCAGGATAGCGAGATAGGTCGGCTGGAGAATATAGCTAGATTTCATCAGTGACTCAATAGGCATTCACCAAATGACAACTCTGTGCTGGGCCTTGAGCTGGGAATTGAGTGAGCTACACATGGTCCCTGACTTCATAGAACTCACAGTCCAGTGAAGGTAAGAGCCAAGTGAAGGAGAGTGACCACCTCTTATGATTGGAGTCTGTAGGAACACAGAGGAGGCCTCTTCTGGAGACTTAGGAAATGCTTCCTAGAGGATGTCTTGTGTTGAGGTTTGAAAGATGAAAATGAATTAGTTTTGTGAAGGAGCGTGACAATTTTAGGTAGGATTAAATTCCTAGAAGAGGTAACCATGTGAGAAAAGTTAAGACGACTTGAGAAAGGGTGGCATTGAAAGAAGTTTGGTATAAGCAGAGTGCCGGGGAGATGTAGGAACTAAGTCTAGAGAAGCCTATAGGGCCTAGGTCATTGGAGGTCTTGGGCACAGGAGCAGGGCCTTCCCTATTAGGACTGCACAGGGGCTCTACATAGCTCCTCTTCTCTCCTCTCTCTGTAGAAGCTCCCTAAGGTCTTCCTCTAGGCTAGGCCTTATGCTAGAAGCTGCAGGTACAACAGATGAATCAGACATGCCATTGAGAAGCTCACAATCTAGTGGGACAGACAGAAAAAATAGACAAGATCAGAGAATGACCAGAGTTATGATGTAGAGAAGGATGGGAACTAGAGGAGACCAAAGGAATTTAGGAGTATGAGACCCAGAGTCTCTATTGGGTTAACCAGAGAAATAAGATAAGGGATGTGGTGAAGTGTGTTTGTGATTATGTAGGGGGTAGCATTCAGGAACTGAGGGTCTGTTTTAGGTGGTGCATTTAATGCTTGATATCTAAAGATGTCCATCATGGAACTCAAATATTCTCTATTCCCTTTCTAGGTCAATAAAGACACTCACCTAAATACTCTGATCATTTGCCCCAACACTACTCGTGAGATCAAAAATGACAACAAGCTAGTAGCAGCTGGGGATCTTGAAGATGATTGGAACTTCTTGCCTTTCAGGAAGATATGAAACTAAGGAAACAGGATGAATGTGGGCAAATAGAGGATCCTGAAGATATAAAACCTGAGATTAAAGGGTGTTTGGCTGGGAAGCAGGTGAGAGGATAGGAGAAGGAGGCTGGGAACAATGGAATAGAGACTGGGGGTATCAATCGCTCAAGGAGCTAAATATTGGTACCCAAAGAGACACAGAGAGAAGAGGTAAGCAACTCAAATTTGCTGAGGATCTATTGATCCTTTTGGCAGCCTCTGTGAGCAGTGTTGTGGTGATCTCAATTTTATGGGTAAGGAAAGATGCTTAGAAAGCAAAGCGACTTGCCCAAGCATACATGCATTAGAACCAAGATTTGAGCCTGGATCTCCTTTTGAAAACAAAGTATTGTTAGAATGTGTGGATTATATTCATTGATTCATTATCATTTACTGGAAAGCTGCATTGGGTATAGCTATGAGTAAGATAATCCAGTGACTGAGAGTTCTCCTGGGATTCAGAATCTAGTGGGGGATGCAGACAACTACATTAGATAAAGGTTACACTGTGTAATTAGTGCTGAGAGTCAGAGAAGCCAAATCCTGTGGGAGCACAAACGAGGCTCCTAACCCAGCCTGAGCTAGGGTGCAAACAGTGGTCTGGGAAGGATGGATGCAATCCTTGAGTGATTGGGTTAACCTTGGGGTTGGAAACAGACTCTGGGGTCAGACAGATATAAATTTGAATCTGAGCCCCACCATTTATTAAATGTGAGACCTGAACCTACTAATAGACCTTGGGCAAGGAACATAACTCCTATGAAAGTCAATTTCACAAATAGGGATTATTTTAGTACCTATGCAAAGGCAGCTGTAAAGATTAAATGAGCTATTTATACATAATATAGTTCCTGGTATACAATGAGTCCTTAATACATAGCATTTAAATGTTAATAGTGTACTGAATTTTAAACAGAGAATTCATTAGAGCAAAAGAAGTGGGAAATTGGGATGGAGGAAGACATTTTAGACTCAGAGAATAACAGGAACAAAGGTTCAACAGTTAGGTGGAAAGTAACATGGTTGTGTGAAGAACTGAAATTGGCAGTTTAGTATTTTGGGAGCCTAAAGTTCAGGTAAAGAGTAGTGAGAGATGGTCTGTTGTCTAGGTCAGGGGTCCCCAACCCCTAAACCACTGAACAGTACCAGTCAGTGGCCTCTTTGGAACTGGGCCACACAGCGGGAGGCGAGTGAATGAAGCTTCATCTGTATTTGCAGCCACTTCCAAATGCTAGCATCACCACCTCAGCTTCACACCATATCATCAGGCATTAGATTCTCATAGGAGCACTGGTCCCTGGTACCAGAAAGGTTGGGGACCATTGGGCTAAGTCATGAAGGGCCTCACCTGCTATGTTGCTACTCCACAGGTCAGAGTAGAGTCAGCCTCATGCAGAGGAGATGTTCAGGGCTCAGCAACATGGGACCCAGAAGCTAGATTCCAGTCCCAAAGAAGAAGCCTAGAGAGAGACAGTAGTGGCCCACCCACATGTAAAGGGCTCCGATCCCAGGGGGAGGGAGGTGTGGTCAAGGTATTAAAGTGTAGTGTCTGGGCCTTTAACACCATGGAAGAATTAAAGGCTAGGTTTTTTCCAGGCCTGGCATGCTTGTGGCACAAGACTTACCTCCTGGTGAGGACCATGCACCTGATATAGTCAGGGTTGCCTGAAGGGTAAGGGAAAAAGGGAGAGGCAGAGTAAACCTGGAGGAGATGGAAACTAATTAGATAGGGCTCTATCAAGACAATAGCCTCCAGGTTAGGCTTCAGACTGTTAATTTCAGGAATCACAAAGCAGCTGAGTCGCCCAGGAACTAGGGAACCTTCCCAGTGTTACCAAACTCAAGGAATTCATTTTGTCTGCACACGTCAAAGCCAAAAGAGACATGAACAGGGGTTTGCAGCAGAGAAAGTAGAAGTTTATTTAAGGAAATGGCACCATGCCTGGAGACACAGGTGACCTAGCACTCAAAGACCTGGCTCCCTGATGGCCTCTAGGGGATAAGTTACATGGGGGAAAACTCATTAGTCATGGTAGCTAAAAGATTTAGGGTCATGGGCTCTACTGAGTGGCAAGGGGTAGGGTAGGAGACAGTTGATCATTGCATTGGGTCTTGATGTTGTTACGGAGTGCACCTGGACAAGATGACCTCAGAGCCAAATTAGAATCAAAAAGAAAATTTTATTACGAATTCGAATCCGGTCTCAAGCCTCCACTGACGCAGCAGTGAGAACAAGAGCCCCGATCCTTAGCATGAGGTTCCTTATATTAGGTTTATGGCGGGCTAACTTGGCGCGCGTGGGACAGGTTGCAGTTCCTTATTGGCTAACCATATGGCCTGATCATGGCCTGACCTTTAAGCAAGCAAACAGGATGTCTGGGTGGAGAATTCCGGCCCTTGGTCGGAGAGGATTGCAGTCTACCTTGCTGGGGGAATTTAAAATTTTCCATTCTGCCATCTTATATCTTACATCGTCATCTTAAATACATAAGTTCTCATGACCATTTACATATCACCATCTTAAATACATAAGTTCTCATGACCCATTACAATGTCAGTCATGGCGTAGTTCTGTCTGGTTTCAAGGGGATGCCAGTGCAGTCCTTCTGCCTTCATGGGTGTGGAGCTGCAAGATATTATTTTTAGTTTGACCCAAACTCTGTTTCTGTGGTCAACAGGCCTGAGGCTTTGTTCCTAAGACTGTTCAATGCTGACCTAAGGGTTTAACAATTAAGGGAGTGGTCGTGCAGGTATGCAGAAGGATAAAAGAAAAGAAGCAAGTGAGTATAAGCCCAGTTTGAATCAAGGAGAAAGAGAAGAGAAAAAGTCATTTTAAAGAAGTGAGGATTTGCACTGTTACACTAGTCACAATGCTGCTGAATGACTGTGAGTCTAGTAGGTTGGGCATCGAAGCCTTCAATTTGTCTAGGCAAATGGTCAGCACAAAGTTGAAGTTCCAGGCAGACAGCAAAACTCTGGAGGCTCCGCAGCAGAAAAAAATATGAAAGTTGGGTAGGCTGTTTGTGACTGTCTTGGGAAATAAAAGGGTCCTGAGGTACAATAGAGGACTGATCCAAGTCTGGGAGCATGCTGGGGTACAAGGCAGGTGACCAAGAGAGGCCTTCAGAAAGAAGGATCCAGGCTAAAAGACTTGTTTTGACAATAGCGGCACATGATTGGGGGTGAAGGAGGATGAAAAATAAATTCCCACCCTATTTGAATTTAAATTACTCAAGGTCAGTGTGGCAGTGTGAACTTTAGGAAGAGCTGGAGTTATTTAAAGACTTTTTGTCTCATATTGGGTATGTTTGCAAAGTTCTGAACTGGGCTTTCATAGGGGTGAGGACAGGACAGTGGCAAGAGTAGGGAATCAGGTCCAGCCTGACTATTCTGTGTTCGGTCACCTGCAGACACCATTAAGTCGCTAACAATGAGGTGGCTTAATACCTAAGATGGCCGACGGCTGATGCAATCGAGACCTCACACTGCAGCAGGGACCTTCTGGGCATGGAAGGACCCTAACCGCGGGAACAGAACAATGGAACACCACGCCCAGCACATCCGGGACCAAAAGAGCCTTTAAAAACAACTCCCTCACCCCCTGTACGTGTGACTTCTCTGGCCCCTAACCCCAGAACCAGTGAACCTCGCCTGCAGACCCTCAATAAAGCCTGGCCAGTACTTCGCTTTGGTACTCTGTGCTTTTTATACAACTCCCGCCGATCATTTCGTGCAGAAACCGGGTAGGGGAAAGTGCTGCTGCCCAGGGCGGCGGCCGCCCTTCCTCGAACCGCCTCCTATCCTCCGCGGTCTCGGATCTCGGCTGCCCGTAAGTAATTGTTTTCCCCTTCTCTTGCTACATTGTGTCTCTCCCTCCATCCCAGGAGCCTAACCCTAGCCGGGGCAACGCCTAGTGCCTCCCCATTACCCGCCCCTTTAGAAGGGGTTCCACCACCGGCCACTCTCGGAGACGTCTGAGACTGACCGGTTCGGCTCTGTGGCTCTGGCCACACTGATCCTCGGGTTCCAGGGAGGGACGAGGACGCTCCTCCCTTCCTGCAACCTGCAGTAGATACAACTTTAATAACAAATTTCAAGAGAGGGGATATAATATCGGCAATACTGAGTCTAAACCAGACCCCTAAACCTTGAGCACTGGCATTTTCCCTCTCTGAAAGGTAGTTGGGAGAGGGGGGGTCGTCCGTGTTCATGTCCCGTCCTCTTTTCACGACCTTTCTCAAATCAAAAAACTCTTAGGCTCCTTCTCAGCTAACCCTTCTAACTATATCAGAGAGTTTCAAAGCTTAAAAAGGCAGAGGATGGTCCCAAGACCCCAATTCAAGATCTGGTTAAAATGGCATTTAAAGTCTTTAATGCCCGGGAGGAAATGGCCGAGGTGGCCTGACAGGCTCGCCTCCAGCAAAAGGTAAGCCTCCAAACCCAAGCCCTGGTTGCAGCCCTTCAGCCCGCATTGGGTGGACCTCCTCTGACTACCGGCGGCGGTGCTCATCCTAAAAATGCTCCACCTGGTGCCTGCTTCAAGTGCGGTAAAGACGGCCACTGGGCACCGCAGTGTCCCAATCCTCGCCAGCTCACCAAACCTTGCCCTCAGTGCAAGCAACCGGGCCACTGGAAGTCAGACTGCCCAGGCCTTCCCCGACCCTCTGCGCCTCAACGTGGAAGGGTGGACGAAGGACAATATCCAGTGCTCAAACTCCTTGGCCTTGCCAAAGATTAAAGGGGCCCAGGTTCCGGCACTCTGGTCACCCTCGTGGAACCAAGGGTCATACTCCAGGTAGCGGGTAAGTCCATCACCTTCCTGGTAGATACAGGGGCTACCTACTCGGTCCTTCCCTCTCATTTGGGCCAAGTTATTTCTTCCCAGATTACTGTTGTTGGGGTAGACGGCACCCACTCCTGCCCCAATCAGACCTTACCGGTCTCTTGTTCCTATGAGGGAACCCCATTCACCCACTCCTTCCTAGTCATGCCCTCTTGTCCTGTCCCCCTCCTAGGCTGTGATATTCTCACCAAACTTCATACAACCATTTTTTTCAACTGCTCTGTACCCTCCTTCCTCATGGCCCTCCACTCTCCTCCTGCTCTTCCTCCTCCCGTCACCGCCATGCTCCCTAACATTAACCCTATGGTCTAAAATACTGCCACCACTACTATTGCAACCTACCACTCTCCTATCCATATTCCAAGCTGCCTGTTCTATCTGCACTAAGGCTAACCTCCAAGGAGCTCTCCATGTCCGTCGCCCCTTGCATCAGATGCGTGGGTTCCTTCCTGGACAAGACTGGCAGCTCGACTTTACCCATATGCCCAAACACAAAACCTTCTGGTTTCTTCTTACCTTTACTGATACCTTTTCAGGTTGGATTGAAGCCTTTCCCATCTCTAATGAGACAGCTGTGGTCATTGCTCAAATGCTCATCCGAGACATCATCCCCAGGTTCGGTCTACTGACCATCCTACAATCGGACAACAGGCCTGCATTCATCTCCAAGGTAACAGCATCGGTCTCGGCTGCCCTAGGCATTACCTGGAAGCTCCACTCGGCCTATCACCCCCAATCCTCGGGTAAGGTTGAGCAGGCCAATGGACAGCTCAAGGAACAGCTCACTAAACTCGAACTTCACCAGTCTTGGCCTACTCCACTCCCGCTGGCTCTTGCCTGTCTCCGAGCTGCTCCCTGTGGTTCCTCTGGCCTCAGCCCCTTTGAACTCCAGTATGGGCAGCCTTTTCTCTTAACATCTGATATCCCGGTCGAGCCCCCTTATCCCCTTCCTTACCTCTCACTTCTCAGGACTCTCCTGTGAGAACACACTAATAAAACCCTCCCTGCTCCAGTAACTTCCGCCTCCCCTGGGTCTCCCCTCAAACCCGGCGACAAGGTTTTTATTAAGGCCTTAAATCCAAAACCCTTACATCCCAAGTGGGAAGGGCCATACACAGTAGTCCTTACCACTCCCTCAGCAATCAAGGTCGATGGGGTCGTCCCATGGGTTCATATATCGAGGATCAAGCATACCATGGCCCAGTCTTCCCCTGAATCTTGGACCTCTACCCCTACTGATCCTCTTTCTCTTAAACTCCATAAGCAGCAGCCATGCCCATAATCCCCACACGACTCCATTCGTGTGGAGATTTTACATGACTGAAAACTACAGTGACATCTCTAGAGCCAGCCCCGTCTATCACGGAACACTTCTTGCCACGGCCGATTGTCCTCCCGCAGGATGCCAAAACCCAATTTTGTTTAACTTCACTTCCTTCCATCATCCAGTCATCCAAGGTAACATGCATTTTCCGGCCCTTTGCTTCCTGTACGACCAAACTACCTCCTATTATAAGACATCATACCCAGCCAAAAGTGTCAGCTGCCCCTACTCCTCTTGTTTCATGCATACTCCCCAGACTCCTTACCCCAGCTTTCCTCAACCCCATTTCCTTTACTCCCCATCTTCAGGATACACTCTAAAAATCCCCGACCCCTGGGACAGCCGCTGGACTAGCCCAGTCCGTGGAGCCATGTATGTGTCTAGCTACTCTCCCTGGCCTAGCAAAATCTATATCTATCGCTCTCTCACCCAGGTCAGATCCAAGGTACATTCAAACATACAGACTTCAGAAACGATCCTACAGAAAAAGCTACAACCAAAGACGGATCCCTTCTCTTGGGTCTCTTTAGTCCAAGGAGGCCTTACCATAGCCAACCTGTCTGGCCTCCCTAACCTCACCAGCTGCCTCCTCTGTGCTGCCCTTGGGCATCCCCCACTCATGGCGGTTACACTCCTGACTCAACCCCAAAATCACACTCCTACGACGCCCCTTCCAGACCCAATCGAAGGTGTGAGACTGTACTCCCAACTAGCCACTGTTTTCCCTTTCTGCTTTTCCAATAACACCTCCCCAATACCTTGCAACATCACCTCCTTCCAAGGGTCGTTCTTCAGCCCACCTGGAACTTTCATATGGTATAATTGGACCATAACTAAAAACCTATTCAGTTCCCCACCCAACCAACTCTGTCTCCCTATTGCACTGGTTCCCCAGCAGAATTCACCCTGGCAGAATTCCAACTCATTCTCATGCAAGGACTCCTCACCCCCAGTCCTGCAGAACCAGCCTCCCACCGCCGGCGGGCGATCTTTCTGCCTATCGTAGCAGGTATGTCTCTCACAGCCTCCCTCGTGGCCACTGGCCTCAGTACCGGGGCTCTCGCCACTTTCACAACCCAAACCCGAGAACTAACCAATCACCTTCAGCTTGCTATCGATGCCTCTGCTGAATCTCTCGCCTCCCTACAAAGATAGATCACCTCACTAGCCCAGGTAACACTCCCAAACCGTCGATCTTCTAACTGCAGAAAAAGGAGGAACCTGTCTCTTCCTCAAAGAAGAATGTTGCTATTATGTCAATGAATCAGGTATTGTTGAAACCTGGGTTGCTTCCTTACACAAGCTAAGTACTGAACTTCACCAACAAAAATTTGCTAGTAATGCCACTTCTTGGTGGAAATCCACAATGTTTTCCCTACTCACCCCATTTCTGGGTCCCTTGCTAGTCCTCTGTGTTTTACTACTCCTCGCTCCTTGTTTCATAGAATTTCTTAAGAGCCGATTCCATGAAATCTCCAGAGTAACCATCCATCAGATGCTCCTCCAGCCGGTCAGCCCCTATCAACCCACCCTGCAGTGCAGTGACTGAGATACTCCTGCTCCTTAAGTGACACCCCACGACGCCCCTTGTCAGTAAGAAGTAGCTAGATGACTGTGCCGCCCATTTTCCTATCCTAAGGAGTTGGGAATGTTCGGTAGCCTGCAGACGCCATTAAGTCACTAACAATGAGATGGCTTAATACCTAAGATGGCCGACGACTGATGCAATCGAGACCTTACACTGCAGCAGGGACCTTCTGGGCATGGAAGGACCCTAACCGCGGGAACAGAACAATGGAACACCACGTCCGGGACCAAAAGAGCCTTTAAAAACAACTCCTTCGCCCACTGCACGTGAGACTTCTCTGGCCCCTAACCCCGGGACCAGTGAACCTAGCCCGCAGGCCCCCAATAAAGCCTGTCCAGTACTTTGCTTTGGTACTCTGTGCTTTTTATACAACTCTGGTTGATCACTCTGGACCCCAGTTTCACCCCAGCCTACCCATTTGTCCTCATTGTGTTTTAGGACTGGGACGACTTTGGGTACACACCAAACCCAGATGCCAAGAAGCCAGACGACTGGAATGAGGTAATGGATGGGGAGTGGGAAAGGCCATTGATACCAAACCTGAAGTATGAGGTGAGGGAGTCTCTTCTTCCGAAAGGTGTGAGAAATAAGGCAAGAGATGTAACTTGGAACTTACAAATTAGAAGCCGAAATCTTGTGGTTGTATTCCTCCCCGCCCCATAAGACTGTAGCCTCATCTGGGCTGTGTCTACCTGGGAGAGCCTGTGCTGGTAAAAGTCAACACTGGGAAGCAGAGGGCCAGGCAGCCCTAGGCAATGGGTTTGTTAAGGGTGGTGGAAAGCAGCCAAAGGAACATAGAATAGAAAATGGTCTGGGGTCAGAAACTGAAGTTTCAGAAATGGTCTTGAAAGGGAAAGAATAGCCCATGAATGAACCAAAGGTGTTGCAGGGAGGTGGGGAGGATAACTTCTTTTTAAGGTCTAACTCCTGACCTCATGTCAGAAGCTAGAGGGAAGTAAAGGAATCAGCTATCAAATGATCCAGAGAGAAAATGGACTCAAACAAGCATGATTTTATCCGGCCACAGTTTCCTGTGCTACACACCAGGAAGAGCACGGCCTCAGGAGCTGGAGTCCTTAGATGATGTTCCCTGGGAAGCTACAGTGTCTTAACTTCATGAAAAAATTTATAAAGAGAGGTTCGGTCGTCTGCAGACACCATTAAGTCGCTAACAATGAGGTGGCTTAATACCTAAGATGGCCGACGGCTGATGCAATCGAGACCTCACACTGCAGCAGGGACCTTCTGGGAGTGGAAAGACCCTAACCCCAGGAACAGAACAATGGAACACCACGCCCAGCACATCCGGGACCAAAAAAGCCTTTAAAAACAACTCACTCCCTCATCCCCTGTGCTGTGACTTCTCTGGCCCCTAACCTTGGGATCAATGAACCTCGCCTGCAGACCCTCAATAAAGCCTTGTCCAGTACTTCGCTTTGGTACTCTACGCTTTTTATTCAATTCCGGCTGATCAGAGAGATGGGACCAGAATTGGTCTCTGCCACCTTGTTTGGCTCCCTCTGGAAAAATCTTGTGCATTAACTCGAAGAAAAGGAAAGAAGTTCCAGGAATCCTGCTCTGAATCCTTATGCCTGAATATACAACTGTCTTTATAAATTGATTGGTCTTTCTGATTGCATGAGAAGAATGGAAAAATACTAATGCCATGTTTACACTTTGGTTCTTTGTTTAGGGACGACGGAAACCTTGGATCACTGACAGTCCTAATTACTAGGGGAAATAGATTCATCCAGAAATAGATAACCCTGAATATAAGTTCAACCCTGCCATTTGTCACTATTATAACATCAGTGTTCTTGGCCTGGACCTTTGGCAGGTAAAGCTCTCTGGGTTCAGAGCCGCTGATCAATAGTCCCTCTAAACTTTCTACAAAGTGGAAAGAGCTTCAGGCTGGAAATCAGAAGCTGTGAATGAGTCTTGATCTATCTAAGACTCAAACTGCTTATCTTTAATATGGAGCTAATTATATCCATCTTAATAATTTCAATAGCTAAAATTTATTGAGTTCCTATCATATATCAAGTACTATATTAGAGACTTTGCAAATGCCATTTAATTCTCACTATGAAGTCTCCTGTTTCTAAATGTGAAAACTGAGGTTCAGAAAAGTACAATAATTTGCCTGAAGATATGCCTGGTCAGCAGAAAAGCTGAGATCCAAGTGCAGGCTTCTGTGAAGCCAAATTCAAGGTTCTCGTACTTAACACTGCTATGCTGATCCTCTGTGATTCTTGGGGGGTGGTTCTGGAATAGAAGGGAATCAGAGATGTCATAGAACTTGAAAATATTAAAATCCCAGACAGATGCTGGGGGCAATTGTCCTAGTCATGATGACAAGTCCTGACCCAGCCTCCCTCTCTTTGCCAGTCATTTTTCCTGGCTCTGATCAGAAAGGAAAGAGGAAGGCTCAGACACCCAGGCCCTCCTAGAGCTGTTCCCTCTATCTCTCTCTTCTCTGAGACCTGTTAATTGAAAATGGGGAGAATTCTTTCCCTACTCAGGAGAAAAGAGAGTACTTCAAGCACCTGTCCCAGAATAAAGAAGGCCTTAGCCCAGGAGGCCTCTTAGAAATTATAATCTACATAGTTTTAGAATTCCCTTGGAGAGGAGGGGAATTCACTTTTGTTAAACACTGGCCTAGGATCAGTGCTTTACCTATTCATCCTTCAATTTTCACAGTTTTGCAAAGTAAGTATTATTGTTCCTTATTAGTACCCCATTTTACATTTGAGAGAATTGAGAGAGACTCAAATGTCAAGTGATGTTTCTAAGAACACATAGCTAGTGTGTGATAAAAATAGGATTCAAACAAAGGTCTGTCGACCTATAAAGTCCATGCCTTATTAACTAAACCCACTATACAACAGTCCCTAGAAACCATAGCCACTTGTTCTTGGGTGTATCCTGGAAGGTCCCATGGCCAGGGAAATCTCTGTCTCTGACCAGTGATTTTTACAGATTGGGTTGCCAAGGGTCTCTTGGACAGGCACTCTCTATTTGAAGCTCTCTTGGTTTATTCATTTTCCACTTTATTTTTCTACTTTCTTGGTTTCCTGGCTCAGTGAGACCAGCATAGGAATGCAAGGAGTTGGTGTATGTAAATTACCACATGCACAATAGGGATTCAGGAGAGAAGAAAGGAAGGAAGGAAGGAAGGAAGGAAGGAAGGAAGGAAGGAAGGAAGGAAGGAAGGAAGGAAGGAAGGAAGGAAAAGTGAGGGAGGGATGGACTGACTAGAGGGATACATTATATCTTACTTTTCTCCTTTTCTTATCTAAAGAATGTGGGTACAGTTTGTACAAGTTTCCATTCTTATCTCTTTTCTTTTCAACTGTCCCTTAATAAATAATAGGAACTTTCTGCATCTTGTAAAAATATGTGATCATATTAATATGCCTGATCTGATTGTTTCCTTAACATGCATTGGCCCTCTTTTTCACTGAAAACGTTAAAAAACACACTTTAAACTATATCTTTGTTCATCTACAAAATTTTTTAATTATTTGGCTCTAATTGCTCTGAGTTTTATCAAGCTCTCAGAGCAGGCATACCTTTCTATCTGAGAATTTAAATCATACGAAAGGAATGCTTCTCAAATTTAAATGTATGTGCATATTCAAATCACTTGGGATCTTATTAAAATGCAGATTTTGATCCAAGAGGTCTGGGATGAAGCCTGAGAGACTACATTTCTAAAACTCCAGCATTATCTCTTAATCTTTTTTTTTTTTCCTGGTGACACAGTTCTGCATAACGCTGACATCACCCTTGCAGGCATCCTTTCCTTCTAAGTTCTAACTGGGTCTGGCACTTATAGGTCCTCCTCCACCCTACCTACTCTGCCAACCAGCAGATCCAGTTTACCGCAGGGTCCCTGCACCTTATTGAAAAAGCCTAGTGACTCTCAGCATGGAGATGTGTGGGAATTCCCTTTGCTGCTGTGCCCCAAATCTTATTTCCAGCCATCAGATATTCTATAAACTCAGATGCCCACATGGTCTGTTCTAGAAAGCTGGTTAACTTTCCGCCTAGTCCCTGCCCCATCTGCTGTCTGTTCATACAACCCACTCCCCCACCCCCATTTTGTTTTTGTTTTTGTTTTTGGCTTAGGCAGAAGTGATTACATTTTTTCATCAGGACAGAGACTGGGAGGAGATGGCAGCAAAGAAAGAAAATTCTCTTTCTTACTTTTGGGACTCCTTATGATCTTTGAAGGAATAATGACACAAAATGCAATGAATACAGCCTAGCCATGACGCAAAGCACAATGACATCCCTTAAGTTATATGGTCTGTGTCACAGCCCTGTGAGGCTAGGAGGGTAGGACTTATCATCTCTGTTTTACTGGTGGGGAAGTCCAAGGCTCAAAAAGGTGACTTGACTTGTCAAGAGCCCATAGTTAATAAGTGCCCAAACTGAAATTCTTTCTGTTTTATGATCCAAGTGGGATAACACAGGAAAACAGTCAATAACCTTTTTAGGCTTTACAGTCTAACAAAGCTCTTTCTCACATGTTCTTTTCTTCTGAGAACTGTATGAAGAAAGCAGAGAAGGTATATTTTCTTATATTTTCCAGATGGAAACATAAAGGCACAAAGAAGATATGAGTTAGACCAAGATCACTCCCCTAGTAAGTTTTAGGAAGCAAGACTGGCCTTCATGTCCTGATTCTTAGTTGGAGGCAAAGCCATGTGTTTATTGTAAGGGGGATGGGGGTAAGGGGCACAGAAGACAACACACAGAAGACAACAGGGAAGATTAAGAACGTTTCTCATGGGAGTAGGAAAAATGAAAGAGCCAAAAATGAGCAGTTCTCTAACCAAGACTGCTCATGACTCAAAAGAGAAAACAATCCCAAATGTAAAAAAATCTCTAAATTGTATAAAGAATTACTAAAACTGATTTTAAAAAGGCTACAAGCAAAACAACAATCTCTTCATAGTAGCTCTTTTGTCATTTATTTTTCTGTTGGAGACCGGGTCGCTGGGATGATGTAAGCCAAATAAAACTCATATTTAAAAAAACAAAACAAAACTTTTTTCAAACCCTGGAGAAAAGATATGTGATAACTCATACTGCAAACTACCTTTTGGCCACACAACTGCTCCCACACAATTAACTTGCTGATTTACTTAATATACTGCTAACATAAAAAACAAACAAACAAAAAAAAAACCATGGACTGACCATCCCTTTGCTCCTTTGAAACATATCCAGATACTAAAAAATTATGAAAACTATTACTATTTATTGAGTATTATCTGTTAGAGGCTATGCTTTAGATACTTTGCTTCTAATTCTCATGACAACATTGCAAAAAAGTTATTTTCAATACTTTTCTTATGAGAGAATAGGCTCAGAGGAGTTGAGAAATTTGCCCAAAGTCACACAGCTAGTATGTGGTTGAGCTGGTCTGTCTGCCTCCATGACTTGTGATCTTTCTTTTCTGTTCCCTTACCATTAAATCAACAAACACTGAAATTATTATATACCATGTATATTCACTTTTTCTTTTAATCGTAAATACTAGATATTTTTTTTTAAATATAGAAATAAGGTGGAGAATCTAAATTCTGCTCACTTCTTGTCAAACCTTTCATTTTCTCTATGTTCTTTTGTTTCCCTGATTGTATTAGGTATTGTCAATCTAAGCTGAGGCAAGAGCCCCTGGGCAGCAATTTAGAGTCTAGCAGATTGATAAAAATTTATTCATAATCATCTAAAATGGTGGTCAGAGGCTTGGGGAGCACAGAACCTCAGGAAACAGTAAATGAACTTCTTTTGAGAATGGATCAGCCAAAGTAGTACAGTATTCCAAACTCTCATATTATTAGTCACCTTTTATTTCCTCACTCCACCTTCATTATCGATTAAAAAATGACCTTGGCCTGGAACTCTGCATTTAGCAAGTTCCCCAGGTGATTTCTTAAACCCTATGACCTAGTTCTAATAATCTCATTGTTTTCATTTCAACAGGTATTTTTGATAATTTCCTTACAAATGATGAAGAATTTGCTGAAGAGGTTGGAAATAAGACCTGGGGAATAAGAAAAGTAAGATATTCTCCCCACCCTGAATTCCAAGTGTCTGACTCCTCTTTTGTACACTGTTCTTTGCATTAAAAACCAGCCTCACAGTCATTGTCTCATTTGCTGGTCACATGACCCTGTGAGGGCAAGGAAGGGGGAAGAACTCACATTCACTGGACATACATAACTTTGTACTTGACTCTGTGAGCAGTTGCCAAAAGTTATCCCACTTAGCCCTTAAAACAACCCAGCAAGACAGATATTATTTCCATTTTTCAGATGTAGGAACTGAGATGAAGAGAGTATATAATATAAACTGCCCAAGGTCACACACAGCCTTTAACTTGTTGAGCCAGAACTCACACTCCTTCTGTGTCACTCTCTCTGTTCACAGTGTGGTAATCTAGAACACGGGTCCCCAACCCCTGGGCCATGGACCAGTACCAGTTTATGACCTGTTAGGAATGAAGCTTCATCTGTATTTGCAGCCTCTCTCTAGAGCTAGCATCACCGCTTCAGCTCCACCTCACATCATTAGGCATTAGATTCTCATAGTAGCATTGGTCCCTGGTGCCAAAAGGGTTGGGGACCACTAAATTCTAGAAGGCAGCTACTGAATCCACTTCTGCTGGATGACTTAGTCAACGAAGGAAGGTGTTAGTGATGTTTACCAGCTTTGAGCTCTTCTAGAACTATTTACAGGCGGGGCAATATTTGGGACAGTGGCTTCATGATGGTAACACCCTCTCATCCAGACTTCCTGGTTCTGCAGGAAGGTTCATTCAAGCAGGTTTGAGGCTAGTGCTGGATTACCCAATGGGCCGACTAAGCTCATGATTAGAGCACCAAGAAAACACAGGCACCAAAAATAATTATTTTTGAGAGAACTGATACTTAATATTTCTGAAGAAGCATTGAGGAGGTCATTATGAAAAAAAATTATCACTCTTTTTTACACTTTTCAGTCTGGTTTTGTTTTGCTTTTACTTTGGGGTTATCATCTAATATTGTTTAGTTGAGGCAATATTATATATTGGTTAAGAAGCATGAGTTTTATAGCTAGATTGCTTAGGTTCAAATCCAGGCTTCATCTTTTACTGGTTGCATGACCTTGAAAAGTTATTTAACATCTCTGATTTTCAGTTTCCTCACCTATAAATTGGGAATTACAATAGCAACTATCTTATAGTTTCCAGCATGTAGCAAGTACTCAATATACGGTACCTATTACTATTAAACCATGCATTCACTTGACAAATATTTATTGAGTGCCTGTTCAAAGCACTGTTATAGTTGCTGGGGAAATATCAGTGAAATAAAACAGAGATATTTCTGCCTCTATAAGAATTAGATTAAGTTAAGGGAAACCAGCAAGAAACATACAAAGAAGTAAATATATATGAATGACATGCTGAGATAAATGACTAAGAACAATAAAGTAATAGAGAGGGCTGTGATAATGGGGGTTTTGCGCTTTTATATGGGGGTGGTCAGGGGAGTCTTCATGAGTAATAACATTTAAGAGATTTAGAGGAAGTAAGGAGGAAGCCATGCAGATATCTGGGAAGAAAAGACTTCTGGATAGCAAGAACAGCAAATGCAAAGTCCCTGATGTAGGAGCATAACTTGAAGAAAGATTAAGAAGACCAGTGTGACTAGAATTGAGTGAGTGAGAACGAGAGTAGTTGGGGCCACATCCAGGAGTAAAATGCCATCAGAGTCGTTTTTAGTAAAGTGATATGCACTGGCTCACAGTTTAAGATACTACTCTGGTTGCTGTGTTGCAAAAGACTACAAGGACTAAAAAAAGACTCTAGTGAAATAAGAGAGAAGCAGGTAGTAGTGGTGAAGGTAAAGAGAAATGGTCAGGTTCTAGATCCATTTTGAGGGCAAAACTCACAGGAGCAATTAGATATAAAAGATGGAATTTAGGATAAATATGGAATATGAGGGAGAGTGAATAAGAATGGCTCCAAGGTTTTTGACCCAAGTGACTAGAAGGATGGAGTTACTGGGATAAAAAATAAAAGGGGAGAAGCATATTTTGGGAGTGGGGACAGAAATAAATAACATAATTGTTAAATGTTGAGTCAGATATGATTATTGTAAATTCAAATGTCAAGGAGGCAATTGAATATGAATCTGAAAAAAAAAGATATATATTTTGCAAGTATCAGCCTACTGGTAATACTTAAAGCCCCATATAGTGGGAAATTCTTCTGACTGTGAAATAGGAAATAAGGCCACCAGCTTAGCATTAGATTGGGAAAAATGTGTTGGAAGTTTGAAGAGAAGGTGAGAAATAGTTATCCAAGGAGGAGAGTGAACCAACCACAGAAATATAGTAGGTTTACTGGCTAGCACTTGGGGGCTCACTTGAGCTTAGAAATAACGAATTTAAACTGAGAACAATCAGCTTAGTTTTTATTGTTTTCTCTATTCATATTCTCTGCTTAGGTGAAGGCCTCAAGAATTGGATTTAACCAGGGTTGAGTGTTTACCCAAATAAGGGAGGGAAGGGAAGAGAATTGAGGATGTTTACAAGAGACTGATCACACAAAAATTTAAAAAAAGGAGAAAAGTGAGGACATGGGTTAGTTGAGAGCTAATGATAAGGAGATTGGCTTAGTGGATTGTTGTAGGTCCAGGTGGAGCTGTTGTAGGTCCAGGTGGAGTTGCTGGTCTTTGGTTACCTTTGGCAAGGGCTGTTTAGAGGGTGGCAACAGATTAGTGAGTAGAGTACTGAGAGGGAAGTGAAGAAATACAGACTTTAATGGTAGTCAGTGCTTCTGAAGCATAAGAAAATGAAGCTCAGTTGAAAGAGAGGTTTTCCTCCCTGTACAGACATGTCAAGCATTTGCTCCCAGCAGGATTCTAGCAGGCCCTAGCCAACTGGGCATGCAGGTTCTCAATCTAACCTTGTCCCCCAAGACTGGGTTAAAGACCTTTGGCCCAGATGCTATAGGTGAGGATTGAAGCTCTAGAGGAGTTTGTGCTGTGCATCCCTTTTTAAAGGCCCCTCGGAATAGAAAAAAATCTATGAAGATGGTCCTGGGGATAAAATTCTGGGGCCTGGATGAACACAGGAAAACTCAAAAGGAGCCCTCTTTCTGACTTAATGAAAGTGTTTACTAGTCACAGTTCAAAAGCAAATTCGAAGAGTTTCTTAAAGATGGTGTTACTGTGGCTTAGTGGCATAGAAAGAAGGCCAGACTCAGAGCCAGAAAACCTGATTTCTAATTCTAGTTCTACTACTCACTAGCTATATAGCTTGGGCAAGTTATTTAATCAATCTGGACCTTAGTTCCCTCTTCTAAAAAGTGAGACAATAACATTTACTGTGAGGAATAGAAATAATGTTTGTAGATTGTCTTGCACAAAGCTTAGCAATGCTCTAGACATTCAGTGTTTGTTGAATTAACCAATTTTATTTATGAACAAATTACACACACACTCACATATACACACATTTTTCCACCACACACATGCCGAAAATTTGTATGTAAATAAACATCATCCCAGAAATCTTTAAGAGTGTGGGAAGATGCCAGACATTTCTAAAGTGGGTTAACTGTTTATACTGTGTGTAAATTATTTTGAAATTCCACTTTCTAAACAGGATATAAAAAAGTAATGGAGAGAACTGTATGAAGAACTGGAGAAAAGAAAACAGGAAGAAGCCAAGAAGAAAAGGGAAAAGGAGGAAGAAAGGGAAGATGACATCTGGGGAACTGAAGAAAAGTGAAGTGAAGAGGATTTTGCTGAGAAACCAAAAAAATGACAAACAGATGAAGGAAGATGATGCTGAAAGAGCGTTTCTGGGTAAAAAGAAGAAGTCCATGTTGATAGGAAGGATAAACTGTAACTGGGTAAAAATAGTTACACTCAGAGGCAAATAATGTTGCTTACAAGGAGAAATGTTCGTGACATTGGCAAAATCTGGGAAGCAAAATTACTTGCTCTTTTTGAATGAACTTTGGATTTGTATTTCTCCCCCACTTCTTTTGCTCTCTATGACATTGGGAAAGTCACACAACCTCTTGCAGCTTCTATTTCCTTGTCAGTGAAAAAGGAGTGATAATTTCTATTTCATGAGGTTGTTGTAGGGATTAAACTAGTGATGTGTATAAAGTACCTGATATAAATATATAGTCAACAAGTGGTAGCTATTACTACTATTGCTATCATGGTGTTTATGAATTTAATTGTTGATAAATAAGCTTCTGTATGAACCTGATCCTCACTTTCAATTTATTTGGTATATCCAGGAATTTCATTTTGTTTAAATATCTGTATTTCTTAATATTTACTGAGAAATTCTTGGGGATGTACTTGTGGTTGATGATGTTTTCTTCTTGCAGATGTACCAAGCACTTAAAAACAAACTTCTTAGCATAAAGATACTTTATAAAAGTCTTTTTGCTTCTTTGCTGTTTTGTTCTCTAATTTTTAATCAATTACTTGTTTGTAGGTTTGCTGGTCTGACCTTTATCTTTTTTGTACCACCTGCTCACAACATTATTATCATATGCCTTCATGTAGCTCTTTACAGACTACTAAAGCACCTTCCCATAAATTTGAGAAGCTCTTATGTTGTGCTCACTTAACACTCATAGCAGCCATTGTACAGGACATCATTATCAGCTTTCTTTTATGGACGCAGAAACTGCTCAGAGTGGGAAAATAACCTAACTTTCCTGTGCCTCATTTTTCACATTTGTAAAATAGGGTTAATAATGGGACCCACTGCAAACTCAGCTGTAAAGATTAAATGCTAACTCCATCCTTCTTTTGTTTTACCAGAAGTACACCAAGGACTAATTCCAGTCTAGCTGGTAAGTCAGGCCCAGACATAGCTGTCATATGATATCACAAGGCTATAAATAGTAGGTGTTCAATAAATATTAGTTGAAAGAATGCGCAAATCTAAGGGAGGTGGTTTCAAGGAAGATGTCATGAAGGAAGTGATTTTTAAGCCAGGTTTTTTAGAATAAATATGAGTCTGTCTGATGGAGAAGTGGGTGTGTGGACCAAATTTCAGAGTCAAAGAATAGGGCACCCAGATGACAAGAGGTGATTGGGGAGGTCAGGGAGGAACTGCGAAACTCTTTCTTTTTTCCTGAAGGTTGATGCCTACTGTAGTCTCTGGGCCTTACAATCTTTGGAATGTTCTGGTTTGGGAAATTTACCTTTGCAGAAGAGGCAAAACTTTACCCTCTTGGGGTCGTTGGCTGGGCCTGAGAATCTAAAGTGATTAACAAGAGAAAAGCACATAAATTTATTTAATAAAAGTTTCGTGTGTCACAGGAGCCCTCATAAGGAAATAAAGACTCAAAGAAGTGGCAAAACCTAAATCCTTTAATACTAGGTTGAACAAAGAGAGGCAATTGTAGAAAACAACTAAAATAGACAGGGAGGCTAAAGGAAGATAAGAATTATTTAACGAGGTCTGTTTGTGCAGAATTCTCTGTCTCAGCTTTCCATCCTTGATGATAAGAATGTTTCTTTCCTGGTATATAGAGGGAAGATCTCACATGGGAGTTTTCAGGCAGAAAAGGGGATATCAGAGTGCTCCTTTTATATCTGCTTTTAGCTGAACATAATCCTTTCAAGTGCTTTTAGCTGAAAATAATCCTTATGCCAAAGTGGCACTTTTGGGGGTGGTGTATTTTGGCATCCTTCACCTCCATAACTGCTTCTATAAGATGAGAATCTTCCCATTGTAAAAAAAAGCAAAGCCTCAGGTGCTAACTCTGAACATTGTCTTGGAGCTGGAGGGCTGGCGTGTAGGTGATCTCTACTTTAGGGATGCTATACTGATATGGGCATTGTTTACTATCAATGTCTTCTCTGATTGGTCAGGCATATGTTCCACCAATTGTTGCATATTTTCAAATATCACCAAATAAAGATGCTGAATTCATGCAGAGTAAGGATCCATTTGAATTTTTTAAGCTGCTGCTTTTATCTTTCTTAAATTCTCTTTTACCTTTATTTTGATAGACCGTACCAACATTATTTCAGAAATTAAGGTAATTTTAACAAGAAAAAAATTCAAGAATAGTTCCACTCATTCTACACCCGAACTGAATATTTTTTTGTGTTTCCTGACAGGACTTTTGAACCCATCATTCTGCCACTGATACTCCTCTAGATGAGTTTTTCTTTTTTAAATTCTGATTACATGTTTAATATTAAAAAATAACAGGTGTTCAATGTAAAAAAATGTGGAGTCTATAAACAGTTCTCATTATCCCAAAATCCAGAGACAACTGTGCAATATTTACTGTCTTTCCTTTCAGTTTTGTGTTCATTCATGACCGGTTGGTTTGACTTTGGGTTGAGAGGATTTAATCATACTCCACAATACATGGCACTTATCAGCTTTGGTGGGTGATAACTATTTTTAAATCTTATTATTTATTTCTTCTCTTTCAATTCCTTTCCCTTCCCCACACAGGCAACTAAGTTCTATTTGATGTGTATCTTTTTGTCTGTGTTCTTACAAAATGTGAATTTTTGTTTTGCATGAATGGATTTTTAATTTACGTGAATGGTATAATATTTAAATCTCATTTTGTTCTTCACATTTTTCACTGAGCATTGTTTTTCAATGTATTTGTTGCTGTGCATATATCTGATTCATTGTCCTGATTGCTGCATGATATTTCATGATATAATATTTACAATAGTTTAGCTATCTGCTCTTCTCGTGATAGACAGCCAGGTTGACTTTGAGTCTCTATCATCATAACTAATACAACAATGAATATTTTAATGCACAACCTTTTATGTGCCTGCAGAAGACTTTCTTTGGGATATTTATTCCAGCAGTAGAACTGCAGGGACATAAAATATGAGTTCTTAATCTGGTTAGTTTATGTCAGATTGCTTTCCACAATGGCTATACCACTACATACTCCCCTCACCATACATACGAATTCTAGCATCCCCACAACTCCACTAGAGATCATTATCAAATTTTTATATTTTAATAGATGTAAAAAGATATTATAGCATTTCTGTTTTAATTAACATTTCTCTGATATCTTTGAGCATCTCTTTATATGGCTTTTGATTTTAGGATTTCCTTTTTAATATTCTTTGCTTATTTTCTTCTTGAGGTTGATGCTCTCTTATTTATTTGTAAAAGTTTTGTGTATTAAGTATTTTAAATATCTTCTCTCATTCTCTCATTGAGTTACTTTGTCCACAGTGTCTTTTGTTGAATAGAAATCCTTATTATTCATCAATATTATTATCTTATAGTTTGTGTTTTTGAAGTTTTGCCTTTCCCTTCTCCTTAGTCACAGAATAGAATAGTCTCCTATATATTTCTTTCATAATTTTATTTTTCACATTTATTGTCTTTAATCTTCCTAGAGTTCAACCTGTATAAGGTATACAATTGTTGAAATATGGTAATTATATTTCAAACCTTTATGTATCAGTTTCTGTAAGAAAGATATTAAAATCTTCAGCTACAATTATGTTTCTATTTCTCCCTGTGGTTCTGTATGTTTTATGACTGTAAATAGGTGCATCTATGTGTTTTGTCTTATATATTTATGTAACAATTTGTCTATTGTTTATTTTATGAATATATAATAACTTTTATCACTTGTTATCTTTTGAGACTAAAATTCCTTTTTTGCTAGATAGTGAGATCACAACCTAGTTCATATATTCCTGGTGAATCTTATTTCATCTTTTCATTTTTAATCTTTCTATCTCTTTATGTTTTAAGTGTGTGTCTAATAGCTAATTTATTGTTGGTTATAATTTTTTAAATTTAATAATTTTTTATTTTTTAGTTACAGTCAACATGCAATATTCTATTAGTTTCAGGTGTATAACAGTGATAAAATATTTAAATAACTTTCAAAGTGATCACTCCAATAAATCTAGTACTCATCTGACATCATACATTGTTACCACAATATTATTGACTATATTCATTATCTATAGTTTACATTGCTGTGACTGTTTTATAACTACCGATTCATACTTCTTCATTTAAAAAAAATCCAATTTGTGTCTAAGGTCCTACTACCCTGAACAAGCCTTATCCTATCTGATCTCAGAAGCTAAGCAGGATTGGGCCTGGTTAGTACTTGGATGGGAGACCGCTGAGGAAGACCAGGTGCTGTAGACATTAAATAAATAAATACATAAATAAATAAGTGATTGTAAGCTGACAAGGTCCTTGCAATCTGTGAGGTCAACCATGGGTTGCCTCACCTAAAAAAAAAAAAATCCAATTGGTGAGATTAACTTATTTGCATTTAATGTAACTATTATATGTTAGGATTTAGTTCTACCATCCATTTATCATACATTCTTTTTATTTTTAATCTTTATTTTTGCTTTCCATTGGCTAAGATGAATTCTCTTCTGTGGGTTTAAAATTTATACATAATATTTTCTTTTTGTGATGGTAGCCATTAACTTCAGACTCACACCTATGAGTTTAAGAGAATTCTTCCATCTCAAAAGTTTGAACAAAAGCCCCCCAAAATTTCTAAGCTTGAGGAACAAAGATCTAATGTGTCATGTGCACGTGTTGATCCAATCACTTGCTGAGGTGGGAGGTGTTTGATCTCCAAAGGAAACACTGGGTACAATAGCCAAAAGAAGGGGGAATGGAAGCTGGGAGACCACATAACAATATATGTCCACTTCTTCATATTAAATAAACTTCTTTGAGTCTCAGTTTCTTCATCTGTGAAATGGCAATAATAATACCTACCCAAAGGAGTGATATGAAGAGCAAATTGGGTAATAGATACTAACATTTCTTGTGCTGTACAAAGATTAGTTATTTTTCTTGCCCTTGCATTCCTCACATGACACTACCAACATTTGTTTAGGTGTTGATATTTATCTGTACTGCTACCTGGGGAAGTACCATCCTAGCCAGCATTTTCCCCATTGTGCTGATGCCCGTAGATTTGATTCTCCTTTCTCAAAAATAATAAATGGGCATGATGTCAGGATCATGAAAGGATCATGTTTGACTTGAGAGTTAGTTTCTATCCAAAGAATCCTAAAGCTACAAGTCAGGGTAACTTGCTAGTAGACTCACCAGACTGCACACAACTGAAAGCTTGGGGCTATGGTATCAAACAGGGCTCCCATTCCTTCTCTATCTCAAATTAGATGTGTGACCTTAGCTGGGTCACTTAAACTCTCTGAGCCTGAAAAATAGAGGTCATAAAAAGATCTACATTTTAAAGTTGTGGTAGGATTAAATATTATATGTAAAATGCCCTGGCCTTTGAGAAAGTCTTAAGCTTGTCAGACACAGATTCAAGTCTCTTTGTTGATTACTTTCTGGTTTCTATTGTGCTACATTAGGGCTAGGTTGAGTGCAGATTCTTTCTCATCTCTGAGGTTCATTGAATTTTTCTGTTTCCTTAGAGAATAACTTGTCCCTTCAAGGCCTGATGTCTTCAGAATTTAAACAAGGAATACTTGCCAGTAGAATAGTTTTATAAGAGAGGTCCTATTCTTCATAGGCAACTGGAGTTGACAATTATGATTTTTTTCACATATGAGGATTTAGAGTCAGACTAAACTGCAAGACTGTGTGTACCTGCTATGTTTACTGGAATAGGTTCTTCTACATGATTGTTCATAAACCTATAATGATCTCATGAATTAGATAATAATATCCCCATTTTACTGATAAGGAAACAGAAGACCATATAAATTAAGTAACAACCAAGGTGACACAGTTGATAAGAAAGGAGATGTAATGTAAGGATGAAGGATTTTTGGAGTCAGACAGATCTAAATTAGGATCCCAGCATTGCCATTTACTAGATCTAAAACTTTGGCCCAGTGACCTAATCTCTTGAATATCAGTTACAGTTCTTCATATGTAAAATTGGGATTGTGATAATATCTACCTCATTTAAATGTTGTGAGGTTTAATTGTGAGAGTATATGCAAGACAGAGCGCCTGGCATGTGGTAAGTGCTCCAGAAATACTTAGATACTTGATAAGTGTACTGGAAGCCTAGAGCCTACATATAGTGCTGCCTTACAGGATTCTTCAATCATCATCAAGCTCCCCTAGAACATTTCACAGGACATTCAAATGGTTTTACAAATTCCTTAAGCTGTGATTCAAAATGACGGTCTCAGAAAGGAAACAAGGCAGCAAGATATAGTGAAAGGAGCCCAGGCAGGGGAGTCTAGAGACCTAGGGTTTAGTGCTAGCTCTTATTTAGTGAGTGTGGGACCTTGGGCAAGGCACATTACCTCCCTGAATCTCAGTTTCCTTATTTGTAAAATAGAGACAGTATTCCTTGCCTCTCAGTGTTGCTGGAGGTACAAATATAGATGGATGCAAACACTGAAATGTTGTGTAAATGCAAGGGTTTTCAATTTGTATTTACTATTCTCCTCAAAGGGAGAGTAAGCAGGACTCAAGATAACCTGAGATCTGTCTCAGGTTATCTTGGTCCCCAGCTTTTTTGGCACCAAGGTCTTGTGCTCCTATGAGAATCTAATGCCTGATGAACTGAGGTGGAGCTGAGATGGAGCTGTGGTAGTGATGCTAGCACTGGGGAAAGGCTACAAATAAATACTGATGAAGCTTCACCCGCTCACAAGCTGTTCTCCTGCTGTGTGGTGTGGTTTCTAACAGGCCAGGGACCAATAAAGATCCGTAGCCTGGAGGTTTGAGACTCTTGTTCTAGAGAGTAACTGTTGGGAAACCCAGCCCTTAAGTGAGGCCCAATTAACTATTTTGCTGCTACAGCTGCAACTTGTACTCAAAAATAAATCACGATGCCTGCTAAATCCTCAGCCCTGTGGAAAGGCAGCACTGTACAGACACCATCACTACTCACACCCTGTCCCCTACAGCTATTCGGACCAGAACTGGGAATCTGACCCCAAAGCAAACAACCCATGAGTTTGCCAGCAACCTACAAATGTGGCCTGGCTCCTAAAATATGAGTTAAACAAATCAATATTTCTCTCTCAGGGATCCAAGTTAGGAAACATGAGATAATCGAGACAATCAGTAGCTATACAAACAATGACTAAAAGGATATAGAGAGAGCGGCCATGAGGTCAAATGGAGGAATATGTGGGAGGGGATATGATCTGGGTTGTAAGAAACAAAGAGATGAGGAAGCAGACATCATGGGTAAACAGAAGCTATGAAGTGGGAAAAGAAAATATATGTTTATTCAACAAATATTTCTAGAGTGCCTTCTATGAATCAGGCACTGTATTTGGCTCTGAATATACAAAAGTGATTGAGAGACAACCTCTGCCTTTATAGCACTTAATCTTATAGAAGAGACAAAACAAGTAAACAAATAAATAATTACAAACTATCTTAAGGGCTAAAAAGAAAACAAATAAGTAGCTGAGACAAAACATACCAGAAAGGAAGCTACTTTAAGAAATAGCATGCTGAAGCAAGTTCCCTCAGAACAGATAATCAAGTGAGACCTGAAAAATGAGAAGGAGCCAGGGAGAAGAGTATTTAAGGTAAAGGATGTGTAATGCCTGCCGACAGGAAAGGGCTTATTATGTTCAGGGAAGTTGAAAAACAAACAAACAAACAAAGCCATGGCGCTTGAGGAAAGGGAAGCAGCAGGAAAAATGTGTGGTGGGGTAAGCAGGAGGCACTTCACAGAACCCGGAAGATTTGGTATGAAATTGGGGTCTTAGTCTCAGTATAGTGAGAAGCCATGAAAGCATTTGAGGCTGGTTAGTAACATGATCCAGTATAATGTCATAGATAAGCTTGAAGGCTAAAGAGTCAGTCTGGTAAGTTCTGCCACTTACCAGCTGTGTGACATTTCGGTAAATTACTTACTCTCTTGGTGCTCCTGTTTTCTCTTCTGTAAAATTGAGGTAGAATTGCATTTTACCCCATGGAGATATGGTGAAGATTAAAGATATATCTATATATCTATATCTATATCTATATCTATATCTATATCTATATCTATATCTATCTATCTACCTATCTATCTATCTATATGGTGTTTTTTGCAGTTCCTGGCACATAATAAACACCCAATCAGTATAAGTTTGTATTTTAATTGTTTTTTTAAAAGGTCATTGTAGCTACTGTATAGAAAATGAATGTGTTGAGGATACAAGGGAGGCCAGTTATGAAGCTAATGAGTAATCTGGATGAGAGACAATGAATGAAGTGGTGATATTGGAGACAGAGAAATGGATGAATTTGACATTCTCAGAGGTAAAATTTTTGTATTTTGCAGATGAATTGGACATTATGGTTGAGAAAAACAGAGGAATCAAGAATGACTCTTAAGTTTCTGGCTGCAGCAACCATGTGGAAGAAGGTAACATTTCCTGAGAGGGAGGATCCTGAGAAAAGCAGGCTTGACAGGAAAATTAGGTCTATTTTAGACATGTTAAATTTAAGATGTCAGTGAGATACCCAGGTAGATGTCAGTTAGGCAGCTGGTTAAAAGTTTGGAGACCAGATGAGAGATCTAAGATGAAGATATGATTTTAGAAGTAACTAGCATAATCAGCATTTGAAGATATAGAAATAGTTGAGATCATCTAAGAAGGGGTTATACAGAGGGAAGTGAAGAGAAACAAGAAGAGTCCTGAGGGGCAACAAATTTTAGGATGGTTGAAGAGACAAGGGGAATGAGGATAGGCCTATGAAGAGAGAGTAAAACCAGAAGAGTATAGAATCAAAAACCAAGAAAGAAAAATGTTTCAAGAAAATTGGAGAGCTCAGTTAGTGTGTAGAAAGGTCAAATAAGATAAGGACAGAAAAATATTGCTAATTGATGACTTTGACAAGAACAGTTTGAGTGAACTAGGGAGACTAAGAAAATATCAAGTAGGTTGAAGAATGAATTGGAGGTGATCTTGCTTTGACAGCTAAAACTAGAACAATACAGAGAAAATTGGCATGGCTCCTAGACATACAGATGACACATGAATTTATAAAGCATTCCATATGTTTTGTGTATGGATTTGACTTTTAGACAATGCTAGCTTTTACATATTCAAAAAGAAAATTAAATCAAGAAGAATAAAATGGGGTCATAAAACTGAATATAAACAGAAACAAACCTAACTAAATTTAAATAAATGGTATAACCACTCTGAAGTTTTAAAAATATCTAAAAAATTTTTAAACTCAGTATTTTGAATATATACTCTTAGACTAAAAACAGAACAAAACTGCATACAAATTTCGAACTCTATTTAGTAGATTGTACTCAGTAGTAAAATAAATGTAGCAATTCTGAAATTATTTTGTGTGTATTATAACATTGAACAAATGAAAAAAGACACTGATGTTGCTGAGAGCCAGAGTTCTCACTGTGGGAAAAGGGACATGCAAATAAGGAACAGGAAAAAGAACCCTGTGGTGTTGAATTGGAATTAGAGGGACCAGTAGGGAATTCATGATTAAAAATAGTTGAACTAGATAAAGTTGCTATTTCCCCTCCTTGGCTCTGTTTACTCAAAGAGCCCAGAAGCAATTACACTTCAGTAGCAATGAGAAATCTGGAGCCCAGATCTTGGTTCCCAAATTCTATTCTCCACTAAATGGTGAGCTCTTTGGAGAGATAGATGATTTCCAAGGGTAAGCAGAAACAGTACGAGATGAACCTGGAACATCGTATTCTACCAAAAAGCAAGAAAGTGCTAAAAAATAAAAGTAAAAATAATAGGCATGTTCAAAAGAACATCAAAGTTAGCTTGATAGGGCTCTAACTAGCCTAATCTGAAACAAGTTGAACATTAAAATGAATAATGACATAAGTGATAATGATTATAAATTATTTAATAAAATAAGAATCCATGAGTCTATACTGATGATGAGAAGTAATAAATAAATAAGAGAGAAGAGAAAGATTAAGAAATGTAGACCGAATAACAGGGTTACAAAATTACCATTGTGCAACCATCGTAGTAGTTGATTTAAGCAAGAATTATTAACGAATATTGAAACCTTTGGGCCAAAATTATTAAGAGGAACAGGATATTTACATTGTTTCAACGTACCTCTCCACAGATTACTCATTATTCACATAGGAAAAAAATGCTAATTTTACAGTGAAGAAACCCAGGCAGATATCACCGTAACCAACTGATCAAAGTGAACACCATCAATGATAGGATTAAGCAAATCCATGTTTCTCCTCATGTGAGATACTGAGGACAGAATATCCCATTGGTAGTATTCATGTCCCCGCCAAAAAAAAAAAAAAAAAAGTAAGATTGGTCATGAGAAAACATGAAACAAAACCAAATAGAAGGAAATTTTATAAAATACTAGCCTGTACTTTTCAAAAATCTCCGTATTGTAAATAACAATGAAAGTCTAGAGAACTGTTCTAGATTAAGGAAAGTAAAGTCATAAATCAGACCCTGTATTGGAGGGAAAACTGCTAAATGGGACATTATCAGGCCAATTAGTGAACTTTGAATATGAACTATATATAAATATCATATCAATGTTAAACTACCTGAATTGTATCAGCACACTTGTTGGGTGAGGAGTGTGTATGTAGATTATGTCCTTGTTCTTTGAAAATACATAATAAAGTATTTAGGGTATTAGGGAAAAATACTAAATTCAAATAGTTCAGAAAAAACACACTTTCATATATAATCATATATGTGCACTCATACACATCCACATACAGAAATAAAGAGATTGGTGCAAAATACTAACTTCTGGTGCATCTAGGTGAGGAGTATATGGGAATTCTTTGTAGTGTTCTTGAAACTCTTCTGAAAGTTTGAAATTATTTTAAAACAAAAGGTTTAAAAATAAATTGGAGATGAGAAAGTAGAAATAATACATAGATAACCTTGGAGAAATTTGACTATGAAGAGGAGAAGGGAAATATAACTGAAGAGAGTCATGTTATAAAATACTAGATCTTTAAAGATAGAAGAAATTTGCACACTGGAAATGCCAACAGTGACAGCCTGAGGCCCTCTAAGACTCTCCTACCTTTAGACACCTGTGAACTCTTCTCAAAACACATTTTATTCCTTAAACTGCAATCAAGAAAAAGACTTTTGGGCTACCACTTGAGGGCAGCACAAAATGCTGCATGTCATTCTGGTGGTTTTATTGTTTCAGCTGCTGGAACAAAATAAAGCCCTCTCCATGATTTTCTTTCAAATGTATTATGTGAAATAAACCTTCTAACACAGCACTTTTTTCAAATGTTTTAAACAAGAAAAGTCCAACATAATTCAAAACAGGAGTTTTGAGAAAGGAGAGAAGGGGTGAGTCGGAGGGTCTCGTGTTTGGAAAAATGCCTGGCACATGTTATGAGTTTAGTAAAGAATAAATGATAACAGAAAAGAGCAGAGCATGCCGGAGTTGGAAGGGACACTAGAGAAGGATGAATCCAGCACTCTCATTTTGTAGATAGGACCTTGGGTCCACAGGACGGAAGAAGCTTGGCCAAATTCACAATGACGTGGTAGATAAGGTAATGGTATCAACATTCATCTGGTTAGTCTGTGTGGACAGAGGTTCTGATATTTTCAAACATCACAAATATAGCTTGCAAAGAAATTGACCCCATCATTGGTATTGATACTGAGTTCTTAGAAAAATTGTGATACCTCAATTATGAGACTGTACTCCTTATGTCTCTTCTATCCTGGGAGGGTATAACTATTTACCTTCAACTCATCCACTTCAACTGGTCCTAATGCTTTGGACAGCATGGTTATGATCATATTCAACCTATTTTCTATCCTTTCCCAGAAGACCTTAAGTGGTCACATGTTAGACTTTCCTACCAACATTGGGAAATGGAGTTGAAGGCCATTGGAAAGAAAGTGAATGGGCATGTGGCAGTATATTTTTTGAGAAAGCAAAACAAAACAATATCAGTTCACTAGAGTGGAAGTGACCTTTAAAGAACAATCAGAATATCAGTGCACTAAAGAGGAAGTAATCTTAAAAGAACAAATCAGAAAAGAACAATCAAAAACTCTAACTGTGACTTAAATACATAATAGAGAAGAAAGTAACCTTAGACTATTTAAAATATAAAAAACCAATATGACTTCATATCATGCTAATAAGTAGGTTCAATAATGAGGTGCCCTGACCTCATTATTACTTATAGAAAAATGCTCAGGCATTTGTCTGGTATTTCAAAGATCTAGCCTGGCTGCAGCCCACTCATGTCCTGCCATAGCTCCCATTCCATGCTCCAATCACTGCTTTCTGAACACTCGCTGCAATGGTTTAACTGCTATATCAGACTAAGCTCTGCACTTGCTGTATTTAGAGGTTCATCTAAAATGCTATGTTCTCTGGCTATTTCCTTGATCTGATCCTCACATTTACCTGAAAGTTCCTTTTGGCTTCCTTAGACATTGCATGTACTTATCTTTAGTATTCATTTCTGCCTTGTCTTCCCCACTACATAGTGAGCACTTTGAGAGCATAGACTGGGCCTTAATGCTACTATTATTTTAGGGATTGTTTCCATTTATTAAGAATCTACCAACAATCTGTCTTATCTTTCTACTTCCCATATATTTCCAGCTCACTCGTTCCAATACCTCAACCCTAACAGTTCTCTGATACCCATCCATGAGTCCTACAAGCCAGTGATCCCAACATCTCTTCACCATTCCTCACTCTTATGTCCTCACTTCTCTTACTTAAATTCCAAGGTTCAATATTATAATCATTCCCTTGGCATGTCCTCTTTTCTGTTGCCTCCTCTTGCTTTGTTATTTGGGGGTGGAGTGAGGGGATGTGATGAGGTGAGTGGTGGAGTAGCACACATTTGCTTCCCTCAGGAGACTGTGTTCCCCTGTTTGGCAAACTGTTTTACCTGAATAAATGTTCTCTCTTTAGAGCACCTCAGACTGGGGACTCCTGTTGGCATTGGACTGATGGCAGCAATCTTTTGTTGACACTTTTTAAAAAAAGTTTCCCCAGATTCTTGTAATTAATTTTTGTCCCCATGGATCTGCCTATTCTAAACATTTCGCATAAGTGGAATCATACAGTATGGGTCTTTTATGTCTGTCTTCTATCACTTAGCATAATGTTTTCAAGGTTTGTCCATGAGGTAGCATGTGCTTTATTCCTTTTTATTGCTGGATAATATTCTATTGTATGGGTATGCCACACATATTTATCTATTCTTCAGTCATGGACATTTGGGTTTTCACTTTTGACTATTATGAATAATGCTACTATGAATTTTTATATACATGTTTTTATGTGGACATATGTTTTTAATTTTTTGGCTATATATCTAGAAATACAATTGTTGGGGCATAAGGTAAATCTATGTTTAACTCTTTGAGGAACTGCCAGATTGTTTTCCAAAGCAGCTGTACCATTTTATATTTCCACTAGCAATGTGTGAGGGGTCCAATTTATCCACATCCTTGCTAACAATGGATATTGCAATAATTGCAATAACCTTATTTTTTTGGTGTGTAGATATGCATTTATTGTCCATTTAACAAATTATAGCCATTTTAGTGGGTATGAAACAGTATTTTATTGTGGTTTTGATTTGTATTTCCTAGTGATTAATGATGTTGAGCATCTTTTATACTTTGACCACTTGTATATATTCTTTGGAGAAATATCTATTCAAATCACTTATCCATTTTTAATTGAGTTATTTGTCTTTTTATAGTTGAGTTGTAAAAGTTCTTTATATATTCTGGAAAATTTGCTTATTAGATATATGATTTGCAAATATTTCCTCTCCTTCCTTGGATTGTCTTCACTTCTCGATAGTATCCTTTGAAGCACACGGGTTTTAATTTTGATGAAGTACAATTTTTCTATTTTTACTTTTGCTGTTCATGCTTTGGGTGTTATATCTAAGATATCATTGCCTAATGCAAGGTCATGAATATTTACATCTCTTAGAGTTTTATAATTAAAAAACTGTCTTCTAAGAGTTGTATAGTCTTGCACTTATATCAATGATCTATTTCAAGTTGGTTTTTGTATGTGGTATGAAGTAGGGGCCCAATTTTATTCTTCGGCATGTAGATAACTAGTTGTCCTAGAAAAGAGTACTGAAAAGAGTATTCTTTCCATCATTGAATTGTTTTGGCACTCTTGTTGAAAATCAATTGACCATAAATATATGAGATTATTTTTGAAGTCTCAATTCTATTTATTGATTTATATGTCTCCCCTTATGCAATACCACACTGTCTTGGTCACTGTACCTTGGTGGTAAGTTCAAAATTAAGAAATGTAAGTCTTTCAACTTTGTTCTTTATTTTCAAAATTGGCTATTTTGAGTTTCTTGCAATTCCACATGAATTCTGGAATTAGCTTGTGAATTTCTATAGAGTAATTCTGATAAGGATTTCGCCGAATCAATTTGAGGAGTTTTGCCTTTCAACAACTTTAGTTTTGTAATCCATGAACATGAGAAATCTCCATTTATTTAGGTCTTTAATTTCTTTCAGTGATGCTTTGTGGTTTTTAGTTACAAGGTTTATACTTCTGTTAAATTTATTCTTAATATTTTTTATTTTGGATGCTCTTGTAAATAGAATTGTTTTCTTAATTTCATTTTCAGATTATGCATTGCTAGTATATATCATATTAATAGCTAATTAAATACTTGTTGCATACTCAGCATGGTACTAAGAACTTTACATAAATTATTTGATCCTTACAGCTACTCAGGGAGGTAGGATTATCATCCCCATTTCACACGTGAGGGACAGAGTGGTTAAGTAACTTTCCAAGCTCCCAGGGGGCAGAGTCAGGATTTGAACCTAAGCCTTTTTTGACACTAAATCCATGCTTTTAACTATTTACTTCCATTATTTTACCTACTTATAAAGTATAATTTTGCAAAAAGAATAGTTGTCTCTTATTTGAAGTTAAGCTTGACAGTCAGAGTCTCAAAGTTATTTAGTATAACATGCAGACATATTGAGTCTGTGTTAGCTCAACAAAGCCAATTAATTTCTACAGCCTTAGGTCAAATTCTGGCTTCTTTAGTTGACCACCAGCTGAAATTCTTGACTTGCATATGGAGACAATATTGAAAGTAACAACAAAAAAACATTTCTTTAAACACTGAGCACTAAGGGTGCATATGATGACACTCATATACAATTAAATGCAAACATGATTTTGCATTTTGATTTCCTGGACTGGTGGTAGAGTGGATGGTGCCTCCAGTGCAAGAATATACACCTTTTTTTTTTTTTTTAATTTTTCAGGTTCAAATGTTGCTGTGAATCAGAACAGTCTCCTCGGACTTTTAAAATTTAACAGACTTACTTCAGGTCTTTGTTAGAGATGAGACACAGACAGTGTTTATTAGTAAAGCTAATGAACAGGGGGCAGTTATAAATATAACCAAATCCTTATTTATTGTCATAACCACAATGGGATAGTCTCCATTTGTTGAGCACTTGTTCTCATGTTCCAGACACTGTGCAAAGTGCTTATAAGCATTGTCTATTTAATTTTCTTTATCCCTATGGTATAGTTTTCATAAAACTGAGGCTCAAAGACTTTTAATAAGTTGTTCAAGTGTTATACTTATAAATGGAGGACTTGATTCAATCTAAAATTTGTCTGATTTCAAATCCCATCTTCCTAACCACTGTGCTGGTGTTAGGGTTCCTGGCCTATAAACCTAGCTTCCATTGATAGAGTAAAATAGATTCCTTTTTAAAAATCAGGCCACTAGATTTGAAATCACCATCAACAGAAAATAATAATGGTCTCCTTTGCTTCCAGTAGTGATTTTGCTTCTTTAAGAATCTCCAGATACATTTCTCTAAGCCTCTTCTGGCCCATCCATGAGTCCCTCTATGTGTTTTCTAACACCTTCCCCATCCTTCTCTTCTGGTTCCGCCCTCTCCCATCCCTACCTTGCTACATTCCATCAAACATCTCAGCGTGCCCAGGACATACTCTCTCTTTTGTACTTTGCTGACACATACTTTACCTAAAAAGAATTGGCCTCACTTTAGGCAATGGTCAGGAGTCTGATGAGAAAGTCCTAGAGAATTTTAAACAGGAAAATGACAAGATCTAATTTATGTTTTACAATAATTGCTCTGTCTTTGATAAGAAGAATGGATGTAAGTACAAACATGGAATTGGGGTTAGTCAAAGAGATTTAGCAGTGGTCCAGGAGAGAGACAACAGTAGCAGTGAAGATAATGAGAAATGGTCAGATCTGGTTCAAAATTGAAATTTTGAACATATATTGGAAGTTGAGCCAACAAAATTTGCTGATAGGTTGGTCTTGAGCTATGAAAGAAAGCACAGAATCAAGGAAGAAAAGCAATGAAGGCCTGAACAAAGCATCCTCTATTTTTGTTATGAGATGTTCAAGACACAGTCATCATTTTAAACTGAGATGCAACAGTGATTATGGCTTCCCAAATCTTTAACTGAAAGAGTTGTATATTTGTCATTTTGTGTTTATGTGGGTTGTCTTAGTTTTCTCCAACTATTGAAACTGCTAAGTGCAAGACACTGTGCTAGGTTCTCTCACAAAAGTTTTATCATTTAACTTTTTCCAAACTCTTAGAAGAATCAATATCCACATTTTACAGAAAAGGAAACTAAGATGTAATTTATAATTTGACTGAAGTTATGAAATCAGAAGGGGCAGAGCTGAGATTTGAAATCAAATTTGACTCTAAAGCCTATGTTCCTGTCACTGTAATGATTCAAACATACAGGATCAGAATTCCCCAAACTCTTCTCCTCTTTACTTGAAGACTCTGTTGACTCTCATGTGCCCTACTTTAGAGCCCAAGGCTGGCAAACAGGACAGCTTTGTTCTGTCTGTAGCTCATCCAGCGACTTGCCTTGTGATTTAGGGCAAGCTTCTTAATTTGATGGTGTCTCAGCATTCCCACATGTTAAGCAGGGCTAGTAATTAGTGATGGAGACAATGCTTTGAAATCTGTAGATGAAAGGACTTGCAGCCTTAAGTGAACATTTTTTTTTTCTCATGATGTTCTTCTGGTTTCTTATAGCTTCCAGGACCCTCTATAACAAAACAAACAAACAAACAAAATGAAGTAAATAGGACAAGTGTAAAACTGCATTCGTTTGTTCACTAGGAGCCAATGGAACTTTTAAGACACAAAGGTAATAACCTCCCTTACTTTATAGTACTCAATAAATATTACTAATAGATAAATACATTTTATTTAAAAAATCATTAAAGGAGGCTTTGGTAAAACACTGAAGATTTTAAAAAATGATTTCTATTTTGTCTCTAGCTTCTTAAACCCTAAATATTCTCTAGGAGGAAAATAAAAGAGCTAAAGTTTATCTAGTTTCTGGTGTTCCAGGTATCTGGCTAACTGCTTTCACATGAAACCTCATTTAAACATCCTAATAGCTCTATCAGGCAGATGCTGTTGTTACCTTCTGTGTTCAGGAGAGAAAGCCACGTCTTGGTATATAGTTCATTGACTTGTCCAAAGTTACAAAACTAGGAAGTTGCAGAGCCAACACCAGACCAAGCTGGGCCTTCCCAGTTCTAGATTCAGGCTCTTCCTGGGGCACCCTAATACCCTGAAAATTTAGCAGTGACGACAATATTGAACTGTCCTATCACACCCTGGCATTTTAAATCTCTTACTGCTTGTTCTTTTCAGTCCTTGGCACAAGGACAGTTATTTGTGTAGCACAATTGTTATTATTGTGCAGCCTCACATATTTTTTCTGCCCTGGGCAAACATGAACAATAATGGGCTATATTTATGAAACCAGCAGCTTGGAAGCGTGAGCTGCAGATTACCATTACAATTGTAGTATAATTTTGTGTGTGTGAGGGGGTGCGTGGGAGGGTGGGAGTAGCTTAGCACCATTTATATGGAAGGACTTTCTCAAAGTCTCACTCAAATAAATTGGTTCTTTGTATATTCAGAGAGCTCCTCACAGTTGTCTTTTTTTTTCATAGTTTTAATCAATCATCTTGCATTTCTAAATGCTGACATTACAGATGTGCAGTGTTCATGAAGATCTGATACGACAGTCTTCTCCAAAAGTCAGAAAATAAAGAAATAAAAATATCTATGGTTTTTCTTAAGGGTGGATTGAGGAGTGGGAGTGCAAGTTCAAGTAGGATGGAAAGATGGAGTGAACATTGATGACAAAACTGTTCGTGATCTAAGATCTCCTTGTCAGAATCATCTTGGGTTTAGGGGTATTATAAATCCAGAGCCTCATCTTCATCTTTTTATGGTCAGAAGTACCATTTCATCAAGTCTCTTGGGAGTGATCAGTGTCTGCAGGACAGCAGCAACATGTCCAAGTAAAAAGTACATTTGAATCAGAAGAATTGTGTATAATTCACTATGAATTTGGACAAACTCCTCTTCTAAAAAATGAAATTAATAATAATCCCTATAGGATTGTTGTGAGAATTAAGTGAAACAATGTATATGAAAGCAGCAATTATTGGTCAACAGTATTCAGATTGAAGTTATCAGACACAGCTTTATTTACCTAGTGACTGTCTACCTTTTTAATGACAGGGATATGTGTGTCAGCTGTTCAAGGCACTTCTTTCTTACAGCCAATGTATCTGCAGAACTAACTTAGTAATTGGAGGGTTGTCTGAGGAGTAGAGAGTTAAATAGCGACAAGATCTTAAAGAATAGTATCCTTCTAGCTACCATTTATTGGACATCTATTCCAGGCCAGGCTCTCTGATAGGACATTTATGCATGATTTCTAATCCTAACCCCATTACTGTAAAGTAGATATTATTATCTCCAATGTACACATGAAAAATATGAGATTTAGAGACCCAGAGACATTAAGTGGCCCTAGAAAAAACAATTTAAGACCTATTTATCTGCTCCATGAAGCTCACTCTTGTTACAGTGAATTAGATCATAACACATCTTCCATCGGCTACATTTTACTCTCCTAAAATAGATGTGGGATATGACCCAGCGCTTTGATGAGATCTGGGACACGCATTTGCAAACTGTCATTGGTGTGTCATTTAAAAAAATGCAGTCCCAGAAGTTCTAGTTCTTTAGGGGAACTCCCATCCCCCACTACATGTCAAGTTTTTAAGCCAGAACCAACGAGCAAAGAAGAAAGCCAGTACAAATTATTGGTGGTCTGGAAGAGGGTCTGGGGCAACTTCCATAATTTTTAGCTAATATTCCTTTGCTGAAGAGTCTAATTATCATTATTTTAACTGAGGCCCAAACCCGATTTAAGTGACCCTTACTTAAACAAGTTATTTACAAATTATGTGTCCGTTGGTGTTCTGATCTCTGAAATGGGGATAAAATGAGGATCCAAATGATAATTATACATGAAACTATGTATTCAGTTAAGTTTAACAAACTTTTATCATGTGCCTATTCGACTCCAGGAATTGTGTTAGATTCTGTATGTAAAAACACTTATAAACTGTGAAAAGCAATACTATATAAATAAGTGTTGTTTTTGACTTGTCAATTACATGATAATTCTAACAATAATTCCTTATATTTCTTCAACATTTTCCACATTGATTTGATTTTCCCTGGAGTAATATCTTGTATCTCGTATGGTTTGGAGGAGTCTTTCTGCATAGCAAGTGAATTTTTACTCCTGATAGTAATTCATTCCATGACTTTGAGATTTCTTAACTAAATTTGTGTCTTTACGTCTTTAGATATTTTCATATATATTGTTTTATTCATCCTCATAACAACCTTAAGATTCTACAGCTAGAAAGCGATAGAGCTAGCACTAGAATCTGGATGTTTCTGATGTTGAAGCCCTGTTCATTCCACTGTGCTATACTGCTTTGGTTATGAGCTGTGTAACACTGGACACATCACTTAAACCTCTAGGACCTTCAGTTACCTCATCTGCAGGGTGGGAATGGTGAGTATTACCTTTCAGAGTTGTGAGGCTCAGATATAATGTAAAATAGAAAATTCAAGTAGAAACATCAGTTGTGGTTATAACTGATAGAGGCACCACGGTGGAGTAATTCAAAACAATACCCTCCTTCTCTCTTGAGTTAAACAGAATAACAGCAAAACAAGGTTAAGGGAGACTCTTCTGAGTAAGCAGGTGTTTACCAGATTTGCATGGCTCATTTTTCATGGCTGCACTTTGTAAAAAGGGGTCTGAACAGAATCAGAGAGCATTTCTGAGATGGCTTGCCTGTGGTGGCAAAAGTCTAAAAATGTAGGTAGGGCTAACAGTCCTGGGTCTTGTTCAGTTGGCCCTCCTTGGGGGTCAAATGGGGACTGCTATGATAATAAGCACAGGAGTGTGGGCCTGAAAGAGTTGTGGTTTATTGCGGGAAGCCAGCATGACTGAGAAAGGAAGACCAATTCTGGGTAAAAACATTTATTGGGGCTTACTCCGTGCTAGGCTAAACTGTGAAGGGAATGCAGTCATGACTCGGAACCCTGTCCTCAAGTATTGTACAGTCCAGTTGGGTACAGAAAAGCATGCAGTTAACTTTTTAAAACAAGGCAGAGTAAAAGGAACATATGAGAGCAACTAAGAGGTGGAGTGGGAGTTCCTAGAAGGCTTCTTGAAGTAGGTAGCATATATAAAACAAGCCTTTAAAGACTAGGGCTTCAAGGAACTGGTTGGTTATTCTAATTGAAGATGGCAACATGAGAAAGTATAGAATATGTTATGTTTAATATATGCAGGAAGTAAGGCCTTTACTGAGTACATACTCTACGCTAGGGTTTAGGATATAGAAGTATGTTAGAAACAGTACTTGTCATTGAGAAGCTCTCAGTCTACAGAGATAGATGAGATGTAAACAGTCACTAGGGTGATGATGACTTCATAAGGTGGAGAAAAAACGTTAAAAAGAATAGGAGAATGTGTAACTAAGGGAGGCCAGGAAATGCTTTGCAAAGGAAGTGATACCTGAGTTGTGTCTTGAGAAAGTAGGAGGAGTTTGCCAGGTGGGTTAAGGGCAGAGATAGGAGTGCTGCAGGGCCACTGAGCAGGTCTCAGCGCTCTTTTATTGAACAATCTAAGTGAGGCAGGCAGCCAGCAGGCAAGGAAAGTATTTCTTTCCCCTCCCTCCTAGAGTTTGGCTCCTGGAAGGAAAGATTTAAGTCTTCTTTTTCAATATCACACCCTAACAGCAGATGGTTAAATCAGAGGATTTAGAATCAGACCGGCATCCTATTCTAGCTATCTCATCAGCTGTATGACCTTACATATGACACTTATTGCTGTTTCAGTTTACTCATTTGTATAACTTATTTATTTAAATATTTCAGTTCCTTTATTTATACAATTCGAAAATAAAGTGTCTAGCACAGATTCAGGCATATATAAAGTATTGTTATCATTTCCTATCATTATCTCAGTTAGTTCTCAAGAGCGACCCGGTATAATTTCTCGGAAGCAGAAACTTAGAATCTGTAGGTGACCTGTCTAAAGTTCATGGGAAAATCTGGAGTTGCTGCCCGTCCGCCTTAATTTCACTTCCACGTGTGGAGACAGCCCGTCCGCCTTAATTTCACTTCCACGCCGGTTTTTTCCAGGCCGCCCCGGGTTTAGGCTCCGGTCCGGAGGCTCCGGTCCGGAGGCACTAAGTCCTGCGCCAGGATTTGGGTGCCGCCACAGTCTGCGCGGGGCGGGCGGGGCCATGCGGGGCGGGCGAGAGGAGGGAAGTTGTCGAAGTTCGGGGAGACGCCCGGCCGCCCGCCCTCCCGGGCCTCGCCTCTGGCCGCTCCCTCCGCCTCCTCCCCGCCCCGTGCCCCCATCCGCCCGTCCTTCCTTCCCCTCCCGTGCATGATGGAAACACCATGGCTGCGGCGGCCCAGCTCTCCCTGACACAGGTAACGCCGCCCGCCCATCCGCGGGCTCGGTCGGCTGGTGTCCCCGGCCGGCCCCCTCCCCCACCGCCCTGCGGTTCACCGACCCGGGCAGTTTCTCTCGGTCCGGGACGGGGCGGCCGATAGTGAGAGCGAGAGCCCGTGCGTGTGTGCCGGAGGGAGGGCGCCATCCCGAGCCGGCAGCTCCGCCTTGGCAGCCGCGACCCCAGCCGGGGTCGGTGGGCGCCCACCCCACCGTCTCCCTACCCCTCCGCGCCCCAGCTGTGTGGCCAGTGCCCCGCGCCCGGCTCGGCCGGTGCCCAGCCCCTCTCCCTCCATTCAGCTTTCACCCACCCAGGAAGTTTCCTCCTTCCAGGCCGGACTGTCCCAGGTGAGCTTGTGAGCTCGCGCGGATCAGCCTCACCCCGAGGTCAGCCCTTGGCCCGCACGAGGCTCACCCTCTGGGCTGGGCAGCGCGCTTCCCCTAGTTAGAGTCACCTTCCCGAGCCAGGCGCTCCAGGCATCCTTGCTCTAAACCGGCCTTTTCCCACCTGGAATCCAATGAAAGCCCTCCATTCCTGCAGTCAATCTCGCTTCCGAATAAGTCTCATCCTACCCAAGTACTTACCCTGCTGTCCCTTTCCCGAATTTAGTCTCTTCCCCTCCTGAACAGGTTTCCTCCTGGGGCAGACCCCACAATGGTCTTCTACTCAAATCTTCCATTCTAACCCGGTGGATTCGCACTTAATCGCTGTCCAAGCTGTTAACAGGGAAACATCTTTTAACAGGTGTCATGGCCCCACCAGTCTTGGTGCTGGGAAACGACCATAGAGATCACTCGTCCCGGAGGAATTTTCACCAAAACCGGTTCTTAGGAGCTTTCCTCTTCTTGTCTTTCCGCTCACTTCAGAGCCCAGTCCTTGTGCTTCCCAGAAAACCTCTCAACATCACTCACCCTAGAAGCCTCCTTCCTCCCTCCTTGCAAAGAAAGTCAGTTATCTTTTCCATGATGTCCAGGATTGTGAGGTGACATGCACCTGTCTATCCTTTTCTGGTGCTCTTACCAAAACTTACCCCAGTCTCACCTTCTCAACTGGTTGTCACTAGAGCTGGTGACCAGGTACATCCCCCTTGGGGCCCACCCCACCCCAGCCTTCCTGCCTGACTTGTAGTATCTCCCTGCCACCTTGTGGTCTCCTTGGCCTGGATTTGTCAGTGCTTATAAGGCGTTAAACACTGGGATAGAATATACATTTTGGCTGGAGAGTTTTCTGTATTGGGATCAAGAGGATTTGTGGTGTTTCACCTAGCACTCTAGGATAGACAGAGTGAAAAATGTGCTCCCCAGGAACCACATATAAACACGTGCCTCAGGTAAAATAACTAACTTCACTTTGTAGGAGTTATCACTCCTATGTGAAGACTGCTTTATTTTCCAATTTGTTTGGTGTTGCTTATCCTATTTTGACATGCAGATAATGGGGAAGAATCCTTGGAATGTGGTGGTTTGTCTTGGTGATGAATGCTTTGGAAGTGTCTTCCTGACACTCAAATTTGAGGAATGGCAACATTGACTTTTGGGTGTTCACTTTTTGTGAGTCTGGTTAGTGACTTGCATTGTAAGATACTTTTGGCAGGCTGTTGCTCTCTGGCTCTGTTAGCCAGTTCCAGCAGAAGATTTTCTCCTCTTGAAGATTTCGTTCTCTTGGAGACCTCTATAGGTTTACTTCTTAGCTGTGTGCCTACTTTATTCTCTCCCTGGGTAATACAGTGATTTTAGTTTTTATTTACTAGCACTCATCTCTGGCGTTTTTCTTCAGGCTCTGTCATTTTTGTAGACAGTTAAATAATTTAAATATATATTGTGGTTATATATTTAAATAGTAATATACACAGAGTAAATACTTAATCAGGAGTATTAGCCTTCACTGTCTCACATATGAAAGGACATAACATTGATAGTTCATTTATATTGACAGTTCAAATAAGTCAATTTAGAATATTTTGACTTTAATACATTAAGAGGCAGTGAGATACATTGTAAAGGCACAGGAAAAAGAACCTTCCCAAATGTTAATATACCCCAGTGTGCCTTCTTGTTATTTCAAAACTTTGCTGATTTGTGTTTTTTAATTTTTTTGACTGCTCAAGGCAGTAAACAGGTAACAGTGTGACCTGGTTTTACATACATTATTGACCTGCCCCTCCCCACTCACTAACTCAGAGGTAGTTATACTCAAGAGAGATCTTCCAGGGTAGGGACATCTTTTAAATCATCTCTCCTCCTTCAGTGCCCATCTGGAAGAAAGTGATTAATAACTGTCTTATGAAAGACTGAAAATTCTATGACAGTTACAAAGATTAAACAGATGGGAAGTTAGTTTCTGGTCATGAGATAATGGTTTTGGAGTAGGTTGGTATCTGTTAAGTAACTATTATGTGCTAGGCACTATGCTGGGATTGTCTTGTTTATAATTTTTTTGCCTTTATCAGTTAAGCAAAACTGACAGTTGGGGGAAAAATGTGAAAAATGTTTTGATCTACACCTTCCTACCTCCTAACCAATCCTCCCAACTCCTCAACCATCAACATAAGTTATCTAAATTACCATATTCTAGTTTAGAGAGGAGATAGAATACTAGAGTAATGAAATATTAGTTCCAGTCCCAACTCTGCCAGGAGCTAACTATATGGCATTGAGTTAAGTCTCTAGGCCTCAGTTTTCTTTACTGTTTATTCAACAGATATTTATTGAGCATTCACTGTATGCTGGGAATTAATCTAGGTACTGAGGGTATAGAAATGAACAAAATAGATAACAATTCTTGGAGCTTGGACACAACGTGGAGCTTACATTCTGGTATGAGAAAGAGTTTGAATTAGCTGATCTAGGGACCTTTCAAACTAACATTCTTTTTTTATAGGACATATTCTTTGATTTGTAGATCTAGTGGTGACTTTCCCAGGTACTTTAGTTCTGTGTAGCCTTAATGTTTTCAAATATCAGTTTTCTTGTCAGTAGAAAGTACAATTTAAGAAAGATCCTGTGATTTTTGCTTATAGTGATAGATTACAAAAATATATTAATAATCTCTTTAAAAATTTTCCAGTTGTGCATTTCTTCCTCAAGCCTGTATCCTTAATAATAATAATAATAATAATAATAATAATAATAATAATATTAACTTCCTTTTAGATGTTACTCTATGCCAGGAATTTTACTTCACTTAATCTAACACTCCATTGTACAAATGAGGGAAGTAATTTACGTAAGCTCGTTAGTGGTGGATAGAATATTTTGAACTAAGATCTATAGGCCTTCAAAAGCTATTTTAGTATACTTCTCTGTGAATTAGATGCTTGGCATATCTAGTGTTCCTTGGTATTTTTTATTTTCTTTTTCAGTATATGCCCTGTTGTCCTAATTAGGTTAGTAAAATTCTTGAGGATGGAAGCCATGTCTTTTGCCTTTGAATCTCCAGTGCCTTTCATGGTGTCTTGACAGTACAATTGTGGATGTATAAGTAGTGTTCTTGATGGCAATAAACATATTATTGAAATATGGCATGATATGAGTATTTTAAATATTCCAGCAGTTCAGTTTTATACTGACATTTTCTTGCTTTAATTTATCAAGGATTTTTTTTTTTTAGATAATAAGAAAGTCCTTAGAATGGGACTTAATTAAAATAATCTTAGGATAGAGTCTAAAACGATAAATGCTATAAAAATACTTTTCCTTCTAATCCTTTTTTTTTTAATTGCAAGAGTAATATAACTGCATTATAGAAAATTGGGAAATTAGAGGGAAAAATCTGTAATTTCAGTATCTGGTATTTATTTTCAGTTTCATTTTTTAAAAAGTTATACGGTGTGTGTTAATAAACATATCACCTTAGTGGTCTGATTTAACAATTATGACAGTAAATACAGGGCAGGGTATGAAAATCACAACAACATGCTTGCAGAAGCAGGAAAGGAGTATTTATTCAACATGACATCATATTTGAGTTTCTACTATGAGAAAGGCACAATAATGAGCTGTGTGTGTGTGTGTGTGTGTGTATGTGTGTGTATATATATATATATATATATATATATAATTTTTTTTGTTTTGTTTTGTTTTGTTTTTTGCCTGCAATTACAGTCCAGTGTACTCAGGAATTCTGTGCTTCCTTGAGCAATATCTAACCATTCTCAAAAAAGTTTGGAATGTTCTGCATTTGGGAGGAGTTGTCATAGTTAAAATTAATTAGGAACAGCTAGGTTTGTCCAATAGTGAGTCTCCCAGGAATAACCTAAGAGTATATTTATTTTTTACACTCTGTTTGCAGACAGAATGATGGTAACAGACTAACATGTAGTAGAAAAAGATTGCATATCTTTAGCAACAAAATCATCATTTTAATTTCTCCTCTTACTAATAGTCTGATTTAGGGTTAATCTAAGATGTTTTACTTGCTCTTCAAAGAATTACAAACACACTTTATACACTTATTTTGTGAGTTTGGACGTAGTAAAATTGGAACTCGAAACGAAAAGCAGGAAAATGGCTTGAGAGAAGGAGGAAGGGTGTGTTTGTTGAGGGTGGAGGGAAGAGAGAGAGTGGGAGGGAGGAAGGGAGAGAGGGAAAGAGAAAGAGAATGAGAATCTGGTTAGTTGGAGAATTGGTAGAAATAAATGAAAAATTAATCCATGCAGAGTTCATTAGGCAAACCTATACAATGGAATTTCATTTTAAAATGGTTGAACTCTCATCAAGAAGATAAAATATTGTGGGCTTTCATTAAAAACTATGTGTAATAATTATGTGTAATCTGAGGATTGTTGTAATTTAAATGATATATTACAGAAAATGAAAACGTTTTATTTAGACAAATACTCTAACCCAGTTAAGCATGTGTAGGAAAAAGACTGGAAGAAAAAAACCCAAGGTTTTATAATAGCATGGTGATAGTCTTTGCTTACCATCATTTCAATAATGAGCATATATTTCTATAATCAGCTGATTTAGTATTTCTATGATGTTTTTGAAAATCTCATTTAAATTGAAATCAGTAACTATAGGTAAAGTAAAAATCTGTGTTCTAAAATTGCATCTGCATTCACATTTCGTCTTAAACTTGGCTTTAGAGAAATTTAGAGAAATTGGTCAGAGGAATGATAATTATTATAATAATGCTTTGGAGAATTTCTTTAGAGGACTAATTTATAATTTAGTCTGCTTCTTTATAATTTACAAAGCATTTTATTCTTTTTCATTGGACCTCATAATAACCAATGAATCAGGCCATTATTGTCATTTCAAATTCGAGAATACTGAGGTTCAGAAATTGTGACTTAAGTTTTACAGTCAGTAAATAAAAAAGCCTGCATTAATTCGTGTTTAAAAAATTTCAAACAATACCAGTGAAAGTCTCCTTCCTCCTCTGGGCCCTCAGTCTCCTTCCTGGAGGCAGTCAGTCATCCTTGCCAGTTTCTTGTTTATTTCCAGAAATAGTCTGTGATGTATATATATATACATACATATAAATATATAGACACATGTATATGCATGTGTGTACTGTATATTATTTTTCTTTTGAATAAGCTGCATGTTGTGCATGGCTCATTATTATTATTACTTTAAGGTTAATTGATCTAGATTGTTCTATGCTGGCACATTTAGAGTTCTCTCATTATTTTCAAAACTTCAGCATTTTCCCTTATGTAAATATACTATAATTTATTTAACTAGCCATCTAATGATGTACATTTATATCGTTTCCAATTTTTATTATTACCTACAATGCTGCAATGAATATTCTTTTTAGCATCTTTTTGCATATGTGTCAGTATGTGTGTTAGTTTTTAGTGGGTATAACTTTTGGACCAAAGGATATTTTTAACTTCTGATATGTTGCTAATTTGCATTGAGAAAGGTGGTACCAGCAAGTGTTTGAGTGTGCCTTTTCCCCCATAGCTTCATCAACATAGTATTTTACCAAACTTTCAATCATTGTCAACCTGATATATAAAAATTATCTTTGTTAAAAGTTGGCCCCATGTATTGTGCTTTCCTATCACATAAATGTGAACTTTTTAAAGTACAAAAGTAAGGTAGAAGTGTGGGATAAGAAACTTATCTTTGTGATATAAATAATGCCTACATGAATTTGAGGTGCAATTAAAAAATAAGGGTTGGAGCTATTTTAAAAATTTGTTTTTACGTGGTACAAATATACAGAGAAAAGTAAGCCTCACTTCCTTCCCCTTTAGATTGAATTTTGTAACAGGAATTTGATGGTACCAGGAGTTTCCCATCTTAAATAATCAAGCTGATTATTTCTTGTTATGTTTTTAATAAAAATAAAGAATTTGGACAAGAACTCTGGGCAAGCACATACATTTTTGGGGAATGCTTTTGTATAACTATATACCTGTTTCTTGATTTATGTCGATTGCCCATTCCACATGTCTTTTCTTTTTAACGTGGAAGAAAATCATGTAAAAAGAATCTACAAGTATGAAAAAAATACTAATGAAATAGGCTGAATTAAGTCATAAAAATCGGTTCATAAACTATATAGTGTCTAACCAATGTGTACTGTATGCTTGAAACTAATAATAAAATTTTAAAATTATATTTTACATATTTTCACAAAAATTGCTAATGAAAAATTAAAAAGAAAACAAAATAAATTTTATTTACTGTCTGTACTGTAATCTATAGCAACTACCCTTCTGTTTTTAGAGTGGCTCAAGTCACTTTCTTCATTGCTTGAAATATTTGGAAGTATACTTAGGTTTCATTCTTTATTTTGGATGACCTTTTTCCAGCCCCATCTTTTGCTAAGTTTTCATAAATTCTATGATATTCACTTTGATACTTAAAAGTTTTTTCAAAATTTTAAGGCTCGTTTGATGTTTAGATCAATATCTAGAATTGGCAGTTTCCAGTTTTGTGGCCAGTTGAAGAGCTTTGTAAATATATTTTTTGCAGTAGAGGAAACTGGTTCAAGGTCACTGCCATATTCATTGGCGGGATGGTCTTCAGATATTAAGTGAATTAATTCATCATCAGTTAATTTGTGATCAATCAATAATTCATTAATGTCTACATTCAAAATGTCATAGCACCTTGAAATTTATTTAACAAATTAATAATGCCATTTAATACCTCTTCTGTTATTGGATCCATACAACCACTTCTGGCTATATTGCTTTCCAGCAAGCATTTAAAGTTGTGGGCTTTATATCACTCAAAGTGAAAGCAATATTCTTGATACAACTTAAAAATTGTGTATTTATTCTAGGCTTCTGTAACTGTAAGTGAATCATTATCTTCAAGTTTATTAAAAATATTTAAACTGTTTAATCTTTTTTAAAAATATAATTAATCTTAAAGGTGGAAATAATGCCTTAATCTAAAGGTTGGATCAAGGAAGTTGTATTTGGTGGCAAATACACAACTTTTATATTTGGGTGTCTTAAATTGTGTGGATGACCAGGTGCATTATCTAAAAGTGAAAGTATTTTAAAAGGAAAACATTTTTCCCTCATATAATTTTCAGCTTCTACAGCAACGTATTTGCAGAACCAATCTCAAAATACATCAGTAGTCACTCATGCTTTTTTGTTTGCCATCCAGTGAACGGGAACATCATTAATAATTGCATGTTAGTATTGGTTTTTTGTATGCTGCTGTGTTAAGCTATTGTTTTTTAGAAAGAATATTCACCAATAATGGAAATGAAAAAGAACTGCATAAAATGAGACTGTGTAAATGGAAACCATGTATAAAACATTCGTGTAAACAGGGAGAGAGAGATTTACTGTGTATAAAAAAACTCTCATAAAAAAATACCCCGTAAATTGAGGGACAGGTTTACTTTTTTTTTAGGTTACAGTTTCTCAACTCTGGCAATATTGACATTCTGGGCCAGATCATTATTTGGTGTGAGGGCCTGTCCTGTGCATTGTAGGATGTTTTGCTATATTCTTATCCATGAGATGCCAGTAGTACTCTCCCTTGTTGGGACAATCAAAAATATTTCCAGACATTGCCAGATGTTTACTGAGGGACAAAATTGCCTCTCATTGAGAATTACTGGTTTAAATATGTCTTTTTTAAACTTAGTGATCCACTAAGGCATGCGATAGAAATATGTGCTTCCTTGGGATAGCGACAGGGGGAATAGTTTATTTTCATATTTTTATTCCTAAACCTGCCATGAGCCATGAATGAATAATTGTGCATAAATATTGTGCTTAAACAAATGGTGAGACAACTGGAAATTGTGAACTTAATTTTATATGTGATTTTTCTTTCTTAATGTGGTCTTATTTTAGTTGTGGAACAATTCTATCTGATGGGCTAAATATTAATGCAGAAATCCTAGAAGGAGAACATTTTTATGTTACTGTTGAGAAGGAGGAGGACTGTATTTCTTAAATTCCTGATAAGCAGTAGGTACTTTTAGATGATTTACATATATTATTTCACTTAACCTTCACAGCCTTTCTTAAGTGGAAGATCTGAGATTTGAACCCAGGCATATCTTTTCTCAAGCACATTTTCTATGCTGCTTCCTGTAAACAGTCATTGACAATATTTCAGGGATGAAAATGAACATTAACATTGTTACTCTATTGTTATATAAAGTAACATTATTCAGAGTGGGTCTGTGTGTGGGGTTGTGCAGAAGGGAGGGAGAAGGATGGAGAGGTCCGTATTTGGATAACAATGACAAGAATTAATACTTATTGAGCACTCTGATGTGTCAGGCACTGTTTTCAGTAATCCTTACAACCTGATGACCTTTTCAGTAATCTTTACAACCTGATAATTGGATCATCCTTATCCTTATTAACTGGATCATCCTTATTATCCTTGTTTTATAAAAAGAGAAGACAGGCACAGGTGAAGTAATTTGTTCAAAATTAAGCTGCTACTAAGTTGTAGAACCAGGATTATAACCAGATAGTGAAACAACTCATAAATTGAATGAATCTGTTTGTATTTTTAAGGGTAAAATAGTTCTGGTAGAACATATTATGATGCCATTCCTTGGTAATAACTGAATATATATTCTAGGCTACAACATCTTATTATATGAAAATCAACTTATTGCATCGGCCACATCCCCAGAAAGTGATTGTTGTACCAAGTTAAAGTGGAACATTTTTTTAAGATATGGTAAAAAGTAGTTTTGTGTTTTGCAATTTCTTGGAATTTATTACTCATGAAAACCTAAGCCTATCTAGGTTAGTGTACATCATGCCAGAATTTACTTTCAAACTGATACTCTCTTGGACATTGTAGCTTGGACTTGGAGTTCCTTCAGTATTTTATTGCTGAAGGTGATACCATGTATCAGAGAAAAATTCCGTAAGAAACAAACTATTTTATTAAATTAAACACGGAATCTCTAGGTCTAAGGATCACTGATGCCCCAGATATGAACATTGTTGAGAGGGTGATATAATTAATGGGAGATCTTGGGCTTTGCAGTCAGAATGTCTTACATTTAATTCCTTTATTTGATTGTGTAACAAGTTTCTTAGCCTCTGTTTTTTTTTGTTTTTATTTTTGTTTTTGTTTTTAAATCTGTAAAATGGGGAATAAACCTGTAGGATTTGTTGTGAAGATTATGTGAAATAATAGACATAAATGTTTGGGATCAGTTTAAATGGTAGCAGCTATTAATAATAATAACTACCACCATTAGCCAAACATTTGTTATTGGTGGATTTTAGTTATTTATAGGGCTGTTAATTTTTATGAAATGTTGCACTTAAGTTAGAATTTTCATGGATCACTGATACCAATGAGTAGTTGTAATTTCATTCCATCTTTTATTCTATAGGTATAACACAGGTATCCTTATGCATATACTTAATAATATGAAACGTATGCATTGAAGATGCTTCCATTATTGCTGTTTGATCCTCTTTTATTTTAAGAACCTTTTACCGAATGCCTCCTGTATTAGACTTTGGACATACAAAGAGAATAAGACCTAGACTCATGCATTGAAGTACTTTTTTGTCTTTTAGGGAGATTAACACTGACTCTAGAGTGATAAGTACTATGATAAAGGGGGACAAAAGTAAGGCAGTGGAGTGCTATGGCATATCCTGTGATTGTGGTGGATTTTTGTAGTAATTTTTCATTTTTTTTTTATCATTTACAGTGTCCAGGATTAATACTGGATTTTAAATTGTACTTAATACCGACATTTTAAATTGTACTTAAAAGGACAACATAAAACCATAGGAACATTATATTTTGGTGCACTGGGAGATATATTATCCATTTTCTTATGATTTAGTCTCTGTTTTTTCTTTGTAATAAAGCAAGAATTTTTAGCCTAGAACATAGGACATTTGAAAAGGATTTCAAGGACAGACTTTAAAGGATCTGTGACTTACTCTGAAACAGTATATAAAGTACTCATAGTATCAAGATTTCTATTCCAAGAATATTGAGAGAAGTTTTATCTAGTTGGAAGAACACTAGTCTTAGTAAAAGACAAATCTGGATTTGAATTCTCCCTCTGACACTTACACTGACTCTGGGTGACCATGGCAAGTTTCTTCAACTCTTTGAACTTTCTTTTCCTTATGTATGTTGTATATACATTGTTGGAATCTAAGAGACAGTAAATAGAAGTGCTGTTATTAGTGTTAATACTTTATATGTAGAACTCATTTAAATATTATTTAAAAAATTTTCATTTCTCAAATTCTTTATTTATTAAAGAAAACTCGAATATGTTGAAAAACAGCAAGAAAAAGTATGGATCACCATCTACCCCATTCTTTATATTTTAGTTTTTTTACTTTTTGTTTTTTTCCTTTATATGTTTTATCTCTTGCATGTGTATGATTTTGCATTCTGTTTTCTTTAAGCTAGTTGTATTGGTGTTTTCCTATGTGGTTTTCATAGCATTTTAAAAATGTCTTTAGTATATATTCATGGAATGGATGTTTTATACTTAATTAAGCCGTTATACATACAGATAATTTATATATATATCATAATTAATGCTGTTGCAAATAATCTTTTACGTACCATTTGCTGAATTCTTTTTTGTAGTTATAGATGGTACTTACTATATAACTGAATTATTTTTCTGTGATACCTTTGAGTTTTTAAATTAAACTTCAGTTATTTTTATTTATAGTTATTAGATCTTGATTGGCAAAGGAGACAGCAGTAATTTACTCAGAAGCAATAATGTCTAAAATACTGTTGTGAAGGAATTGAGTGTACTTAATTTGGCTACATAGGACATTTATAGTTTGTAAAGTTCCTAGCACAGGAAATTGGCATTAAAAGTTGTGAGTTTGAAGAAGATTGGGTGATTTCAGTTTGCTTACAGTTTTCATCTTTTGCTGGCTGGGACACTTTCATTCTTAATCTGTTCTTACATTCTGTTCTGTGTTTTTCGTTTTTTTTTTCCTTTGTTTTATTTTTTTTTTCTGGCACACTTTTATGCTGGGCCTTGTAAGATTTGGGGGGTGGATTCTGGACCATCTGGCACTTTAGAACGATTCAAAAACTTAACTCTGTTGACTGTACTTTGAGCCAGGCTTGCTTGAAATGTCCTGGTTTGTCCTTGTGCTTGGCAGATATTTTTCTTTTATACTCTCACAGCTTTTAACAATTAATTTCTTCCTTATTTTAGTACAGGAATTTTACTAGTACCAGCATTCATAGTTTAAGGTGGACAGGACTTATTTTCTTATAACCTCACCAAAAAACTTCACAAAACATTCTATTTTTAAAAACAAGAGTATAATTACATGACTTTTATACTTATACATGTTTAAAAATATTTAAAATATTTAAAAATTTAATATTTTTTAGGTACTAATAGTTTCATCATGAGGCTAGGTGAAGGGAAAATCATATTCTACAAATTATGAATTTTCTGAGTTAATTTCTAGTACTAATTTAAAAATATGTCATTTTTCAAAATTAATGATAATGGTTTTGAATTATATCTGCATTTAGAAATATGACCAATCAAGTAATTTTAATAAGTACCGAATTTATGAAATGTTTAAAAATTATTTAGGTGTTAAGGTACTTTCTTTGAGCTTCCATACAATTTACCTTTTTAAATTCAGTGGTTTTTAGTCTGTTTATAGAATTGTGCAACCATCACCACAGTCAATTCTAGAGCATTTTTATCATCTCAAAAAGAAACCTTTTCCCCATTGATATAGCTTTAATTTTGTTCAACAATGTCTTATAACTTTTAGAGTATACGTTTTATATTTCTTTTGTTAAATTTATTCTTAAGGTTTAAAAATTTTTATTAAGCTATTAGAAAGTAATTGATCTCATTTCATTTTATATTGTTCATTATGTTCATAAGAGTATAACACTACAATTAATTTTTGTATATTGACCTTGTATCCTGCAATTTTGCTGAACTCGTTTATTAGTTTTAATAGTTTTTTAGTGGATTTCTTAGTATGTTCTACATATAAGATCACATCATCTATGAACAGTGATTGTTTTACCTCTTCCTTTGCAATCTGGATGCCTTTTGTTTCTGTTCTTGTCTAATTTCCCTGGCTAGAACCTCCAGTGCAATGTTGAATAGAAGTGTCCAGAGCAGACGCTTGTTCCTGATCTTTGGGATGAAGCATGCATATGTATTTTCAGTACCTTAGAGGTACCTAGTTCAGCCATTGATTGTTCAGAAACCCACTGTTATTTGAAAGAGGTCTAATTCACATTTAGATTATGTAGCAAGGAGTTCTGGAAAGTGGTCTGGTATTATCATCACCCTAGAACTTCTTAGAAATGTAAATTATTGGACCTAACCCCCATCCTACTCTGAATCAAAATTGGAAACTGCAGGTGGGGGATTTACTTAGCCTTTTGTTTGGTAAATGTGGTTCATTATTTTTTAAAAAAACTAATAATGCTACTAATGAGTAACACATATAAGGTTTTAAGTATCTGAAGCATATAATATGCACAAAGACTGTTATAGTGGGTCTTTTTTCTTTTTTTCTTTCAGTATATGTGGAAATAACCCAGGAAGATTGTCAGTTTTCTGTACTTTTGGGTGGTGGTTAAAAGAATGAGCCCTGACATTGTACTGCATGGCTTTTAATCTAGTTTTATCATTTATTTACCAGCTATGTGAATTTGGGCATTGTTTTAATCTGTGTTTCAGATTCTTCCTATGTAAAATGTAAGAGTACTTTATAGAGTTGCGAAGATTAGATGAGATAATCCAAGTTAAGTGCTGAGAATATCATAAGTACTAAGTAAATATATTTTCTATATGGATCAAGAACTTCCAGCTATGGCTTCTTTCTCATACCTTTTTCCGTACATGTTTCTTGCTGTGCCTGAATTTCTCTTCCTCTTTTTTGCTTCATTTATTTGACAAATAGCAACTACCTGCTATCTGCAAAGCACTGGTGGCCTTACTGTGACACATAGTGAGCAAGACAAAGTCACTGGCTCTCTGGGTTGATATTTCTAGTGAAGGAGACTGACAGAAACAAATAGATTAATAAATATGTCAGATATTGATGAGAGCTAGGAATAATAATTAAGTAGGGTAAGGGAAGAGAATGCCATAAGGTACTGTTTTAGGTATGGTGGTCAGAAAGGTCACATTTGATTCGAGATCTGAATGAAATAAGACTTGAGCCATATGAATATGGATATTTTCCAGGTAGAACCAGCAACAAGTGCAGGGGCCTTCAGATGGGAGTGCTCCTTGCAACTGTTTGACTGTTTCTTTAACACTTGTAACTTCCTCAGCTTTTCCCATTGTAATTTGTTATGAAATAATTCAGACATGACTTTTATTGACTTCTTTACTGTGTCCCTTAGGTATCTCTGATCCCATAGCAACTGTGTTTACTCCCTCTTGTTGTACTTATGATGGTTTGTTATTGTCTATTTTTCCCAGTACTCTTGAATTCTCAGTGTCAGAAACTACAGTTTCTTACTTATATTAGTATTCCCAGTATATAGGTATACAGATACACAGTAGTCCCATCTTATTCACAGGGGATCTCCAGTGAGTGCCTGAAACTGTGGATAGTGCTAAACTTTATATATAGTATGTTTTTTTCAATACACACATACCTATAATACAGATTAATTTATAAATTAGACACAATAATATTAACAGCAGTAACTAAAAATAGAACAGTTATAACAATATATTATAATAAGAGTTATATGAATGTTGTGTCTCTCTATCAAAATATTGTATGTACAGTTTGGATAGGCTGGACAAAGGGATGATTTACATCCTAGGCAGGCTGGAGCTGGATGGCATGAGATTTCATCACACTACTTAAAATAGTGCACATTTTAAAACTTATGAATGTTTATTTTGGGGATTTTGGTTCACTTTTGATTACTGAAACTGTAGAAAGCAAAACCGCGGATAAATGGGGACTACTGTACAACAGATGTCTAAATGAATGAGTAATGAATAAACAAACAAGTTTTGCAACTTTAAATTTCCTCAGTGTGTTTCTCTTTGTGCTTTGTTTCTGCCTGGTAGTAATGGTAGTAAGTAGAATTTAATTGAATATTTAGCCTAGAAATCAGCTGAGTGCACCAAATACATTTTGTATTTAGCCATTGTGTTATAATTTCTCTCTTTTTTATGTCTTAAGATTAAGTCCCAGGAGCACAAAGAAGTTACCCTATTTGTTCATCTTTATATCGAGAGTGCCTAGCAGAATACCACATTGTGGATCGGCAATTGTTTTAATAAATGAGTGATATGTTAGTAGGTTAATATATTGAATCTTCTACTGAATCTCATAGACTATATATTATAATGAGTATTTGTATAATTTCCAATAGACCTTGAACTACAAGCTTTTTGCAAAGTAGCTCATTTTAAATATTAACCCTACCGGTTGCTTTTCCTCAGCAGCACTTTATCAAGTATAATGTTCATGTAAGTGCTCCAGCCAGAGTTATTGTATTTTATTAACTAGAAATCAGAATACATGGTCCAGTAATCATACAGAACACTTGAAATTCAGACCAGGTAAATAATATTTCTGTACCTAAATTATCCATCCCCCTCCTCCAATTCCATAGTAGAAATTCTTGTTCCTAGTACCTTCCAGATAGAGGTTAAGCAATTAGTTTCTCATCTAGACAATTCTCTGCAGAGTCTGCCTGAATGATAGTAGACAACCCCCAGAGCAACGTTTGCATTTTAAAAGGGGAATAGTCTAAATGACAAAGTGGTGGAGTGTGTATGGCTGAAAGTGGCACACTGTTAGCTAGTATTTTCTAAACTGTAAAAAGTAACAGATACTTTCACATTACATTATAGGTAAGCAGATAGTATTTCTAGCCAAAGGTTCTGTCATTTGGTTGAAAAAGGATGATTTTTATTTTCTAGCTTTTGGTTTATTTCAAGGAAAAGGCAATGAAACACTTGCAAGAATGAAAATCAGTCAATGTAGTATACTACATTATTGGTTGAAGGAAAACAACACACATGATCATCTCAGTTGATGTAGAAAAAGCATTTGAGAAAATTTAACATCCTTTTATGATGAAAATATTCAAAACAAGCTATAGGAGGGAACTTCCTCAATATGATAAATGCCGTATATAAAAAACTCACAGCTAGCATCATACTAAATGGTGAAAGACTGAAAACTTTTTCCCTATAATCAAGAGCAAGATGAGGATGCCTGCTTTCCTGACATTTATTCAATATAGTACTGAAAGTTCTAGCATGAGCAGTTAAGCAAGAAAAAGAAGTAAAAGGCATCCAAATTGGAAAGGAAGAAGTAAAGTTGTTTCTGTATGTAGTTGACATGATTAAAAAAAAAAAGTCATTGTGGTAAATAACACATATCATAAGATCTTCCCCCTTAATGAATCTTGAAGTGTATAGTACAGAATTGTTAACTGTAAGCATAGTGTTGTACAGTAGACCTCTGGTATTACTGAAATTCTGTATCTATTGAATAGCAACTCTCCATTCCCCTCTCCCTCCCTAACACCTGAAACCACCATTATGCTTTTTGCTTCTATGACCTTGACACCTTTAGATACCTCATATAAGTGGAATCATGCAGTATTCATCCTTCTATGACTGGCTTATTTCACTTAGAAAAATGTCTTCAAGATTCATCCATGTCGTAGCATATAACAGGATTTCCTTTTTTTTTATGACTTGCACAATAGTCTGTTGAATGTATATACTACATTTTCTTTATTCGTTCATCTGTTGGTAGACAGGTTGTCTCTTCTTGATCATTGTGGATAATAATACTTCAGTGAATATGGAAGTGCAAATATCTCTTTGAGGACCTGATTTCAATTATTTTTGGATAAACACTGAGAAGTGGCAGTGATAGATCATGTGGTTCTATTTTTAACTTTTTGAGGAGCCTCCATACTGTTGTAACATGATTTTTTTCATACATAGAAAATCCTGAAGATCCCACAGAAACACCTATCGAGCTAAGAAATTAATTCAGCAAAGTTGCAGGATACAAAATCAACACACAAAAATCAGTTGCATTTTTATACACTAGCAATGGACAATTCACAAAGGAAATTAAGAAAATAATTTCATTTACAGTAGCATCAAAAAGAGTAAAATAGGAATTAATTTAAGGGGGGGGTGAAAAATAGTGAAAACTACAAAACATTACGTTAACCTAACATTTGATTGTGATACTAGAGAAAAAATGGTAGATAAATGTGTACAATCATGAGTTAGTAATAAAAAAAATTATTCTTTTAAATTATTTCTCTATTTTGAAATTGTGTTAAATACAAAGTAGCCCTTACAACTAAATGTGTCTTAGAATTGGAAAGTACCTCTCTGACTGTTGATGAAGGTTCAAATGATACAATGCATATGCATATGAAAGATACTAATAAGATAATGGTGAAGAAAACATTGGTGAGAGAGGAAACCTAACCATTCAGTCTTGCAATCAGACTTTTAGGATTTGAATACTGCTGCCCACACTTAAATAGGTATGTGACTTTGAGTCATTTACTCAATTTATTAATGTCTAATTTTCCTTATCTGTAAAATGGATATAATGGCATGTGCCTCATCAGGTTAAATGAGCTTAATTTGTAAATCGCTGAAGACTAGTACTTGGTGTACAGGAAATACCCAATAAGGATTCAACATATGTTATTGATTATGAAGATGTAAAATACTATGTATGTGTATGTATGATTTTATAAATTTAATATTTAAATTTATACTTTATCATTTAACTTATCTTTTTAAAAAGCAACGTTTCATTGCTGATCCTTTTTGGGTCTCTGGGTTATTACACATGTAATTAGTTAAGATGAGGTCATACTGGAGTAGCGTGGGCTGCTTATCCAATATGACTGGTGTCTTCATCAAAAGGAGAAATTTGGACACACACACACACACACACACACACACACAATGCCACCTGAAGATTGTGGAGTTAACACTGCCACAAGCCAAGGAACTACCAGAAGTAGGAGAGAGGCCTGGAACAGATCCTTTCTTGGTGCCTTAGGAGGGAGTGTGGCCCTGCCAACACTTTGCTTTTGGACTTCTGGCCTCCAGACCGTGAAACAATAAATCTCTGTTGTTCTAAGCCACCAAGTTAGTGGTACTTTTTAAATGGCATCCCTAGCAAATTAATACAGCGATCATGAATTTACAGTAATACCAGTCTTTCCTGTTGAGTGACTTTGGCTGCAGCCTCAGAGAAAAGAGGATAGTTGGGTTCATTCAGGTTTGGGAATTTACTACATTGGTGTGACCAAAAGACAAGAGGAGCATGGGAGTTTAGGTTATTGGCAAGGGATTATTGAACTGATGCATCATGGAACCTAAACTGAATTGAGGAAAGTAAAGCAAAGAGAGGCTCTGATGGATCAGAGTCAAAATGAAAGGGTCCATGGATAAGGAGGCTTATAGAGGTTTAAGAATGATAACTTAGAAGAGGTTATGGTTGGAGAACAAGATGTTTGAAATAGTGATTTAGGAAGCACAGCAGTTTAGGGTAAAGATAGAAGGGCCAGGAAGGACCTTACCGTGGCAGGAAGAGGACCATAACCTATGTTCACACTGGCAGTACACTGTGTAACTGTTTTGGAGAGACCATGGAGTTTAGGAGGTCAAGGAAGTGAGAATCTAGGCTGTTGGATTGGTTGTCCTAGTCAGTGATGAAGTCATCTAGTTTGACGAAGGAATAAGGTGGAGAGGAAGACAATCAGCCTAGTCCCAAAGCCTTAGGTGAATGAGGTAGAACCAGGAGGTTAAAAGTTAACGGTGAAAAGGAAGAGGAGAGGGTAATGTTGAAAGATAAGAGCTTCAAAAGAGTAGAGATTTATTTTGTCTTTGTTTTTCAAAACAAGAATTTGAATAGTATAATGTGGACAGGCTTCAAAAGTGAGCAACGAGAATGTTAATCCCATTTCTAGAACCCGAAATAGGCAGATTGTTAAAACTGCCCAGCTATCATTTGATAGGGCTACAAGGGAGGTGAAAGACTGAATTTCATTTGAAGTAAGGAGTTGAAGTGAATTTTCTGAGAAAAGATTGTGTCAGACTTTCTCTTCAGGAGAGGACCGGGTGTTATTTCAGATAGGGAGGTGGGAGGAACATTCTCAGAAAAAGCTGAAGAAAAAAGACTTGCCTACCTTTTTATTTCTCTTCCTACTAGACCAATAAACTCCATGAGAGCAGAGACAACGTATAATTCATCACTGCCTAGCTCAATCTTTGGCAGATAGTAGGTTGTCAATAAATGTTGAATAAATGAATTTCTACTTAGAATTTTTGAGAATTCACTGCAAGAAGGAATTTCACTAATGATTACTCATTCAACTAATATTTACTGAGGAGTTCCTTGTGTAGGTACTGTGCTAGGTACTGAGGGTATGATAGTGAACAAGATACAAATTTCTGCTTTCATGGAGCTCATAGTGAGGCGACAAAAAAAACCCCCAAAAAACCACATAGACAAAATAAAAAGTTGTAGTAAGGTCTCTGAGGAAACAAGCAGAGCTGAGGTAGAAAATAGAAGAGGAACTACTTTACAATGATCCAAAAAAGTCTCTGGATGGGTAACATTTAAGCTGAGTTGTAAAGAAAATGAAGACATTAACTGTGCTTTTCAGGAAGAGAAAACACATGCAAAGGCTGTGGGTTGGGACAGAGTTTGTTTTTTAGAAGAGCTGAAATATCAGTGAAGTTAGTTGTCCTAGGTGAGGCTGGAAAGGTAAGCAGAGGCTGGATCATGCAGGGACTCGAAGCCATGGCAAAGAGTTTGGATTTTATTTTTTGTTAAATGAGAAGCCCCATTGAGAGGTTTAAACAAGGAAATGTTATGCCCTGATTTACAAGTTTAAATGAGAGGGAAGAATAAAAGCGGGATGGATAAAAAAAGGTGGTTGTAATAGTAAAGACAAAATATCGACTAAGATAGGGAGAGAGGTGCTTGAGTTCAACATGTTTAGAATTAGAGTTGATAGGACTTGCTGATGGATTGAAAGTTGAGAGTGAGGGACAAGCTGACTCTTAGGTATTTGGCTTGTGCACCTAGGTGGTTGGTGGTGGGAGAGGAACACATTTTTGGAGGGAAAAATATAAGGTTTTTAGATGTATGAGAGACGTCCAAGTAGAGATGTAAAATAGATGGTTAATATTTAAGTTTGGAGTTCAAAGAAGAGGTCTGAACTAAAGCTATCAAGTTGTTATTCATCAGCATAAGTGGTATTTGAACCATGAGAACAGAAGTTATCATTTGGGTTCCTGAAGAAAAAGGACATGAGAGATGAAGTTGTGAATGACCTTTGTATCAGGTAAAATGCTATAGAAATGCAGGAGATAGTTATTTTATTTGTTCCTATGTGAGTCTTTATAAATCTATAAATAGTTATTCACGATTATAGATAATACTTCTCCCAGAGATTTGTTTGTTTTGGGCTGGCAAGAATAGGCATATATTGGACTCACTGTATTCTGTTGAGAAACCAAAGCTACTCTTCCTATTCTTTCTTTGTCATTCTGCCACCTGGATTTTTGATCAGGTTCAATTGGATTTAACAAAAGACAGTTCATTATGGGTTTGAGTTGTTGCTTTGGTCTATTTACACCTATTGTTTTTCATTAGTATATAGCTGTATCATCTTCTAAAATTTTTATTTTGCAATTACCATTGACATTTAATATTTTATATTAGTTTCAGGTGTACAAGCATAGTGGTTTGGCATTCATATAGTATGAAGTGATCCCCCCGATAGGTCTAGTACCCACCTGGCATCATATATAGTTCTTACAATATTATTGACTGTATTTCCTGTGCTGTACTTTACATTGCCATGACTATTTTGAAATTCTTTTGTCTACTTAAAGTCCCTTTTATCTTTTGTGATAATCTCCAAGGCAAATGTATTAGATCCAGATTTTGAAAGCTTTTTTTAAAAAAGAACACTGTACTTAGAATATTCCTAGGTCTTTGCCTACTCACTTTGTTATCAATTTGTAATGGTTTGTTATGGAACACACATGAGTTGTTACCATGTTTGCAGAATGGAGCATTGCAACTTTTACTAGAATGTATGATTTTTGTAATCCCAGACACCTAAAACTATTGTTCTGTTCCTAGAAGGCATTCAGTACATGTTTATTAAATTGTTAAATGAGTTGTAAATAACAGAACTGAGGGTTAACACTGTGAATTCTCTTAGAGAATTCTTTAAGCTCAGTTGGCTGCTTGTGTTTCCTTGAGCTCCTCCCAGCCATCTCTAACAGTGAGGACTGCTCAGATGACTTGCTTTTCTCCACCTTCTCTGCCCAGCTTCAGCTTGTTTTCCTTTCTAAAGTTTCTTTATTACTGACTTTTTCTTGACTCTCCAGACAGCTTCTGATTGCTTTTTCCATAGTTTTGATGGCCTACTATTGCTCCTTTTAAAAATTCTTGTCTTCTGTTTACTATTAGTTTTCACCTTGTTTTCCTTTGTATTGTGAAATACTCAATAGACATCACAAGCCTTATCAGAAGGTTTTAGTCTCACCTATCCTGCAAGCCATTCACATTGTTTAAACATATGTGTATAAAAGCCTAGGATCTTCTGGTTGTATTCATTTGGTACTTTGACCTTAGGAATTGCTGCTATACCACCAAAGGGGTAGTGGTGGAGGGTACGATGGAGGAATTAAAAGGATGTAGGGGCTAGTTCCCCTTCCAGTTGCTCAGCTCTCTTGAAAAATGGAGTATTTGAAGGCTGAATTCTAAATAGCTGAAAGTTTCTGTGTTAATATGTCAAAAATACTTACATGGAAAATTACCCAGAAATTTATGTGCATTATAGCACTTATTTTTTATGTTCAGCAGTACTCAGTTGTTATTCATTCAAAAAAAAAATTTTAGAACAAAACTAAAAAGATTTTGAGTGGTTTATTTGAAAGAATGAAATCTATTCCTTTATCTCTTTTTCGCTACCTAGCCTATATCTGTTTGCCGATATACACACAGTGCTCTTTCTGTCTGGATTGCCACCTTCTCTCTACTTCAGTTATCTTCAACACTGCCTTTTATGGGAAGTAGCAAAACGTAGTACAGAGGTTCCATACACCCTTCACCCAGTTGTTCCTAATTATTACTCCTGCTATGACTGTAGTGCAATAGCAAAACCAAGAAATTGACATTGGCAAAATTCACACTTTATTAAAATACTTATTTGTGTTTTTGTATATATATAGTTCTATTCATATACAATTTTATCATGTGTAGATTCATTAAAATATAACCACAATTAAGATAAAGAACAGTTTCATCACAAAGATCCTTTATGCTATTCTTTTATATTCATACCCATTCCCCTCTCCATTTTAGTAATTTAGTCAGTTTTTTTCTTTGTATTATATGACTTTGTAATTAATTGAAAAAAGATTGGCATTATGTTTTAGATGATCTGTTTTTACCCTTTTTCTCATTGTACTATAACCATTTACAATAAGCCTCATGCTATGTAAAATTTCAGTTTATTTTATGTCCATAGAACCATAGACTCTCGAAATCATATAATCCAGCATCTCCCATGCACACCACCCTACAAGCAAACCAAAAATTTAATATGAAACAATTCAATATTTATTAATTAATCTATGAATTTCTCTAATAACCAAGACTACCTTTTTTTTTTTTTTTACTGCCTGATATACTATGAAGTTAGATTACCTGTGTATTAACTTTTGCTAGATTATGCTGCACTAAGAAACAATGGCAAATATCAGTAGCTTATAATAACAAAGGTTTATTTATTACTCACATTGTAGATTCCCTAGTAATCTGCTATGGTTCTACTCCACAATTCTATTGCCTTTTGGAATTCAGGATGAAGGAGCATCCTGTATTTATGACATACTGTTCTCTTGGCAGAGAGAAAAGAGAGCTGGCGGAAATACAGAGTAGCTCTTAAAGCTTCTACTTGAATCTGGAACTTTCTCATTTTTCATTGGCCAAAGTAAGTCACATGGCCAAACCAAAAATAGGGTACCCACAGAGACACCTGCAAGTCACATGGTAGCAGGTAGTAATACTCTTAACCAAAGTAGAATAAATGATTGAGAATTACATATAATACAACCTATTAAACTGTAGGATGGTATACTATCCTATACTTTTATAATAACTTTTTTCTTAGTTAAATTTATTATACTTTATAGCAATCCCCTACTTTTTTGGCACCAGGGACCAGTGCACTTATGAGAAACTAATGCCTGCTGATCGATGATCTGAGGTGGAGCTGAGATGGTAATGCTAGCACTGGGAAGTGGCTGCTAATACAGATGAAGCTTCATTTGCTAGCCCACCACTCACCTCCTGCTATGCAGCCTGGTTCCTAACAGGCCACAGGCTGGTACTACTCTATGGCCAGGGTCTGTGGCGGGTGGGGGAGGGAGGTTGGGGACCCCTGCTTTACATAATTTTTTCTTAATCAAATTAGCAGTCCTCTCACCCTCTTTTACTTTGTGGCAATTGATAAGATTTTGTAATACAACTAATGAATAAATAATTACTTTAAAATTATAATAACATTAGAATTTTAAAAGGTCAGATTTTGATTTTGACAACTTTAGTTTTAAAAGTTTTTCTTTAGAAATATATTTATTTGCTAAAAATTCACTTGCAATTTTACATACTGATAGCAAATTTTTGTATTTTTATATTCTCCCCCATATTGAAAATAACTTTTTTTGTTTTATTTTTACTTATAAAAAGAGGGCATGCTTATAAAAAAGTTTTCATAGAATACAGAGTAATATAAAGAATGTGAAAATTATTGTAATTCCATTATCCAATGATTATCACTGTTACAATAGCTGTACCTTTCACATTTTGTTCTCTGCATTCATTATGTGTGTTGCGTACGGGACTTTTAAAAATCTGAAATAATTATATTTCAGTAAAAAAAAGCCAGTTTTACTGAAACACACCAAAAGCACTCTTTGGTCATCTTGCTTGAAGAGTGAATTGGCAATTTGAATGGCTTTTTCCGTTCTCACTTAACTGTATCGTATTAGCATAGTAATCAGCACAAGGTGTACTTTAGAACACTTACTTTAGTGAGCTAATGCCTTCTCAAATGTGTTGTGTAGTAACCTAATGAGTTTATAATGTGATGATTAATAAGGTACAGTTTGGAGTTCAGGATTTCACTATGAATTTTGTTTCCCTAGGTACTAAAAATTTAACTGAATTGTTTTTAAAAGTTAACTCTTCCTTATTGAGGGAGCACATTACATTTAATTTCTCTAGCAAAGTATTTATACCCTTGCCTGGAAATAGAGTGAATTTGTAATTTTTCATTCAAACTGGGACATCTTTGAGAATGAAAGTGACACTACAAATATTTTAAATTCTGTAAGTTTTTAAAAATATTTTTTTGGCCATCAAAATAGTTTTACTGAAACAATGGTAGATAGTAAAATAGTTCTATTCAGTCTGTTTTCAAAAATAAAAATTTCTAAAACATTTGTACTATATTATAACAAAATAAAATCTTTACATTGGTTATCAGAATATTAAAAAACACAAGCAGAATAAGTATTCTTGGTAATATTTTTATCAGCTTCTTAGCCATACCTTTCTCTAATAAGGTATCCCCATACTTTTCTGAACAATGTAATTATTTTCAAGTATATTTTAACTGGTTTTAATATTTTCATAAAATTGTCTGCAGTGTTTTTCAGACTTACATTTTATGGTTTGTGGTTGTTAACCCAAATATAAACAGTAATATTTTAAATTGCAAATTACTTTCTGTATACATTGTATACTACCTGGTTAGCTCAGGAAAAATTTTACTAAATGGAGAATATTCTGAATTCTATTTTTTCTTATTGAAAACTATAAGTTTATCAGGCTCAATATTTTCACAAGTAGTGTTTTTTGCCTCTTAAAGCAACTCTTTTTGACAAATTTTTCTAAAACAAATCTTGTCATATAAGTTGTCACTATTTATGATTATTAACATGTTTCGTTAAATTTAGTTGCTGCAAAATTATAGGTTTTCTGTAATTTCGTTTCATTCCAGTACAGAATATAATTTTTCCAATTAAAAATAAGAAGACTCTTTTGGCAGAATTCCCTCAATTCATTAAAGTGTTAATTATAGAATTTCAAAATTAAATCTTATATACTACTTGAGCTTTTATCATTTAATTTGTTCAGTTCTTCCCATGCTTTTGAGGGGTATATTTCAATGTTTTAGCAAATGTTGCTTATAATAATTGGTATTTGCTAAAAGCTTCAGAGCTGAAGTTTTTTTGGAGCTTTATTCATTGAACTTTAATTAAAGATTTCCAACTGATTTTAAACAAAATGCAACCAATTTTTAGAGGACTTGTTTTCAGAAAGGTTCAATACTGAGACACTTAGGTGGGATTTATAGTCAGATTTTCAAAGATTCCAGTCTTGAAAATCTGATGACAGGTTGCAAGTAGAGCTCCCATATTGCCATGTTGAAGTTTGTTTGTTTTGTTTTGGTTATCAATGGCATTTTTATCCTTAAAAATTTAACTGAATATATGAAAAACATTAATAAATTTTGACAGTTGCAGCTAACTCATTAATAGGGATGTCACTAGAGCTCCATTTAAATTGAAATAGTTTTATGCAAATTATCTCCATTTACTAGAGAAATGGAAATTTAGGAAAGAATAGAAAATTATTTTCCAAGTAGCCCTCTATATTCCATTCTACTTTTCCTTTTCACATATAAATAATCACCTAGAACTAAGGTAATAACTCTTGAATTTGTCCCCTTTTTCCACCCTCATTTTTCTTTATTTTTAGTACAAAATTAAGACATTTAATTTTGTATTAAATATACAGTTTCTTTTATTAGCTCATTGTTTCTGAAAGGGCTTATTGGATAATAAAAAATGATTGCCAAACAACAAAAATAAGTAAGTAAATATAGATTTACAACATACGATAAATGACAAAACTACCTCGAGTTTTCAGACTTGACTCCTCTCACATACTTCACTTGCACCTGATCTCAGATTTCCCACAGACTTAGCAGCCTGGTGCATCTTGCAACATTGCTCATATCACTGTACTGACTGACACACCAAATAGTCAGCAGGCACACTAGTGTAAAATACGTCCACTGTCTAAAAGGCTATGAGTTGTCTGTACATGGTTGCTTGTGTCTGAGGGTACTTTTCTGTGAGTCTTTTCTATGCTGTCCTTGAAAAGAAGGTGTTAGTTATGTTGTATCTGTAAATAATCAGGAAAAGAAAGATAGAATTATCACTCATTCTCTTTTTAGATTTCCTCACTTGTTCAGGTGGTTAAAGTATACACACTGCTAGCTGATACTTGGCCAGAGCTAGATGTATACAAGAGAGTTGTATTGAGTCCATCTTGGTTTATTTTAAGGTGTTGATTAATAATAATAGTTCATTCAAGAAAATGAGAAGTCTGAAACAAATGATAAAGTAGATGGGGTGCTGCGACAACAGATTGCAAATCAGTATTGTCCTGAACAAACCAGGGCATATGGGAAGCAGTATGGTGTTATGAAAGAGCATGGAGCCTGGAGTGAGACAGACCTGCATTTAAGTCCAATCTTTGCCATTTAAAAGCTTGGACAGGCAACCTCTTTGAGACTAGATATATTATGGTTCTTCAGAGAAACAACCAATAGAAGACACATACATATACCTACACACATGCTCACGGTCTGATTGATTTTAAGGAATTAGCTCAGGTGTTTGTGGAGGCTGGCAAGCCCTCATTCTGAGGGCAGGCCAGCAGGGTGGGGACCTAGGGAAGAGCTGATGCTGTAGCTGAGTCTGAAGGCATTCTGGAGGCAGAATTCCTTTTCCCTCCAGAGATCTCAGTCTTTTCTCGTAAGACCTTCAGCTGGTTGGATCAGGCCCACCCACATTAATGGAGGGTAATTTGCTCTACTCTAAGTCTACTGATTTGAATGTTAATTACATCTAGGAAAATATCTTTACAGTAACATCTAGACTTGTGTTTGACCAAACAACTAGGTTCTGTAGGCAAATTGACATACAAAATTAACCTTTACCCTATGTTTCGTCATTTGTAAACTGGGAAGATAATATGTGCTCACAAGGATTAAGTATTTATAAAGCACTTAACATAATGTGTTCTCAAAATAGGCACTCAATGAATGTTGATTTCTTAATCCAGTCTTGTATCTATTAAGACTATAGGTCCAGGCTTGATGCTTCAAGATTTTTCCCATTATCTTTGTATTTCTAACTAAGCCTCCCTTGCCCTCTCATCTACTTAATAAACCCTGTCAAATCTAACTTATAAACTTTCTTCAAAACATATTCTTTTCTATTTCCAGTGTTCAGATACTTTACTGGGCCATTAAAATTATTTTCTAAATAGCCCTCTACATTCCATTCTACTTTTCCTCTTCACATATAATCCCTAGAACTAAGTAAATAACTCTTGAACTTGTCCCCTTCTTCCATCCTCATTTTTCTTTACTTTTACCATAACTGATGAAGCCCCTCATAAGTTGTATTATACAAAACTTCACAATCTTATCTCTCTACTTCTTATCACCATTTAGAACTCCTTGTGATTCTTTTCAGCATAACTGAGCTTTCTATTGCCTGTATGCCTCTGTGCATTGTTACCTCTGTATAGAATCACCCTCATCCCCCACTCATATTTCAAATTCCTGCACTGATATCACCCCCATGAAGCCTTCCTGGATTCCTTTCCTGGTTCCAGAACACTCTTAACACATTCATGGACAGGTGAACTCGAGCCTTCAAAAACTGATACTCCTAAATGACTTTTTGGACGGGATAATATATCTGTTCATCAACTGACCAAAGAATCCTTTGAATTATGGTATAAATTGAATGCCACTCCCTGCCTACAAGCATTTCAGATCTGAAGATATCAATATCATCTTTTTGTAAACCTGTATATTTATTTTATTACTTTGTTGAAATGGTTTTTGAATTGTGTGTATAGGTACTTTGGGCATTTGAATAGAGGATGAATGCTTAAGGCTTTGGGTCTTTCAGCTATCTTTAACCAAATCATTTCACCCCGAATTTGTTACATGTTGGGTTTCTGGGTAAAATTTTACATGAGGAAAAGAGTTCTGATGTCAAAAGTAACTTTAAAATTCTTGCTTTATTTCTTGTACCCAATTCTTAGTAATCTGTGAGGCTGTCTTTATTCATTCCCACCTCTTCCCCGCAAAAAAAAAAAAAAAAAAAACGGCAAACTTTTTGAAATTAAGGATATTTTAATTTTATTTGTCTTTATTTTGCAAATATCAAATCAATGCAAATATGTTAATAGAAGTTATTGAATAGCATTTAATTTCTAATTATTTATTTATTTTAGTTATCAAGTGGGAATCCTGTATATGAAAAATACTATAGACAGGTAAGATTTTTGTTTTCCTAGATAGAACATAAAATTTACTTTCAACCCTTGATTGTATATGTGGAGATTGCCAGCCAATTGGATAAATTTGACATCTTGTTTTCATTTTCTTGTGCTTTAGCCTCTTGATTTGAATACTTAATACTTTTGACAAACTGTCAGAAAATTAAAGGAAAGATAATTAAGCCCGAACATTTGTCTTAAATATCTATCTTAAAAATTCATATAACATTAGATATATCCATCTATCCAGGTATAAACATTCGAATTAGTTTATAAGCCAAATGGAAATAACTTTTATGTTGTTTTTGAGACTTATAAAGTTTAATATTTACAAAGTTAAAATCAAGATTCTCATACAAATGTAAAATGAGTGTGTGTCGAGGATTTTATTCAACTCATTAATTTCTGAGAGAACCAGTAAAGTGTAAAAATGAGAATATGAATTATAGAGATTTATATTCTCTAGACAGAATTTATTTCATTGATGTGGACAGGAATTATTTGCATTGCTATCAATTTTTTGCTATCAGTTTTTTACAATTTAACCTTTCTCCTTACAGAATGTAAAGTAGCCTTGTTGCTAGAAAGTCTGTCAGGGGTACATGCCATACATCAGATAATCTCTTGAGGGTATAGACAGTCTCATTTGCCCATTTCCAAATATTGCTTCATTTATCTCACCTCGTGATCATGATCTCAGAAAAGGCTGGTCTCATTATATTTGACCTGGCTAGCTACATAGTTGCAACAAGTATTAACCATTCTAGGTCTCCTTGGGTGTGACTTGCAAATATACACAACCTACATGCACTATTTAATAACTTCTAAGTCCAGAGAATTCATTTTTGCCTGAAATTTCTAAAGAATTTTAGATCGTACTTTTTACAGCCTCTGTTCTCTGTCTTGAAGCTAGGATCTAACCTTAGAAATACCCTTCCCACCAAATTTCACCTACAGTGTATATAAATTTGAGTGAATTTATCTTATCTTGAAGGTTCCCATATCTGCTAAGGTTCCTAGCCTGCTAAGTGACCTTGTTTACTGAGACTGGGACCTTATAAACCCAACTGCAGTCCTGTTTTCTCGCGCAGGCTTTGTAGACATTGGCTCCACATAAAGTCAGTTTTTGTTCCTTAATAGTGGCTTGTTCTAGCTGAATAAAAGAGAATCATTCTCAAATAAGACCTTGTTTTGCACAATTGATATACACAATTATATCCTGATAAAAAGACCAAATTGTTACTTAACCTATGTGATAACTATATTGCCATAAAATGTAAGGACATTCAGTTAAAGGATTTATTTTTGAATTCTGAAGAGTCAGAATCAGATACCATTGAAAACTATTTAATTCACTTTACAAACACAGAGCCTGTTAAATTGAGGGTTAGAGATAGCGTTGGAAGAAAAAGGGCTTTCCCACATATCCTTTACCAAAGAGAATATTAAAAATAATACTAACAATATTCCAAGTAAATAACCATAATTAAAATTTCCTCAGTAGTTCATTTAATCTTATGTAATTCTTATTCTCCTGCATCTTGGATCAGGAGTCTGCTTTTATGAAATATATCTACTTCTGGACTACAAAGGGTGCTGGAAATTCTGACCTAGTCCACCATTACAGTCTGAAAGTTGTCTAAGTGATGTCAGCTGAGAAGTCTTTACTCAAAAGTTCTTATTTTGAAGTGTTAACAATTCAGGGTACAGTGTTATAGTCCTTTATATGAGGCTCCGAGACTGACTTTCTTTGTTGAAGACATAATTCTAGTTGTTAGCTTATGGCAGAGACTTTAGGCAGGTGTCAGAGTACACCAGAAATTGCCTGTAGATGACAATGACTAAATGGTTATGTTTAATTTATTATAGTAATGAAAAGAATGGAAAATAGAAAAATTCTTTATTGGAATACAGTATATAAATATTTCATAAGAGTTTGATTAATGTTCCCCTGAGTGCTTCTGTACTTAGACTAGACTGGAAATAGGTGTTCTTCTTTTTTCCCCCAACCTGGTAAGGGAGAAGGGAAAGAAAAGGAGTTCTGGAGAGTTCCAGAGGCAGGTTTTCCAACCCTTTTTGTATTACTTTGTTACCCCAAATTTGGACTTGGCAATTCTTTCTTTTTTGTTGAGTGCCTGCCTGATGTATCCCATGTTCTAGCACTTGAAAGAAAGGATTTCTGTTTTGCTTCTTTGCTGGAATTGGCCTGTCCAGAATGCTTTGTATATGTTCACAGCAAACTTAATCTTTTAAAAAACTGGAAAAATAGCCAGCTGACAAATAGACTAGTATCATGTTATTTTCCCCATAACTTTTTAAAACTTACATTTCATTTTTACAAATAGAACTTTAGAAAATCTTTACAGAAGTGAGAGTCATTATTTTTTTGAACTGTTTTTCCATTCTTGCTGACCTCATTCTGTCTTAAAGGAAAGTCCCCCTCAGTTAAAGTGATGTGTTTCCCTTAATGTGCTTTCAGAGCGTAACAGCTTTTAGAAATATATATTTTTTAAGTTTATTATGGAATCACTGCTGGTTTTAGAGCTGCTTTGATTTTTTAATAAAGTGTTACAGTTTCTAGGAGTAAGTATAAAAGCAGAAGTTAATGATTTAAAGATGTTTGGGGAAAAGAAACCCCAAACAGATAACATATGTAGCTATTCCCATTTGTCAAAAGACCTCTCCAGGAAATGCTGCCCTTTCTCACCTATTGCTTGAGTTAAGTTTATTGAAATTTAAATAGCAACTGTAGAAGACTTGGAGTCAAGAGGTATGTGTTAATGCTATGACTCCAATAATTTACTCTACTTCCTCTGAGCTTCAGTTCTCATTTGTGTAATGGGCGTGATTAAAAAATACTTTGTAAATTGCCAGTGCTATCAATGGTACTCTCCTCATTCAGCTCTCCATATATTCCTTGGCGTTAGTTTAGTCAAAGGATTCCTTTTTTGAAAAAGCCAGTTGCCAAGTCATAGGAAGGAAGGCCAATAAATGATGATAATTTTGTCTTTGTGTTTGTTGTTGTCATCTTACAGTTTATCTCTTTTCAGGTTGATACAGGTAGTACTGGAAGGGTATTGGCTTCCGATGCTGCCGCTTTCCTGAAAAAATCAGGGCTTCCCGACTTGATACTTGGAAAGGTAGTATTTGTTCATTATAACTAGATTATAATGAATAATTGGTAGTGTAGATGAATTGGATGCAAATTGAGAAAGATACCAAGAAACTTAGAAGTTAGAATAGAACTGAGTCATAGGAGCAGTTAAATAATAGGAGGGAGGGAATTTGTGGTATAGTTATTTACCCTCTTGAAAAGTAAGGTGTTTTTCAGATTTTTAGAAAACAAATTACATTTTAGTAGGATGAAATGAGGAAGTTATAGTACATTTGGGTATTGTGGGGAGAAACAGTGCAGACTGGGAACATTTCCACCCACTCAAAGAGTTGGCTCTATTTCTGCTTCCTCTGAGTTTACTATGTGGTGAATAGAGTGGGGGATGAGAAGCTTAGGAAAGAAAGAGGTAGAAAGTCCCTCTCTTGATTTGATCTCCTGGTGAAGTCTTATAAGTGATATTGATATGTATTCAAAACCCTAAAAAGTTATTATTAATAATTTAAATTTATTTCAACTTTCCCATAAGAAAGAATGTCACATTACTAAGGATCTAAAATCAAGATAGTATGTTTTAGTAAAAAGAACATTAGACTTAGAATTAGAACCTGGGTTCATGAAAAAGGCATTGGACTGGAAGTTAGAACCTGAGTTTCAGTTCTTTCCCTGATGTGTTAAATGTTCTTGCGTAAGTCATTTAACTTCACTGGGCCTTAGTATCTATGTGTAGGGTTTTACTGAATAATCTTTAAGGTTCCTTTCTACTTTGAATTCTATGATTCTTAAATCTAATTTTACCAAAGAGCATGATGTAAATTGAAGGGATTTAATTTATCTTTTAAGGTTTTTTGTTCGTTTGTTTAAAATACAAATTGATACTTTTTTTTTTTTCTAAATTTCAGATTTGGGATTTGGCTGACACTGATGGCAAAGGTGTCCTGAACAAACAAGTAAGATTCGTATGAAAAGTTTTTTGAGTGATTGAGAATAAAAAATAGCCAGCAGTTTTTTGTATTTTTAGAATTTTTTTAACCAACATTAGAGTTTTGCAAAGGCAAATGCCATAACAATGAAAATATTACTAATCAGTAGTCACTAAAGTAACTAATTTCCAAAGGTTAACATTAGTTTTGTGACATTGTTCTAGACTGTCTTAGTCTGTTCTTACTGCTATAACAAAATACCATAGACTGGGTGGCTTATACAGAGAAATTTATTGCTCATAGTTTTAGAGGCTGGAAGTCTGAGATCAGGGAGCCAACATGGTCAGGTGAGGACTCTCTGATTGCAGACTTTTTGTTGTATCTGCGCATGGCAGAAAGTGCTAGGGATCTCTCTGCATCTTCTTGTATAAGGCTCTAATTCCATTCACGAGGACTCCACACTGATGGCTTAAGTATTTCCCAAAAGCCCTATTAATGCCATCATCTTTGGGGGTTACGATTTCAACATAAAATTTTTGGGTGACACATCAAACTATAGCATGGAATTTTTTTCCAGTCTTTCAGAGATTTTGCTCTTTGTATCTTATTAATTAAATTTTTTACATGTACAGAGTTTATAAATAAATGGGATTTTATTAAGTGTTAAGATGGTCTTCCCTTATACATTTGAAAGGAATTCTTGGCTAATCAAACCTAAGTGTTCTGGTCTAGGTCTTATTTCTGACAAAAAGTGGTTTATAGGCTAGATGTAAACCTACTCCAGAAATATGTGAAAGTCGTTATGGGTATTGGGCACCATCCCTGTGCCTTGAAGTTCTGCTTGTTGGGGATGGATTTCAGAGTCCTACAGGATTGAATTCAAAGCTTGCTACATGCTGATATACTGGTTGAGCACTGCTGCTCAAAGCTAATTTTTACCCTGTGGGGATGGCTGAAGAAGGATCAAACTCAGAAAAGGGATGAGAAAAAATTTGATGAGAGAGTCAGAATACCCAGTCTCTTTATTAAGATTCCAGGGCTAGATTGTAGTCCCCATTGGAACTCTTAGGCAGAAGGGCCAATTTGATACATTGGAGACATAGGAACACTAAATTCATCTGGGCACCCAGGGTTCAGTGTTCTTGGTCAGCGAATATTTGTTGAGTGCCTGTGTTGAGCCAGGCTTTGGAAATACAGAGGTAAGCATGACAGATGTGGTTCCTATTTTCATGAATTTACCTTTTAATATTGAGTTTAAATTGTCTTTATTTTATCTAGGTTGCTGGGTTTATGGATCTGTAGTTAAACTTTGATGTTTTCATTGGAGAAATAGAAGAAAATAATACTTAAATGTTATCAAAAGCCATCTCAGAATTTAAGATTATAAATTTTGAAACTGTATTAGTCAGTCAGGTGACTCAATCATTGCTATTCCAGAAAAGCAGAGAATAACCGTACAGCATCAAAAACAATTATATAACTGCTTGACCTCAAAATACTTGTAAATCTCTCCTAAAGGTCCTTGGATTCTTGGCAAAAATGACAGTAGGTGCTTTCCTCCTACTGTATGGTTTTATTTTGTTCCTCATAAAACATTGCTAGGTAGGTATTAGCCCCCTTTTATGGAAGAATTTTATTTAACTTGCCCATGGCCTCACAACTTTTAGTAGAACTAGAGTTTATTGCAGGACTGTTTCACTTCAGAGCCCGTCTAAACTGTGGGAGTAGACTCAATTACCTAATTGAGTAGTTGAATCTCGTATTGAATGAGAAGTGAAAGTGGGTTTATGTTGGAATATTTAGAATGTATTCTAAGATACCAGCATTTAAAGGTTGGAGGAGGCATTAACTCTAACAGAAGAGACTTGAAAGGTCGAAAGAGAACTGGGAGAGCTTTAAGAAGCTATGCTGCTGGAGGAGAGAAGAGCTTCAGGAAAGATCAGACTTTCCAGGCTGTCAAAAGAACAAATAGGCCTTTTTTTTTTTTTAAGAGTCTATTATATTTGGTAGCTAGGATGTTTATTAAATTTTGGTCTAAGCCTTCAAATGCCAAAAATTCAAGGACCTTTGAGAGATACTTACAAGTATTTTGAAGTCAAACAGTTATATAATTGTTTTGATGCTATATGGTTATTCTATCTTTTTTTTTTTTTTGGAATAGCAGTGATTGAGTCACTTGAATGGTACAGTTTCAAAATTTATAATCTTAAATTCAGAGATGACTTTTGATAAAATTTAGATATTTTCTTCTAGGCCTTTTTTAAGATTATTTTTTCTCACTTAAATGATAAAAGGCATTTCTTAACATTAAATATTCTTTGAAGCATGATTATTAATTATGTTCAGTATCTACTGTTTGTATGTATCATAATTTATTTAAGTATTTTTCCATTTATATTAACACTTTCTTGCTATTTATAATGTTAAGAATATCTTTGTAGATCTCTTCTCAATTTTATTTTATTTTTTTAAATTGAGTTTATTCGAGTAACATTGGTTAATACAATTATATAATTTTCAGGTGTACATTATACTTTAACATCTGTATATTCTCAATTTTCAAGCAAATTTTTCAAGCAAATGTGGTGTTAAATTGGTTGTTACATAAAAACCTTGGAATAATTGTGAGTTGTTTTGTATTTTCAGATCATAAGTATGTGTATGGGTAGATGGTTGGATAGATGGATGGATGGATGGATAGATGGTTGGATAGGTGCATAGGTAGAAAGATAATGCTCTTTTCATTTACATTTTTTTTTCTCAGGAATTCTTCATTGCTTTGCGTCTTGTGGCATGCGCTCAGAATGGATTGGAGGTTTCACTGAGTAGCTTGAACTTGGCTGTTCCTCCACCAAGATTTGTAAGAAATGCTTTAAAATTTGAATTGTGTTTAATTCAAAATAAATGATACTGCATGATTTAAAAATTAAAGTTACTATATTTAAAAAATTCCACCTACCCCTATCACCCAGCTACCTAATTTTCTTCCTTAACGGCTACTTCTCTTATTAGTTTCTTGTGTGTCCTTCCAGAGTTATTATATGTATATATAAAGAAATATATATACCTATTTCCTCATTTTATATTAATTATAGCATATTCTACACATGATTCTATACTTTATTTTAATAACTTAAATTGATTTGGAGATCTTTACATATCATTATATAACAGCTTCTTTATTCTTTTTAATAGCTGCTTACTATTTCCTTCCTTCTATTTACCATAATTCATTTAATTTCCTATTAATAGGCTTTTAGATTGTTTCTAGTCTTTTATTTTTAAAAATGCTGTAATGGATAATAACCTTGAATATATGTCATTTTGCATGTACAGAAATTATTTATATATGTAAATTCTCAGAAGTGGAGTTGCTGTTTCAAAAGTTTGTGCGTTTGTAATTTTAACATGTAATACCAACTTGTCTTTCGTAGTGGTTGTATTAGTTCACACTCCTACCAACAATTGGTTGAGTGCATTTTTGCTATCATACTGTTGTCGGACTTTTGGATCCTTGTCATTTTTGATCAGTGACAAATGGAATGTAACTAGTTTTATTTGTCCTGTTGGTTTTATGGAATAAGGTTAAATAGTTTTTCTCATGCTTATGCTTCATTTACACTTCCTTTATGTGAAATGTCTGTGTAGAGCCTTTGTTTATTTTTCTTGGATTTCTAGTCTTTTTTCTAATTCAATTCTAGAGGCTCTTTGTATATTAGGAAAAGAGCTGTTTGTCTATATGAGTTGAAAGTGTTTTTTTCCAGTTTGTCATTTATCTTTTGATTTTGTGATTTTTTTTTCCCATAAAGAAATCACCATTTTTTATGTTGGGAAGAAGTCATCAGTAACAGGGCCATAAATATTTTTGTTATATTTAGATATCTTTATCTCAGTTGTAATAGGTTTCTTCATATATGTTTTCTACTTATATATTTTAGTTAGTGCTCCACAATAATTTATGCAGCTAAGTCAGCTAACTGAATTTTTGTTTCATTTGTACTTAGACGAAGGTCTAATAGAATTAATGTAAAATAGTTAATGTAGAGTAGCATCCTGTGTTCATTGAGATCCAAAATTTTGTATGAATGCATTTAAATCCAAAGACCACTTTTTCTTTATTGTTTATTGATGTTAGGATTTCAGCACTTGATGTTCTATATTTTCCTTTTTAGCATGATACCAGTAGTCCCTTGCTAATCAGTGGAACCTCTGCAGCTGAGCTCCCATGGGCTGTAAAAGTAAGTAAACTTCCTATTTTCTCCTTGACTCTGTTTTGCTTCAACATGATCCTCTCTCCCTACTTTCAAGATATATTATAATCTGTACTAGACTGTCATTTTTCACCATTGGGAAAATACTGGTATTAGAAATCTTTGGAGGCATCTTATAGCTCTGTCAATCATTTTGTGACAATATTGGCTTAATTTCATTTCTGTTATATTGTAAGCTAAGAATAATTGATGTCATATCCTGTATTAACTAAAATATTTGATGAATAGACAGTTTACCCCACTGGTATTATTTCTTGCTTAAAAATTCTAGTTAAATAGATATTCTCTTTATGGATCTAAAATAAATATTTATGAAATCTTTTATGAAATGGATATTTTGCTTTATAGTTATTTTGAGATACCCCACTGGTTATAGCTATCTTACCTGATTTTTTAAATTATAATTTTAAATAGAATTATAATTTAGCATATCAAAAGACCTTTAATAAATGTGTACAGTTTTGTCAGAAAGCCATTTTGGTTTTTTTGTCTCTGTATGCTATGTGCTCTTAATTAATTTTAAAAAGTGTAGGGATTTAGCCTTGACTGGGCAAATCATAAACAATAGTTTTTTGTACATAAGTAACTTTTCAGGATTTTAGGAAATTCTTATTATTGATAAGAAAAAGAATTCTTGCTTTGAAGGGGAAAATATGCGAAACTTGATATTATTCCTATGATAGTGATTTTCTTTCTAAAATTTGTTTTGAGTTTGAAATGTGATAGAATGTCAGACTGGTTATGTTATAAAAATTACTTCGTTGGTATGGATCTGTTTAAGTGAGAGGGTTCAGCTAAGATGTTCTTCTCAAAACCCTTCTGTCACCGAAATCTTTTGATTCTAACCTAACAGTAGAAAAGCAAAGATAGTGTTCCAGGTACAGAAGGAATAGAGGGGATATTGAACTCTTGAGTAGAGTAACTTAAATTATTATTTACTAAATTTTAATAAACATGAAAATGCTTTTTAGATGAGAGTTAGAAAAATATGTTGTCTGTTCTTTGGGGGCTTAATTTTTAACTACAGTTAAATCTAAATCCTCTTCACCATTATTTTAACTTGTGATCTTTTTTATATTATAGTCTGAAGATAAGGCCACGTATGATGCAATTTTTGATAGTTTAAGCCCAGTAAATGGATTTCTGTCAGGTGATAAAGTGAAACCAGTGTTGCTCAACTCTAAGTTACCTGTGGATATCCTTGGAAGAGTAAGATATTATTATAATCTAAATGTACTTTTTATGTGTTTTAATTTGGTATCTACTAGGAACACTTATAACTCATTGTTAAAAAATGTTAAGATCTTATTTTGAAGTTGTGTTATTACAGAATTTTTTGTGTTCTGACAACATGTAAAATCACTGCTAATTTATTTCTTTATTTGATTAATCCATTTTAAATAATAGTATTTGAAATAAGCTATATCTATAAGCCGCTTAAGTAGGTCCTGTTTTTCTTTGCATATATGCTCTGGCTTCCCAATTCCTTGATTTGATTTCCAGAGACCATCAGTATTTTACATTTGCCACCTACATCATGGCTTTATCATGGGACCTTGTCATAAGGAATAGTTTCATTTCTGAAATTATAAATTCTCTCTAAATAGAACTTCCTCTTTCTAGATCTCTTTCGTAGATAATTGCAAGACTATTTGCAATTGTTTGACTTCATCAAGACTTTTAAATATCAGATTTCTTTCTTTCTCCATCTTTTGAATTTGCTTCTTTCTTTATCCAACTTGGGTTTTTGTGGTCCACAGTTTCATGTTGGTATTTTTAGCTTCCTTTACCATGTTTTCTAAATTCTTTCCTGCCTGGTGATAATCCAGCTTTGCATGAAGCTAATTAACTACCTTCTCTATGGTTGCATATAGACTACTGAGAAAGTCTGATAAAGATTAGTATCATCATAATTTCATGATTACCAGCTTCAGCGGGGCTTCCCTTACTGCCAGCCATTCTTGTGCTGTTTCCATAGTGATTCCTCCCTGCCACTCTTCTTATGTCAAGCCTTATCTACTCTCATTAAATCTCCAGCCCTTTCTTTAATCCCTTGCTCAGTCAGATGATGTAGGGTCAAATCCTGGCTGCACCACTTTTTAGCTGCGTGACCTTGGACAAATAATTATAAAACCGTGTTTCAGTTTTTGATCTTTAAAATGAGTGTGATTCCCAGTTTATAGGGTTGTAAGGATTAAATGTGATAATGTATGGAAAGTACTTAGCACAGTGCTTGGTACATACTCTTTGAATGCTTAGCTGCCATGGTAATAACAACTACCAGCACTCCGCCAGCAGTAGTACTACTGAGTCAGTGTTGTAGAAAAGTTCGGTGCTCAATAAATATTAATTTAAAAGTCATTTTCTAGTATTGTTTCCCACTAATCATTTCTTTTCTGTGTGGTCAGTATGAAATTTCTAAGCTATAAATATAATCCTCGTATTTTTTTTTTTACTTAAAATGTCTCATTACTTAGAAGCCTCCCATTGCATATAGGATAAAGTCCAAACTCCTTTCAAGGCATTTAATGACCAGGCACTTGCTTATCTCCATTCTTGTCTCTCACCAGCACAATTTCTCACCCTGCCCCAAGTAAGATTTTGCTGAATGACTTAAATATCTTTAAGTATATAACATAGTTTTATAGCTGGTCTAAAGCTATGGAATTTACTCTAGATTTAAACCACATCTACCAGGGCTTTTGTCAGCCTTAGCCATTATTAGCTAGTTAATGATTCATAATACAGTATTCATTTGAGATTATATAGTGTAGGGAAAACAATAATGGACTTATTTGGAAGTCTTCACATTGAAAACTGGGTAAGTTGCATGATCCTAGATGAATCATGTAGCCTCATTTCTAAAGCAAAGTTGATACTACCATGAAGAGTTGTTGCATGAATTAACTGAGATAATGTTTGTGAAAATGCATTGTAGTTATCTAAAGTATTGTGTATGTAATTGTTTTCTTACTTGAGATGAAGAAAAGAAAACTTTTAAAGGTTTGTAAAGGATACTTGGCATTAAGATACTTGACTTTAAGAATTATTACTTTTTACAGTAATATTAATATGGCATATAATAGTGATATAATAAAATGAGCATAATTAAAATTTCTCAGAGAAATAGATATTACAATGATTAGGTAAAACTTGTTCTCACATATATATTTGGTGTTTACATGTAGCAAATGAAATGGAAGAACAGTAATCTTCCTCAATTCTTTTCTTTTTAAGGTTTGGGAGTTGAGTGATATTGATCATGATGGAATGCTCGACAGAGATGAATTTGCAGTTGTAAGTAACCTAATGCTCTTAAAATCTTCAACATCTTAATGGTTTGCTCACGTGAAAACTTCACCTTTTAGTTCATCCTTTGAGGAAAACTATATTTCCCTAAGATAGTTGTTATGAATATTTTTTCCTAGAATTTATAGCTAGTCAATAAATATTTTTAAACAAATGGATAATAAATGATGCATATTTTTGTCATCTTCATTTATTTGACTTTAAGGTCCATACAAATATATGCTTTGGATATGCAGTGTAATGTGATGCTGAGTAGTATTATCTTTTGTATCCCAACTTTACCAAACATCTCAGTACCTGCTTCTGCTATGGAATAATTTTATCTCAAATATACCCCCAAATTTTCACATTTATTTCATTAAAGGAAAACGTGGATAACACTTAGTTTCACTTTATGTAGGCAGAGAAAGTTTTGATATCTTATCTGAGGACATTACTCTTAGTAATTGGATAGTCAATTCCAAATAGAGTTGTATTAATCTCTTCCTTAAGGGTGGGTTAAATTCTACTGTGAACTCATTATTGGTAAATCCCCCTTTTAATCTCTTATTTGGAAATTAGTCTGTTCAGATTTTCTCTTTATTTTTCTAAGTAATTATCCATTTCTTTGACTTTCAAATTTGTTACCTCAGATTTATTTGCATTATTTTTAAAATCTCTTCTTGGTTTGTGGTTATAGTCCTTTATTCATCCCAAATCTTATGTGTTTTATGCTTCTTCTCATTTTTTTGTTGTTGTTGTTCAATTGGATTTTATCTAGCTTATCGCTCATTTAAAAGCATATTTTGGATTTATTTATCCTTTCTATTATGTTCTTACTTTATTCTTTTCAGCTTTTATCTTCTGTCTTCCTAGTTCCTTTTGATTTACTTATTTTTATTTCTGAAGGTGAATACTAAGTCCTTTTATTTTTTATTATCTTTAATATTCAAAGCATTTAAGGACATATTTTCTCGACAGGTTTGGCTAAATTTCATAGATATTGGTACAAAATATTCTCTTTTTCAATAGTTTTTAGATAATTTTTAATTTTCTTTGATCATCTGTTTAGGAATATATTTTCTAATTTCAAAGTAGTTAAGTTTAAAAATTTTTGTTAGCTTTGCCTATACTTTCATCTTGATTAGATTATGACTAGAGAAATGTGGCTTTGAAATCTCTACTTTAAAAAATTTGTTAAGCTTTTCTTTGTTGCCAAGTTCATGACCTATTTTTACATATGTTCTCTGGTTGTCAACATTTCTGTTCAGGAGATTTTAGACTTCTATAAATCTATTATATTGGTTTTATTATGTTTCAGTTTCTCTTTGTTCTTTTTTTGCTTTTGCATAAATTTTATTCTTTTTATATCCCAAGAGCCAAATGAAATAGGCAAAATACATATTATCACATTTGAAAAAAATATATAAAAATAGAAAGTTAAAGTGACTTGAGTTGATGGCCCTATGTCCCTAGTCTTTTTAGTATTAATTTGGGTGATAGTTGGGAAATGGCAGGGGATACCCCCTCACAATGATGACAAAAGTTATCCTAGTTATAGCTCAAGGGTTGAATCTATTATCCAAATGTTTGTGGGATGCTTTGGGGAAAGGTGATGTATCCAAGAAATTTGGATAATGATGCACTTTGAAATACCACCAAACTATTCTATATTAGCTTCTTATAAATGGTTTTCATGTTAAGAATATTGGTACAAAATATTTGTACCAATTGGTAGGATGTGCAGAGGGATTTTTTCTTCTATAAAAACAAAAGTTAAAAATTTCAAAGGAGCATTTGTATTAGCATAGTTAGGATAGGTGGAAAATAGTGTTATTCTCATTTGATCAACAATAGTATATGCTAAGTTAAGGGAATAAAAACAGTTTACATTATATACCCTGAAGCCTCCTAGGCAACTTACTCTTAAAAAAAATTAAAATGAACCTTTATTAAAATAATTTGAGAATGAATACCATGTTTGTATTCATATTGAGATTGCTACTTTAAGATAGTGAACACCGTGTACCTTCCCTATATTTCCTAATTTTAACCAGTTTTCCACATAATTTCTCTTTATGTGCTTTCCTCAGAAATTCTTTTCAATTTTATCATGCTTAGTGCCTTTAATTTTGAATTCCAGCTTGTATGATGTTAATACTGCTTCTGGTTTTCTATTTGGATTACCTAATATTTCTTATGTTTAAAATGTATCTCTTGAAAGTGGCACATTCCTGTTTAAATTTATACCTAATTTGACTTTTTGTGTGTCTCTTAAAATGACATATATTTATTTTATTCCCCCACCTTATCTATTTATTTTACATTATTATTTTCTCTTTTAAAATGTTTCTTATTATTGTGAGTTATCAAGTTGTGGTTAATTCATTTTGCCCCTCTTATTAATGTAGAAATTCTATTATAATGTTTGTTCCATTAAAGGTTAATACACTTTTCCTTGTATTTATCATACTTATTTCTCCAGTATTTGAGAATAAAATTGTTTACCCTGGCTTTAATAAAATGAGACCTTTACATTATTTTCACTTCTTTCCTTTTTACTTTATAACTCCAGAAGATTTTAAAACATTTTTTGTAACTAAAATTCTAGATTTTACTCAGTTAATTTAGTTCTTTTGGTTCTAGCATTTTCCTTGTAGTTTTGTGTATATTAATAGTCTCACTAGCATTCTTTTGGGTAGACTTTACCCAATGTATCTTATTCCATCTTTTTTACTTTAATGAGTGGGGCAATGTAGTCATTACTATTTTTAAAATTATAATTACTACAACATAGCCAGTGTAACTTAAACTGCAAGTTCTTGATTTTTATTTTTACTTATGAGCATCAATTTCTTTAAAAACTGAATTTTTAAGAGTTAATCTTATTCTTTGAAAATAGAAGTAATGTTTAAAATACTCTTGTAACAGTGTAATAACTAAACTCTGAGCATTTTAAATTATCTTCCCAAATAATGTAAAGATAATGTACTTAACCATATGATTAGTTTCTGTATACTATGATAATTTATATTCTGCTGGTTTTCTGGCTTATCAAAGTATGGCCATTTTCTCATAGTATACTATTTTACTAATTAATCAAAACTGGATTGAACATGAAAATATATGTTCAAGACTTACCTCTAAAATTCTTATTCATTTCCTTTTGGATTAAACGGTGTTTTTTTGTGTGTTTTAAAGACCCATTTTGTACTTTCTGTTTATTTTTTGAATTGGAATAAATGAAAATGAAGTTAATGAGAGATCCCATCTTGGTTTATTAAATTATGATATGGATTTTTTTTAAGAATAATTACTTATTTCACTAATGAACCCAAACTTGATTAGACCTAAATCTTTATGTTTGAGACTTACCATTAAAATTCTTATTCAGTTTTTTTCTTTATTTTTATAACATAAATGGGAGTTTTGGTTGGTTTATTTTTTTAATTGGAATAAATGAAGTTAGTGAGAGATTTGAACTTGTATAACTCTTGTGCCATATGAACCTTTAATGAATGGTCCTCGTTTTTTTTTAAATGTAAACTTTTTGTGTATTCTCTAAAATCTAGTGAATTAATTAAAAATCCAGAATTTTTAGTTTAGTTTTTTTTTTTTTTTTAAACTGAATTTGTGAAGATCATGCCTTGGCATACCTTGGGTGTTCTGGCCACAACTTAAATGACTTTCGAGAGGGATGTGTATGTCTGTACACACACAAAAATAAAGTGGATTTTGAAAGTAATTTCCATGTCCTCGAATATTTTTAAAATCTATTAGTATTACCAGTATTCTATTTGCCCATTGATGAATTGTATGACTAGAGTATAAGACATCGAAAATACATCTTTCCGAATTTTACTTCTGACTCATTTAGCTTAGTAGAAAGTCTCTGACAGGGCATTACAGGGATATTTTGCAGAAGGGCCAAATTTTCTTTTCTGGTGTCAATTTAAAACTCAAAATGTATATAAAATTATGGTATTGGTATTGAACCAAGGGAATTGACTAATAATTTTAAAGTTTATCATTCCTTTTGTTGAGTCCTGTTCTGTGAAATAGTTCTGTTTTATTGAGGCTTGAAACTACTACTTTTAAACTTAAGCGAAGGCCACTAAATCTAATAATTTAGTATTTGATAAATGAGCTTATGCTCATGCTTTTTCATAGATTTTTAGAGTTGGACAAGTTCCTATAAATTAGCTTCTCTAAGCAGCACAGTTAGTGATAACCAGGGCTGAACCTGGGCCTTCTTCTATATCATGATTTTTTTTAAGTTAATTTAAAATTTTGGAATAATTTTTAATTAACAAAAGTAAATTTACAGAGGTAGTGCAGAGAGTTCCCCAATACTCCTCACCCACATTCCCCTAATAGTAACATACTGCATTACCATGGTACATTTGTCAAAACTAAGAAATCAACATTGGCACATTACTGTTAATAAAACTCCAGACTTTATTTGGGTTTTTCCTTTTTATCCCAGGAGCCAGTCTAAGCTACCACATTTTATTTAATTGCCATGTCTCAGCTTCTCTGGATAGTGTCTCAGTATTGTGCTTTTTTTCTGTGACTCTAGCATTATATAGGAGTACTGGCTAGTTATCCTGTAGACTGTCTCCTAGTGTAGGTTGTCTGATGTTTTTCTCATGATTAGACTAGGGGTATGGGTTTTTGGAAAGAATACCACAGACGTGAAATGACTTTCTTATCACATTTATCAGGAATGCGGAGCACTACATGAAGCCTTTATGCCATCACTGGTGATGTTAATCTTCGTCACTTGATTAAAGTGGCATTTGTCAGGTTTCTCTACCATAAAGTTACCATTTTCCCCTTTTCCCACTCTATAGTTTAAAGAGGTAGCCTTATGATCTTATTACTTTGCATTCTGTCTTCATACCTATCTCCTTTTTACATTCTTATTAAGTCTTAAATTTTTCTGTCAGGTAAGTTTTTAGACTGAAAGTGGTCTAAATTTTTGTAAATAGCATTTGTTGGGTCCTCATTATTATGAGGAGTTTTTTGGAACTTGGAAATTTATAAAGGACCTGCACTTGTCTATATTAGCATGTTCATGTATCGAAATTAACTTTTTACATGCTTGCTACTTTTATTGGGTTATAAAAGTGAGAACTCTTCACTTTTGTATTTCTAGTGCCTAACACAATGCCTAGTAGCTAGCAATTTCTCAGTAACGTTTTGTTGAACTAAAATGATGAAGGAAACTTGGATTAACTTGAAAAACATAAGAAATGCCCAATGTTTCATCCTAGATTGCTATTTTAAGAAATTATAACTGACAGTTTAATTGATTGACTAGACCAGTGAGCATATGAGCATGGTGTATCATTTGATTTAGTTGCTTTATTTGTTTTGATGGCAGATTTTGATTAGGACAAAGTACAATATTATAAGAAAACAAAATCATAACCCAGCAGTGTACTATTTGCTTTCTCTGTTTTATTTGTTGGTAACATTTCTGACTTCAGTTTTGTCAGGGAAACTATTTTCAAAGCAACACTGAATTAGTAATATAGTATTTTTTTAACTTTCAGAAAATGTGTTGTCTGTTGGCAACAGATGGCTGACATTGCTTTTTTTGTTTCTAGTGTCCACTTTTCCAGGAAATGACTCCCATCTGCAGCAAGAGGGATGCTGACCTTTAATGTGCATGTTAGTCACTTCTTTAGTTCAGTGCCAATCTAATAATATTACATATAATGTGAATTTGGTCGAAAGGTTGTGCTAGCCAGATTTTTTTTTTTTCTGAAGTTTTAACCTTTGGAAATAGAAAGTTTGTAAAACTGAAATTGAGTTCTTTAGGTTGACTAGTAAATGGAGAAAGGAAAATTCTTGGTTGGGTTAAATTGTTTAATGTGGTACCAGGACCAACAGCATCGACATCACCTGCAGAACTTCTCAGAAATGCAAAATCTTGGGCCTAATTCCAGATTTACTGAATCTAGAATTCTGAGAGCGGGACCCAAAAATCTGTGCTTAATCAAACTGTCCTGGTAATTCTGATGCCTACTACAATTTGGATACCAGTGGGTTAAAAGTTAGTTTTATTGTTTGTAGAGGAGAGCATGGCATAATAGAATTGTATGTATACTCCTAATAAAGCTGATCAAATCTGGAAAAAAGAGCTCTGTAGCCAGAAGATCTTGGTTTGAACCTTACTCTATCACTTCCTAAAAATATATCAGACAAATTACTTAGCATCTCTTAGCCTTAGTTTCTTTTATTTTAAAATGATATTAGTAATCACAGAAATCATGGATCAGTGTTATTGGATTAGGTGCTCAATAAATACTGATTTGAAAGCCCCAGAAAACTTAAGTTAGAATTAGAAGCTAACTTCTTTTTGGGGAGAATTGTCATTTTTAATGAAAGGAAAAAATTAAGAAATTTTCAAGTTTCTTTCCAGTTGCTGTTGGAATCTTTCTGGAGGTTCCAATTCGCTTTTAGTAATTTCATGTGCTTGAAGATAGTCATAGAAAATTTTCATCTTTTGAAAGTCTTTAAGGTTCCTTGAATTCAAAATGGAAGGGATATCCTAGGGCAGTCTATATTTTTTTATTTATCCTTCTAGAATTTCTAAATGCAAATATAAACAAGTATGAATAATTATTATTCCCTTACCACAGAAGATAATACAGTATACACACTGTTATAGACACTGTTCAACACCGTACTTTTTCATGTTTAACAGTGTATGTTGGATATCTTTTTATAGAGAGAGCTCCATGATTCTTTTTTTTTTCTTTTCAGTCAACTTTATTGAGGACTGTTTTATATACAACGAACTGCATTTAATTTAAATATATAATTTGATGAGCTTTATGATTGTATATATCTGTGTAAGTACCACCACAGTTAAGATACAGAATGTTTCCCTTTTTTCATAATATTTCATCATATGGATCTACCATAATTTTTAAACTAGTCTTCTGTTGATGAGCACTTGACTGCTGATGCAAGTAATTCTGTAATTAATAACCTTTTTCATACAGTGTTTCCTATGTGGGCAGGTAAATCTGAGGTTAGATTTCTAGATGGGGGATTGCTAAGCCAAAGGGGAAATAAATAAATTTGGTAGATGTTGCCAGTTTGCCCTTATTAGAGTTGGTACAAGTTTGAGCTCCCACTAGCAGTGTATGAAAGTACCTGTTTGCTCCATCTAGCTGACAAAGTATGTTATGAAACTTTGGATTTTTGCCAATTAGGTGGAAATGGAATTTTAATTTAGTTTTAACTTGTAGTTTTCTTGTGAGCAAAAGTGAACATATTTTTGTATGTTAAGAATAGGCCCTTTGTAGTATTTACTTTTCTGTAAAATATCTGTTCATATTCTTTGCCCATTTTCCTATTGGATTTGGTTTTTCTTCAGTTAATTTATAGGAACTCTTTATATAAAATTAGGGAGATTAGCTCTTTCTTTGCAAATATTTTTTCCCAGGTGGTTTGCTTTTAACATTGCAAGAACTTTAGTTGAAGGGTACATTTTTGCTACTCAGACTATCTTCCTAAAAGTTGCTTAACTTTGATTTTTTTTTCTTTTCTTCTTTCTTCCTTTTATCTCTCCCTTTTTTCTTTCTCCTTTCCTTCCCAGCCTAATTTTTTTTAAAAAAGAGATTTGAGACAGTTTGAACAAAGTTGAGTAATAATCAATTTAATCGGTAGATGTCGTTAAATATATTTTAATATATATGACCCTGGTTCTTCTATTTTGAAGGCTATGTTTTTGGTATACTGCGCATTGGAGAAAGAACCTGTGCCAATGTCCTTGCCTCCAGCCTTGGTGCCACCTTCTAAGAGGAAAATGGTCAGTATATCAGGCTCTATGCAGTTGATCCCCACTTCAGCATCAGCTAAGGAATCTTACCACTTCTTATCACCTATATGCATTTTACCTACCAAAGCATCGTTAAGACAGGTATAGATTTATCAGTGTTAAGGCACTATTTTTTAAAAACAAGTGCATGGCATTTAACAGTTGATTGCTTGATGTAGAAAAAGGAACAATCAAAGGGATCAAAGATTTATTTAGAGCTTCCTCTGGTTGAACCTGCATAATGGGATATCTCAGAAAACATAATCCTTCTGCATTTGGCTTTTCTTAGGTCATATGGATGTTTCATTGGCTTTGCCTTGATCTATCTCAAATTAAATTTGGAGGTAGCTGATAGCCCATGCTAATCTGGCATCCTTGCTCTGGCATAATTAATAGATGTTTTTGTTTGTTTAATCTCTAGTTAACTCTTGATTCTTTGGGTTCAAGTTATCCAATTTTGGGTTTTCCAAGGACCTTATTTTCTTCCAACCTGCTTCTTGTCAGGTTGAATAAAGGAAAATAATGATAGGATATGCAAATCAGCCAGCTTGGCTACAATTAACAATGCTGAATGAAACTATAAAAAATGAAGATTGAGAATTATCTGAATATTTTATACAGACTCCCAGTTACCTATGTTAATGTGGTCATTCGTAAGTCAAGAGTTAACTGTGCTTGAATTTACTCATTACTTAAAAATAAAAGAGTAAAATGGGCATCTATAAATAATCTCTACTGACCTATATTTTTCTTCTGTAATTTTGTCTTCACCATAGCGTTTTGATTAGAGTGTGATGGACGTGATACACTGTTGCCATAGTTAGTAGTTAGTGGGGGTAGAATTGCTCAGAATTTGTGACAGATACTGTCAGGGGTTAAAAGAGTGACACTTCAAAGTTTGTTTCATTTTGGCAGAAATTCTATATATACATACTTTTTTTTCCTGTAGTGGGTTGTATCGCCTGCAGAAAAGGCTAAGTATGATGAAATCTTCCTGAAAACTGATAAAGATATGGATGGATTTGTATCTGGACTGGAAGTTCGTGAAATCTTCCTAAAGACAGGTTTACCTTCTACCTTACTAGCCCATATTTGGTAAGACTTTATTTAAATTGGTTTTAAAAACACATATAGTTTTGTATCAAATCTAGTTTTGTATAATCTTATTAAAGGCATTTGTAAATAGGACAGTTTTTTCCAGAATTCTTTATAGAGAAAATTTAAAACTGAAGATTTCTTCTGGGTAACAGAGAGAGCTTGAGAATGGGTTACCTGAAGTTTTATAAGATTAACAGTGTCAGTTAATTGTTATTAGAATATTAAAATGCAGCATCAATTTATATCAGTTCATTAAAGGTAAATTTTTAAGGGATAATCCAAAATATGAAATTTAAACAATATAAAAAAACAGTGTCTTCAAGGCATACTTTTATAATTCTGTAGAGTATATGAATACCTTTTTACCTTTACATAGGAATAACACACTTGGTCCTTTAAAAAGACAAACCTTGTATTTCAAGTGAATTTCACATTAAATGAGATAACCTATATGAAAATGCTTTATAGTGTGCCTGCTGCCAATCCACAGGACTATACCAGAGGTTGTCTTGAGGTTTTTCAAGGGGAAGCAAAAATTAGTAGTGGAACTATATAGTTGGAAAGAGAAACTTAGAAAAGAACAAAGGGGAACAGTATATCTGCCTTAAAAGGAAAAGATTCTCCCAGACCAGGAAAGATTATATGTATAACTAATAATAGCTGCCACTTTTGAGTGCCTTGGCTAGGTACCATGCTCAGTAAATGGCAGCTCTCGTGGGTGTGGCATCATGCTCACACTTTTGATGTACTTTGTCTTTAATTCACAGTAACCTTACAAAATGTCTGTTATCTCTGCTTTCTAGATGAAGAAAATAAAGCTTGGAGAGTTAAAAAATTTGACTAAAATCCCAAAAATAATAAGAGAAAAGCTGGAATCCAAGGATTCTTGACACAATAATCTATAGTCTTTTCATCAGGCCATATTGGCTTTCAATGAATCAAACAAATCAGGACTTCAGAAGCTAAGCTTACGGGGTGGGGGGAGGGAAAAAGAAGATAGAATTGAACATTTGTTGTTTGTCTTCAAGTGATTTTGTAAAGCTTTCCAGATTGCTGCCTTTTCTTCTCATGTGATCTCCATTTGCAGCTGTTGTTTCTGCTTTGACTTGATGATCTTTATATCCTCCTACTCTATGAGTTGCAGGAAGGAAACTGACAGGGAAATTTTTGCTTGGTTTAAAATTATTATAATGTCACTAATGAACCAAATTTGTTGAAACTTAGGTTTCACTTTTTACATTTTTTAATGTTGAAAATGTTGGGAGTAGGGAGTATTGGGATTCTTTGGCCCATCACAACTTCTGCTCAGCAGTGGTTCTTGAAATTGGTAAGAATGCAAAAAACAAATCCTGATTAGAGGCACCTGCTCAGCACCAGAGTGAGCATCCCCCAGCCCCCATCTATTGTTTTAGCTGGTCTCTTGCTTCTAAAGTTTGAGTTTTGGAGAGGCCACAAGTTGCTATGACTTTCTTTTGTTAATTCAACTGATTATTTTCAAAAAGCTACATAATCATATTACTTTTCACTTGAATTTTTAGAATGCTAGTTGTGGCATTTTATATACTGTTCATTTTGTTTTATTTGTACAGGGCATTGTGTGACACAAAGGACTGTGGGAAGCTTTCAAAGGATCAGTTTGCCTTGGCTTTTCACTTAATCAATCAAAAGTTAAGAAAGGGCATTGACCCTCCTCACATTCTTACTCCTGAGATGATTCCACCATCAGACAGGACTAATTTACAGAAGGTAAGACAAAGTAAAAGAAAACCTGAGTGCATTAACAGAAAGAAACAAGTGCCCTGTCAGAAAACAGACTCGATTTGGACAGAATAGTAGAGAAAATGTATGTGGCTAGAAACAGAACAGTATACTGTTTGTAGTTTAGTTTGTGGCTATAAATATGCTTGGATGCCTCATATGACATCCTTGGGCTGCAGCTTGTTTATCCCATCATTCATTACATGTATGGCAGCCATATTTTCCAGTCTCAAAATTGAAAAAATATGGTCTTAATTTTTCCCTCCTGGATTTGTGGATTATTTTCTATATATAGGATATAAAATTTAAATTAAATGTCTAAGAATTAAATTATGTTTCATTTGATGATTCACTCTTACAGAAAATAATACAAAAAGCAAAATCTAAGAGATTATGATTGTTTGATATGAATTTTAAATTTAAAAAAAAAACAAGAAAACATTGTATTGAGGAGAAATCTTTATGTTTTTTACCGTGTAGATGACCTGTTCCTGAGCGTATGGACACATTTCATACCTATATAGCTAGAAACAGGTTTTGCTACTTTCAGTTTCTAGCCAGCAGCAGAAATTTTTAAAGCTACATTGTTTGTCATGTTGTGCCTTGATTTTTATCTCCTCATCTAGAAACCCTTCCTAATATATAGTACATGTACAATATCTTGGCCTTAATCGATCTTTAAAAGCACTTGCATACTCTCGTGGCTATTTGCTATTAAAAATACATACTCTGTACTTTTAAATCTCTTGTGACCTGTAAAATAACCATTGCTGTGGTGATTCTATATATCTTATCTATCTATCTCTCTATCTATCTATCTATCTAATCTGAGGAAAGTGCTCAATAAAATGTCAATGGAATATTTTGGTTTTGCATTAATTTTGTCACTTATTTTCAAAAATCCCATTTTTAAGAAACTTAAAAGGATTTTTTTTTCTAAGTCAATGGACATTTATAGCCATCAAGTACAGAAGTTACATATAAGTGTTTTTATCCTTATTTTTAAATAAAATAAATGTTCAATGAACTCTTTTGTGAGTTTTTCTCAGGGAGCATTTTGTGAATTTTTTTTGAGATTTCTTGTGATGTAGGACATGAGTTCGTTCCCTAAGTTGTAGGGAAAGCTAAAAGTGATGCCACCCAGAAAGATAAAGATTACAAATCTGTGTTCATGTCCTTTGCTATACAGCTATATTATTGAGTGCTGTGTTCTTTTACCTATGTAGACTGTTTTTTTCCCTTGCTAATTAATCTCTCACCAAAACAAATTACAAATATGACAGCTTTCTAAAGCAAATTATCTTTGTTCATTGATGTCTCTGTGACATTAATAGATACTTAAAGTTGTATCTGCTCTACATAGTTTTTAATATAATAGATTTGTCTGAAATCTTGTCACTAGATCACAGACACACTTTATGTCAGATATCAGTACTGTTCATTAAATTGGGATTTTATCACTGTTGTCTTAATTTTAACTTTAAAAATTAAAATTAGCATTTGTTTTGTCTTTCAATAATCTTTTTATAATCTGATTTTTTTAGAACTGCATTTTTTTTGCATCTTTGACTAATCCTTTTTTGAATGTTGCTTTCCTTTCTGTGTTTTTTCTAGTTTGGACTATTTTTTCCATTCTGCAGCACTCTGCTTTTCGCCTTTCTTGTACTTTCAGTTTCTTAACTACTCTCTCAAGGTTAGAGCTTTATTTTTCACCTTTTTAGCATTACAAGATACATTTTGAAATTAGAGGGTTTTTTATGCAGCTAAGTTGATGCAGAGAAAATACCTAAACAGCATGCTTTTGTCACATGTCTGTCACTTGGTCTGTGTGCATTTTAACTTGCCTTCCCTAGGCTCTTCAATCCACTTCAAATCATCAAGGTGGAGTTGTTGTGTAATGCACAAAACAGAGTGAGAGAAAATATTTTGAAAGAAGGGGACATGCTGCTACATTTTTCTTCATACCCCCCTTCTTATACTTTACATACTGTTAGCTGAATTTTTTCCATACTTCCTGGTTGCATGTCATTATATTGCTTTAGTGTTGCAGTTTAATTTTTGTGTCAGCAATAGAGTGACAAACTATATACCAACTACAGTACTAATCTTCCTTTTGAGGTCATCTTGTGGTATCACCCTATAACTTGTTTGAAGTTAAACTTGTCTGTCTCACTCTTCTTATTTGATAATACCTTTAGTAGTGAATGACTGTCAAATATGAGTCACTGTTTTTGAATTACAGTGACAGAAGAGGTGTGGAAGTCATGAGTTCTTGTTATGCTTACACCTCTGATAGCAAATTTCTCAGTAGCATTTAGGTGATATAAGTTACTCTTGGTGATAGAAGTGAGACCAGGTGCTAATTTTTCATTTTGTTCACCTCTCAGACTCTCTGGCCAGTCTTAGCTCATAAGTCACATTAAGACAGAGTTAGAATCCTAGTGAATACCGTCACGTTCAGAAATCCATTTTAAATTTTCTAATTTAGGATGCTAAGGGTTCGTATCAGTGAAGCACAGTAAAATAGTAAGAGGTATAGTTGATACAAATCTTTAATATAAAATTGAGAATAGCATTAATTGAGAATAGATGAGTTTCAGTAGTGATAGTCAAAAACAAAACATCTGAGGACTGATAATATAGTATAACATAAAGAAATATAGAAAGAGTTATTTGCCCAGTTTTATTACTATACCTATTTATTAAGTTGGCTTTTAGGGTAATGGTTTTGTTTACATAAATAAGCTTGATATGCAAATGCCAAAAGGCAAGGTGTGAAATAGCATTTGAATTTAATAAAAAATCTGATCAAACTATTATTAGCTGGTACCTATTGTTACCTATAAGCAAGTCATTAAATCTATTTCCTTAGCTCTCAAATAGAGTTAATAATATCTGCTCTTCCGACAACCTAGTTTTCAGATTAGTTTTTAGAATTGACTAATGGACTTGAAAGTGCTTAGTAAATTGTAAACCATCATGTAAATGTGAGGAGAATGGGAGATTGTGAACTTTTAGCTTTCTTCTGTTGTGCAAGTAGGTGACATACATTAAGTTCACAGCAACATGAGTAATAATACTAAATTTTCTGTTATGCTAATAAGGTCCTCAATATATCTTAGTTTTATATGTTCAGGCAGTAGTTATAATATTTCCTAATAATTATTGGTCTCTTATTTGTTAATCTGGTTGTAGCATTGGGTATTAGGTCAACTGTTTGAAAGAGCAGTTATCTTTTTGCCCTGACTTCAGCCAGCTGTATAAGCCATCAACAGTGTGATTCACAAAGGAGATTGAGCCAAGGTAGAAGCAACTCTTTAGGAGGCCATTCATCTTTTAGTGCATATTTTGTTGAGAAAGTTAATTATAAGAATAGCTTACATTTATAAAATATGAAGTTTGTGGAGTGACTTCACATATAACATTTATTTCATTTAATTTTTAAAGTGGGCGGGGTAGAGATTATTTATTTTCCAGTGAAGACCATGCAGCTAGTAAAATAGTAGACCCCAAAATAAATCCAGCTATATTTTCTAACTGCAAGTGCCATTCAGAGATCAATTTTAACTATCATTGAAAGAGAACCATATGTAAAGGATGCCATATATGATGAAGATAGTTTCATATTGGTGAGAATTGTATTTACTATGTAAAATGCCTAAGCAGTTGGTTTTATTTTAAATAGAGTAGACACTAAAAGTATTTAATGATAAGTAAATATTTGTTGAATTGCATAAAATCAATGACCATTATAATTCTAAGATTCAACAAAAATTTGTGTATTTACTCTGTGCCAAATGATACAAATAAATCACCCTCCATCTCCACAAGAAGTTTATATTTCAGGGTAATAATTAGTATAAATCTGATATTCGCTTTACTGCAAGATTCTGGACAGGCTAGGATCAAGGGACAAAGACATTGGGATCTTTGTCTTTGTAGTGATGGTACATATTATAGAACTATAGCTTTTAGAGAATTTAAGGGCAAATAACTGTGTGTGTGTGTGTGTGTGTTTAAAATTGTACTAGATATGATTTTCTTAATTGAATTAAAAGGGTCAATAATACCATAAAATATGTAATACTCTGTGGTTCTTCTAAACATTTTTAATGCTTTGCTGTATGTAATTTTATAGTCATAATATATAATTGTGAACTTTTTGTTTTTAGAACATCATAGGATCAAGTCCTGTTGCAGATTTCTCTGCTATTAAGGAGCTAGATACCCTTAACAATGAAATAGTTGACCTACAGAGGTATGTAAAGTTAAGTTATAGCTGGCTATGTAAGTATACACTCACTCTTTCTTTTCTATTTCTTGGTAAATGCTACTTTATTTGGTTAAGTACCATAGTTTTTCAGTTGGGAATGAGTGTATCTTATTTTATCAAAGCTAAGGCAACCTTTAACTGCAGGATGCACTGTTTTCTTATGTACCACTAACAAAAGAAAAAATCACTGCCAAATAAACAATGTCTTGCCATCAATTGTAAGATACTATTTGATTTCAGAAAGTGAAAAATGTGTCTCATAGAATGAATGAAATGCAGTTTTACTCCAACTTTAGATATTTGAATAACATGTTAGAAAATCATTATTATTTAAGAGCACATTCTGTTGAGGAAATTAATTATAAGAATAGCTTACATTTTGTGGGAGGAATATTAAATGTAGAGACATGCCAAGGGCTTTCGTAACTGTTATCTCATTTTTGATCCTCACAAAAATCTTGTGACTTGATGTGGATATTACTGTTTCTGTTTTAAAGGTAAATGCTTAGGTTATTTTGCCCAAAGCCATACAAACCTGTCAGCAGTAGAACTAATACCTAATCTCTGGGCTACTTGATTTGAATTGTCTGTCTTATACACAGGTATTGTGGAGAACAGATTTGACTACAAGTAGATTTGAATCTAAATATAGCAGGTACTATAGATAGTTCCTTAATTTCTTTGTTTTCTGGAAACTTTTAGGGTAATACTCAATTGTAAAACTGACATACTAAAATTACTTGTTAAAAGCGAGACCATTTTTCTGTCTACAAAGTGTTGTATTTAAATATCTGAATTTACACTAACTTTTTTTTTTACTTTTACAACACTTTGAGGTAGATAATGGCTGATACTTTATTTTATTGATGGTATTGAGACATAAGGGAATTAAATAAGTTATCTGGACTATATGACAAGAACTTGGCAATAATAATCTTTCTTCTTTCACAAGACTATATTGAGATTGCTGTAGAGAGACTTAGTTGTTATGGTTTTTTCAGTTGCAAGAAAGAACTCGACCCAGGCTAACTTAAGTGAGAGTGAATTTGCCGACTTGTGAAACTAAGACCTCTTAGAGGTAGGGTTGGCTTAAGACATAGCTTTATACTGGCGCCCAGATAATATACTCTGTTATCTTGCTTTCTCCATTTCTTGTTTCCACTTTCAGTGGGTTGTTCCATTCTCAAATAGACTTTTCCATTATGTTGTCAGGGGCGCTACAGAACACCTAGCCTCAGGTACTTAAAATTGCAAGTATAGTGGAATGGCTCTCTTTTGACAGGTCTTGCAAAAGCCCTAAGATTCAACCTAATTGGATTGGTTTAATGCCATGCAACATTCAGTGGCCAGGGATGTATATAGTGTGACTTTTCATGAACCTTGTCCTTGGGAGTGGTGAGGGTTAAGTTGCCACTAACACCACATGAAGTTCAGGGGGTATCCCCAAATGAAAATTCTGCCAGAGGAGAAATGAATTCTGGGAAGGTAAATGTCAGCTAGATACAGGTTTGCTTTAAATCAACAGTAATTTCAGTGATCAGTCTTAGTATCATATACCTCTTTGAACAATATACCTGGCATTCTGTAAACTTGGTCTTATACCCAACATTCTGTAAAATTGTTCTGGGCACCTTTTTAAATGTTATTGTTTAGTTTTGAGCATATCTGCTTTCTGCCACATTCTATTAAATTCTTATTTCCTGCTCAAAAATAGGCCTCTAATGCTGGAAACCTAGAAAGTAAACAAAACAAAACCAAAAATCCCTTGGATGTCAAGTAGTCCCAATTTCTTTCTTACTCATGAAAAAAAATCAAATTCAAAGTCACACATCAAGTCAGCAACCATGCGGGCTGGCACCCAACCCAGGTTATATAAGTTCTACTTCTGTGTTCTTGCTGTTATATGTCTGCCTCTCATTTTATTACTTTGGTTAGGAATAGGAGAACTAAACATTTGACTATTGAATCTATAATGGTGTGTAGGCTTTTCATTTTTATATGGTCCATAAATAGTCCATAAATGGTCCATTAACTTTTTTCCTTGCCTTATGTATAATGTACATTGAATAGTAGCTAGATTTGAAAATATTTGTCTTCTTTCCCTCTTAGGTTTTTGAAAATGGACACATACCCCAATATTCTAGGACTTACTTGACTTTAGCAATAGTTATTTAATGTATGAAATGTTTATCTTGTGTTTTAATAGAAAGTAGAGCATCATACATAAAATCTTCTTGCCTGTACAAACATTTATAATTATTAGTTACATTTCGGTTTACTGAGCTTTCATTAACCTCTAGTAACCATAATGTTAAGTTATACTAGTGGCAGTCTTGTTTAGTGAATCACAGCTAACAACATTAAAAAAAAATAATCTAACATTTTGTGACTGTCTGTCTTGTTAAGAAAATCAAAGAACTCCAAAACCTTATTAGGTTTTAGGCTGTAGTCACATTTTATAAATGTATAATACATTTATGCATGATTTGACATTTGTGAAAATATTTTCCCCAGGCTTTTATTTAGGTGAGATCTACAATGTAGGTAAACTTCCATCATCTGCCAACTCCAGTAACATCATAATGAGACTTCTCTCCTGTACTAAAATTATGATTGTTAAAATTCTCTTTTATAAATGGTTGTATGAGGTTACTATCGAGTCTTCAAAATATTTCATTATAAACCTTGGCTTTTGTTATTATGAGTAACAATTTTTTTCTATGCAATAGTACTACTCTTCAGCCTTTAAATCTTATTAATATATCAGGATTTGATGTATATAACCACAAAACAAAAAATAATTTAAATAGATTTTGTGGCTTTTATAAATTATTACTTGATAAAAAAATTAGTCTCTTCTTATATGTTAGTTTTCGGATGAAGATATTTCATTTTAGTTCAGGGGCCAAACCTGCAAATAGACAACATATTGTAATATGTAATTGTAATGAGTATGTAATAAAGATGGTGCTTTATAAGATATGTTTTTCCCCCCTTGATGATGGGGAAAATAAAAATTTGCATAATTTAGGAAAGCATAATGAAGAAGGAATGTGTTTCTTGGAATAATATTTTATTCTGAGCATTCAAAATCAATGGAAATATGGAAAGTTGTGTATAACCCTAGAGTTAGTTGTTGGGTACAGAAAGTTCGCTTTTATTGATCAAAAAATGAGACATTGTTTTTATCTCTAATTAACCAAATTGTTTCTAGTTGAAAACATAAGACATTGAGAGCTTGATACAAGATATCTTTTTGCCATTTTTTTCTTTAAATTGTTAATATAATTCCTTCAATTTCTGCTATATGGGGATTTAATTATGTTGGTCAGATTAAATTAGTATGATATTTTTAACTTAAGGTTGTAATATAATATAATAATCTTATCAAAGACCTGGATCTCTCATCCGGGCTCAAGACCTCTATTTTTCATTGCCTACTAGTGTTTTCATCCTACTCTCCAGTAGGATGTGACTTCTTGATCTTCCACTGACCTTTATCCTTGTCTCTTTTATTTTCCTCTCTCAGTGACATCACCATTCATCTAGTCACTGAGACTACAAACCTGGGATTTATTTTCCTCTCATCTTTATTCTTCTGTCTTTGAAATGTTTCTTGAAACCATTCCTACCACCTTCTTTGGCTAATCAACTCCTCATCCTCAAATCTCACCTTAGATATTATTTCCTCCAGAAAGAAGAGCCTTCTCTGACTACTTTACTTCCCAATTCCACGTATGTCAAATCTTATATAAGAGTCTATCTACCATAGTTTTTATATTTACACTTGTTATAACATTTCCATACTTTATTATAATTGTCTATTTTGTTTGGATCTCTTATAAGACTATGTACTTTTTAAGCATACAGATTATTTGCTTTTAACTGTTCTGTTTCATCTTATATAATAGATGAGAAAATAATTTTCTCAGTATTGTTGAAATCTGTCCTTTTTGTTCCATTTCTGTCTTAGTTTTAGCCTTTATCTCTTATATAGATCACTGCTATGACCTCCTAATTAACTCTCTGCTTAGAGTTTCTTGACCATCCTATCATCCTACCCTCAACTGAGTATAAAGTACAACTCAGATCCCTTAGTGACTCCCCTTTTCCAACTGGATCTAGCTCACTTTCCTTTGTGGTGTTCCCTTGGCATACTGACCATTCTTTTGTCTTATCCACCTCCCAAAGTAAAGTAGAATCATCTCCTGATATAACACTGTAAAGTTTCTTGAGAGCAGATGCTGTATGTTTGCTCTTGTACTCCAGTGTTCAGCATAGTACTCTAATCTATTTCAATTTCATTCCCTTTCTTCAGCTCAATGGTGGGTGGGCTTATCTTTCATCTCAACATGCCACTATTTTATTCTTCTGTGCCTATATCTTACTGTTTCTCTTTTCCTGAACACACTTTTTATCTTGTAAACTTAACACTCATGCTTCAAGATTCAGCTTAAATACCATCTGCTTTGTGAAACCTTCTCTGAAATCTTGATTACTGGTTACTCTTTCCTTTATGTTTTTAGAAAGTTTATTTCTTTATGATACTACGCACCACATTTTATTATGGTCTCTTTTTAATATGTCTTTTTAAGAATTTGAATTCACTCAGGGCAGGAGCTATGTCTTTATTCATTTGGATAGGTCTAGAAATTAATGCACACGTACCCTGAAACCATAGTATCTCTGTATAGATTAGTTGGTTGAATGAATGAATCAAAGTATGTTAGAAAATAATATTTTCCAGACTTAATTTCTATAAAGTTTATGATGGATTAGAAGCCATACATTAAATGATTAAATAAGACAAAGGAGCTTCTGAATAGTAGCTTATTTTGAAGACTACAGGAGAGGATTTTATAGACAAGGATTTTTAATTCTCACAGGGACATTAGTGGGCTGATTTTTCATATTTTGACAACCTGTTTTTGTGTCAGGGATCTCCTTTGAGAATCTTATAAAGGTTATTAGATTCTACTCCCAGAAAAAAAGAACATGTGTATCCCTGTGTACCATTTTGCATTTATTTCAGGAGTTACCAGACCCTTAAAAACTACCCATGGAACCATTGTTAAAAGCCCTTGTTCTGAAAGTAAAGTGGCTCAAATAGAGACGTTCTTGATAGTGAGAAGGCGAAACTACTGAGAAATTGTTTCACTTAGTGTGGTGGTGGTGGTGAATTGTGCTGAGGCAGGGGTTAACATTTGTTTATCTTCTTCCAGCTTCCACTTCCTTCCTGTCTCTGTCCTTTTAGCAGGAACCTCAGGAAGTAAAAGCTACATCCTGTCAGGCCAGTGTGTTATCCTGGTCTTGGGCCAGTAAACAAGCATTGTGCTATGTCTGTTCTATATAAATTCTTATTCAATTCTTGCAACATTGCTGAAGAGTAAGTAGTTGTATCTTGATTTTTCAGATGAGGAATGGACAAGTTCTTTCTAAGAAACCTTCCTGAATACCCACCTCCGCTCAGAGAGCACTCAATTTCTTTCTCTCAGAATTTCACTTATGATACAGAGTTATATTTATTTCCCCAGTAGACTCCGAGCTCTGTGAGATAGCACAAAATGTCTCTCATTTCTAGTAAGGCTTTCTAACCAGATTTCTTGGTTTGATTACTGACACGACTTAGACTAGAATAATACCATGTATATGCTTAGTCTGATTCTTGGAACATGGTAATTCTCAATACATATTAGTAATCATCATTATCATCATCCCCAACACCCAGCTCAGCACCTACAGCACAGCATTTACTGAATAGGTGCTCAACAAACATTGGTTGGAGTAGCTGAATGAATACTCTCTCCTTAGTAGAAGAGAGACTAGAACTATGTATTTATGTAGTCAGAATCTATGTTCCTCACTATATAGATCTCTACCTCAATTATATTTGAGAGCTGATTTTTAAATAATAAATATTATTTAAAATATTATTAGTTTAGTTCAGTTCTAGTACCATTAGAAACTATTAGCTCTGGGGAGAGCATTGTTTATATTATTGAATCTGGAGCTCTTTTGTTTATATAATTTAACCTAATTGGCTTCTGGCTATGTGAATATCTGTGGTACTACCTGATACTAGAAGGTTTCAGTCATGACTTCCTTAAGAATGGCGTTACTGATTGACAGATTGAAGCTCTAGATTGTAGTGTGCATTTGTTTGGTAATAAGGAGGCAATTTAATTAATTTTCACATAAAGTAAATGGCTCAACATTTAAAACCTCCAGAGATATTTATATCTTCATATAACTTCGAGTCACTGTCTAGAAGCATTCCTTTCATTACTGCAGGACTCCCTTCAGCATTTCTTGTACCACAGGTTAATGGTAATGAAGTTCCTTGCTTTTGTTCATCAGGAAGTATCTTGATTTCTTTCTTATTTTTTTAGGACAGTTTTGCTGTCAGAGTATTTTCTGTTGACAGTTTTGTTCTTTCAGCCCTTTAAATTAGTTTTTCCACTGTCTTCTAGCCTTCAAGGTTTTTCTGTTGAGAAATACACCAATAAACTTACTGAGGACCCTTTTATGTAATAAGTCTCTTCCTTCTTACTGTTTTCAAGATTCTGTCTTTGTCTTTCAACAGTTCAATTATGATGTGTCTGAGTAGGTCTCTTTGGGTTTTTCTCTTGGAATTTGTTGAGCTTCTTGGATGGTAGACTTATGTATTGCATCAAATTTTGGAAGTATTCTTTTTTGTCTACCTCTTAGTCTACCATTTTGCTAATATCCTCTGTGCTTTCTTGCATAACCTCTCTTTTCTATTTGAAATGTCATTTTTCTACCCAACATTCATTCTTTCCATAGCTGAAGTCTCATCTCCTTCGCAAAGCATTCTCAGGCTGGAATAATTCTATTGATAAACATACCACTTACTATCAATGTAACTTATTTGGCAATTAATGATCCTTCCTTCACAGATACCAAGGAAGTCTTTTCAGACCCTCATCAGGGAAAGGCAGGTACCCATCTTCAGGTACCCACGTATTTACTTATTGTGACATCCGATATACTGCATTGCAATATTCTTCTGCCCAACTCCTCACATACACTGAGTTGCGAGTTTCTTAATGGCAGGTACCAGTCTCATTGTTTCTTGTAACCCTAAAGTGTATATTTGCTGAATCAGTAGGTAGGTCTTAAAGTTACATAGGGATATATTGGGTTCCATTGAATATTTTCTCTTTCACTCTTCTCAACAATCCCCACATACAATATGTAAAATAGATAGTTTCTTCAGTTTAAGGAGTTGACTCACACAATTGTAGGAGCTGCAAGTCCAAAATCTGTAGGACAGGCTGGTAGGCTGGAGACCTAGGGAAGGGTTGATGTTGTAGCTCAAGTCTGAAAAGGCTGGAGATAGAATTTCCTCTTCCTTAGAGGATCTCAGGGTTTTTTTCCCCTAAAGGCCTTAAACCGGTTGGCTGAGACCCACCCACACTCTGGAGGGTAATAACTAAAAGTCTACTGATTTAAATGTTAATTTCATCTAAAAATACCTTTACAGCAACATCCAGACTGGTGTTTGACCAAATATCTGGGTCCCATAGCATAGTGAAGTTAATAATTTACAATTAACCATCACAGGGATGACAGGAACCAGCCCTACCAAGATTCTGTCTCCTTGCCTTTTACCTCAGCTTCTTTATATGAAAATTGTGTTACTCTTTAAATGGGACAACAGATGCCAGCAGCAACTGGACTCATATTTGTCCATCTTCATCATTTCATAGGAATGATTTTTCTTAAGAACAAATGAGATAATCCATGTAAACTGCTTATCATGTGACACCTATCATGTAGTAAATACTTAATAAATGTTAGTTTCTGTAATCAGTGGTGGTGGTGGTGGTGGTGGTGGTGTAGTAATGGTAGTAGTAGAAGTTATGGTAGCGGAATAGTAGTTTTCTGTTAGTTCCAAATAAAGGCATCTTCACTAAAGATTACGACTGCCTTAACTATGGTCGTGGGCCTGTTTTTGAATTAATTCCTGTGATTGTGGGGTAGAGTACTATGACCAGCTGAGCTTTGGCCAGAAGCCAGTCCCTGGCCAGTCATTGCTCAGAGTTTGAGTCTATAAAAATATAGCATCTTCTATTTTACCTGTATGGATAGAAAGATGATAGTTAAGGAAAAAAGAGTGTCTCCTCAGAGGATTGCTGGGTCCTAGAAGAAGGAAAGAATGGCCAGAACAAATAACTGCTACTACAGTGATTAAACTAAGATCACGTGTGATGGAGCCAGCATTTGAATTCTGAACTATTTCACTCCAAGTTGTATGATTTGAAAACTGTATAATGAGTTTCTAAAAGTAGAGAGTTGTTGTTGGATTATTTTGAATATTTAGACAAGATTTTTGGGCAGAGATTTCAGTGAATACATATTCTACAACTATGTATTAGATCAATGTTTTCTACAATTTTTTATAGCTCATAATTTAAAAATTACTTTATAGTGTTACTTAACATTATAAGATGTGTTAATATTATAAGTAAAAAGCAACCAAAGCATAGGCTCAGAGCCCGCTTTTTTTCTAGTTACATTTAATCTTGTACATTTCGCCTTGTAAATCTTAGGATAATAGAGTAGTAGCATCTGCATAATGAAAAATAAGACTGCAGCCCTGAAAGCTGGTGACTTAATCAGAGTCAGAAAAACTTTCAGGGCAGAGCCAGATTAGAATCCAGGTCTCTAGTTTTTAGTCCTGTTTTTCTTGCTTTCTGTGAGACTCAGATGCCTTAGTGAAGACTGCATAATGAAATGCTTTTCTGTCTCTTTGTTAGATTTATTGGCAGCTAAGCTACTTAATAAGAGAATCTTTAGGGTTAAATGTACCCAAATGGATTTTTATAAATAAGCCTTAGGATTGAAAAATATATCTTCATCGATTTTACAACTTTCTGATTTTCAACTGACTTCTAGTTTTTATTGTTTTCCAATTGGAAAATAATAGATGCTTATGTTCACAAAACAAGACATAAAACTGTATCTGGGAAAGACTTTGAAGATGATTTAATCCTGTTGCTCTGACAATATTGGGATTATATCAAAATTAAGACAGATGGCTCACTCCTTTTTCTCCATAAACAGAGCCTGGCTAAATGAAGGTGAATTGCATGGACTCAGTTCCCTGAGCCTAACCGTCCTTGTGAATAGCTTTTGACCACTTCATAGTAGGTTTATGTAGTTTTCAATTTTAGGCTTTTAAAAGCCTAACTTAGGCTTTGCTCTCCTTGGTGGTTCAGATACTGGTTTCCATGGAACCAGAACAGTCAGCCTTCGGAATACTAGGAAGCTCTGTGCCTGGCCCTTATGGCTTTGGTATTTGTGGATTCCTCAGGGTGTACTAGCATCTCAGGAGTGAATAGGATCAGAGAGATGATAGTCTAAGATAGAGGGTATATAGGGTCATTTCTTTTCCCTTTTCTGGAAGTTACTAAGGTGAAGGCAATAGCTATTTCCTATCATGACATCCAAGATGAGTAGTGCTTTGGGCAAAATGTTCACATACCTATTTTTAGAATAAATCTTTTGTTTGTCTTATCCACCTATATTGGTGGGCTTCTTAGGAAACTACATCTAAGTATTATTTTTTATTGAAATGTTTAAATTACTAATGTAAAACAGAATGCTTTGTATTACTTATACATCTAGCGCCTTTAGAAAAATATATGTGTTAATTTGAAAGAGAGGAGAATCTAAGAAATATGGCCAGGCATCCTTAGTGTCCCTAAATATGTTTAGATGTTTTTACTTGCTTGAAATGAGAAGGATAGCTGTAGAGGTTAAGAGTTGTGGAATATCACTGCATAACAATTTGGCATCTCTGAAATTATAATCTAAGTTAATGACAAAATTATTTGGTTTTCAGTCTGATTATAGGACAATTTCAATTGTAATGTTATTTTTTTTATAGAAAGTAATATAACTGACAATTTTATTATTTTTTAAAAGTTTTCTGTTTAGTAGTGTATATTATACTACTTGACTTTAATAATAAATGGAATTTATGAGACCAGATGTTTACTAGGTAAAAGTAGATCAAAAATTTAAATTTAGTTGATTTCAGTACTAAAAAAAAATTAATGCCTAAAGAGTCTCATATTTTATTTAATTGGAAATGGTTTTCTGAATATATTTGGAGACATCACCACTACTCCCCACCTACATCCAAAATTATGAAGAGAAATTTGTGCTTTCTAAACTTCCTCCATTTTACCCAAATATAGACTATGTTTGCTTGTTAGAGCTGAGATTCTTTTGTAATCTGTTTCCTTTTCACCAAACAAGCTTCCTTCTTTTGCTTTCCCATTCTTCTGTCTTGTCTCCTTTAAGCCAGCTTACTGCCTTGCAGCCCTGTTTTCCTGCAGGTACACTTGATCTGAGCAGACACAGTCAATAAAGCAGTTACAGTGGAGCAGAAAGGATTGAATACAAACATGCTCATTAGTGTGTGCAGTGCTGATCGTTGATACCGTGTAATGTTTTTTTATTTTTGTTATTGTCTACTGTGGGAAACCAGGAGCTGAATTGATATTGACCTTGTGTGGAATGCCTCTGAAGATTTGAGATGGGGGAGGGGGCTAGTTTTTCATGTGACTTATCTCTGGCATGCTGCAGTGGGACTGAAAACACTTCTGCTCACATAAGGAGGAAAGAAAAAATTTCCAAGAGTGAGCTTACAGAATTTGTGGGGGTATATTTAGGTTTTTCTTCCTACGTTTTTCTATTTTCCTATTTTACCTAATTTTACAAGGATTGAAAGTGGGGTATGACCTTTCTATAATAAGTAGATTGAGGTATGGGAGGAACAGGCTGCAACAATGATTCGTATGGTAAGGGACTGTTTATTAAAATCTCCGCGACATCGTGACCCACATTGCGACCCATCTGACAAACGGTTAGTGAGCTCCTTGGCCATCTCAAGTGTTTAAAAGTAGCAGAATACAGAGGCTTTATTCTTGTGCTTTCTTTCTCTCATATAAATATTAAAAACATTGTGCCTACATATTCAAAACAGTTGAGTTTTGTCTACGTTTAAAATCTCACCTCAAAAGGTGGGAAATATAAATGTAGCATGCAGTTGTCCATTAAGTATCTCCTTTGGTATAATTTTCTCACTTCCTTTTATGCTACAGTTTAATGGAACCTGAGCTTATGTTTGGATTATGACTGGGATGAAACTGACATCTAGTCGTGAAGATCTAAGGGGAAACTGCAGTAGTCTGGAGGATTTCCTTCTTGAATGCCATCTTCCCTTCATATTGCTTTCTTTTACCTCTCTTGCCCCCACTTCCAAAAATGTATTGCTGCAGAATTCTATGGCTTTTTCTCTTATTTTATAGAAAAGAAAGGAAAGCGAAGGAAACTCTGTGTGTGTATGTGTGTGTGTGTGTGTGTGTGTGTGTGTGTGTGTGTGTGTGTGATTTTAGTATAAATGGCAGTTAAATTTATTACATCAAAAGAAATAACTTTATTTTGTAATTCTGAATCTAAAATTGCTTAAGATTCATTCATTAGGAATCCAGCTCTGATGGAAGTATGTAAGAATTTAGATAATGATATTTCAAAGTTAAGGTGGATCCTAGCATGTTTGATCTGAAGAGCAGAAAGAGTTAATCGCTAATGTGATTCTTTTTTCAATTATTATACATTATTTTATGTATTTAATCAATTGAGATTGATTGGTGATCCCAAAATAGTCTTTTTTAGCAGATGCATTTGATAGAGCTAATGGCCTGTGAATTGGCGATCCTTTTTCCATATTCTCTCTGTTTCATTCTAAAATTGGTACACACCAGTGATTTAAGGAGAAATTAACACTTCAGTAAATGTATTTTTTCTTAATATTGTTGACTGTTCCTATTAGCCATTTTCATTTGATTTAACAGGGTACTTAAGGGTTAAGCTTACAGAGCTGATGCAACCCCTCCTTTTTTTACCAGCAGTTTTCATTGGACAGCATTTCCATAGCAACAGTGAGATCAGTGAAACCTGAGTGTTTCATTGATTATTTTTCTCCTCTTCCTTTTTTAATCTATTCTCTTTTTACCACATTTTAGTGAGAAAGCGATTTTTTTTAACAAACAGCTTATATTGATTTCTGTTCCATTAATAATTAAAAGAGGGTAGACTAATCTGCCCTTCATTTAAAAATTGAATGTTTCACTATGTATTTAAAAAGCGATTCAGGATTAGGAGGATGGATAACCATACCGGCTGTAGCTGATGTTCTCAAATATTCTTGCATTGTTTGCTGGTCTTCTAGGGAAAAGAATAATGTGGAACAGGACCTTAAGGAGAAAGAAGATACCATTAAACAGAGGACATGTGAGGTTCAGGTACGTGATCTGTAAAATTCAATTTTATTTCTGATTTAAGAGAATTCATTTTAAATGTATAGGGTCATTTACTATGTGATAGTTGTGATGTTGATGAATAGGTCAAAGAATACCTGTTATATTTATATATATAGTATAAATATTTATCTTGTGTACAATGATTGTTTTTCTCTGAATTCTGGCCTGCAAAGATCATATGGCAATGAGAAAGCATTATTTTTTCATCATAAATTTATAGTTTTGAAAGTATTTTAAATATAATATTTACCTACTTATTATATCATTAAAGGTAAGTTTGACTTATGATGTAAATATGATTACAGCAGTAAAATTAAATGAGTAGTAAAACCGTCATCATCACCATGTAAATGCAAATTGCTTTTTCATAGATGTGAGATTTTGTTAGCTAGGAGACCTAGTATTTTAAAAGACTTTTTTGTAATACTGGTAAGGTGGAAATGATATGGAACAATTTAAAATAGTATTTTATAAGTTGCTCAGTAGCCAGGGTATCTTAAACTTTGGCATAAAGAGATTTAATTCATTTTCACTAAGTGCTATGTTAAGAAGCTTCATTTTACAAATAGAAAATATAATAAAACCTCAGTTTCTGACTGAGAAATGACATAAAAAAGGCTATTTCAAACATTAAAAATATAGAAAACCAGGCAATGTTGCAATTAGAACAGTAAGCATTGCATGTGACCATGTTACCGGGACACTGATTCCTGAATGCTGCACCAGCACACACAGGAGACTGGGAGTAGAAGCACTGGCAGCAGTTGCCATTAATAGCTCATGGATGGTCATTTCTTAACATGTTACTTGTATGTTGGATTTCCTTGCCTATCTCAGTTTTAAATGGGTGAAAGCTCTAAATTGTTAGATGCATTGATTTGTTTTGCTGTGAGACATTCACCAGAGATAATCTACCAGGTAGATGGTGCTAGGGTGGGGAGAATGATTTACTGAAGGATTAAGGAAGAAGCCAGAGAGACTTCTTGTTGGAAATTGATTCTCGTATTGAATGATTGCATTTACTATATATACTAGAATTTTCCTAAAGGTGGTACAGAAGTCAAGAGATCATCACTACTATATTTCTCTTTGTGGTAGTGTGGGGGGTTATGTCAATTACGTTATTTTTGTGTAGTTTTTGAGCTTCACTGACTAAGCAGTTATTGTTGAAAATAGTTTAAGAACAGAAGAAAAAATCTACAAAAGTTTTCTGAATCTGAAGAAATAGATATAGTTACTGATAAAATCTTGGGCAGCTTCAAAATTTAACCAGATAATGTTTCAAAGTACGAAGTTTTTTGTGATAGACAATATTTTGTTATTTGTGTACATGTTGGTTTTCCCTACTGCATCTTTTGAGGATATGAATTTAAATAGCCAGTTTAGACAAACATTAAAATTTACATGATTCCTTTTAGGCTACATGAGCTATGTTTGCATATTTGATTCCTTATAGTTCTACTGTCAGTCAAAATTTCTTCATGATTCGCTTATCTTTCTTAGTGGTGATGGTACAGTATATGTTAAATCTTAAGCTTTGCTAAATCTCAAGTATAGGATTGGTAGAAGTCGTCTAAATTGTTTAATTTTTCTGCATAAGATGCTGTAAGTGAATGGCGTCTTGGAGCATTATTGGTACAAATCACGTTGTAATGGTCGAACATAAGTTCATTAAAAAAGAACATTGAATTAAAGCTTTGCATTAATAGGGTCATTACTCATTTCATTCCAAACACATGTCTGCATTGTCTGTGGTAATGAGACACTAGACTAAGAATGACATGGATAATTGACATCTACAAGTAATTAAAACTTCAGCTTAGTGATCATTTTCTATTTTCTGAAGCACAAGACAATAGGTAATAAGTGGATTTCATTACCTATTGAATTAACTCTGATTTACCCATTGGAAATGAGACATAGACTAAGAAACACATGGATAATTAAAATCTGTTAAGTAACTACAACTCCTAGTGCTTATTTTCTAATTTCTCTGGCAAAAGGCAGTTTACTGGAGCTATTAATAAATAGTAGAATCAAAGAATGTATACTTCACTGCTTTTTGACGCTGCTTTATAATGGTGATAGTAATGAGAAATGCCAAAATGAAGACATCAGGGGAGAAGGGAATTTTGACCTATCAGTGAGTGTCTGCCTAATCCAAAATTGGTTTTTCTGAATGTTTTTGATTTTTTCCTTATTTATAAGTCATAGGTAGTGATTATATGAGTTCATATCTCAAGGCAGAAACCAAACTTTCAAAACTTCTTTAAATATGACCAAAGTACCAAAAGACTAGTTTGTTTTTGTTTGTTTTGCATTTATATAGTCTTTCTAATTAGAAACTGTCCCATGAATTACATACTGAAAACTTTCAGTTCCAGATTTTTTTCTTGAAGTCCAAACCAATGATTAACTTCAAATTTAATTTCATGATAAACAATGCTAGTGTATCAAGTTCTGTAGAGAAATTAGGTCCAAAGCAATCTAAGGGAAAAAGGCTATAAAAGACCATTCTGTCTTGAATGTTTATGGTTTGGGCTTTTGTTGTTGTTGTTGTTAAGGGGAGAAGGTAGACCTGCATTTAATCTGCCTGTATACAATTTTTATTAAAACTTTTCTCCTGAGCAGTCATCAAATATTTAGAAATTCACCCTCATATGTCTCCTTTCTTCAGTTTTGCAGAGAAGTTTTTAGGAATAACTTGGTATCAGACAAACTTGAATTTAGTTACTAGTTCTGGCTCTTCCTAGGTTTGTGATCCTAAGTAATTTAACAGCTCTACACATTAGTTTTCTCTTCTGCAACGTGGGATAATAAAAATACCACACACTTAGAGTTGCTGTGAGAATAAAATGAGATAATGCAGGTAAAGTACCTCACAGAGTGATTGGCACTGGGTAAAAGTTCAGTAAATGTTTTAATTAGTAATAGTGTTCTGTACCTTATGTCATTTCCTTATTACCCTCCCTTCACTGTCAAGCTTGTTATCTGTGACTTGTATCTTCACTTCAGGCTGTGTGCACATAGAATTCACCCGTTTGAAAATACCTTTTCTTCCCTAGATATTGCTGCCACGTTAGCTACCAAACTCTTCTTCTATATTTTTGTTGTTGTTGTTGTTGTTTTTTGGTATGGTCATTTTTTCTTTCCTGTCCTTTCAGTAATCCTACTTAGTGTGCTTTTAACCTATATGGCAGTGCTTTAATTTTTCTCCTCAGGACCAATTTACTGGTTACTGCTTTTCTGGATTGCACTCTCCTAGATATTCTCGTATTCTGTCCCTTTGCTTCTGTTGTCTTTGCTGGGGACTGACTGACACACTCTCCCCCCCACCCCCAATTCCTTCCTTTTCATTAGCCCCTGTCATCTATGCCGATGATTCCCAAATATTTATCAGGCCCTCAAATCTCCTGAGCAGCAGTCTCATATGTCTTGTTGGACATTTTGGTGTTTATCATTTCAAAACCAATATGTCTAAAATAAATCTCATCTTGTTGAAAAAAATTGGCTTCAGTTTTGAACTTTTCTATTTCCGTTAGTGTTTTCTTTTCTCACCATTGCCACCTTTATCACCTAACAACTAAAAATTTAAAATCAGATCACAAATGCTTACCCCATTTTTTTTTTTTTTTTGCCTTTCTTCCTAAACTAATTTTAGTATAATGACTCTCAGATGAGAAAATATTTACTGCTGCCCACTGTGGCTGTTAATGATGGGAGGATGTCATACATCCTGGGTTTATTATAGAAAAAAAGATAAGATATAAACGCTTCTCTTTTGCTACTTATTTTTTTATTTTCTGCCTCTGAACTGTGTGCCTATGCATTCTTGTTTTTCCCACCCTTATACCTTTTGGCTTTGCAATCTAGAATGTTCCATACCTCCCTGCTCATGTGAATTCTACCCATGTCTTAACGCCCAGCTCACATTCCACCACTTTTTTAAAACTTTCCCTTCTCTGCTTTTTCAGTCTACACCAGTCTCTCTTGTGTTAAAACTTCCAGAGAAGAGTGTATTCACTTACATTGCATGTATGTTACCTTATTGTACTGGTTTAGTATATATGTATATAGATTTCAGTATCTTCTAGCCTATATTGAGAGCTCCTTAAGTTTAGAAATTATATCTTAGATCATATCTTTTATTATATTTGGTAATGTATTGTTAGATGGAGGTAAATTTAAGGAAGCAGTTGACAACAAATGAATAAAGTTTAGTTTTGTGCATGAAATTAAAAATTGTCCAAGACACACTCAGAAACCACAGGCAGAAGTATTGGAAGCACAGTAGGTGTCATGAAGAATCATGCTTTTCCATATTGTTGATACTATCTTCATGCAAAAGAAGCTCCCAGTTATTTATGCTAATCAGTAAAGATTCAGTAATTCATAGTAATTGTCCATTTAAAAAAATTTTAGTTCACTTAGTTGTTTTTTTCTTAAATGAAGAGGAATGACTTATTTTGAGTGGAATTAAAATTAGATACCTGAGCTTAATGCTGTTAGAACATGCTGGGAAACATATGATTGGGAAATAAAGACAGGTTGTTGGTGAGGTTTTCTAACACCCACCTAGTGTAATAGACTGCCTTTCTGTTCTTCGACTTCAGCATCTTGCTGTACAGTTGATACTTTTTTTATATATTAAGAATACTCCTATAACTTCCATTTTGAGAATTAGGCCAACATAGTGAATGTACCTGATTATTTCTAGTTTTGCTTAGTCTATAGTTTTTTTTTTAAATCAGTTAAATATAAGTAAATGTTTTACTCACAAATTTGTGTCCTTTTTCTTTTATTTTTTACTGTTGTATTTGAAACAAATGCAAATGTATTTATGTTGCTAATGTTTCATAGGTTTAATATTTAAGTTACTTCTTTAGTTGTACAACTGACTTGGTTTACTAAAATAAATTATTTTACTCTATAATATATAACTAAGGGTTTTTATATATTTATTTAAATTTTATTTTCACTACTCCTAGTGCTTCATGGGGTGTGGAGAGATGGGGATAAATTTATTATTTTCAGTAAATTGTGATTTCTAGAAAACAGGACATTTTTCTTGAAATTTTATTTTAAATAAAGTCAAGATCCCAACTCAAGGATCTCTTCATTCCTGTATGAGGAACCTAGCTTTGGTGTTTTTCTGAAACAAACCTTGGCATTGTACTTATGTAGTCTTGTTCACTTCATCCTTGTCATTCTCTAATTGCTGTTGTCTTCCTTTCTTTTGTTGTTGATGGCACAGATGAGCAAGTAGAGCGTGCTCATGAAAAATAGAGCATAACTGCTTACCCCAGTGTATTGCTTTTAGGGAAGGGAGTAGGATAGGAGGAATGATCCAGGGAACATTCAATTAACTATACTGTTAATTTTTTTTTTTTACAACAAAAGAATATTTACATAAAATTTTATGTAATAGAAAAAGAAAAGTTATCTATGTGAATGATCATTTTAGATCATAAAGGATACTTCTCTTATAGACAAGTTTTACAGGAACCATTCATTCTACTTGTAAAATAATTTTGCTTGGGCAGGTTTTACCCAGGTAAATTTTTATTGATGGAGTTAGCTGCTTTTCATTTAGAAGCTGGAGGGAAAGTAAGGCAATTTATGAATTTTATTAATGTGTTTACTTATATTATTTCATGTTTCTAAATTATCAGACTAGCAAAACACCTAAGATAGAAGGGGCAGAAAGCTTAAATGAAGCCCAATATTACAAACCCTACTTAATGTTTAAGAATTGTGATAATGTCATTTGAAAAATAAATCTTCAAAGTCCTTAAGTGTCAACATATTCTAAACCCCTGTATCCTAGGTTCACTTTTAAACACAAAGGTCTCTTTTAAGAGAAAAACTCATTAATATCATTAATAATTCAAGACAGGAACCAAAATATAAAACTACATCAGAATGAAATAAAATATTACATGAAGAAAATGCAGGGTAAAAAAATGTGTAACCCATTTTTCTAGCTATGCAACACAATATTGAAACAATTTTCAGATACACTGGAAGGAGAAAAATAAATAAGAACATAACTCTAATTTAAACAGAATTAATAAAGAAATGTTCTAAAAGCAAAAGAAAGAAAAAAGGAAAGAGAACCTAACTAACTACAAAGGTATCTTCAAATGTCTTCAATCATTTACTTGATGGGATGACATTTGATAGTGCTGAGATCATGCACTGATTTTCCCAAAGGACTATCTCTTAAGTTGAAGAGAAAATTATCCTAGTTTAGTGGAAGATACTGTTTGCTAGAAGTATCTGCCACTGCCCTAGTTAAAGGAGGAAGGGACGGAAGGGGCACAGATATGCATTTGTTGCCTTCACTTAGTCTCAAGGTAAGCAAATCTGTACCAAAATAAAATAGCCATGTATTTCTGGATACTAATATTGATGTGGAAATTGTCATTTTTTAACATTCTTGACATTTTCTATTACAAAAGTAATGAAAGTAATGTGGGTCTCTAGTAATCTTATAAAATATAAAAAAATATTTTTTAAACTCTACAATTTCACATTCTAGAAAGAACCATTAACATTTTGCTATACTTTCTATGGATATACATAAATTGCTTTATATTTATTGGTTATCATACCACATATGCCTTTGTATTCAGCTTTTAAAAATTAGCATTATGTCTTAGAAATTTTCTTATATTCTGTGACACTTTTAAGGTAAATTTTATATTTATTACACTTACAGTAAAAGTAGAGACATCAAAATTACATCTAATTATAAAGACTACATATTATTAGGGATGTGAAGTCCAAGGTTTTTCTTTGGGATTTGAGAGAGGATGGGAAATTATAATATTAGAGGATGGAGATAGGTAACATACTTTTTCTATTTCCACTTCTGAACATTTTTAATTAAAAGGAAAGGGAAAAAATTTTCCCTCAGAGTTCTTAAAAACTGCTTTTTAGGCCCACATATTATTATGTATTAACTATACACTAATTTTACATAGCTTAATATATCCAGAATAATATATAAGGTATTTACAATGAATTGTCTTCCCCCTGCAAAATAAAATTACTTTATACCTGCAGGTGGCAATCTTTTATAAGTATTTTATAGTTGAATTATAAGCATATTTTAAACAGCTGTAGTTATTCAAGCTGCTGTGTTAAAATGAAGCAGTTATTCTGCTTTCCTGAAGAGTAAGAATAGCACATAATATAATGTAAAAAACAAATATATGAGCTTAAAAATACAAAAAGCTATATTCTACAGTGACATGCTAAAGCAGTAAAGGTTATGTTCATTTAATGGAAATTTAAAGTGTCAGATCAGTCTTGGTTAAACACTATAAAAATAGTGAATCAGTATAGAAATTTAGGTATCATTTTAATTTAGCAAAAAAACATTTTATTATAGGTCAGTTTGAGGCTAGTATTAATATTTAGCTATATAAATAGAGAGTGAAGTTTTTTACAGCATGTTAAAAGAACATAATGTGTTGTTTTTTTTCTGTCACCCTCAGGCACATTTTGCAATAATTTCTCCCAGATACTAGAATCCTTGTCCTAGTTATTAGTCAATACTTAATCATTTGGAATGTACTAGGCATTGTGCTAGATTGTAGAGCCTCAAAAAAAGGTGAAGCATTAGCTCTGTCCATCAGCAGTTTACTATATAGTAAGTATGATAATAGAGGTGAGGTACAAACTTCCATAAGAGCATGGGTGAAACAAGCTCACCATGGGGCAGAGGAGATTAAATGTGGCCTGGACTTAAGAATGAATAGTTTCCAGGTAGCAGTGATGGGGAACGGCATTCAAGAAAGAGGAAATGACTTAGAAAAGGCATAGAGACACTGAAGTATATTGTCTGTTGGAGAAAGAAGAGAATCTTTTGAAGATGGAGCACAAGTGAATGTGAGGAAGAGAAGGTAGTAGAAGAAGGATAACTTGGCACCCAGAATGGAAGGTTCTGGTGTGTCTTGTAGCCATATTACTTTATTCTCCAGATAGAAAACCATCATTTTTTTTTTTGAAATAGAGTGATTATTTTTAAAGAAAGTCAGACATTTGGAATAGGAAGAAATAAAGGCAGAAAACGCAATTATGAATCAAGGTAGGGAATGTGAAAGTGAGCAATGCCAAGTGCATATCTAAAGCTATATCTCTGTATTTGGATATGGGTCAGCTAACAGTATAAGTAAGACTAAAAATTTAGGCGTGAAAAAAAATTTAGGCAGTGCTGGTAAATTAATTAATGATAGACTTGAAAAATCAATAACTGAAAAGATATTTGCACACTGATGTTCATAGCAGCATTATTCACAGTGGCTAGGACATAGAAGCAACTAAAGTGTCCTACGATGATGATTAGATAAAGAAGCTGTGGTACATATATACAATGGAATATTACTAAGCCATAAGAAGAGATGAAATGCTGCCATTTGTGACAACATGGATAGACCTTGAGGTAATCATGCTAAGTGAAATAAGCCAGACAGAAAAAGTTGAAAATCACATGATATCACTTATATGTGGGATATAAACCTAAAAGCAACAAATGAACAGAACAAACAAACAGAGACTCATGGACGTGGACTATAGACTAGTGGTTACCAGAGGGTATGGGGCAGGGGGAGGTAGACGGGGTAAAGGAGGTCAAATATGTGGTGACAGAAAGAAATCTAACTATGGGATGTGAACACACAGTATAAATATATATATATATATATATATATATATATGCCTTACTGTTAAAAAGAAATTACTAGTGGAGCTCACCATTATGAATCTATAGTCACATAGACTAGAATGTTGACACTAGAAGAGTCTTTCAAAATCATTCATTGTGTCGGCCTTTTTAAAGTCATTTTTTGAAGAGAGCAGCATGATAATTATACTTTTAGATTTAATCAGTTGATTGAGAAAATATAAGAAAAGCCAGTTTTACAAAGCATCTTTCAATGTTTTATTTAATTACAGAAGCATCTACATATGCAGGCATACCTCCTTTTATCGTGTTTCAAAGATAGTGCATTTTTTACAAATTGAAGGTTTGTAGCAGCCTTGTGTTGAGCAAGCCTATTGGTGCCATTTTCCAACAGGCTCAGATGATGGTTAGCATTTTTTAACAGTAAAGTATTTTTCAATTAAGGTATGAACATTGTTTTTAAAGACAATGCTATTGCACACTTAATAGACTACAGTATAGTATAACTTTTATATGCACTGGGAAACCAAAAAATTAGTCTGACTCACTTTATTGTGGTGGTCTGGAGTTGAACTTCCAGGATCTCCGAAATATGCCTGTATTTGAAAAATAGTGGCACACATGTGCGAGACAGTCTACAGACAGTGTATAGCATAGCGGTTAAGAGCTCAGGCTCTAGAGACAGAACCTAGTTTGAATCCATGGCCTGCTAACTTATAACTTTCAACAAGTTACATGTCCATCTGTGCCTCAGTTTTCTCTTTTGTAAAATGTGAATAATAATTATACCTACCTTATAAATGAGTTAATATATGGAAACAGCCTGGAACTGTATCTAGCACAGTGTAAGCACTATTGAAAATGTTTGCTATCATGATGATGATGCCATGTTGTCTTGTATAACATGCAATAAATTAAGAGACCTTATTGTGATTAAGTTTTTCTTCTATTCTTAGATTCTTATTCTAATAATTTTTGGGTAGTATGTTATTAAAAAGATAGTTATTTTAAAAATTTGTGTTTACAATTTTCCTTCACCCTCTTTGAGATCTCTGCTCACCTCTTGCCAACACATGCCTTAGAGTTAGCAATCCTCTCTTCTTTCTCACCTATGGTTCTTGGAGAGAACTAATTTCTAATTCTTCATGAAATCATTTATATATAATGAATTAACCTCTCTCTTATGCATCTACAGTGGTAGTAGTAATGTGCCCTTCTTGGGAGCATTGGCAAAGTAGTCATTAAAAATGATTTTCTGTGGTTCAGATGAGGAGCCCTAATTGTCAGAGGAATATATATATATTTCTCTCTATATATATGAATGATTTTGAAAGACTCTTCTAGTGTCAACATTTTAGTCTATGTGGTTATAGATTCATAATGGTGAGGTCCACTAGTAATTTCTTTTTAACAGTAAGATATATATATATTTACACTGTGTGTTCACATCCCATAGTTAGATTTCTTTTTTGTCACCACATATTTGACCTCCTTTGCCCTATAAATTAATGTATATTTATATTAATTTATCTTAGCTGCTAAGGTTTCATGGTGGTAATGATGACAGCAGTGCCTTTTGTCTCTCAAGGTCTTTTGTATTTTTTTAAATTGACTTTATGTTTTAGAAATTTTAGATTCACAGCAAAATTAAGCAGAAGGTACAGAAATTTCTCATCATGCTTTTTGTAGTCTGTAGTCTTTATCATTAAGCATAAGGTCTGGCACACAGAAGAGTAAACAAATTTAGCATTTTCAAAATGGTTTAATTTTTTGGTTTGTTTAAAGAAAGTCTTTCCAGCACTGAGAGCTCTATTTACTCTATACATCTTAAAGTTTGTCTTTCACATTAAGTCTATAATATACCTGGAATTTATTTTTCTATTTGGTGTGATTTAGAGACAGGTTTTTTTTTTTTTTTTTAACTATATAGGTATACCCAGCACCATTTATGACTAGTTCTCTTTTCTTCCAGTCAGTCTTAATGTCAAGTCTTGATATCATTTTTTTTTTCTGTATATGCCTAGATTTGGGTCTAAATTTTTTTTTTCTGTTCCTTCGATCTATTTGTCTATCCCTGCATCAATACCAAACTGTCTTAACTATTTTAGCTTTTCAGTAATTCATATCTGGTAGAGTAAGTCTTTTTACATTTTATATGCTTCCCTCCCGCAAATATGTTTTAGAATCAGCTTGTGAGTTTCCTTGGAAAACCTTGTTAAGATTTTCATTAGTAGGGAACTGACATCTTTATGATGTCATTCATCATTCACTAAATATTCATGAGTACCTCTGTTGTATACTGGGAACTGGGAGTACAGCAGTAACTAAAACTCACAAACATCCCTGGACTTAGGAAGCTTACATTCTAGTGGAAGGATAAAAACCATAAACAAGATAAATTATATCCTGTATTATTCATATTAGCCAAAAACTAGGAACGATCTAAATGTCCATTAAATGTAACACTACTTAGCCATAAGAGGGACAAACTACTTATACATGCAACAAAACAGGTGAATCTCAAAAATATACTAGGTGTAAGAAACCAGATACAATAAACTACATATCATATTCCATTTAGGTTTCTACAAAAAGCAAAACTATAACGATAGAAAGCAGATCATTGGTTGCCTGGGTCTTGAAATGGGAGTGAGGATTGACTGAAAAGGAGTATGAGGGAACTCTTTAGGTGATGCAAGTGTTCTCAAATAGGATTATGGTGATGGTAGCACAATTGTATAGATTTACTAAAACTTATGAATTATATACTTAAAGTATGTAAATAATACCTTTATGTAATTGTTTAAAATAACTATTTTATGCAACACAGATGAACTGTCAACACATGCTAAGCCACAAAGAAGACAGTCACCAAAAAAACCACATGTTGTACAATTCCATTGGTGGTGATTGTGAGAAAATAGAGAGTAACTTGCTAATGTGTATGGGTTTTTTGGGGGGAGATAATAAAAATGTTCCAATATTGCTGTGGTGGTGATGGTTGTACAACTCTGTAAATTTACTAAAGCCATTGAATTGTACACTTTAAGCCGGTGAATTGTATGGTATGTGAGTTATCTCATTAAAGCTGTTACAGAAAGTAAATGAAATTATAAACTATGTATGAAGGAGAATTAGGAGTGGTTGTGGTGCTGGGGAAGTCCTCACTGAGAAGGAAACAGTTGAGCACAGAATTGAAAGAGATGAGAGGTTGAGCCATGTGGATACCTGGGGAAAGAACTTTCTGGGAAGAAAGAATATCAGTGAAAGATCCTGAGAAGAGAGCACATCTGGCATGTTTGAGGAACAACACTGAGGCCAGTATGGGTTAAAAGGAGCAAGCAAGGAAGGGAGCTGTAGGAAATGAAGTTGGGAGACGGGATCAGGTAGGACTATTGTAAGGACTTCGGTTTTCATACTGAGGGAGTTAGGGAGGCAATGTAGAGTTTTGAGTAGAAAAGTGACATGGATTTTTAACATGGTATTGTTCTGAAAATAAACTGAAGGGTAGCATAAGTGGAAGCAGGGAAACCAGTTAGAAGGCAGCAGTCCAGGAGAGATATAAGTGACTTGGACTGAGGTTGAAGAGAAAAGTGTTCAGTTTTTAAATATATTTTGAAGGAAGAAGCAACAATATTTGCTGACAGATTGGATATGAGGTGGGAGAGAAAGAGTCAAAGTAGATGTTGTATTTTTTGGCCAGAGAAACTGAAAGGGAGAGGATTGAGGATAAGGCAGATTTGTGGGGGAAATGCCAGGAGTTCTGTTTTTGATATGTTAGAGAAACCCATCAGATATGCTAGCACAGATATGGGTAATTTGGATATCTAAGTTAGACATCCAAGGAAGAGGTCCTCAGGTAAAGATTATATTTAAAGTCAAAGTCCTCCAGTCCACCAACACAATATCCTTAATAAGACAAGATGATTTTTTTCCTTAAGGTAGGCTCTTAGAAATTGTTAACCTTTAACTCTGCTTCCAAAGAGAATAAATATGTTAATTTTCTTATATTTCAGGATCTTCAAGATGAAGTTCAAAGAGAGAATACTAATCTGCAAAAGCTACAGGCTCAGAAACAGCAAGTACAAGAACTCCTTGATGGACTGGATGAGCAGAAAGCCCAGCTGGAGGAGCAACTCAAGGAAGTCAGAAAGAGATGCGCTGAGGAGGCCCAGCTGGTAAAGTCTTGCCATTTATTGCTGCGGGTCTTTATCCGGCTTAAAATGGAAACATGCTCTGCTTCTTGTTATTCTTAGGTGGCACTCTAATCAATAGTTTGGGCACATGAAGAAAATGGAACATGGTTCATTCAGAAATTATAGGCCCTCTTTAGGGAAAATAGGGAACTTATTATATACTATTTTTCTAAATTTTAGTTGAAAATATGGTACTTATGTCTACAACTCTCCATTTTTTTCCCTAATTGCCCTGTTCTATTAAAACCTTACATCAACAAACATGAAAATAGTAAACTAGACAAATAAACATATTGCATTATGGAACATTTAATGACATTTCTTTTTTTAATCCCCTTTCTTCTCATTCACCTCCATTTTATAGATCTCATCCTTGAAAGCTGAATTAACTAGTCAAGAATCACAGATCTCCACTTATGAGGAAGAGCTGGCCAAAGCTAGGGAAGAGCTGAGTCGCCTACAGCAAGAGACAGCAGAACTGGAGGAGAGTGTGGAATCGGGGAAGGCTCAGCTGGGTCCTCTTCAGCAGCACCTGCACAATTCACAGCAGGAAATCAGTTCAGTAAGTCTTTGCACCAGTGAGAAATAACACTCAAATGGGCCATCACATCTTTTTAGTAAATAATACTTCCTCAACTTCTCTCTCTGCCTATTATTATTATTCCTTTTTCAGTCATGTTATGCAAACCGGTTTCTTGTCACCTGTCATAAATTAAACTATCATACATCTAATACATCTGATGATAATCACTGGAGTCATAGTTAAAAGTGTGGACTTTGTAGTTAGATGGTTTAGGTTTAAGAGCTGGTTTTGCCACTTAGATTCCTCATTTTTAAAATTGGAGAATTAACAATACCCCTAGAGCTGCTGTGAGGATTAAAGAAGGCAAAACCTTTGAGACCTTTTAACATAGTGTTTGATACATAAATACCAACTAAGTATTGCTTATTTCTATAAATAATAACCCAGTGTCTCCCTTTTTGTGATTCTCATTTTGAAATCAATTTTGCTTATTTGGCAACCTTTATTTTTTTAAACTAGAAAATTGTTTTTTTTATATAGATGCATATGCCATGCTGTGGTAGGTCCAGTGTATAGATAGATACTTTGCTTTGTTATTTCTAGGCCTTCATAACTGGACAGTATTTTATAGAATGGTAGCAGGATGGTTAGATAGGAATGTAGAGAGCATGTAGCTGTTGACTTAAAAATAAAAGGGCCTTTCAAAGTGACAGACCAAAAGAAAAGCATTTATTGGACATCAATAAGAATAGCTATTCGGATCTCATGGATTCAGGCCGAAGCCCAAATAGTCTTCCAGTTAAGAGACAAAGGTGATGCGTATTTATGAGAAAGGGAAGGGGAACAATTACATCAATAGAAGGAAGGCATTTCTATTGGTGTAGATAATATAACATAGTGATAATAATTCTAAACAGTGTTTTTAATTTTCAGTCCAATAGTTATAATAACTGCTTTCTTGTTATCATTGCAAACAGTTCTTTCAGACACAGTGTTGCCCTAGGCCCAGTCCTAAGGTTATTTTGCCCTGTTTTAACATTCCAAAGGTTTGAAGCATAAGACTTGCCCAAGGCAGCTTCTTTGGCATGGCAGCTCCTAGCTCCATTTTAAACTGGCTCTATTTATTATTTTTTTGGACATAACCCATTTCTTTTATTTTGAATTTGAACTAACTGAAATCATAATTTTTTTGAGGTTTATCCATGTCGTACATGTATGAACATTATATTCCATTGAATGTTCATAAGGTATTTTGTTTATCCATTCACCAGTTAACGGACATTTGAATTCTTTCTACTTTTTGGCTATTATGAATAATGTTGCTATGAACATTGGCATACAATTCTTTGTGTAATATATGTGTTCATTTCTCTTGGATATGGAATAGGTTATATTATAGTTATGTTTAACTTTTCCTTAACTTTAAATTGCCAAACTATTTTCCAAAGTAGCTGTACCATTTTAAACTCCCACCAGCAATATATGAGGGTTCCAGTTTCTCCACATTTATACCAACACTTTATTATCTATCTTTTTTATTATAATCATTCTAGTATGTATAATGTGGTATCTCAATAGTGTTTTTTTATTTTGTATTTTCCTGATAATTAGTGATATTGAGCATCTTTTCTAATGTGCTTTATTAGCTATTCATATAGCTCCTTGGATGAAATGTCTATTTAAATCTTAACCATTTTAAAAATTAGGCTGTTTGTCTTATTATTAAATTACAATTTTTAAAAAATATATTCTGGTTATAAGTTCTTTGTTAGATATTTGATTTGCAAATAATTTCTCCCAATCTCCAGGTTGTTTTTTCATTTTATTTTCTTTGACTTTTTTGAAAGTAGATTTCTTTCTAACGAAAGAACATAAATAAAAAAAGTAGAAAGCCTTCTGGGTATTATAAATTATCATTGGGAAAATAAAACTGTTTGTGAGCAAGGAAAAGAGCAGCAGTAAACTGTACTACTAAGTGTGCCAGATATATTTGTTATCTGTAGAGAAATTGTATCCTTGAATCTGACTTCCAATCAATCCTTAAGAAAAATAAACATGCCACTTTCTTACATTTGACTCAGTGGCTTGTGTGTCTTTCCCACAGAGGGCAGTACATTTCCCTTTGGTCTATAAAAATGAAAATCTGGTTATAAACCTGTCTGAGACTTTCATGGCTCTCTAAAGCATAAACTATAGCTTTTCTGGAAAAAGAATTAACTGAAATAAAATTTTCTAACATACTGCATTTTCTTCTTCTTACCTAGTATTTGTAGCAAAAAAAAAAAAGGCAAAGAACCTCTGACTTTAAATCTATGTATTTGTACTTATACAGTATATATTATTTTATCCAAGTATTTTGAAGGTGTTCTGATAGTTTATTGCTCTTCCCTTGCACAATTTCCAGAGAGCTTGTGTTAGTTGCATGACTGATTTTTTTAATATTGTCTAAGTTTATGCAGAAACTAAAGAAGACCATAGACTTAGTAACAGGTACATGAGAGAGCCAGACACAAGATTGCCTAGTTTTGTTCAAGATTCTGATTGTCTCAGAAATAACCGTGAGGAATAAACTGTCCTAAATAGAAATGATAGGCAAGTGTTTCCACTTTCTGCTTCACCTATAAGATGGGTATTATTTTAGTGTCAAAGTTTTAAATTTTTGACTGCAAGGTTGTAATAGGTATTGAAATTTACTCAATGGTCATGATAGAAAAAATTTTTTAAATGAAATGGAAACTAGGAAACATCAGAATGCATTACATGTAGTAAGGATAAGTATTACTTCATGAAATGTGTTTCACCAGTGTATGTGCATGTGTATGTGTGTGTTATAAAATCATATATAAATTATATAATTATATATATATTTCTATATTTTATGTGTTTATGTATACATATATACACAGAGAGTTATATTCAGATGTATGCATATATATACTTACTGATATTTCTATGAATTAAAGTAAAAAGTTTGTAAGCCACTGATCTATAGCACTAGGAATATACAAGGCATATGCTGTAGTTACAACTGTGTAGTATTTTTAGATTGTTAGTTTAAATTCTAACTACAATGCAAATTGATAGATTTATATGCTTTTTAATGCCAACTGTTTATAAGCACAGTACTCATGTTCATTAACTGACAGATATTAAGCACTTACAGTGTGCATCATTGTGCTAGATGTTAGAGATAACCAAAGTTGTAGTTTCTACCCTCAAAGAGCTCAAGGTCTTTTACTTTTTAAAAATGGGTTAGATTAGTGGAAAAGGAACACAGGAAAACATTGCTGTAGGAGTGGGAAATGGAGCTTGCTAGGCACTTTTACACACAGTGTCCATCGTTTACATAGTCCTTTACATTTTACAGAGCTCTTTCATATATATCTTTTGCTTTGTATAACAGGTTATTGTTACTACTTTTTGGATTAAAGAATAGAGGGTTGGAGAGGTTATTCTAAGATCACCGAACTAGAAGGTGACAGAGCTAGGTTTACATCTGTCTCCTACAATCTGTCTTCTCTGCTTAGTTTATGACCCTGAAAGATCTGCGATAAATTGCAGATTCTAAATTGAGCAACTTAAAAACTTTAGGAGGAGATGGGTATTATACTTATTGGGGTGATCATTTCATAAATTATATAAACGTCTAATCACTAAGTTATACACCTGAAACTAGGATTTTATTGTATGTCAGCTATAACTGGAAAATAATTAAATAGAGCTGAGCCTTAAGATCTTAAGGGAAAAAAAAACCTAATGAGGAAAAATAACAATCGGTAAACCGCCTTAATTTATAAAATGTCAATAGGTAATTTTTATGTTTGCTAAAAATAAAAAGCACAGCATGCTAACAAATAAAAATATTTACAATATATAGTTTATAAAAAATGGGAATATTCCTTTTCATTAGAAACATTTTTTTTATTCTACCTTCTTAAATTTTTTGAGATACTTGTAATTTTTTTATTATTGATGTTAGTATAGCTAATTATTTTTCCTGCCTCTGATCCCCAACATTTTTTTACATATAAAAATTTATTGAATTCTATTCTCTATGTCCCACTATTACCCTAAGAGTATAAAGTCACTTGGATACTGGGATCAAAAAAACTCTGAGTGTCTTTATTTTGCATGTTGGCATAGCTTAGATTTAGAGACTGCTTCCTAGAGCCCATTAATAAAATGCCAGAGCTCATTTTACCTTTGTCTTTGCTCTTCTCTTTCCCAGTAGGTGTATGGTAGGAGTATGGATGGCTCCAAAGTCTGTGTACTCTCCTACTTCCTTTATCTCTTCTAAAGCTTCACTACAAAATCTTCTCTTGCTCTTGTCACTTTGCTATCATTTCTAATAATAAATTGTTTTGTACTTCTGCTTTGTGTTGACAGATGCAGATGAAACTGATGGAAATGAAAGAGCTGGAAAACCATAATAATCAATTAAATTGGTGCAGTAGCCCACACAGCATTCTTGTAAATGGCGCTACAGATTATTGCAGCCTGAGCACCAGCAGCAGTGAAACAGCCAACCTAAATGAGCATGCTGAAGGCCAGAGCAACCTAGAATCTGAGCCCATTCACCAGGAGTCTCCAGTGAGTCTAATAGCTCCATAACCATCCTAATCAACTTCAGAAAAAAGCTTGATTTAGATCAAAGTTTTGTTGACATCAGACCTGATAGAAATAATGTGGCCCGCCTCATCTGAGGACAATTGAGGTGTTTTTTCCCCCAGAGTCAGAGAGTGGATACTGATCTAGTAATTCTAACAGTTTTAACTAGTGTAAAAATGTAATTTTAACCAATGTTATTTGTTATAGAGCATGTTTTCAAAGCAGCAGTTCTATAGTAGTAACTTTTTCAAAAAGTTTTTGTATACTCTCACCCAAAGCTAAAAGGAATTCTTTATTTCACACTGTTAAGGATATTTATTTACCATTTATTTACCATTTATTTAGAGAGCACCACAAGTATTGCTGTGTTGTATGCAAGAGCTACAGAGACAAAAAACAAATGAACCCTAGCTTCACACAGCATACAGTCTAGTAGTGTAACACTGTGTAAAAGGGCTGTGATAAAGGAAGCATGGGATATTCAGGTAGGACAGCCTGGAGAGGGCTCATAGAAGATGTTGTAGGGAAAGCTTTACTAGTGACCTACACAGTGAGAAGGAGTTAATAAGCAAAGATGGTGGTGCATTTCTGGCAGAGAAAACAGTATTAGCATTGGTATGAGATGTGAGAAAACATGCTGCACAGGGTTGTGAGAAGTTTTCGGAAAATATCTCATGACGTAGAGAGAGTATTGGTAGGAGATGAGGCTCTCTCCCAGTGAGCACCTGCATTACCTCTGGTATTTCATCAAAATATAGATGCCTGATCCCCACTCCAAACTTGTTGAACTAGAATTTCTAGGATGGAGCTAGGTAAATATATATTTAAAACAAATTCTCTGGTTGTTTGTGATGTGTACTTAGATAAAATTGACCACTTTTAGGTAAGGGGCCAGAGAGTAAGAAATGTGGATTCATCCTGAAGCATTGGGGAATTTATCATATTACAGTGAGTAATCGTTGAAGAATTTCAAGCAAGAGTGACAGGATTAAATTTATCTTTTAGAAAATATGGAAGACGGATTGGAGAGTGGGACTGGACACATTGAGATATGTTAAGAAACTGTTGGAATGGTCTGTGTGAGAGTTGTTTTAGTCTAAACTTAAGCAATAACAGGATGGATGAGTAGAAGGATACAAATTTGAGAGACATTAAGGATGTAAAATTAACAGATTTGATTTTATTTAGACAGTACAGTCTTGGACTCATTATAGAATATTATTTTAAGTACAAAAGGTAAAATTACTAGATTATCCTTCAAAGACATAGGGTGGTAGGAAATGGAGATTGCCCCTGCCACTTCTTAAGCCTTATTAATCTACTGATATAAATCCAGAAAACAAGGGGAAGCCATTGAGGAATTTTTATCCAAAAGGGTCAAGATCAGATTTGTAGTTTAGAGCTACCACTTTGACCGCTGTAAGGCACATATTATAGGCAGGAAAGCAGTTAGAAGGTTACTACAGTAATCAGACTAGAAATAATGATACTTAACGTAGATGACAGTGACAGAGAGGATGGAGAAGAAGAAAAGGGTTTGAGAAAGAGGTAGGAAGTAGACTCAGTACAACTTTGAGGCTAGCTGAAGGATGACCAAAGGGAAGTTGTTAAGAAAGACATGAAGTTCTCAGGACTTCAATGCTTGACGATACCATTTTCCCAAGGAAGATTATAGGAGATGCCATTCAGTGAATATGTTCTGCTTGTCTTTTTTAAGTTTCTAGTAACTTTTGGTTATTTTTTATTTCAGTTTCCTCTGTCAAGTAGAAAATACATCTTTAGTTCATGTAGCATTAATATTTTGTAGGCGAGAAGTAGTCCTGAGATACTGCCTTCTGGTGTGACTGATGAAAATGAAGTGGTGACTGCAGCCGTTAATGAAAAAGTTTGTCCTGAATTTAACAGTGACAGACATTCAAAAGAGGTAAAAATAATTTTATCTGTAAATGTTCTTATCACTGGTTTCCCAAAATCAATTATACATTTTAGGCTAAGGAAAGGGAAAAATATGTTAAGTGAACTTTATGATCACAGAAATATTTGCTATATTATCATCAGTTGATTTTTCAAAGCGTGTTGTTTTATTTTAAAATGTTACCTTTTAAAACTTTGGTTTCTAAAAATTTTTTTTATTAAAAATTATTTTTAGGAAGATCCATTTACTATAGAATCAAGTTCACTGACAGATCCAGTTACAGAAACAAACTTGGATTTTTTCCAGTCTGATCCTTTTGTTGGCAGTAAGTACTCTTATTTTTATATTATAGATTTACCAAAAAGGCTCTTTAAAAGATAACTGTATAAAAATTAGGGCTTCAGTTTTGAGGGCCTAGTTGTTATAGCAAAAATAGAGAGTAAAGGTTTTTTATGCTCAGAGTTTAGTATTTGTTCTCTTCAGGAACTAAGCCTTCGATTATTTCTTCGGAGCCCCTGATAAAGAGTATGTTTCTTCCTCAGAATAAGAACCAAAAGAAAGTCGGGCACTCTTAACTCAACCAGCAATTATTTACGAAAAGTGCCAACACCATGCTTTAAAAACAGTGGAAGCTATAGTGATTAGTAGCCTGATTCCCTGCCCTTCAGGTGCCTACACTCTTATTAAAGAAACTTAAGTTTATTAAATTAAAATGTCTGATGTCATTATAAACTGTGCTAAATACCACTGTGTCAAAGCTCTTTTTGCATTTTAATATTTCCAAAATCACTTTGTGAAATCAGCGGGTCAGTTTATATCAGCTTTAAAGATGGGAAACTGAGGCATATAAAATAATTTGCTTAGAGTCATTGCAGAAATGAGCCTATATATTAGAACTCAAAAAAAATCTTTATTGAGCTATATAAAATGTTAAAAGATACATAAATTGAACCTTTAAATACACAGTTAAATGGTTTTAGTGTATTTACAGAGTTGTATAATTATTGCCAAGATATAATTTTGGAACTTTTTTTTTATCACCCCATAAAGCAATCCCATAACCATTAGAAGTCAGTTCCCATTTCCTAGCCCTAGCTATAAACAACCACTAATCTACTTTCTGTCTGTATAGATTTTTATATTTATGTGATTACACAAATGTGTTCCTTTTTTGTCTGGCTTCTTTCATTTAGCATTATTTTTTCAAGATTAACTCAGTGTTACAGTATGTTTCAGTACTTTATTCCCCCTTTTTTTTTTTTGATGGGTAACATTGGATGGACATACCACATTTTATTTACTTATTGGTTTATGGACATTTAGGTTGTTTCCACTTTCTTGGCTATTACAAGTAATGTTGCTGTGAACATTTATATACTTATTATATATCCTTTTGATAATAGTCATCCTAGTGGGTGTGAAGTGGTATCTCATTGTGGATTTGATTTTTTATTTCCCTAAAGACTAATGTTGTTGAGCATCTTTCTAAGTGCTTATTGGCCATTTGTATATATTCTTTAGAGAAATGTTTATTCAAATCATTTGTCCATTTTTAATTGGGTTGTTTGTCTTTTTGTTGTTGACTTGTAAGAATTCTTTATGTATTCTGAAACAAGTCACTTATATATGATTTACAAATATTTTCTTGTATTCTGTGTTGTCTTTTCTTTATTTTGATGGTCCAATTCATCTTTTTATTCTGTCATTTATGCTTTTTATGTCATATCTAAGATTCAGAGTCATGAAGATTTACATTTTCTTCTAAGAGCTTTATAAGTTTTAGTTGTTAAATTTAGGGCTTTCATCCATTTTTAGTTAATTTCAACATATGGTGTAAGATAAGAGTCTAGCTTTATTCTTTTGCATGTAGTTACCAGTTGTTTCAGCAACATTTTTTGAAAAGGCTATTCTTTCTCCATTGAGTTATCTTGACACTTGTCAAAAACTGAATGACTATGAATGTAAAGATTTATTTATTTATGGACTTTTCAATTCTATAAGAATTTTTACTTCAGTGAAACTCACTGTCTTTGTTTCTGAGATGGTGATGAGTGATACCCATTCCTGTACTATTATGAAGAGCAGAGATTTTGTTAGTAAAATTCTTGATGTCAGGACTGTCTTTTCCCCATCTGTCTGTAACTTCAACTTGTGATCAAGAAGTATAGAGTTGGCTCTAATTCAAAGTTGCCTCTTTTATGAGGTGTGTTGATGTTTTGCCTTTCCTCTTTATTTTTTTAAATATTTCCTAAAGGTGGGTGGCATTCATAGTTTAATCTGCTTTGAGGTGGAGTTAACAAAACAAACTTTGCTTTAAGAAACTTTGTTGTTTTAAAGTTACCTTTTAAATAATGGTGCCACAACAGTGAATACTGTTATTTTGATTTTTGCTTATTTATTTTATCACAGGTGATCCTTTCAAGGATGATCCTTTTGGGAAAATTGGTCAGTATTATTGAGGTCCATCTTAGCTTAAATTTGATTTTGTTTAATTATAAGCTTGTATTGTATTTAAGAATGAGAACTCTCAGGTGGGTATTATAGGAAATAGACTTTTTATTTAGTTTTAAAACTTATCTAAGGCCCCACTAAGATGTTATATGTGCCTTACATTCAGAGAGAAAGTGGTAGATTCTTGTGAATTTGTTTAATTAACTGTTAGCTTCACTTTTAAAACAGTGTTTGTGCTTTTAATAATATTTACATTGATTTCTTCTTGTTAGCTGGGATTAGATGGGTATAATGACCTACACTACTACAGGGTTTAGAACTTTTGTTTCTGTAAGATTATAGCCTAATCCAATGAGTGCAGGAAAAGGAAACAACTTAAAAAATAACTAAATGTCTGGCTTTTTAAGATATTTTTTTCTGGGATTTTTGCATTAGAATAAAGCAAATTGTGTACTGGTTAGTTATGCTTTCCAAACCTCTTCCAAACTAGTGACTATGGACATGGTTAGCATGATATAGCATTTAGCACGTCTGCTTTGCTTGCAGAAGGTCCTGGGTTTGCACCCCAGTGGAGCCATGATCCATGGTTTACAGCCATGCCACCCTGAACAAGTCCAATGTCTGATCTCGGAAGCTAAGCAGGGTTGGGCCTGGTTAGTACTTGGATGGGAGACCATCTAGGAAAGACCAGGTGCTGTAGGCATAAATAATAATAATAAATTAAAAAACAAAAGTATTGGCCATTATACTTGAGCACAGAGAGAAATACATTTAGAAGTTTTTGTTGTTTCTTTAGTTATGATAGCATAGAATAAGGGTCTTAAAATGGAATCCCTTGAAATTATATGCTTATTTTTAAAAATAAGTTTATTAGGTTAAAAATTCATCAGAGCCAGAAAGAAATCTATGATTCCCTCCCCACCCCACCCTCAAAATTAGAATCACCAGTTTAGAGAAATTATTTAAGCCTAACACACAGGAAACATTTGTATAGTAAGTGTTGGAATTACTTATATGCTTTGGGTGAATAATGAACAAGTAGGAAAGAATGTTAATTAAAGCTGTTTAACTAGATGGCACTGTCTATACTTCATGATCAATAGTCATAATACAAAGTACCTAACTTAGCTTCTCCAGGAGTTCAAAATGTCTTTTATTGTGGCAATTGTCATGTCTTCAGGTGACAGGAAACTCAGTGTAATATTTTTGAGTCTCTCATTTGTGCTGTATTTCTTTAGATCCGTTTGGAGGTGATCCTTTCAAAGGTTCAGACCCATTTGCATCTGACTGTTTCTGCAAGCAATCTACTGATCCTTTTGCCACTTCAAGTACTGACCCTTTCAGTGCGGCCAGCAATAGCAGTAATACATCAGTAAGTAGGAGGGTTTAAAACTGTTATATGGATAACAGGTGTTCTAAGGGAGTTTCTTGAAGTATGAAAGAATCCTCTTTTAGATTATTTCTAGTAGGCCATATAAAATTTTTAGTTTCATTCAGCCCATCTAGTTTTTGATTCAGAGTGGTTTTTCACAGCTTCATCACCTACTGGTATTAACCAGAATAATTTATGTCATCCAAAAATCAAATCCACCGTTCAAAGGACCAAGTATTATTTCACCAGGAAAATTAAAAATAAAGAACTAGAAATCCATGCACCAGTTTTAAGTAAAGATTTTCAGAAATGTTTGGTATGCATTATTGAAATAATGAAAATCAGTTTAAAAGGAAAAATAAAATCACTTATTTTATAGACACATCTGGAATGTTAATCTTGTAAAAAAGTACAAATTCTCATTGAATGTCAGACTATTGAAAAGTTTATACTGCAACCACCACTATTTAATAAGCACATAATATGCTTCAGGTATTTCTCTGCGCTTTCCATCTATTGTTCCTAATCGTCATGTCAACCTTGCAACATAGGTACTGGTGTTTCTATTTTAACAGTAAGGACACTGGTACTTGGGAAAATTAACTTAATGTATCCAAGGTCATACAGCTAAGTGCTTTATTGTTTGGAGGCTTTAAAAACAAAATCTTTATATCATGGATATTTAAACATTCAAAATAATATAATGAAAAATTTTAACAAACTGCCATGTACCTGTCATCCAGTTTTAATAATTGTAATTTTGGAGGGTTTTGTTTTGTTTTGTGGCTTATTTTTTAAGGCAGAATTTTCATGTCTATAAGTAAACCAGATCCAGAAAGGGTAAATTGAGTGACAGGCAGTTGAAGCAAAAATTTTGTCTTTTAATACTCTTAGATTAAGAATACCTTTTTAAAGGAATAATTGATTCTTGATTTTCATATTCTCGAGTTGCTTTCTTACTGTATTTGGTAAAGAGCTGCTTGGCCAACATTTGGTATTTTCCATTGATGTAAAATTGAGCAAATGCCTCCGTAACTGAATATTTGTGGTTTCCACAAGCTACTGGATACTGTTTTCCTCTCCAAACTAAACAACACTTAGTTTGCAGTGTGGACCCATTTGCCAAATTCTTCTTAAATTGGCTGCAACCTAAATTCTTTTCCTCTTACCTTAATCTACCTTTTCATTCTTCACTTATATCATTTCAAGCAAAAAAGTCAAAGCAACTCTTCCTAATTTAAAAACAAACAAGTTTCTCCTATTTCTCTATCCAGCTGAAATTTTTCTGCCATTCATTCTACTTACTTTTTCTCTTTTCTTCCCAGTTTTCTCCCCTTACTGACAGCTTTTAATTTGTCCATGAAAAACAAAACAAAAACATAAAACCAAATTGGCAGTATAACAACAGCTATGTTTATCTAATCTTTACTCTATGCCAGGCATGGTGCTAAGCTATTTTCATGTGTTACCTGATTTAATCTTCACAATAATCCTATGAGGCTCATGTTATTATCTCCATTTTTAAGATAAAGTAAATGAGGCTTAGAGAGGTTAAGTGGTAGTAAGTTAGTAAATGATAGAACTGAATTCACACCTATCTGACCAAAATTTAAGGTCTTCACCATAAGATTTAACTCATTTTTTTGTAGCTCCAAAACCCCCGATTTTTGTGATTTTCCTTTAAAAAAAAAAAAAAAAGCCTTCTGATTATGCCTCCAGGCATGAACCTCTCCCAGAAATTCCTGTTCCCTCAAGGCTAGTTTCTGCCCTCAAAGGGATATAATTGCAAAAAACAGAACAACTAGCATTTCCTTCTGTCCTAGCTAGTGTCTGGTAGATTTGCATAGGTGCTAAGTCATACTGTCAAAGGATGGGAGCAGATAGCATATAAAAAAGAGAAATTCAGTGATGAGTTAGGTGACCTACTAGGCAGATTTGAGAACATTAATTTTATAAAATCGTACCATCTGAATTTAGTTCTGAAAATTACTTTTGTTTACTAAATTGCCTAATTATCAAACTAAACATAGAGTTTTGTAGCCACTTATTTCTTCATGAGCCACACAGTTCATCTTGTTCCCCATGCTGTCTCAATGGCCTTGTAGGGTATTTGCACAGTATATGATAATGGAATAACATTAAACCTGACATGCATGTAGGCGTGTTTTTGTATTTCTCTATACAAAACTTACAAGCTATCATTAAAAACCAGGCCTGTTAGTTTTTCTTTCCCTCAAAGTCAAGAGGAGATTCAGTAAAAGTTGTTACTTAATAATCATGTCAGTGACTGTCTCTCACACTGGTATTTAGGCTATTATATTAGGAACCATGGAAAGTTACTTTGCTGTACAGACCAGCTTTGATTGCTATTTATTCATTCAGCAGATATAATCAGAGTATAAGATAGTGTGCTAGTTTTATAATATCATTGGTATCAGTTAAAATAAATACTGTAATTTCAGTTCCAAAAACTTCCTTAGTATTAATTACTTCTTTAAGTCCATTACATTTCTTTTTTCAAATACATTTATTTTACTTAGAAATTTTTAAGTTGAGCGCTTCATTATCCTTTGACATTTGATTGTTATGTCTAATTTCTTGATGATTAGAAATGAATGACATTGATAGCCATGAGTCAGAATGGAAAATAAATATCCCAAAACACTTTTCACATCCCTTTCACTTGTCTGCCAAGTCTTTCAGCTGAACTCTTAAAAAGAGCCTGGTGCCAGAAAGAGAAAGTTCAGTTGTCCTCCTAAATGTACAATTTATTTGACTATGATTAAAAACTAAAGTAGAAAGACAGTTCAATAGCAGGAATCTCTGGCTTCTGGTAAAGTCTCATTCTTTGTAGCCACTCACCTTTGCCACTTGATCCAGATTTTTCCATGGCTTATTTGAAAGTGGCAGGATCTTTTTTTTAGCAGAAAGCTGTATATCTATCTATATCTATCTCTCTCGCCCTTCCTCCTTCCCCCTAACTCCCATACACAAGCACATGTTTCCTCCAAGGAGAAGACTGCTGAAACTATTTTTAGATAACAGAAAATGGAAATCTAGCATTTCCTGATATTAAGTACTAGGATATTTAAGAGTTAGAATACTATGCATCCTAAATGCAACCTGCCATCCTGGAATAGGAAAAGGACATTAATGGGAAAACTGGTGAACTCCAAATAAAGTCTGTAGTTTATACTTTTGTACCAGTATTAATTCCTTAATTTTAATAGGTGTACCATAGTTATATTAGATGTTAGCATTAGAGGAAGTTGGGTGAAGGGTATATGAGAACCCTGTATTATATCTTCAACTGTTCTAGAAATCTAAAATTCTTTCAACAAGAAAATTAAAATAGTGCACATCTATACAAGTAGCAAAATTATAAGGAGAGGAAAAGAAATGAATACCACCAAAGTCAAGGTAATGATTACTTCTGCAGAGGAGCGGGTGAGATTATGGTTGGAGAGTTCATGAAGACTCCTGAGGAGATGGCAGTATCTTGGGAGATGATTACATGTATTCACTTGATACTTATTTGTTAAACTATACATATGTCTCATACCTTTATGAATGGATATTATTATATTTCACAATAAAAGATTAGAAAATGATATCTGTCATTTTGATGTAATAAAATTGCATATCAGGGAAAACTGTTTCTAATGCCTTGTATTCCTTAATGAACTTAGAGTTTGTAAAAAATATTTCTTTGGTATAGCAATGAGGTTTCAGCTATGAAGTGTTACCTCTCTCAATCATGGTTTTGTGTAATTTGTTTAGGTAGAAGCATTGACACACAATGATCCTTTTGCTCCTGGTGGAACAGTTGTTGTTGCAGCTAGTGATTCGGGTAAGGAAATAATCTATCAAATTCCTTGAACAGTAGATATTACCCTTTTTTTTTTTTAACTTTTTTTTTTTTTTTTTTGGTCTCCAGATGTATTTGTCCTATTTAGTATGGCTTTAAAATTATTGCATTATTATATCCAGTTGTAATCTACCAATGATAAAATGATAAGTGTTTATATTTCACTTTCTACTTTTCTTGTTATTCATTATCTCAATATTATTCATGTTAAAGATCTTCCTAGAATATGTATAGAATAGCCAGCATTTAGAACAAATAAAAAATTGTTTTTTCCTTTATAAAAGCAGTGTTGCTGGGCAGTTTCAAAGTCAACATTGACTGTGGATCTTGGTCTAAATTTTAAAATTAGTGGCTTCCAATAAGTATTGATAATAGCTTTGTAAATAGTGGATAGGTTCTTTTAATAAGACAGACAGAGAAAATGCTATTCTAGCATCCATTTGTCATGCTTTATTTTCCATTTATCCTTTTAATAACATTTTAAGTAATATTCCCATTTTAAAAATCAGGAAACTGAGGACTAGAGCATTAAGTTAATCAAGTTTATACAGTTTACTAGATTTGAACCATATATCAGTTTGCTTCTGAATCCATGTCCATTGATCTTTCCACTGTATTGTCCTGCCTCTTATGTACTATGTAAATGAAAAAAAATTAAGAAATTCTTGGAACCCAAAATTTGATGACAGGTACTGGGAGGATAGGGGAAGCAATCAAATGAAAAATGTTAAGAAAAGAAATGAAAATGCTTTAGTAAGAAACTTGGAAAAGGTCCATGGAAGGACTCTTTGGGGTTGAGGGAGATAACGCCAGATTTCAACCTCACTGGGCTCTTATCCAACAATAGCAACAAAAAAAATAATTAGGGAAGATGCCGGTTATTTAAAACAACCACAGTGGTCACTTTGGAGATCATCAAGTACATCAGCTTTTTGGTCTCGGAATCCCTTCACACTTTTAAAAGTTAATGAGGACCCTCAGAGCTTTTGTTTATATGGGTCATATCACAGCATTTACCATATTAGAAATCAAAACTGCAAACTTTAACATTTATTTAAGAACAATAATAAATGCATTACATATCAATATAAATAACATTTTTTAAATAAAAGTAACTCCAAAAAAATTGTGAGAAGAGTACCATTGTTTATATATTTTTGCAAAGTTCTTTTAATATCTGGTTTAACAGAAGAAAGCTGGGTCCTGCATTATTCAGTCTGCTGCACTATGCTGTTTTGCTTGATATGTGAAATGAAAGAGATCTGGCCCACCTAGTTATGTAGCTGGAAAAGGGAGGAGTATTTCAATATCCTTTTCAGATTATTGTGGATATTCTTCTTTGATACTATATCAGAATTCAACAAATTTTAGTTTCTTCAAAGTTAGTTACAATACAGAATATGAAACTATCAGTGAACTTTTCATGCTCTGTTAAATTAAAATACATGGGTTCATCTTGCACGTTGAATGAATCTTTCACCCGTATATGATTTTGTAACATGCATTGATCGTTGGGAAGTATTGGTTCACTGAGCCTACCCTTCTTCCAAATGTTGACACATTCTACTATAAATACTTTTTAAATTTATTAGTATCACCATTCATTTCATCAGAGACTAAGAATTGGTATAATGTTAAGTTTATAAGGCAGATATAACTTTTCAAGATTCTAATTTTTACTCGAAAGCTTGAATTTTTATCATCTGCAACAAATACTGTCGGTTGTTTTCTATAAAATGACAGGCTCGCTTTGTTTATTTTGGAGTAGGTGCTGCCAACTACCAAAATCTGAACAACCATTGTTTGTTACTTCTTTCAAGTAAAAACGATATTCCATTAAAAAAGCAGGTAGTTCAACTTTTTTCTCAGACCATCATGGAAATGCTTTTCCTCCCGATAACCGTCATACTTCCATACTCAGCAAAGTGCTTTATGTGCATTTCCCATTTTGTCAGAATTTTTAAAATTCAGAATTTTAAAAATATGTATAAAGGGTCATTAATTTTTATTAAAACTAATAATTTTTCTTGATTCACCAAAGACAGGCATTCTTAAGGGCAGTTGACCTTTTTTTTTAACCCCTTCAAGTGTGTGATGGTGAGGAGTAAAATGGCTACCAACCAGTAGTTTGGTGCCACTGCCTCGATTCCCACCAGTAGTTTTACCCACCACTGGTTTTACAACATTGTTGCAAGTACTATCACAGTGAGGAAGATAAATAACATCTTCATATTCTGGAAATAGTTTTGACCTTATAGACCTTCCTGAAAGGGTCTTGGGACCTCTGGGGTTCATGGACCACACTTAAGAGAACTGCTGCTCTAATATGTTATAAGATTTTCCTCTTGCCCTATTTTATGCTGGTCTCTGTTCCCTCAGGACAGCTTGCTCCTAGGAGTTATCTGGGACAGATGTCTCCTTTTATTCAAAATAGTAGCAAGAGAATAATCTCAATGTCCTGAAGAAAAAGCTGAAGAGTAGAGGCTATTTTTTTAGTTCTGTTTTTAGCTTGGTGCTTCTGCTTTTCTCACAATGTACACTTCCTGTGGTGATGGTCCCCAGTTCTGTGCCTTTGACTATAGCCTTTTTCCTGATGACTCTTAGGTTTAGTCCTCTAGTTCTGTACTCTTTCTAGAGCCTCCAGTACTTTCAAGTTACCTGCTGGGTATTTCCCCTTAAGTGTCAAGGTCAACAGTACTTAAAATTGAAATAATCATCTTTTCCAATTAGTCTCTCCTTCAAGGTGTAGTATAAACAAAAACAAAATGCAAATCTTTACCTCCTCCTACATTCTACTTTCTGTACTAATGACACTATTATTGGCCCTTAGCCAATCATCCTAGATTTTCTGTCATTCCTCACCTCCAGTAAATTGCCAGTCCTATCAATTTAACTCCCAAATAGTCTGTCTCCTTTTGCTCAGCTTTGTTTAATCTCTCATCATGTTTTACCTGGACTGTGATATTAAATTGCCTCCAATCTCTTTTATAGCCATTAATACATGACTTCCAGAATTATCTTTCTTAACATTTGCTCCTACTGCTAACCATAAATTTAAGTCATTAGCCCTGTGTGTTCCAAATGTATATAAGCATAATGTTTATTATTATATATAATATGTTATTTAATATGTTTTTCATATTACATGTGTATACATTGGGTAGTCTTTTACTTAATGTATCACAGTTATATGTCTGAAAGTAGTCTACCCCATGAAATGTAAAACAATACTAAGCATCTGGATATCCCATGTCTGTTAATAGTATTACCATCTACTCAGTTGCCTAAGCAGAGACCTGGGAGCTATTCTAGGTTGTAATCCCACTCTCCTACCCCAGAGCTTCTGTGACATAGCAGAGGCTTACCAGTTGACTTCTGAAGAAGTAAATAAATGGTTTGTTTCAAATCTGCTGCATTGTCTTAAGATTTTGAATTGAATGGAAACATAAACAGTCCAGAGAGGTTGTCATGATTAAGACATGAGTATTTAAGTCCAGTTGCATGAACTTATTTATATAAAATTGATAGTTCCTTAGTTTTTTTTAGTCTCAGTTTCCTAAACTATAAAATGAGGTTAATAATTATACCTTGTGAGTTTGTTGGGTAGATTAAATGAGAAAATATGTTAAAGTATTTGTTGTGATTTCTGTCATAGTAAATGGTAGCTACTATTTTTGTTATTATTATTATTATAATTATTACTATTACTACTTTTTAGTTTGATGGTTTCTAAATGCAGACTAGTATTACTTGTAATATAATTTTTTGTTAGTTTAAAGTGAAATAGAGACAATGGAGAGAGAGAGAGATACCAACTCCCCTTTTCTAGAAAGGATTCTTTTAGTCTAAGATTGTTTTTTCATCTTAGTTTTTGAAGTCCCTTTGTTTGTGAAATGAAAGGTGGACTTTTTTTTAGTTCTTATGGTGAAGGTGGCAAATCTGTGTTTTTCCCCAACTTATTATGTATGTATATATGTGGGTCTTAGTGTATCGACTTAAGTAGTTAACTTGGTCATAAAATTTCAGTATTGGAAACCATTGAGACAGAGAGAGATGGCATTATATACCCAAGGTTACAAACACAGGACATTTGCCCTAGTTATGCATACCTCTTATATCCCTATCCTTTTTCACCAAGAAATTTAGTGTTTAACCAGCAAAATATCAGTCGTAGAACAGAAGAATTGTAAAGGTTCAAAATAAAAATATAAAAACCAGTTTTTGTTCTTAAACAATAAATGATAAATCACTTCACTCCTACCTCTAAAATATAGTAGTTATGACAGAGATAAAGGCTACTAAATATTTTTAATATTTTGCCTCATGTTGGGGTCTTTTTAGCATTTCCTACTGGTGAATGGACACATTGCAAATTAAGAAAGAAAACTAAAGAAAGCAAATTCAGGTTACTCAGTTTCTACATATACTTTATTTTGACTTATAAAAGTTCTTTTTCCACTTCATTATAAATGAGATTATTTTGGGTGCCAGAAAATTTTTTGCATGGAATATTTTACTAACTCCCGACTAAGAAAATGCAGAATCTTTCTAACTCTCAATTAAGGCTTTATAACATCCTGACCATATAGAAGGGAGCTCCTGGCAGATACCCCAGAGTATCATTGACTCCAGCAGTAGTAAAATGCCAAGTCAGTAGGTTTTTGTTTTTATAGGCGATGACTCAGGCTAAGCACACTTCATATATTTTACGATTCTCAACTCCTGCTTATTTTTTATGTTTCTTCTCTAATTTTCTCTGTTTTCATCAGCCACAGACCATGACTGTCTGTCTCTTTGAGGCCACTTAATTTTTTAATGGAAAAGTGTGTATAAGCAGGTGTTTATAGTGTGTGTGTGTGTGTGTGTGTGTGTCTCCTTTCTGTCCACCAGTAAAAGAAAGTGAAAGACCTTTTTAGTAAGGTCTTTTATTTGCTTCTTCCTCATAAACATAGATTTTGTTTCTCCTTTGCTTTCTTTGAATTTTGACATTATTCTGTAACAGTTATGTACATGCATATGACGTAGTTCAAGCATGGATTCCTTTGAAGGCAGGTGTCATATTGTATTCCCCTCTGAATCTCTAGTGCTTAGCTTTGAACATACTAGATGCTTAGTAAATGTGAGTGGTTGAGTGGGTCAGTGAGTAAGTGAGTGAGTGAGTGAATGAATTAGAGACCAACTTGAGAAAATGTGTCCTTTATAAATGACCAGCATCTACAGCTCAGATTACTCATGAGTATCTTTGAAGGTTTTCTGTGAGCTTGAGTTTGAGTATCTTGTGGGTCAAAAAAGGATCACAGGGGGAAGAAGTTTTCTTCCTCCTCCCAGGATTCTCTGGTAGATAGCTGTTCAATGGGGATTAATTTTTATTCATTTCTTTCACAATGTACACTTTATATTTCAGTCAAACCTGACCTAACTCAGCACAGTTGCCACATGTGTAATGACTTCTTGTAAAAGCTGTGGGACAATGGCAGAGAAAAAGCATGAAGCAGATTTTTTTAGTCCCTTCACTGACATGAGTGCAACTCCTTTTCCGTCATCACCCTTCTACCAGTCAGGAGAGCAGCTGTATCCTGATTATACCTCAGCTACCGTGGCATCGGGAGTAACAGGAAGAGGAGAAAGAAAAGAAGCCTAAAATAGCATCCATGAGTAGACTGGGCCCCAGGCTGTGGGACTCAGCAGATATGTAGTAATAAAAAAAAAAAAAATCATCTTTTATAGCTAAAGCTGTAAGATTTCCTATAACTTCTTTCAGCATCCTCTCTGTGCTCAGTGTTGTGGTGTATCTCTAAAGGACTGATTTTTCTCATATCTTTCTTGCCCCTCTTCTGTTTATGTCCATGGTATATTTATGTTTAGAGGTAAAGGCACAGTACACACATTTAAATGGGTGGATGGGCATGCTTTAGTCCTAAAACTGATTTGATGTAAAGATGAAGAGTTGAGAAAGGACAATAATTTTTCTGCACCTCTTTACTTACTCTGTTTTGCCCTCTCTTTTGTAATTCTCTTTCCCCTCCTTCCTTTGTTTCTTTCTGCTTTCCTATATCAAACTGCAATTGCTATAAACATTTTTTTTTCTTTATTGGTAGCCTTTATGCCTGAACAAGTGCAGCCTATCTCAAAGTAGATCAGCTTATTCTAGTGGAAATGTTAGTCCATGTGGTAAGTGCACAGTGATGGAAGAGATAATTTCTCATGCCTATGGAGCAGCGGTTAAATAATTGCTTTTGCAATTACTGTGCTTTCTGCCTGAAATAGATTTCTTTCTTACACTTTCATCTACTTGGCAAATGCCAATTCTTATTTAAAAGACCTAGCGCAAATTTAATGGCTTCTTTGATACTTGTCCTGATTCTCTTAAAAGTTAATAACTCCTACTACAGGTTTTTCATACCTCTCTAATAGCTCATTTAAGATTGTTTTGATTTGGTTTGTTTTTATGTCTCTCACTAGACTATGAGCTTTCCAAAGGTAGAAACTATATATTCTTATTTTCTTGGATTTGATGCATAGTCAACAAATGTTTTCTTAACCATTCATTTTTCATTGGTTAAGTATTATTCCCTATTTTCAGGGACCTTACAAATCTAGTAAGGGTGATATATCAGTCGATGGATAACCATAGTACTAACTAGAATATACTCAGTGCCACAAATAAGGAAGAAATCACATCTTGCTGTGGGAATTAGAGATGCCTAGGTTATTCCAAGCTTTGTAGTTGAGGTAGCATTTAAAATGGGCCTTGAAGGATGAGTGTGAAATGCGGAATTAATGGAGTCTAGCTTATATTACTTCTTGATGTCTTTATTAGAAATAGTTTAAGTACACGGGAGGTATATTATTTGACATGTATTTCAAAGCCTTAAACACTTTATCTAGAGTTAGTTTACCTGTTTTTTATCTTAAATCATTTACCAGTTGATTTATATAAAGGATTACACCTGTCTCGTGGGGCTATCAATGTGCTCACTGTCTTTGTGGACTTTAGTCAAATTCAGGAACTAATATTTGGGATTTAGATATTTTTTATCTGTCTGAAATGTTACCAACCAAAATAGAACATAAAATATTATGTCTTTTTTTCCTATTGCATTGATTTCTTTCTTTATTTTAGCCACAGACCCATTTGTGTCTGTTTTTGGAAATGAATCATTTGAAGGTGGATTTGCTGACTTCAGCACATTGTCAAAGGTAATCCACAGTGATTAGTGGGAAGGTAAAATATACTGTTTCTACAATAGGAGCAGTCCTTCTTTTCAGTTATATAACCCTCTCATAGACACTGCAACTTGATTTCAATAAATAACAGCAAATGTTGATTTCAGATAGAAATGAAAGATAAGATGTAATCAAGGCAGGCATATTTCTATACAGAAAGACACTGGTGACAGTACAGGTAATTATAATTTTCTACTGACAGTTTTGCTCAACAGCTTTATTTTTAAGAATCTTTTTAAACATATTTCTTCTAATTGAACTAACTACATTTTCCCCCCTGTTGACTGGGTCATTAGCTGTGCAATCTGGGCATTCATTTCATCCCCTCTGCATCGATTAATTGATTTTTGTTCTGAGGCAGTTATGGTTAGTATGAAGATAATCAATACACATAATCCAACACTATATGTCTACGACCTGTTTCCCAGGGATGCTGTTAAACATCCTTTAAACACACTACCCAGCCCCCTACACCATAGAATTATGGCCAGCCAAATGCAGTCGTGCTACTGTAGAGAAACACTGGCCTTAATAGATCTAAAATTGTAATGCCTGATTCATTATAGAAAAGTGAATCCTTTATTATTTCACATATTAGAACAGCAGGATCTTCAGAACTACATTAAGGCTTATTCATGTATACCAACAATAATTGAAAAATAAAAAATTATTAAAAAAAAGAAAAGACTTATTCCATGGGATCAGTTTACTTTAAAAAGCTGACTTTCAAGTTGTCTTTAATGTTTTTCAAGACGCCATTACCTTTGTCAGTAGTATTAACTCTTTCCTATATTTAAATGTACTGGGAAGTGAGGAATTGTGTGTGTGTGTGTGTGTTTTTTTTCTTCATCATTGCAGTCAGATATTTATTTGAGGAAAGACATATAGTACCTTTAAAATGGCCACAGGTGGTTTTGTATTGCCTGAAGCTTGACAAACCTTAGATCCAGAGTTAGCTTGTTCTCTTATGATCTAAGTAGTGATATTAGGATCACTACTCATATAGAACAATTTTTTTTTTTTTAATTCTCCCTTTTGGCCCTGAATGCAAAGGTTAAACTGTCAGTGCTGTTAGAATTGAAATCAGTAAAGCTACATTATACTGAAGACCATTCTTCTAAATGCTACATGACCATATACACTGTGGTTGGTATAATATATATAACCATGCATAAACCTTTCTTTTCAAAGGTCAACAGTGAAGATCCTTTTAGTTCAGCCTCATCAAGCACTGTCAGCAATGTGATTGTTACAAAAAATGTGCCTGAGGAAGCATCAGTCAAAAGTGAAGATATACCCCCAGCACTGCCACCAAAGGTCGGAACTCCAACAAGACCCTGCCCACCACCCCCTGGTATGAAAGTTGGTACTTTTGCCAAATCAACTAGATGCTTTTTCTCCCTAAGTTATTGCGTGGGTGTTATTTATAGACTTATCTAAAGGGCCCTAAACAAAACAAGTGAAAAAACACGGCAAAAGCCTGCTGCTATCATCTGTTGTGGTCCCAGTACAAAATTACAGAAATGTGCGTAGGAGGCCACTGCTACTGTTGTGAACTGCTTTTCCTGGTAAGAGCGAATTTCCTTTTAAATCATTTTAGAGAAGCAGTAAAGGAAAAATGAAAGTATCGTTGAAGTCCCTTGCTTTTCAGAAGTTCATTAATTGCCGTTTCAACAATAGTTTCCTGCACATTGGTCTTTTAATTAATTCCTATAAGAGGAGATTAGTTCGAAGTTCTATTCCTTTCTTGCCAAATGTGAATAAAGTCTTTCCTAAATCCTTTAACGTAAGAATATATGGCTTTTTTGGCATCCAGAATTTAACAATATAGTGATTTTAAAGAAAGTATTATTTTCCTTGAAGAAAAATATTTTACCTCACATAAGAAGAGGCTCCTTTATAAAAGTGATTTTCCTGATCCAGGAAAAAATTTTTATTTTTTCGTGTTTTTTAATTTTTTTTAATTTTAAGCACTGTACAAAGGAAAGGTGTTTTTTTTTTTTTTTAATTAAGATAATAAAATTCGTGAAAAGTGGCAAAAAAGGTACTCCCCTGAGCGGTTGTGGTGCTACGAGGCTGTTATATGAGAAGATACATTGTTCTTTTAATCATATATAGTTCCTTGGTAAATTTTCAGTCACAGTACATATAGATTACTGTTCTTGCCCATGGTATTTCTTGGGCAGATTATTTTTTCTTCTTTAACTTAAATTGCATGTACAATTGTTAGTACTCAATTATCTGTTGAAAATCAGGCAAACAAGTTAAATGATTCTATCTTTTAAGGAAAAGTAGGCTATATCACATATTGCAAGAAGGCAAAGTCAAAATATATTAAACAAGAGTCAGTTTGCTCATTTAATTTTTACGCTTGTATGATTCCAATAGTGAAGTTATTTTTTAAGTCCTAAGTAAAAGATTATATTAGTGCTTGTAACTAAATCTAAGAATCTTCAACAAAATGGGTATGTATCACTATAGAAAAGTCAAAGAAAGGAGGATGGATGGTTTATTGGAAAGAGTACTGGACTGGGAGCTTAAAGGTTTGGGTTATAATTCTGAATATGCTTTGACTAGCTAGCTCTGTGACCTTGAGTGTGTAGTTTCTGAGCCTTAGCTGTCCGAGCTGTCAGATAGTGGCAGCAATTCTAATTTTGCCTACTTGCACAGGGCTGTTGGGAGAATTCATTGAGATGTGAAATATGAACATCTTTTGTAAGCTGTTACAGTGATGGAGAGAATCTGTTGTTATGACTGCTATAACAATACATTTTAGGAAACATATATATTTGAAGATATTTTAGCACCTATTCTGATTTTCCTTCAAAAAATACTAAGTATAAGACCTTAAAATTTGAGAACTTGTTTGCAAATGAGCAACAGTATGCTGTTGTTTGGTAAAAAATTAGTTTATCAACAACCACAAAGATTTAGGCCCTGAGCTTCAAAACATTCTCTTTATTCTTCAGTTTAATATATTGTACATGGCAAAAATTAGGTGGGATTTGCCAAAGTAATTTTTATTTTCATGTTCCCAGATGTTGTATATAGATGCAGCAAAAAATCAGAATATTGGTAGTTTTCAAAGATCATTTGCCCTTGTTGCCACTAGTAACTGTATCAGACTGAGGTTATAAAAGCAGAGACCATTTCTGTCTGTATTCTTTGTCATGCTCCTGTTATATCCTTTCTTCTCTCTTTTCTTAGGAACATGTTGTTTTGGGGAAGAAAAGGTTTACTCCCTGGGCAAAATAGGATACCTGGCCCACCTGCTTCCCCTTTGCTATTTTTTCATTTAGACACATAGAGCTGAAATGTATTTGAGAGGTCACTGTGTATGTGTATTTGTGAAAAATTTGAGGCTAGACTATTGATGTGGCCATGTAAGACCATATTAAGAATGTGTTTTAGGCTCTCACCTCCATCCTCCATCCCCAGTTCTTTAATGCTCCGTGTTCATGTTTTTGTGTGTTTGTGTTTGCCATATTTGCTGGTTGAGTTAATTATAATGATTTTGATCCAGGGAAAAGACCTATCAACAAATTGGATTCTTCCGATCCCTTTAAACTGAATGATCCATTTCAGCCTTTCCCAGGCAATGATAGCCCCAAAGAAAAAGATCCTGATATGTTTTGCGATCCATTCACTTCTACTGCTACTACCACTGCCAATAAAGAGGCTGACCCAAGCAATTTTGCTAACTTCAGTGCTGTAAGTACTGTGAATGGGCTGTTTGGGGGAAAATTTTTCCATTTACAGTTTGAAGAGTTTTCAAAAATTGCTTTGGAATCTGTCAAACTTGCATCATTCCAACTAAATTTGCCAGCATACTAAAAATGATCTTTATTCTTCCCCCAGCCAAAATCTCTGTTTGCTTCTGTTATGATGGTTCTAAAATTATTCGATTATACAAATGATTTTAGTAGTCTTAGTTCTTTGATATGTACCAGTTTTGTAAACCCTTCTTCTTGGTAAACAATATAAATAAAATCTTACAGGTATTATTTCACAAATTGTTATGTATGATGGGCCATTAGTCTTTTGCTGTCTGCCCACTGGATGAATAATGCCAATAATAAGCTTGTGTATTTGTTATTGTGTATGTGTGTTTGTGTATAAAGCTTTGGTGATTTCTGGAGACCAGTCAGCAACTATCCTATGAGAAAATCAGGTTAGGGATTTTTTTGAATAGAAAGTAAGACTCTGGTTTTATATAGTAGCATTTTTTAAATGTAAATGTCGGCTTTGTGAAATAAATACAGTTGTCAAGAGTTAACCAACCTTTAATTATTTTGAGGGCTCTAATTCATTAGCCTTCTATGTTTACTCTGCATTCTCCCAGAGCTGACCAAATAGGCAGACCAGTAAAAACAATGGAAGGATGCTGTGATAACAGCATAGGCAGAGCCTATAATATCACAAAAATGGGACAACTAGTTATGGAATTGTCACTCTGGAGGGACATAAGGCAATGATATATATTCTATCATTATTCTGATAAAAATGACTTTAAAAAAAATAAAATTCTTAGAGTAGCTAACAGAGTTTCACTTTCCCAGATGTTTTCAGGCAAAATGACCTTTATTATCTGCCTATTCTATAATAAAGGAATTTTCTTCCATTTATCATCTTACGCCCTTGAGATGATTTTGGAACTCTGGCCACAATCTGCCTAATGTGTAGCATTAGGTCAGTCAACTAGTCCTCTATTCCTGCAGCCATTTGTAGTTAGAAAGGAGGTAAGCAGGAATCTGCATACAACTTAGTCAGAATTAAACTGAGCTACCCAGCTTTTGAACCTGTACTTTAAGTTCCAGTGGCTTCTTCTGAATGTGAAAGAGGAGAATAGGAATCAATATCTTCATTATTGGAAAATGGAATGTCAGATTTATCCTGACTTAACTTTTGTTAGATGGAGTTTGAGTTGTTTCAAGCAGAAAATCCAGAATTGCTCTTAGGAGATTTTAATCCTCTTAATATTAAATAGCCTGACATTTTATAACATTTAATATCTTAAATATGATTTCAGCAAGTCAAAACCTGTTTGGAATGAGTCTTGAACAATAACTGAGGCATTTTGTTTATTTCATACTCCAAAATCTCAATATAGTACAATATAAAACTCATAATAATAATGTCTTCCTTTTTTCATTATGAAAGATTTGTAAAGTATTAAAAGTTTAAAAAGCCCTCTAATCCCAAGGAAAAAAGCTATAAATTTTTTAAAGCCTGACAATTTATTTCATTTCATCCTATCTTGTTATTTATCTTATTATATTCCTCTATATGATAGGACGTGAAACCAAGTAGAATTTTTTTATTTAGAATCTGACAAGACTACTGTTATGGGTGGATACAAATATTTCCCTGACCTAATTACCAGTGTTAAGGTTTTATTTAGACTGGGCCAAAAAGTTCTCAATGTCTGCCAAAATCTTTATAATGCATTAAAAAAAATTATTTGGTTCACACCTTGTTTATTGAACCTGGTACTCTTATTTTATGTATAGCAAAATCAGTATATTCTTTGTTTTATAGTTTTTTTTTTTTGTACCTGAAGGGTTAGGATAAGGTAGAGAATCACCAGTAGGATTAAGTTGAAAATGATTTATCATGTGAGGATACTCCCTGAACTTGAGGTGTTAGATGTTTTACAATGGATAAAAAGGCTAGCTAGTCCTGTTTTGAAATCTACTAATTCACTTTAAGCATTTATACTTTTTTAAAATAATGTTTTAATGTTTAGTTTAATAGACTTTCTATCTGTAGACTGCATTAATTTTTTAAATTAAATAACATTTAATAACCAAATATGTTTTCAGAAAAAAAAAATTAACAAGTAACAAATAAGACTATTCCCAGAGTCCTTCAGGTGAAACAAGTAGTTTATGTCCTTTGTAAAAACTATTTTTCGTTCTTGTCTTTTTATTTGTTTTACTCAGTCTGTTTATTCATCCATTCATCTTTTAAATACAGTATCCCTCTGAAGAGGATATGATTGAATGGGCCAAGAGGGAAAGTGAGAGAGAGGAAGAGCAGAGGCTTGCCCGACTGACTCAGCAGGAGCAAGAAGACTTAGAACTAGCTATTGCACTCAGCAAATCTGAGATTTCAGAAGCATGAAGAATTCTCCTGTCCTTTGTCAACCATACAATACTCTGTTTCTGAATTCTGAAACTATTTACAGTGTGTATCAAAACTACCTATGAGCATGGGAATACAAAAGGTTTGAGATTCCTATAAATGTGACAAAAGATTTTGTTTTTTTAAAAAACTCCATTTCAGATTTGTCTTTTTTTTCCCCCCGCTGTAACCCAGTCAGACAATTGCACCTAGGTCCCTGTTCTGGTGTGCATTTACTGTGAGCGTTTGCTTGCCTGTGCTACTTTTACTTGTAAAGCTAGAGCACCCAAGCTTCTGCTTTCTGGAATACAGAGAAATAGCTTCACCCCTGTGCTACCCTTATTCTATAGTTACTCTGATGATAGCCAGTGGGGTTCTTAAAGTTTGCAGTATTCTCCCCTGATTTAAATGATGAGGGAGGAGAAGGAAAAGAATATCCTATTTCTTTTATGATAGTGCAGATTGGCTAATTCAAAGTGCATGTTTGTATTTCCATATAATCAAAATACTGTTAAATTTTTTTTTAATAGACAAGGAAAACTATTTTGCATAAATAGACTCCACTATTGAAGAAGGGATGCTTTAGGTTTAACATTTACAGCTTCAGACTCAATTTTTTCCTAAATAAAAATGTTAAAGCCTCATGTGTGAAATATATTTAAAAAATTTTTTTCTGGATTTAAACAATTGTAGATGAACAGATATCTCTCCATAATTTTAAGTGTTTGACAGTGGAGAATATTTATCACCTAAAATATACCCATCAGTGTAAGGTAAGCAGAAACTTAACATGGCAGCCATTCTGCCATTGCAGTGGCACTGCTCTCTTTAGTTCATGGTAGATTTATTTTTGTACTTTTGCAGAAGAAACTTTAGCAAGCTAGAACTGGAAGGTACTTTAATTTTTTGTATATATATTTTTTCATTTTCTCTAATGAAGGCTCAATTACTTGAAATGTAAAAACTTTCACTGAACACAAATGAAAAAAGTCACATGTATTAAATCATATTATTGATTTTTGTCCATCTTTATGTTTTAAAATAGTTTATTCTCTAAATGTTTATTGCCTATGAAGTTGGCAGGCTAACAACAACAAAAATCTTGTTTTTTTAATTTAGAGAGAAGAGACCTGCCAGGTTATCAGATCTCTTCATATGTTAAAAAAAAGCCTGTCTCCTATAAAACTGACCTAGCAGACAAGCTGAGTTTGAAATAGTCTGTGAATTAGGCTGTAAATTGTAATCTTAATTTTTTTTAACATTAGTTACTGACTTAGGTAGTGTATTGAATACCTATTACCAAGATAAAGAAAAATGCACCTAAAAACTAATTAATAGTCTCTGTGGTCACAAAGTTAAAGTGGTATTGATCTGTGTGAATCAGAATAACTTATTACCTAGCCTATGAATAAATTCCAAAATATCTAATTCATTTCATCTTGAAATGGTGCTTTTTTTTCTCTCCACACACAATTGGACTGCTGCAGTTTAAAACAAACAAACCACTTCCTTGCACTGCTAACTTTTTTCTACTTTTATAAATTAGAACAGTTCTGCCTAAAAAATTATACATGTGAAGCAAGGGCTGAATCATAACCACAAGGCTTTAATTTTGATAAACTTATTCAGTGACTAAAGATGTATTGTAAAAGTCGATTGAGAAGAAAGTATTGGGAATTGTGGTAGGTAGTGGTTTTGGGTTTTTTTCTTCCCCTTAAACTTCAGGAGAAAGGTAAGTTGTCTTGAACAACCTTATTTTGCACTGGGAAAATGAACAGATGTTTGAAATGCTTTTAAAATATTTTTTTTAATTAAAATCTCTGGAAAATATTAAATATCTGTAACTTATAAACACCAACTTTTGATGTAATAAGTGTACCCTAACCTTGTGTATGTTTAACTGGATTACATAGATTCTTATCTTTTGTTAAAATATGTATACTCTGTGGACCAATATAATATTAAAGTATGTATATATTATATAAATATAAATATATATCTCTATCTCCATGCTCGCTTGCGTAGGATGAATGTGGTTTGTGATTGATTATATTTTATGTTGTTGACTCTGGCTTCAGGGCCTGTGTTTGAAAAGGACAGATAAATATTCTGGAGAACCAAGTAGCACTGCTTACAAAGTTTTAACCATCTTCTACATACTCGTTCAGGTTCCTCTCTTTACAGAATTTTATCTTATGTTTCAGACTTCCAAGTTGTAGCCTGTAATTATGAGAACAATAAACTTTAAGTAATAAAAAAACTTACTATCCATACATACTCTATTTGAAATGGAGTTCGGCATGGTTCTCTTATGCCCATGCTGTATCCATGAGGGGCATGTGCACAGTCAGCACAGATTCGTGTGTATGCAATACACAAGACATTTCCTAATAAATGTTGAATATTATTTTTAGTTATCAAGCACTGTTTTTGTAAAAGAAAGATAGGAAATGTATATACGTAGGGATAGTGCCCAAAACATAGGTGGCTTTGTACATATTTGTTGAATGAGGATTTATGACATGGATTCTAGGAGGGCACTGTGGTATAAAAAAAAAAATCATATAATCCTGGGATTATATCCCTGATCTACCGTTTTTGAGAAGAATGACTTTGAGAAAGTTATTTAGCCTCCCTGAGCCTCATTTTCCTCATCTAATGAACATCATAATACCTAATTCACAAGATTGTTCTGAAGGATTTAACTTTGACAACTTTTTTATAATACAAGTTTACCCAAGCAGTTTCAACCCATGTGTTCAAGGGTCAACTGTGTTTTCGAGCCACGGCTGAGAATTTGTGTATGTGGAGGGCCAACTTAAGTTATATGCAGATTTTTGACTGCGTGTCATGGTGGGTTCAGTGTCCCTACCCTGCTCCCTGCATTGCCCAAGGGTCAACTGTATTTACTTTAATTTTAAAAACTCAACTATGTTATCATTAATAGTAAAAATAGCTATTGGTTATTAACTACACATTGTGGAGCACTATACAAAGCACTTTGTGTGTGTTTTCTTCACAAGAGCCCTAAATAATACTATTATTATCCTCTATTTTAGACATGGGCAAACAAGCTCAACAAAAGTTAAAATAACGTGCTTTATATCACAGAGCTAATAAGTAGTTGAGCCAGGAATTGAACTCTAATATCTCTGTTTCTAAAACGTGACACTCTTTTCAGTTTTCCATGTTTTGTCTCACTTTGTGTAGAAAAAAATTTGTGTGTACAGTGCATGATAGTTAACAACAAGCAACATATATATTAATGGATCCTGGCTGGAACCATAGTACTTTCCATATATTAGTTTATTTAATCCTCATAACAACTGTAACCCTGTAATATATAGATACTATTATCTTCATTTTACGGAAGAGGCGCCCTAAGTAGGCCACAGTTTTGCAGCTTGTAAGTGGCAGTCAGGAATATCAACCCAGGAGACTGGTTCCTGAGTTTTAACCCCTACTCTCTATTCCTATTAAAGTTGAGAAGACAAAGGAGAAATATCATGAATAGAATAATCTGTAATCTCTGCTCTTGACGATTAATGAAATAGACCCACTCCGTAGCACATAGCATTTTATGAAATATTTTCCCATTTATTCTCCTATCTAATCCTTACCAGGATTTAGAATAGTTTCTGACCCATGAAAATACTCAACTATTATTTATTAATATTATCATAAGTGATAAGTACAAAGGGAAGATAATCAACTTTTTATTAAAGAAATGCAAGCTTTAAAATCACAAACTAGCAAAAATAATTTATTAGTGCTGGCAAAGCTCTGGAAAGAATACATAAAAATGTAGGCATAGGGTAGGTTTTGAAGAGTTTGCTCACTGATGAGGGACAGGGCATTCTTGGCAGAGGCTGTGGTTATGTATAAACACAAAGGGGTAGGACAGTGTATAGTGTGCTAGCAGGCAGCAAGTATTGAAATCGTTCAATGTGACTAGAGTTGAGCTTTGTGGCCAAAAATTTGTGTGTAAGGAAGATCTCATTGATAGTAATTTGGAGGATTGTTTTAGGAGGAACGAGGTAAGGTAGGGAGAGCAGATAAGGCTGTTGGAGTCATTCAGGTGAGATATTAAGGACCTAAAATGTGGCTGTGGCTGAGGCCTGAGAGAAGGGAAGCAACTTAGGAGAATTGATAGGCTTTAGAGTCTGATTAGATAGATATAGGTAGTGAGGAGAAAGGAGTGGTTTGCAAACTTCAGCAAGTATCAGGATCACCTGGAGAGCTTGGTAAAGTAGATTGTGGGCTCCATCCTCTTGAGTTTTTTCTTTCAGTAGGGATAGAGTGGGACTGAAGAATTTGAATTTCTAACAGATTCCCAGATGACACTAAAGTTGCTAGCCTAGGGATCTCACTTGGAGAACCACTGTGGTAGAGGCAAACTTCCAAGTCTCTTTGTTCCCCTGTGAGTTTTATTAAATCTACTCATTTAGTTTGCAACACTGTAGCACATTGTCATTCTATAATTGACCTGTGGATTCTGCTTCATAGTGGAAAGCATAGTTTTAAAAAATAATAATTGCAAGCTAGCAGATAGCACTTACTATGTAGTAGTACTATTTAAAGGACTTTTACATTCTGATTCATTTTAATCTCTATAACAATCTTTTAACTTAGGTATTGTTATCATTAGTTTGCAGGTGAGAAAGCTGAGGTACAAAAAGGTTAAATAACTTGTCCAAGATCACAGAGATAAAAAGTACCAGAGCTAGGATTCAAACCCAGGCAGCCTTGTTCTCGAATCAATGCTCAGTCACTGCTCTGGTGAAAAAATTACATTAAAATACTTGTGTACCACTATAGTGTGCCATACTCTCAGAAAAGTCTATGTCCAGCGGTCCCCAACCTTTTTGGCACCAGGGACCCATGCTCCTATGAGAATCTAATTCCTGATGATGTGAAGTGGAGCTGAGGTGGTGATGCTAGTGCAGGGGAGAGGCTGCAAATACAGAGGAAGTTTTGCTTGCTGGCCACCACTCACATCCTGCTGTGCAGCCTGGGAACTGGTACCAGTCTGTGGCCTGGGGGTTGGGAACCCCTCATCTACACTGTCTGAGTTTTTGAAATGTACAGTGAGAAAATCATTGTTATCTCCATTCACCTTTGGTAAGGTATATTGTGTTCTGGTTACTGTGCTGGGCCTAAGACAAGAGAAGACTTATATGAGGTCCTTGCTGTCAGTGATGTAGTAGGAGAGATAGATATCCACTTACAGTTAACTTCATAACATTTCATACTGAGGATTATGATAGGAGTGCTGGGACATCAGGGGAAAGAGAATATAGTTCTAGTTGAGAGGATTGGGGAAGGCTTCCTAGAGGAGGTGTTTTTTTTCAGGACACAGTATTCTCCTAGCATTAGTCAAAGCATAGATGGTAACTGTCAAAAGAAAGCACAGCTCTCACAGACCACACCATTTGCAGTCAGGGTTCTGTTGACTGGGAAAGGCAGTCTCCCAGGACGCCTCATTTAAGTGGCATTCATTACTTTAGTGGTCCAACGTCTAACCTTTAGGTTTAGAAACCTGATTTTTATCAATAAAACAGCTCTCATTCAGCAAGTTCACCAGGACTGATGTAGAGACCAGAATGTCAATTTCCAGTGAAAGTTGCCACAGGGCTTTGAATGCCCACATTGGTTGAACAAGATACCTCCCTTGCCAGTGCCTGGATGCCTCTGAGGTTCCTTGCTTTCTGTAGCCAGGGCTGCCTGGCTCCCTCTGATGAACGCGTTTCTTAGATTAATAAGTTTAATCAGGTTATAATCTGGTTTGGCTGGCTGAATAGGTGTAATGTGTTTTGGGGGTGCCTTTGCATATCTTTGTTTTCATCCATTGTGTATGGACTCAATATAGGTTAACTCCTCCTAAGGCAGACTCTTCCCCAATTTCTGAGTTCTTAGTGAAGCATCTTAGCTACTAGGCTCTGATTTTACCATTTCTTTGATCATATTGTTTACCAAGTATATACGTGCCAGGCTTTCTTCCTAACTCATCTTCCTCCAAACCATCAGCATGTCTTAACAATTTTTAAAAATATTTTAAATATCACAAATTTGTTTTTTCTGTCTCAAGTGCCACTGCCCCAGTTAAGATCTTCATCATGTCTCTTTTAGGCCTTTGCCAAAGCTTTCTAATCTCTTTGCCACCAATTTCTGTTTTTATCTGTTTCCAAACCATCCTCCATGCTGTAGTCAGATTCATCTAGAATAGAAATCTGCCCCTGTCACTCCTACAGTAAAACATGCCACTGATTCCCATCACCCTCAGGTTAAAAACTGACCCCTTAGAAGGCTTTTCCTTCATAACCTTAATTTCTGACTGGTATTTAATCAGTAATGGCTCAAACATGCAAGTTGGTTTTTTCCCTTTAAACAAATCTTGAGAAAATGCCACTTAAAGTAAATAGGTATCCCTAATCTGATTGTAGAGTATGAAATCCTTTTAAAATGTACAACTCTGAACAAGCCCAATCCTGTCTGATCTCAGAAACTAAGCAGGATCGGGCCTAGTTAGTACTTGGATGGGAGACCACCTAGGAAGACCAGGTTCTCTAGGCGTAAAAAATAAAAAAATAAGGGATTGTGAGCTGACAAGGTCCTTGCAATCTGTAAGGTCAACCAAGGGCTGTTTCACCTAAAAAATAAGAAAATTAAAATGTACAAAGTTTTGTTCTTTAGCTTGATGTGGTGGTGAAATCAGTTTAGTGAATCATGCAGCATAAAAAAAGTTAGCAGTGGTACAGTAGAATGAACTATGTACCAGTAGTCAGCTTCAGTAATTACCCATCCACATTCAATGTTATCTGTATTCCTACCCACTTCCCCCTCATTAGTTTGAAGCAAATCTCATATTTCATTTGTAAATTCTTCACTATGCTAATGAGTAGCATTTTCAAAATTCTAAAATAGAATTTTTATTGAATATGTGCTGAGTCACATGATAAAATATTTGAAAGCCACTGATATTTTTAAAAACATCTCTTTTCAAGTAAGAAACGTAGGGCCCAATGTTATATATGCAGTTTAATAATATAAGGGGTTATCTCTTGGAGCAGGGAGGTGTGTCCTTGCAGAGATACCCGCTGCCCAGTTTTCTCTCCCACCTCAGTAAATGTATAGAATGTGTTCGGCTACCCAGAATTTAAGGGCTTAGTTTCAGTCTCTCCTTTCTGTCTCCTCTAGAGTCAGAAATTGAGAGAACTGAGTTACAATCATGTGCCCCTTGACAGGGATACATTCTAAGAAATTTGTCATTAGGCAATTTTATCATCGTGTGAACATTACAGTGCATTTACACAAACGTAGATATCATTGCCTACTTACTACACACCTGGGCTGCAAACCTATACAGTATGTTACTGTAGTGAATACTGTAGGCAACTGTATAATGGTGGTATTTAAGTATATCTAAACATAGAAAAGGTACAATAAAAATACACTATAAAATATGAAAAATGGTGTACTGATATAGGGCACTTGCCAGAGTGGAGCTTATAGGACTGGAAGTTGCTCTGGGTAAGCCAGCGAGTGAGTGGGGAGTGAATGTGAAGGCCTAGGACATTACTGTCACTACTGTAGATGTTATAAACACTGTTCCACAAGCTTTCTCCCTCACCCTTATGACAGGGTGAGAAATAGATCATCAAAGCTGTCAATGCTGCTCCATGAACAGGGATGTGGGCTGGATTGATTGGAAACATTGAGGAGGAACTGGCCAGGTAGGGCATAGATCACCATGATAGTGACTGTCAACAGGGAGTGAGAGGTGGCCTGAGGCTCAGAAGGAATAAGAAACTGAGATGGAGAGAGAAAGGAACACGAGATTGTCATGGCAATGTGGTTGGGCTGTTACAAGTTGGAACAGTGGTCCGATTAAGGAACTTAATGGTATTCACACACACACAAAAAAAAATGGATGTTTAACATGGAGAGCTGTAGAATGTAGGACTCAATATTTGATTTTGAAATTTTGTTTTTGGTTCCATTGACCCTATCTGGCACAAAGGGCTCTTTCTGGCATTGAATTGATGGGGAAAAAAAAAATAAAGCTTAACAGTGCTTCATATCATTGCAACCTGAAAATATTTCCAAAGTACAGGGACATGCCAGCTCCACACTACCACAGAAAGCTACTAAATAGTGGCCGTGATACTTAATACTTGTTAAGGCAGCTCCTGGGGATCTGTGTCCTCATACAAGATCTTAGGTCCTCAACAAAGAATATACAGACATGTACATTCTGAAGACTGTCAAGCTGGATCTGGAAAGGATTCCGCACCCTTTGAATATGTAGTGATGGGGGAGAGGCTCCTCTGTGCTGAACAGATCAGTGGCTGACTGACAGATGTCATCTGTGCACTCAAAATTGAGGTGTTGTGAGATAATCTGTTGCCAAGCCCCACAGAAACTGCTTCCAACAGAGAAAAAAATATTTTTCCTGAACCACATGTTCTTCCATTTCATATAGGAAGTTGTGCTCCATTATAATCTTATGGGACTATTGTCATATATCCAGTCCATCAGTGACCAAAATATCTTTGTGGCATATGATCATTTTGTAGAAATGAAAAGACAAGGAAAAGTAGCTGACTCTTGAGGACATTCTCTGAGCTTGGCACTAAGGCCCCCCAACCTAGTAGAGACCAAGCCAGGTCCCAGCCCAGGTGTCTCAGCTCTTGAGACCACCCTACGCTGCCTTTTGCACAACTGGCCTTAAAGACAGCCTTTTGAGACTAAGCAGCAAGAGATCAAATGTAGCAAATGAGTCCTAAGCAAGAACTGATATTCTCAAAGAAAACCGTGATTCATCACAGCTTCCTGAGATGGTTCCTGGGCTGCAGAAAGAACCTAGACCTTGGAGTCTTAGAAACATAGGTCTAAATTCTAGCCCTACCATTTGTTAACTGTGTGACTTTGGGTAAATCTCTCAACCTCTCTGGTCCTCAGTAGGGATAATAGTTACTTCGCAGGGTTGTCGTGAGGATTAGAAGTGATGGACATAAAGTCTTCATTCCTGATCCATGACAAGTATTTACTAAGAGTTATGTCTGTGTTTAAGAAGACAGAAAAGGTAGTACATTTTAGGAAAATGTCTATGGTTAAATTAAAAGGAATAAACAAGTTATCTTAAAATTTTTTTGATATGGAACACATTATCCCTCACTGATTCTGAATAAAACTATTACATAGTAGGAGGTGCACATGTCACACTGTGTCCAGCAGTACTCTGTTTTCTTTGTCTTAACTCTCAGTCCTCACAACCACTCTTGATAGATGCTGTTATCCCCATTTATAGATGAGAAAACTGAAGCACAGGGTAAGTAACTTGCCTAGAGTGACATGCAGCTATCGAGTGGCGAGGCCAAGATTCTAACCCAGGCAGAGTAAGCGAAAGAATTAAACCTGCTTTACCTTGGGGTTGTTATGAGATTCAAAATGAGATAGATAAGCTTTGGGAAAGTGGTTCATAAATGCTGTGTGCATTCTAAGAGCTTGCATGGCAGGCAGACTGGGGCTGAGGTTAAGATATGGACTTGAATCTGCTTGGGTGAGTCCTGGCTCTGCCATTTAACTAGCCTTTATGATCTTAAGCAAATTACTTAACTCTGCCTCACCATCTCAGCTATAAAAATTGGGGTTGTAAAAGGGTTGTTTTGAGAATGAAAAGTGAAGGGTTTAGAAAAATGCCTAACATAGTTTTAAGCAAATGATGGTGGGAATGAAGAGGAAGATCATGATGAAGATGGAGAAAGAGGGAGGAAGAAGAACAGGAAACAAGCTGGAACTGAGTCGCAGCTCCTGATCTCAGGAATCTCTTTGAAACTTCTGACTCAAATATTCTAAAAACATAGTTGGTCCAGATTAGTGGTAGTGTATGCAAAGGCACTCAGCATAGTGCCTGCCACCAATCGAAACTTTATAATTTTAGTTCCTCCATTTACACAACACTGAGCACCTGCTATGTGCAGCGGTGGTGCTAGGCTCTGTGGAAGCCATAGATGTGAGACATTCTCTGTACCTTCAGATAGAAATCTGAAGAGCGAAACTAATATGGTCACTGATGATTAATATAGGGATTGAAAAATATGTAGTGCTAAATGCTGTGAGATAGATAAAAATGTAATCTGATGAGGGAGTGATTCCTCCATTGGAAAAATTTAGGAGGACTTTCTGGAGAAAGTGGTGTTGGCTGTGTGGCTCAGAGACTCCAGTGGGACTTTAATCCCACCTGGGATTAGACTGGGCTCTGGGCCTATAGGACTCCAGGCTTTTGCGTCCCTGTGATAGCCATGCTTGTGAGCCCAAGAAGTTGGCTATCTGCAGTGCCCAGTGCTGCCATGCTGGACCAGGCTCTGTGGGCTGAGGGTTTTGGGCCCCTGGGTGCACTGTAAACTAGAATTTCCAGATCTGGAAGTTCTAGCTTTGTGGTCAGATAGGCAGCATTCTTGGGTCCTTGTCAACCTGCCAAGACCATGACATAGGTGCTCAGAGAAAAGGGGAAAGGTTGTATTTTCTCTGCTGCTTACCAAGGAAAAGTGAGAGAAACTCCCAAATAGTCCTTGAGAGTTCTGTCCTCTGCTTTGCCTGGCCTCCCACTCCATGCCTAGCCCACCTCCCCGCCCCAGGCGAGGTCCCAGGGGAAAGCGCAAGATGGGGCACAAAGACCTGGGCATAAGACCTGGTTCCACAGCTTGGTCTCAGGGATGTCAGTTTTGGACCTCAGTTTTATCAACTGTAAAAACAGGGTTGAGTATTTAATAAGATGAAATTAAATACAAATTTGTGTAAAACACCTATTAGGGCTTGGCACATTAGAAAATGTCTCAGACTCATCAGAATTGGTCACCATTTATTAGACACATGATTTGTGTTACACAAGTACCTAGGATACAGACACAGCCCAAAAGGAGACAAGCAGTCCCTTAGCCCTGCCCCTGCCCTGTGTTCAACCCTCATCTTCTCTCATTGAGGAAAGTCTCCAGGGGTCCCTGAATCCATCCTTTATGCTGGAGCCGGAGTGATCCTTCTCAAATAGCTCCTCGAGATGCTCTCCTGCTCCTGGTCCTTAGGTGAGCCCCCCACAGAAGCCTGCAGGACTGCGCTGCCAGGGGCTCACTTTGCTCCAGAGAGGATTTTTCTACTTGTTAGTAGTTATTTAAAATATAACTTTTAAATGCACATTACCTAAGTCAAAATCTGGGGTTTCAAAGAAATTTCTTGCTGGAGATAGGTTATGGCTCATTCAGCTCGCGCAGGGGTGCTGGGAATCAGAACTATGTGAACAGGGTCATGTCCCAGTGCCTTTGCTTGGCCAGCAGCCTTCGTTCTCAGGCCCAGGCAGCTTCTCCCACCTCTCTGCTCCCAGGACTGCTCCCAGCCTCTCCTGCTCTGCCCCCACCCCCACTCAGGTGCAGCCCTGGAAAGGCAGATTCTGTACTTAGGAGAGAAAGGCTTTGGAGACACCTCAGCCATGAATGGAGGACAAGCCTTAGATTAAGATCAGAGAGGCTTGGAGTAGGTCCTGGCAGTGCCACTGCGCCTTTGTGTGACCTTGACCAAATCTCTGGCTGTCCTGAACCTGTTTCTCCTTGTGACTAATCATGGGTCTTGACGGCTCTGGACGGGAGTTGGTCTTGGCCTGGTACCCTAGGTCTGCTCGGGGGAGGGGACGCCAACGCCCTTGCTGGGCAGGAAGGCACGGGACCGGGCTGAGGCGGGGAGGAGCCTCCGGTTCTGCCTCGCCCGCCCGCCCAGGCCAGGTGCTGCCACCCGAGCTGCCGCTACCGCCGCCACCGCCACGAGGGGCCGCCCGCGCCCCCCTCCGATTCCAGCCAGCATCCATGGCCTTTCTGACCGCCTGGAAGGGAGCGGCCCCAGGAAAAAGGGACTGCAGGTACCAGGCGGACGGGGACTCCGCGAGGGGTGAGGATGGGACGGAGGGACAGGTAGGGAACAGCCGACGGAAGGAACAGCTGAGATGGCACAGCTAGAGACAGCAGTGTGCGGACTGCTGGGCACGGATGGGGTAACGGCCAGAGAGCCTGGGAGGAGCAGCCCAGCGCCGCTCACAACTGCATGAGCCCCTGCTCACATGTTATGGTCCCAGAAGGGCTGAGGCCCAGCATCCTGGTCTCACCCCAGCCCAGCTTACCGTGCTGCAACCTATGGGCCGCCTGTGAGGGCAACTCAGGTGAGCTGGGAGTCAGGTCTGAGAAGCCGTGTCTCCTCTCCCGGGTGGTGCTGCTCAAGCACCTAGTCCTCTCCAGCCCTGCGGAGAGCAGAGAGATGGGCTCCCTGTGCCCCAACAGGTGAGAGCAGGCACACTATCCCCCTGAGGAGTGGTCTCCACCTGGGGGCAACAGTGTGAGGATAAATTCTGGGTCCCAGTGCTAGTCCATGGTGGAATTATATGCGCCACAGATTCTCCAAGGTCAACTCTTCAGGGCTGTGTCTTTGCCTCCTGTGCGTCACCTCCACCTCCCCAGTTGTCGCCACCTTCTGAATGAGTTGGTCTTTCCAGAAGTGTTCCCATGAGAGAGGGGAGAGGGGACAGTCTTGACCTCAAGTTTGCCCTACTACCCCCTAGAGAAGGACAATCCAACTGTCCTCCCTGACTGTCCTATGAGCACCTCATATTAGGCAAGCCCCAAATCAAACTTCACATATTCACCCCCAAACCTGTTTCTCCTCCTGTGTCCCCATCTCAGAATGGCACAGTCATCCGCCCAGTTGCCTAAGCCCGGAACCTGGGAGTCATCCCTCTCACCTCCCTCCCTCACCTCCACCCCAGTCTTAAAGTTCTGCTGATTTTATCTCCTGGATGTCTCTCAAAGCTGTTCACTCCCCTTGGATGATTCCAACAGTCTCTATCTTTCCCAGTTCCTGCTGTCTCTTCCTTTCCATGCATCCTTCAGGCTAGTAATCTCTTTTAAAGCAGAAACCAGACCATGCCATTTTTCTGCTTCAAAACCTTTCCATGTATCTCTATCACCTAGATGGTGCAGTTCAAGGTTTTTGAGGGGGAGCCTGTGGTCCATTTCCCATCACTCTTTGACCCTCACTCTGGTCTAGCAATACCACCTGGCTTTGTAGTGCTCTCACAGCTGTGCTGGGCTGCTCGGGGTTGCCTCTGCCTAGAATATCAACCTCCACTCCTAATAGTCACCCCGTAACACTCAACTTTAGGGGACTTCTTTCTGACCCCAACTTTTAGTCAGGCTCAGCGGCTTCCAGGGCCCTAGCATCTTTGTTTCCCTCTAATGGCTCTCATTCAGTCTTTTGACAACATTGCTGAGCACATACTATGTTCTAGGCAACTGTACTGGGTGCTGCATATATGGTGTTACTTCAGACATACAAGTCCCTGCTGCTGGGAGACCATGTTCTAATGGGAAAGACAGACTAACCTACTAGGCAAATAACACCAGATATCGATAGCTGTGTAAGGCTTAAAATAGGGTGATTTGATGGACAGTAAAATCAACCATGCCCAGAATATTCCTAGCAGAGAGGCCAACTCATGTCAAAGCCTGAGGTGTGTCTGAGGTACAGAAAATGGGAGGAATTGTTGAGATTTAGTGCCTGATGAAAGGCAGGTTGCCCAAACAGGGCAGAGTTTGGATTGCATGTTTGGGGAAGCCACTAGAGGGCATGAGGGAGTGGGATTTACATATTTAAGTATGACTCTACTACCCTACAGAGAAAGGATATAGGGTACAGCAGATTTTAACATGGGCCACAGTCACCCCTTTCTCTCTCCACACTACACATGGGCCCCCATGTCCCTAGACCCAGCACAGAATGGGGCTTAGAGTGTGCTTCAGTTTTGAGGAGGACACAGGGGATTGATTGCTGAGGAAGGTGAAATCCTTTGGCTGGGGTGGTGAGGAGTAGCTGCATTCGGATGGGTTTCTTGTCGGTGTCTTCCCTGCCTGTGAGAACCCAGCTGTGCTCTGTCCTGTAGGTACCAAGGAGCCTTCTAAGTTTCACATGTTTCAACACTGCCGATGTCATAGTATGGAGGGAGGCAAAGGGACCAGAGGGGAGACTGGTGTGATCTAGGACAGATAGTAAGGTGTGGATTAGAATGGAGGGAATGGGGGAAAGAAGCTAAGAAGGAAGAATTGAAAAGTGAATGGACAGGCTGGGAGACCAGACCCAGAATCACGAATGACTGGAGAGAGGTAAGAGACAGTGAGGAGGGGACGGAGAAGGGAGACTCTGGCCAAGGAGAGAGCCCTGCATCCCCTGTGGGCCTGTGTGAGGGAGTGCGTGTGAGGGCCTGAACACATGTGCCTTTATACTTCAGGGAACTTGCCGGATACAGATACTCAGAGAATTCTTTGCCGCCCCCTCCCCCCGGGTCTCACACTTGAGGCACAAACCCAGGTCTCCATTCTCCCAGCTCAGGACCTGTGACTTCTCTACCCTCACCCCTTACCCACACTGCCTTTTCTCCCACAGCCTGGCTAAAGGGCAAAGGGAGAACATTCAGCCCTGCTCTGCCACTTACTTGCTGGCTCTATGACCTTGATTCAGTTACTTGATCTATGTGAGCCTCAGTTTACTCAGCTGCTAACTGAGAAGTGGGAAGACCTAGTGAAGACACACTAGCAACAGACCTAACAGACAGCCATGGGGATATATTCAGTCAGTGTTCAGTAAATGTGAATTCACTTCCTTCTTGCACTGGTATGAGGTGAAATTCCTCAGAGGTATTTGCATTGAATAGAGGGGATTCTGAGAGGTTTGGAAGCCAATTGTGGGATTTCAGTCACCAGGATTAGGTAGCTGGGAACTGTTACAAGATCTTACACATCTTATACAATGGGAACTACCACCTACTCTGACTACAAATATGGCACCTTTCCAGCCGTATCAGCAGACCCCACTCATGGGTGCTCCTGTAGGAGATAGCACCATGAACAAAGTGGGAAGTATGGGCAGGCATATTGCTTTTGAGAGAGTAATTATTCCATGGCAGAGCTGCTGTGGGAGAGAGGGGCCTCCCTGGGAATGAAGGGGCCCAGCCAAGAGGCTGCAGACAGCTAGGGCTACTGGTGACAGAATTCCTGCTCTTGGTTTGAGCCTGAGATCAAGGAGCTCTCAGATGCTTTTGGGTAGGGTGTTTCTAGTTTGGTGACTGGAATCTGGGGTAGCTTTGGGGTCTCTTGTCTGGGACTGGATCTGGACTTGAGGCCAGTGCTGAGTTTTTACTTCCAAGATTCTCAGATCAGCAAGTTGAGGCATTTGTAATGACCAGACTTGTGATTTTAAATTTCAAGTTTCTACAATGTTGAAGTTTCTAAGATGTTGAATGAAGTTTCTGCTCCCAGGATTCTGAAATATCCCCTGTTGCTGAGGGCAGCTGTATGGGGTAGGAGAGGGCTCTGGTATGGGGGCACATTGCAGCCTCTCAGATCCTCAGTCCCTGGTGAGGATACCATGGAACACCTCCAAGTAATCTTTGTCCTCTTTATCAGTGATGGAAGGATTCTGAGTTGAGACATTTTTGGTCCTTTCTTGAGGTCAATGGGAAATAGATTATTTAGGTTGCAATTTCAGTTCTGCCCGTATGCCACATTTTCTGAAATACCTTCAAATCTGTGACTTGAGTTGCTTAAGTGCCTTTGTCCTTCCCCTGAAAATATCTGCCTCTCAACTCAATTTCTCTCTGTGGTCAGCTCCATTCTCTCCTAATGTTCACCTACTTCTGCACTCGTAAGGCATGACTACCAGCAGCTCCAAGCTCAAGTCCAAGTACAAGAAGACAAACCAGTGAAAAGTACCCTGGAGCCACACAGGCTGATTTTGAATCATGACTCTGGGTTTTTCTAGCAGTGTGACTTTGGACAAGAGAGGAAGGGGCTTCTCCACCACCCCTAGTTTGAAAAAGCTCAGGGAAATATTTTAATTGGCACTTCCTTCAACCAATCACTGTGCCCCAAGAAGTAGGGTCAAGTAAGAAGATGCACCTCCCATTTATCCAATGGAGCCGGCCAGGAGGGAAGGAGAAACAGTCCTCTAAAAACAAGTAGGAGTAGGGGATGTTGTAGCATAGATATGGCCATTTGGCAGGCCTTAAAATAAAGCCATAGTTTCATGAAGTACCCAAATTATGATTTACTTGGATCACCCTGGCCTATCTCACTGAGGGCCCTCCAGCTGCTATTGACATCCTGGATCTGGGAACTAGTCCCTTGTGGCGTCCTCTGGAAGCTGTCAGACAAACTCAGAAAGAGTTTGGAGGCTCTGCTGGAAATAAATGATAAAGATTTATTTAAAGGTCTTTGGAGCTATAAACTATAGACACAACTGGGCAATACCCAGAGTGTTCTGAAGAAGAAAGAAAAGCTATGAGTTCTTACAGTAAAAATTATGTTTTTGAGAAGAATCAGTTCTGCATTTTTAGCCTCTGGATTGTTCCGAGGTAGTAATCCTCCAGACGACCAGTGGTGTCGATAATGGATGTCAGGTGGTTTGAATATGTGAACATTCTTTCCCTAGTCCTTCAAGGGGTAACCAGAGGGTTATGTACGTATGATGTACATCCAGGCATTGATGCAGGACTGGAAGGTTCAAAAGTTTAAGTTCCTAGGCTAGATAAAACACGAATAGAATCGTTTTCTTAACCTACCTGATTTTAGTAATTTAGCAGCTTGACTATAGTGACTCCATTTAATTTCTGTACTCTATTCCTCAAGGCCTGTGCCACCCACAACTCTCCTGAGACTGTAGCTTTGCCAGCCCCAGCCCCATTCTCTTTCTGACTACCACCTCCACCCTGGCCTGGAGGGCATATGCGGGAGTGGTCCCTGAGGCTCTTTGCTTTATCATCCCATCCCAAGGGTGAGAGAGACTCTTCCCCTAATTCCCTACCATCTTAAGATGTGGCTTCAACTTTTGAGGTACCGTAGGAAGCAGAGAAGAGTAACAAGATTTTTATGGTTCTCTGCTCCCTCGCCAAGCCCCTGAGCCTTCCTGCAGAACTTCCACTTCTGAGAAGGCCCAATGTACATCTTCCAGCATCCTCCTTCCCAGGAAAAAAGAGGAAATTTCTCTTTTCACCCAAGACTGCCAAAGCCTTCCTTTCCTTTCCCAAGATCAACCTTTCTCAGGTGAACAGCAATGCAGAAATCTGTTGCTTTCAGGTAAAATCCTTCCCCCACTCAACTAAGTGGCTGGTTTTACCCCATGTCCCCCAACAGGACAATTATATTAAGACTTATGACACTTTGTGGGAAATCAGATGCCCTTTCCGGTAGACCTCGGCCAGACACTCCATTCATTTTGACTCCTTTCCCCCACACCCCCAATGAGATGAAGTTTGTCCCTACTCGTTCCCTCCCACAGCCTCAGGTGTTTCTCCTATTCCTTCACAGAATGAGCCCTGGCAAGTACCCATGCCTGTGAGAATTCAGCTCCAGCTAAGAAACACCCTGCCCTAGAAAGAGCATCTAAGCCCTAGACTGAAGGTGACTGTGCTGTCTTGCCAAGAAAATAGGTGGGTGGGTACTTCCTTTATAGCTAGGTGACTGAAGGGCACATTCAAGCACTGGCCCTAAGCATAGGACAAGGCCAAAGGGGTATGATATGTCCACAAGCTCAGTGCATAGCACTGCACTCAAATCACCCTTCTCCTCCTTTGCTTGCCACTGATCCCTCTGGCCCCAGCCTCCGTCCCCTGGACACCCTCTGAACTGGGCCCCTGCCTCTAGAACACCCCCAGCCCCTGCCACCCTGCTGCTTCGGTGATCTGTAAGAACAGGGAGATCTGCCCTTGACTGTGTGCTGACTTGACGAGCATCATCTCCTTCAAGCTACCACAGCTCTGTCTGGGGAGGTCTTCTCTCCAGTTCTGATGAGGAAATCAGGGCCTCCTCATATTTTCTCAAATGCATAGTCACGGAGGTGGGTTTTTGTTTTTGTTTTTGTTTTTGGTACTAATTTTATATTCTGCTTAAAAATATATATTTTCCCATCTTCTAGAAAACTCATTCATGCAGCAAACATTGAGCACCTACTATGTGCCAGGCACTTTTCTGAGTACTGGAAATATATTAGAGAACAAAACTGCAAAAAAAAAAAAAAAAAATCCCTGCCCTTGTGGAGTGTAGAATTTAATGGGAAGAAACAGAAAATAAATGAATAAGAAAAATATACAGGATGTCAGATATCAAGTGCTATGGAAAAAAATAATGCAGGGAAAAGGAATTTAGAGTATGAGGAAGAGGGTTTCATTTTAAAGAGAATGGTCAGGGAAACCCTCACAGAGAAGGTGAAATTTGAGCTGTGATCTGAAGGAGGTGCAGGGATAATCAAGTGAGTGTCTGTGGGAAGAGCATCTCAGGCAGAGGGAATAGCAAATGCAAAGGGCCTGAGGTGGGGGTGTGCTAACGTATTTGGAGAAGAGCAAGGAGGCCAGTGTGGCTGAATATGCGAGAGAAGAAAAGGAAGTGATGCCAGAATGATAATATGGGATGCAGGTCATGCAGGAACTTGTGGCCATATAAAGGCCTTACCATGTGTATTCAGCATCATGGAGAGCCAGTGCAGGATTCTGAACAGAAGAGTAACGTGAGCTGATTCAATGGGTCTGGTGCTGTGTGGAGAAAAGACAATAAGGGGACAGGGGTAGGAGCAGAGAAACTAGTTAGGAGACCACACAATAATCCAGGCAAATAATTCCCTATAAACACACAATTTAAATATCTGCAGAATAGTTTACCCTATAGATTCACTATAATTAATTGAACAAATTCCTTACTGATGAGCATTTAGCTTATTTCTGGCTGTGTTTTTATTATAGAAAACACTCTGATAACATCTTTGTACCATAAATCTCCATGTCTGTGATTATTTAAGATAAGTTTGCTGCCTGGGTGTTACTGGGTCACCTTTCTAAGGCTTTTTTGATCCATAACTCCAACTGACCGTTCAAAAGAGGGTGCCACTTTCTACTCCCACCAGCAGTGTGTGAAGTAGCACATCTGCCTTGAAGGTATGTAGTAGGTGTCCAATGGATGTTGTGCTGTCCTTGCGCTCCTGGCCAGGTCTGGGTGCACATCTTAGGGGAAATCTCTCTTTTCTGAATAGCCTTGCATCATTCCAAAGCCCTTTCAGGGCCAAATGCTTATTTAATGCTCACAAAAATCCTGTTGTCCCTGCTTTATAGATGAGGAAACTGAAGCCCAAAGAATAACAATAAAGCCCTGTTCCAAATGCTTTATGTGTATCACCTCTTTTAATCCTTGCAACAAACCAGTGAGGTTGGTGCCATCAACATCCCCATTTCAGAGATGCAGTCACTGGTGCAGGGTGTAAGAGCTGGGATGTAAGCCCTGGTTTGCAAAGCTGCTCTCTGAACCACTCCCTGCCCTGCCTCAAGCTAGTGACTTGCTTGGGGCTGCATAGCTTGAACATGATAGGGCCAGGAGTCCAGCCAAATCCTGGCTGTGCAGCCCAAGTTTTAAGCCCCAGCTGGATGCCACTCAATACCAGAAACCCCTCATTAGATCTCTGCCTCTTTTTTCTAGTCAAACTGTTCTTGGTTTCTTGTACCTGACTGGCACTCCTTCTTTAGACCCACCCTTGGCAGCTCCTGGAAACCAGACTTTGGTAAAAGAGCTCATATCCCAGAACTGAGAACATCAGAGAAGGGAGGGCTCTTGAGCTCCTCTTTATATTGGTCAGGAAGATGGGAACTAAGGGCCAAAGTGGGGCAGTAACTTGCCCAAGTCTCCACAGCTGGTGGGGATCAGAGTCCATGGGGCAGGAGGAGGCCGGCCCAAGGAGCTGGCCTAGATCCTCCCTAAGGGCCCTTCTCCAGGGAATATTTAAGAACCGTGACTGTTACAACTCTCTTTAAGGGCCCTTTGTTGATGGGCCTGTTTACTCGTGAATTATTAATGAATCCAAGCCTGTAACCTGCTGGGTGGGGCTCACTCACTTTAAGACAACCTGCTTTATGGGTAAAAGGGCTCTGGAGTCTGAGAGGGGTAGTTCTGGGATCCAAGACTCAGGATGCTCTGGTAAAGACAGGGGGTGTGGGGGCAAGGATGCTTCACATCAGGGAAAGGAATGGAGGAGGGGACTGAGAAGGGGAAAGGGAACGAGAAGTTATCGAGTCATGCTTAATAAGCCTCAGAGCATCCCTGAGAGATTGGGACTTTTGTCCCAGGTTTACAGATGAGAAGGCTGAGGTTCAGAGAAGAGGCAGCATTGACTTCACAGCTTAAGCCCTTTCAAGAACAATTGCATCACTTTTCACATGCTCACACCCCCCCTTTCTGTGACCCCTTTATCCACACACTTTTCCTACAGAATAAAGATTCAAGACCTGCCCTTATGCTATGGCTAGACCTGAGTCCAAGTCCTACTTGGTCCAAGCCTCAGTTTCCTCATCTATAGGATGGGAGATAAAGCTACTATGGAGCTTTCTGGAGCATTTTGAGGAGGTTTTATTAAACAGATATTTATTGAGGGCCTTCTTAAGCTGACAGATGGTACAGGCGAAAGCAGTCCTTGGAGATCTTCAGGGCCATTGAAATATTCAGTGATCCCAGTGATATGTTCTTGCAGGTTGAGGGAGGAAAGCAGCCCTGGTATTTCTAAGGCACAAAGCGCCAGGAAACAGGTCCCCAGGCAGAGGAGGAAGGAATCTGGGACTCAGAATGCTCCGTCAGCTCAAGGTAGAGATGGGCAGGGGACCTAAGCAGGGTCACCTAGACTGGGAGGTGGAAATAGTGGTGACTCACAGGCTCCCTAGGGTTGGGACTGGGCCAGAGCTCCTAGGGGCTGGAAACTGCTTGGTGGAGCCCTCCTGAGGGATGGGCCACTTGGATGCTCTGACTCACCATGTGAGGCTCCAGCATCACTGCCAGTGTTGTGGTGTGGGGAGAGTTGCAGCTCCAAAAACAGCTTGGCTGCTTATCTTGCTGAGCCTCAGTTGTCATCTGTAACAGGAGGAGAATAATAATAGCAGTTACCTCACCACCACTGCCACCACCATCAGAGCACCTACACAGCACTATGCTACATGCCAGGCACTATTCTGTACATTTTACACACATGAATCTTGATCCTCATGGCACTTCTTTGTAATGGGCAGTATTATTATTTCTATTTTATTGATGAGGAAACTGAGGCTCAGGAAGGTGGTTAAAAGTGAGCATTAAATGAGATGTTTGTTATATACTTAACATCTGTGGCACTTAATAAGCCTTTAATGAATGTCGGTCATTATTGTAATCATTATTCTGAGGGAAATGGTAAAGTGCTGGGCCCAGTGTTAGTATTTAGTGATTAGTCAGGCACTGACACAGAAATATCTGGCCAGGGCTACCCTCCAGAAGCTCCCAGTCTGATGGCAGAGACAGTCACATCCAAACCTCACTCCACCACTACCACACACAGATGGTGTCAGCCCAGGGTGATTAGGGGGCTTGGGCAATGTGTGCCCAGGAGGCCTCTGACATAGCCAGGGTGAGAGGGTTTTCTGGAAGAGGCAGCTTCTGAATTGAAACCTGCAGGGTGAGTGGGAGTTTTGGCATATGGCCAGTTCTTAAAAAGTGTTGGTCAAATAAAGATTTAACTTGAAGCTAATGTAGCATAAAACTTCAGAACCCCTCACTCACCTGGTCCCTCCCAAGGTTCTGGGAGGACCTGGTGACTTTACATTGGTAATTTTTTTTTTTAAGAAGCATTTTAATTGCAATTTTCTGGATTGACCTGTAGTTAAATGAATGAATAAGTGACAAGGGAGAAAGGTGTGTTCCAGGCAGAAGTAATAGCATGTGCAAATACCTAGAGATTTGAAAGTGCATAGCCCCCAGCCTCATCACTCAGGTTACTGTTTACAAACTTTGCTGATCTTCTCACCAGCTCTGTGATTTCCAGCTGTCATGAGGGTGCTTTTGCCCACCTCCATGCTTTCATCCATGCTGTTCTCCCATATGGTGCACCCTTTCCACGACTTCATTGTATACGCATAATATAAACTTTAAGGCTCAACTGTGTACCCACCTTCCCCAGACCCCTCCAGCCTATGTAGCATTTTCCCTTATCTGGATTTCTATAGTTGATGGTGGATTGTTATCATAGCCTACTCCTTATAGTTAATTATCTTTTCTACACCTATATCCGGGAATCCCAGAGGTGGGATGATCCTTGCAAGTGAGCATCTGGCCTCTGCTTACATGCGGGTAGGAAAAGAACTCACTGCCTTTCAGGTAGGCTGTTTAGGTTGAAACAGTAATCCCCTAAAGCTCTCCCCTCCGCCACCAGGTCCAATCTGTCTGGTTCTCCAAGGACCTAGTCTAAACCCTTTTCCCACCTGCTTCTGCAAGCTCCTCCTGTTTCCTCTTCTAACATCCTGGAGCTCAGGGCTAATCCATGGGCACTGGAGTCCCTCCTCCTTCTGTCCCCTGCCTTTGTGAAGGGACAGCTCTAATGGCAGCCACGTGCTCTGATGAGTCATGGTTAAGAGCATAGGGCCTAGGGGTGGCAGCTGGTTAACTCCTCATAGGCCAGTGGTTCTTTCTGCCAGGACACCAGATCGGCTTCACTCTTGGACCTAGACATACCACACCGCTGGACACACAATGGAAAACCAAGGAGTGTTATAGGTGACACCCACATAGGCACTGGATATTCAGCAGGAAGGAGACCAAGGGGGGCAAGCGGCAAGAGTGTAAGCTTTGTAGTTGGGAGGGCTGAGTTCCAATCACAACTTGCCATTTACTCGGTAAGTGGCCTTGAGCAAGTCATATGAACTCTGTGCCTCAGTTTCTCCATCTGCAAAATGTCATTTACGGGGATTACTGAGAAGGCAAGTGTGACCTGCTGATTTGCAGTAAGTGGGTAAACTGCCACATGCTATTTTTTGCTTTCTTGTCTCCTCAAACACAGTCATACAGTGGCAAGAGGGTGGGATTAAAATCCAAGCCTTACTCTGGAGGCCGGGACTTTCTCTGCCTGAATGCCCCCCACCAATGAAGGATGATGAAGGGCTCAGGTGGGGGCCACTGCGAGGCAGGAGCAGTGGAGGAGGGGAGAGTGACAGGCAAGTGGACCTCAGGTCTAGCACAGAAGAACTTTCTGGCCCCAAATAGGTGGGGCTGTGTGAGGAAAGAGCGAGCTCCCGGTCCCTGGGGGCTGCGCACATAGTGTAGCCGGGCATGGGCCGCTGGGGCTCTCACCTGTCGGAGCCGAGAGTTGGGGCGCAATCCGCACGCGGGTGGCGACCGTGGCTCCACTGCGCGGGTGGGCAGCCCAAGGCCTGGCCCGGCCCCGCCGCCTTCCCCGCCCCTGGCGCGCCCCTCCCCAGCAGCCGCGTCCGCGGCTCTGCTGCACAGCAACGGGCTCGGTTCCGGCGGCAGCACCTGGGCCGCAGCTGGCGTCCGGCGGGGGCACGCTGTCCGCCCCCCTCCGAGATGACCACAGCCCGCGCCCCGGGCGCCCTGCCCGCCGGGTAAGTGCGCAGCGCGGATGGCCTAGGGGGTGCGGGGCGGGCTGGGCCCGGGGCACCGGGCGGGCCTCCCCCGCCGCCCCCGCCCCGCAGCCCGCACTGCGGCTTCTAGCCCGCTGCCGGGGCGGCACAGCACCCCTCTTTCCGCCCGCCTCTGGGTGCTGCCGCCGCCGGGAGCGGAGTAGGGGGTTGCAGAAACTCGCTGAAGGAGCGTGGAGGTGCTGGAGACCCTGGGTTGTCACTCCCCTCCGGGTTCCAACTTTCTGCACGCATCTATAGTAACAGGCCATCACTACATTCAGAGCTGCCTTCCTCCCCTAGTGACGTTTACAGCTGCGGGTGGATTCTATTATTATCACCTCCATTACAGATGAAGAAACTGAGGCATAGCTCACAGCTCTTAAGTGTCTTCTTTGGGTCACCCAGGAGGTGAGAGGTGGGCCTGGGTTTTGAACCCAGCTCCATCTGATACCAGAGCCCCCGACCGCAGGCCACACTGCCTTATCTTCAGGGCTATTTGGAGGAATTAAAAGGCTAAGAAATGAACTGGCTAGGCCCATTGGGTACAACAGGAACCAGGTAATAAAGGTGGGTGTTGCCACTTTCAGCATGGCTTCTCTGTCCACCCCCACCCTAACCCCACTGAGGAACCCTGTAGGGTCCCTATGCTGCCCCTGTAGCAGTGACAGCTGCTAACTGCTAGGAGACATGGTACGTACAACTTATTGCCTTTCTTAGGCCCCAGTGGGTAGGGGATGGCTGCTGGGAGCCAGGACTTCTGGGAGGTTGCTGGGTGAAGATCCGCCCAGGTGAGCTGGGAGGGGTGCCCGCCCTGACTGGAGCCTCACCACCAGGGACAATATTTGCCAAGGGCCTCAGGGCTAACATGAACAGGAAGATGACTAGGCTGGTGCCAGCTGTCAGCTGGAGGCCTCCACAGGGCCTGTGTGTGCATTCTGGGCTGAGGGCATGAAAGCTGTGTGGCTGGGGACACCCTGGCCTGCAGGAGGGTTGCCTAGTGAATCTTGTCATGACCATTTTTGTTGTATTGACTTCGGCCAAGTCCTTCCTTTTCTGCTCTGGACTGGTCATTGGAAATCTGGAGCCCGGTTAAGTCTCTTCTACCCAGCTATGATTAAGTGCCACCCCCCTGGGGCCAGAAAAGTGGTTTCCAGGTCAGAAGGCAGGCAGAGCAGGGCACCTATCAAAGAATCCTGAACTCTCAGGCTAGAAAACATTCATCCTTCTTCCTTGCATGCTCAAATCCTAGCCTGAGTCCTCTCAACAACTCAAGGTTCCTCTGGCCCCTCAAAGATCTCCAGGGCAGTAGCTCACTCTTCTGGCACGGGTGGGTCGTCCTCATACTGAACCATACCTGCCCCGCTGCATGCTTTCCAGGTCCCACAGGCTACACATGTCCATCTGCCTCTGCCCCTGGTCAGTGCCATCCTGGTAGGGTCTGAGCAGAGCAGGGGCAAACAGTACCAGCTTCACCATAAACACTTATTCAGTCATTCAACAAACACCCCCAAGGCTTGCTTGCTCTGGGCCTGGCTATGCATATGAAGGTCCGTGATGAACAAACTGAGCTTTAAATCTCTACTTTAAGAATTATGAAATATTTTAAGCCTTTGGAAAAATATAGCAAATAATAAAATGAACTCCATGTCCTTGCCACCCAGCTTTTTTATATATTAACATTTATTTCATATTCTTTTAAAGAAATGAACTATGACAGAGACTATTGAATGAAGCTTCTCTGGACCCTCTCCCTCTTTCCCTCTACAGAGATAATTGCCATCCTGAATTTTCGTCATATTCCTAACTGTTTTTATTCCTTTGCTGAATATGTGTAAGTCTAAAAAATATGTAGTTTGTTCTTACTTTAAAAGTTTATACAAATGGAGTAAAACAGCATTAATCATTCTGCAGCTTGCTTTTTCTCACTCAGTTTCTGAGATTCAGCCTTCCATACCCTTGTTGCTCTGGTCCACACTTGCCCTGATGTATAATATACCACCTGATGTAGAAACCACTATTTATTCAGCCTCCTTGATGGACATTGAGGTGGTTCTCAGTGTCTTGCTATTCAGACAATGGATATTTTCATACAATGGTCCTTTGCACATATGTGAGTGTTCTAGTTTGCCCCATAGGAGTGGTGCACTCAAACTTTTAAAGTTATTTCATTATAAAAGGGTGCTGCTTGATAAGAAATGATGGAAATACATAATCTTAGAAAAAGATAACAATTGCTAACATCTCCTAAGTACTTTTTATTGAGCTTTACATTGTCTCAGTTGTTCTTCACAGAAGCCCTGGGAAAGCAGAGTTATTCATTATCTCCCATTTCATTGTCAATCCCATTTCATTGATGAGGAAACTAAAATGCATAGAGGTTAAAAAATCTTCTCAGGTTTCTCCACCTTGAATTGCTGGGTTGCAGCTTGAGTTCAGGTTGTCTGCTTTCAAAACCCTTGAAGGCCGTGCTGTCCTAGGCCACGCCACCTCACCCCATGCCTCATGACTTTATGTGAGGCTAAGGGGGACTCTTTGGAAGAAGAGTCACAATCATATTTGCAATTTAGACTGGCTACTGTTACTGAAATCAAGGAGTTCATTTTGCTTGCACGCATCAAAGCCAAAGGAGACACGGATGGAGATTGTAGTGAAGAAAGTAGAGGTTTATTTTAAAGAAATGGCGCTAAACCTGAAGACATAGATGACTAATGCTCAAAGACCTGGCTCCCCAATGGTGTCTAGAGGATAGGTAATATAGGGGAAAACTCATTAGATAAGTGAGTTGGAGTCATGGGCTCTACTGATTTTGGTAGAGGCTAGGGTCAGAGGCAGGCAATATATCATTGCATCAGGTCCCGATGTCAGTCATGGCATAGTTCTGTCTGATTTCAAGGGAATGCCACTGGGATCCTTCTGTGTTCATGGGTGTGGAGCTGCAAGAAGTTATCTTTAGTTTGACCCAAACTTTGTTTCTGTGGTCAGCAGACCTGAGACTTTGTTCATAAGACTATTCTATGCTGACCTAAGGGCTTAATGATTAAGGGAGTGGTCGTGCAGGTATGCAGAAGGATAAAAAAAGAAAAAGAAAAAAGAAACAAGTGAGTACAAGCCCAGTGTGAATCAAGGAGAACGAGAAGAGAAAAAGTCATTTTAAAGAAGTGAAGAATTGCACGGTTACATCGTTTTGGAAGCTACAGGTCCCCATTAGACACGTTGCCTCACCCTCTGAGCTAAAGTTCTCCCCTGAAAATAAGTAAGTAAGTAAGTAAGTAAATAAGTAAAGTTCCCTCTGAATGGTGGAACAGGGAGTAAAGCAATCTCTGACTCCAAGCTGTTCTCTGCCTTCACTGTCTCACACCCATCTCACCCTGACTGGAGTCAGGGCAGGGGGTGAGGGGTTTTCTGTCCCTCATTGGACAGGATCCTCCAGTTCCACCCTGTGCCACCCATCATGCACTAAGGTAGCAGCTTCCAGGCAGATTAAAACAGGGAGGTGGGAGAAAAGGGGAGAATGGGGTGGCTTCAGGCTGCCTGACACTCCCTTTCAGCCTCCAGCTTCCTTCTCACTTCAGCTTCAAGCTCCTCTCCCCAACTATGCCACAGTTCTGGACATTGGTCACCAGCCCTGTTTCATGCTCCATCCAGTTTAGCGTTCTCCCAACCCAATTCTATTACCCCAAGGCACAGTGGAATTCAGAAATATGTTGGCCTGGGCCGAGTGAGGTGGCCTGGAGCAGAAATACCTTGAAGACACAGGGACAATCTTTGGAGAAGTAGGGATCTCAGTCATAGCCAGGAGAGGAGAAAGGTTTGCTTTTGCAAAAAGCACTTCTGCCTTCTCCCAGGCTGCTGGGAGGAGCAGACTAGGTTCCTGTCTTCACTTCCTTATCTGTCCAATGTAGATAAGAGTGCCTGCCTCTCAAATCCATTGAGAGGATTGAGTAAAATAATTAGTCATCAATTTAGATAAATTGAAGTGGTATTTTCCTGGTGGTAATAGGGTGGTTGTTAATGCTGTTATTAAATCTAATAGGGCCAATACCTCCAGTCCTGAGCTCCCCAGCCCACCTTCCTCACTCCTCCACTTAGCAGTCCTTTCAGAGCCTCTGTCTTCCTGCCCTGTCCTATGGCTTGTGCCTCCTCCTCACTATGGTGCCATGCCTCTAGCCCTTTGCTCATACTCTTTCCTTTTGGGGGGCTTCTTTCTCCATCTTGTGCTCAACTCAGTGCCATCTTTTCCAGAAAGCTTCCTTGAATGCCCCAGCCTCAAGTCTGGGTTTCCTCAGCCCTCAGAAACTCCCATAAGTACAGCCCTGAGGGCTCTGGCTGTCACTGCTTCTGGCTGCATCTGTTGCTCCTGTAGACCCTGAGCTCCACAAGGGCAGATCCAGGCCTGGGTCTGTCTGCTCTGTGTCCCTAGGCCTGGCCTGGAGCTGGAGATTGGTGGGTATTTGTGGGAGAGAAAGAAGGTGGAAAATTAGCCTCAGAGCCTCCCTGAAGCAGCTCCCAGTCTGGAGAGGTCACCTCAGACCTACCTCACTATAGTTAAGCAGAAGAGGTGCTGGGGTTGCCAGAGGATTTGTACATGTGCCTCTGTATGGTCTGTCCATTCATCTGTCTATTCGTCTTTCTCTCCAGTTAATCCAAACAGGAAGAACCTCTTCCTTGATGAGATTTGAAGGTGGTGGTGGTTGTGGAGTGTGTACAGAAACAAGAGGCAGGCTCTTGGCTCTAGAATTATTTAGAAATGGACATAAGCAAGGACAATGGACTTGACTCCCTGGGGCTGAGCTGATGGACACTGGCTCCGGCAGAAACTTGGGTTAGAACGCATGCTCAGCATGTGACCTTAGCCAAAGTCACCTCTCTTCTGTGCCTTAGTCTCCTCATCTGTGGTCGGGGTGATAGCCCCACTTCACAGGGCTTAGTGAGGGCTCAAGGAGAAAACACCAGTTAAACACCCACAAACATAAGTGCTCACTGCCTCTTTATTGATTCACCAAAATGAGGTAGGTGGACTAAACATCAGTCACTAGGCTAAGCTCTGGGCACAAAGGAAGACACTATCCCTGCCTCATGAAGAAAGAGACAAGTTGCTTCTAGTGGTGCCTTTTTGGCCACTGAAAGGAACCTGGTCTTTATCCTAAGAATAAAGTGAAAGATTTCAAGTCCAAAAGTGTGACATGGTCAGATTTGGGTTTTAAAAAGATAATTTTGGCTATTATGAAAGGGACAGATTAGGGGAAATAATACTTCCACCATTCTCCCTTCAAAAAAAGTACTTTGAGGCTGGGTGGGTTGCCACAAACTTTTTAAAAAATACATTCCTGTGTTCCTACAGAAGTAACAGAAATCATCTCAAGCCAAGAATAAAGAGGGAGCTGAAATTGGGCTGGTAAACAAAATGAAGCTACAGCAACCTGGGATTATTTACAAATTCCAAAAACCCAGAACCTTGAGTTTCCACAGCCACTCAAGGGATGGGAAATAAGGTCCTTTGGGTCTACCCAGCCACAGCGTGAGGAGCTGGAACCTAGTCCCGCACGCCCACACATCAATCTGGGACCTCCAGAGGATGTTCTCAGCAAATAGAGGCGCTAACCAGAAAAAAATAGCCACACACCCGCAAGGGAGACAACAGTTCTGGTGGGGACAAAAAGGCTCCCTAGAAAGTTAGAAATACTCCCTTCACACAAATTTTGTGTTTGAATACATACTGCCTTTGTGGTCCTGGAAATATTAAACTTAAAAAGTTACTTAAGTTGACTCAGGGTGGTGGCACCCTATGGAAACCGGCCAAAGTGAGTAAAAATCCTCTCTGGGGGAATGTATCCTCATCCCACAAGGATCGTCAAATAGGAGTTTGTGGTAAAATTACAAAACATGCTAGGAAACAAGTCACTCTGAGTGGTAGGCACCAGGAGTCAGAAATAGCAGAATTAGTTTTTCTGAGAGTCTAAGATGACAGAATTATGATATATAGAATATAAATAATTTTGTTTAAAATATGTAAAGAGAGGAAAGGGCAGAGGTAGATGGGGTAAAAGGTCAAACATGCAGTGACATTAAAAAAATTAAAAATAAATAAATTTAAAAAATAATAAAATGTGTAAAGAAATCAAAGGTGGACTTGAAACAATAATAAGGGAAGAAAATACTGCCTGAATTGGCTAAGCAGATTTGAAAAATAACTATGTGGAATTTCTGGAGAGAAAAAGTATAATCATTGAAATGAAAACTCAGTAGACAGGATAAGTAGCAAATCAGACCCACCTAGAAGGAATTAGTGAAATGGGAAAGTCTAAAGAAATTATTCAGATTCTAACAGAAAGAGTCAAGAGGTGGCAAAGAGACATGAAATATAGAATAAAATGGTCTAACAGAGAGAGAAAGGGTGGGAGGGAGCAGGAGTGGAAGGGGGCGTGTTCTATCAGACCTGGATAAGGATGATAGAGGCCTACACTGGAGGCACTGCCCATAGAAGGGTGTTGGTTAAGACATGTTTGGGAGATAGAACTGTTAGAGCTTAGTGATGGAGTAGATGATGGAGGCCAGGGAGAGAGATGTGTAAAGGATGACACAGATTTCTGGCTTGAGACACTGAGTAAAAGGGTGTCATTTATTAAAGTGGCAAAGACTGGGGAAGAACAGATTTGGGACAATGAACAAGAGTTCAGTTTTGAACTTGACACATTTCATTTTACTTGGTAAAATCTGCTGATGTATCATCACAGAGGAGAAAACGTTAGAGCTGGACCTTAAGGTATTTGTTTACCTATTGGAGAAGGGACTGTCTCTTAACTAACTTTTGAGGAAAAGGATCTCCTTTCAACGAGATCATCGAGGTTCATTTTGGAACCTTCTCTCACTCAAAACAGATCTCTTGAAAAGAGACATTCTCAAGATCATCAGAAAAGATTTTTGGGATCTCCTAGTTCCATCTCTCATTTTCAGATGGGGAAGTTGAATTCAGAAGGGACAGAGATTTGCAATTCTAGCCTTAGACTCATTCTTTACTCATTTAACAGATATTTATCAAAATCTCACTTTGTATCAGATACTAGATGCGGGGGATACAGCAGCGAACACAAAGACTCCCTTCAGGAAGCTTATATTTTAGTGGTGGAAGACAGACAATAAACACAAAAATAAGTAAAAAGTATATGTCAAAAGGCGATAAGAACTATAGAGAAGTGTAAGGACTGGGACATAGAGAAGGTGCCACTGGGAAGGTGGCCCTTGAGCATTAGAGGCCCTGGGCAGCTCTTAAAGATCCAGCCCATTGTGACAGTGACTAAGGTTCTAGAGTGCAGCCCAAGGAGGGCAGAGAACACCCAGAGAAGGAGGAAGAAGAGGATTGAAGTGGGACTTAGTGGGTGGGCTGTGCCCCCCGGTGGGGGGCAGAAAAGCCCAATGGGTCAAAAAGGCCATAAAGACTCCCTTTACCCTTGTGACAGGTAAGGTAAATTTATTCCTGGGGCTTTTTTGGCCCCTGTCCTTGGCCCCTCTCCACCAGAACTCAGAACCCCATTCTACTCTCTTCCCACCTTCAGGAACACTTAAAAGTGGGTCCCAATTGTCCTTATGTCCCAGTACAGAGTGGGCATCCTGGAGGCACTTGTGACAGGCACCCAAGTCCCACCAGGGAGGTCAAGTGGGCCCTGAGAGGCTCCATTTCAGCCAGGAGAGGGGTTGGAGCTCCCACGTCACACCGCGTCTCTCTCTCATCAGGACTCCTGTGGGCAGCCTCCACGAGGCCCTGGACCAGTGCATGACTGCCCTGGACCTCTTCCTCACCAACCAGTTCTCAGAAGCACTCAGCTACCTCAAGCCCAGGTGAGGCTTAGGCCCAGGTTGGGGTTGGTGTGTGCATGTTTGTGTGTGTTTGTGCTAGCCCAAGTTGTGAGTGTAGGGCTGGGGGTGTTGGGTCGTGGAGATATAGAGGTCTTCTGTGAAAGGATCTCCATGTAACTGAACTCCTTCAGCATTCTGGGTCACTGTGACCCCCGTGAGTCCCATAAATAGACTCTCCATTTCACAACTGAGAGCAGCCAGGCCCTCCCCAAGGTCACTGTGACTTCCTTCCTCTTAGGCTCTTGCCACCTTATCCACTTTGATTTCTTGTTCCCACTGAATCTACTGGGGGTTTTTCCCCTATCAGTTCTAACACAGCACCTTTTTCTTTATTTTTCCCCAAAGCATTAAAGACTTGAATTACCTTTACTCAAGCTTTTTAGGGTACAAGTGACAGTCATTTAGGCATTTCTTCTAGTGGTTACTGCCTTATTCTAGCGGTTACTGCCTTATTTCTAATTAATATGCTTATAATACTCATTCTTGTTTTTTATACCTACAGCATAATACTCTTTCTTTACTTATCACTTTTTTCAGTTTTTCAAAAACTGAAATTAAATTGAGATAAAATTCAGATACCATTAAATTCACTCTTTTTTACTTTTTACTTTTAAACGTCATCTGTTGATAGACAAGGATTTAGCTTTCTTGAACCCCTGCCCCCTCTCCTTTACCTCATTCTCCTCTTATCATCATATCACAATATTTGGCCAGATCAATAATCAATGTTTACATTATTATAGCTATGTAACTAATGCTCATTGCAGAGATAAGTCATACATCGTAAGATTACATTTTCTTTCTGAGGTTAATAATGGTCTCATTTTTTCATTTGTCTAATTTGCTATACATTTTTCTTGAACTCTTTATAACCACTCCATCAGCTCATGCTATGATGAGTTTCCGTAAATGCTCAGACATATCAGGCAAGCACTCATTTCCTCCTCTTCCTGGAAACCTGTCCCATGGAGGACAGACATGTCTGCTGGCCACCTCCCAGCTGCTGCTTCTTTTGGCCACCTTCTGTTGCTTCTTCTTTTAATTGAGTCTGGCTTTTTCTCTCTTGTAACCTCTCTCATTTTACTAGAGCATGCCCTCTAAAAATGTCCTAAGAAAAAGTTGCATTAATATGATCCCTCACTTCAGCATTTTGAAGGCATTGTACCTTGTTTTCTAGCATCAGTCCTAATTCTTACTTTGCATGTGATCTTTATTCCCTCTCCAGAAATGTTTAGGATCTTCTCTTTTATTCCTGCAAGTCTGAAATTTCACTATGATGTGCTGTAATATAGATTGTCTTTGAGTTCTAGGAAATTCTCTCATACAATAACTCTATGTTCTGTTTCCATTTCCTAAGCTTCTTTAAGTCAGATATTTGACTTCCTGAATCAGTTCTCTTCTAAGCCTCTTAACTCCCCCTAACCACAATTCACAATTCTTTATATTTTTATTTTCCTCTGACTTTTGGGAGATCAACTCTTATCATTAAATCCTTCTATTGACTTTTTTTTTCTGTAATGATATGATTAATTTCCTAGTGCATTGGTCTCCATATGTTTATTTTTCCCTAAAACATTTTAGTCTTATTCCTATGGGTGCACTCTTTTCTTTCTTTTTTTTTTCTCTATCTTTCTTTTTCTTTTTTTCCCCACTTTTTTCTTTATATCTATATTTGAAATCTGTGAGTCCTTAGGGCAGGGCCTGACATGTAACAGTCACTCTAATAAGTACTTGCTGTTGTTATTATCACAGAATATTATCTCTTTTTAAAATGTTTTATTCTTTTCCTGTACAATCTTGGCTTTCTCAAGGTTCCCTATTTTTGTTTAACGAGGAGCATCCTCTTCTCGTAGGGGTGCCTTCCTCAATGCCTGCTGGCCTGTGGCTGTCGTATGGTCATATTCAGGATTGAATTCACTCAAAAGGCCAACTGGGAAGTCCAGGCCAAGGAGCCTTGTAATTGCTGACATTGGCTTTGGACTTGACTAATCCATTGTTCTCCAGGCTATTGTCAGTGACTAGCTTCTGGCCTGTGGGGGTTCCAGGGCCTGATCATTACAAATACTCTTACAATAGCAGCACAGGCAACAGTCCCCACACTTTATCCCACCCTCTGATGGGATCTTGTCCTTGAGGTGGAGCAGGGCTGGGTGAACTGGGATCTGCAGCAGGAGTGTGGCTGCCATCTGAAGCAGGCCAAGCCCCTTCCTGCTCCGTCACCAAACATGTCGCTTTCCCTTCTAGTGCTTTTGGAAGGTTCCATGACTCCACTTCCATCTGGTCATTCATTACCTGTTTCTTACTGGGCCCTGTATCCCAGAACACAACTACCTTCTCCCACTGGCTAGGCTGCTTCAGACCACAGCTGCTCAGCTTGTCCTGCTCTACCCTGTCTCCTTCATTCCCGGAAGCCCAGCTAAAACCAGGCCACACCTTTGTTTGACTCTAAACTGTCCTGCAGACATGGGGCCAACAGAATGGAGTTGGAGAGCAGAAGAAAGTGTTAAAACCGGATTCCATGGCTGCACCTAGGCCCTCAAGCTGTACCTAAGTGTACCAGACCCCCCACCACCACCACTACCACCAGGCCCTCATGAGAGGCTGCCTCACCCTTCCTCATCCAGAGACCAGTCTTCCCGTGAGGCCATCTTTTACCTCACACGTAAGGCATTGTAGCTTCTCTTTATCTTAACCTCTGCCCCATTCCAGAAAAAGATCTTTCTTATTGAGTTTAAGAGCTTTCCCTCTAAGCAGTAGATGTCAATAGCACGCTCCCTGATCTCCATTGTGACAACCTAAAAATATTTCCAGAAACTGCCAAATGTCTAGGGGTGGGAGGTGTGCATGAGGATGGAGAGAGGTGACGGGGAAGGGCAGATGAGGGGTAGCAAAAATACCTCTCCACCTCTGTTGAGAAACACATGCCTAAAAAAATAATTCTTGCTCAAGACAGCCATCCCTCCCCAATCATAGCCATTGAAACTTCAAAACATGTTGGGGTTCAGTCTTATTCATTGATTCTCATTGTGCACACAGTGTCTCATTTAGTTATACTAATCCTATGCAGTGGGTGAACATTACCCCTATTTTGCCTTCGGAGAGCCCCCACCTCTGCTGCTCTTTCAATTTGTCATTTCAAGTAAGGTTGTCTCCGCTTCTAGTTTATTTTACTTCATGCTGTATCTGTCCCTGAACACTGTCTCTGGAACATGGTTGCCACTCCATTCATTTTTCTTGATGAAAAAATCACTGTGATTGATAAGTGGCAGAGCCAGGATTCAAATCCAGGCCCATCTGGCTCCACAACCCACAGCTTTCTGGGCCATCTTGGATCTTGAGCAGGTGGAGGAGTTTACATTGGACTGAAGGCTCGTGCCTCTCTTCTCCACAATGAGGAAGTGAAGGAGGTAGAGGGGTGTGTGCGGGGTGCAGGAAGTTCAGGCTGTGTTCGTGCCATGTCCTGAGATTCCTCTGAGGGGCAAGTCAGTCCCCTGCAGAGAGTGAGGAACCAGGCTAGTGTTGCTGGGGGAGGTGAGAAGGTTTTGAATAGCATGACAAGCCTGGCAGGGGTTGATGGCCTTTACTCGGTGAGCTTGTCTTTGAGTCTGGAGGCTTCCTCCAGGGTTGTTGGGCAGTTGTGTGGCTCTTAGGTAGGGGTTCCTAACTTGGTGCAGAAGGAGATGGAAGGCTCAGCAGTGAGTATTTGGATGAGAGTGGCTGGTATGAAGGAAGTTGGGTCAGGAAGAGAAGACAGGCTGGAGGTGGGGGATGGGCAGTGAGAGTGCTGAGTGAGAGTGGGAAGGTGGGGGAGGTTTGGTCGGGAGGGTGAGTAGCATCATTTAAGACTTCAGAGGCAGAGCCGTTCTGTGGGATGCACTGATGAGGTCAGGCTGTGATCCATGGGATGGGGTGGATGAACACCTCTTACTGGTTCGTTCATCAAAACTTCATTAAACGCCATGCCCAGGAGCATGCTAGGTTCTGGTGTTGCAGAACTGAGCAAGGCACAGGCTGTTCTCAGAGTGTGGTAGGAACACACTGAAACAAGCAATAAGGGATGCCAGGAGTTATATAGGGACCACAACTCATGTGAAGAGAGGCTGGTCAGAAAGGCTTTAGGAATGGCCACATAATTTTGGGGCTCATTGCAAAATGAAAATATGGGGTCTCTTGTTCAAAAATGAAGGATTTCAAGATAGCAATAGCAGAACATTAAACCAAGAATGGAGCTTTTTGGGCATGGGGCCCAGTGTACCTGCACAGATCACGTATCATAAAGTCAGCTCTGGATGGCTTCCTGAAGGAAGTGACATTTAAGCTGAGATGGGCTGGGTGAGGCATCAGCCAGATGGAGAGGTCATTTCTAAGCAGAGGGAACAGCCTGTGCAGAGGCCTGGAAGTAATGATGTTTCTAGTATATTTGAGGAACAGAGATAATAGGCCTAGTTGGAGTGAGGAGAGCTGAAGCAGATCCCAGAAGGGAGAGGACAGGGGGAATAGAAGGTGGACTAGGGATATGAGTCTCCTAGAAGGTGCTTGGGCTGGAGAGCAGGGCAGTGAGGTGAGGTCTAAAGGGACAGGAATTGGGGTGGGGAGGAGAGGCTTTAATGAGGAAGAAGAGGCTTGGAGGCAGGGGGACTGCCTCTGCCTTCCAGACTAGAGCAGCCTCACCCAGAGAAGTCCTCAGAAGTGGGACCTTACACTGGGATCTGAGGATGGGTTCGTGCCCCAAGAAGGATCAGTGGGTTTTGCGTCAGAATCAAGAGGCCCAGATGGTGGAGACAAAGATGGCTGAGAAGTAACTGACGAAGGCCTGAGCCTTGACTGCTGACAGTGTAGGGAAGGGCTGGAGGCCGGTGGGCTTAGCTGACCTCCAGGTGGCCAAGGAGTCCCTGGTCCCAACACCAGCTCTTCTGAGGGCTCTTCCAGTACCCTCCCCATTTTGGCAGCTTGTCTGGGCTCAGAAAGTGCAACCCCAGTGAGCATGGTGTCCCAGAGCTGGGTCTAGCTCAGAGGTGAGGGGGGCTGTTGCTGCCAGGGGGCTGGATGCTTTATGTGCAAACGAGAACTTTCTGGAGTGCAAACTAAACTTGGAATGTCTCAGGTCAGGGAACTTGTCATATCTCTGTACCTCAAATTCCAGTCCATACCACAGTTGGGGAGCTTCTTGGTGGTGAGCTAGGGAGGGGCCAGGATTCCCAGCCCCAGGAACATGCTGTGGCCTCAGACCTCAGACTAGAAATTCCACTTTGCCTGCCAGTTGCCCAGGCGGGGCTGTTCCTTCTTCTGGACTTAGCACGGGGGAGGGGGGAAAGGGGGTGTGAGGGGGGATGCTGAGAAGGTGGGGCCAAGTCCTGGTGTCAGGCATGGTGGGTAGCAGAGATGGGGTTTAGGGAGAGAAGAATAAAAAAGCAAGGGCTTGTGAGTTAGAGAAGCCTAGTGGGAAGGGGTAATCTGGGGAGGCATGGATCTGTGTGCTACCAGGCAACCCCTCCCCAAGGAGAAAGCTTTGATCCAAGGCAATGACCCTTGACCCAGGCCAGCTGTGGAGTGACTTGCATTGATTGAGCATTGGCAATATGGTCTTGGCTTATTTAAGCCAGCAGGAGTCCTAGGAGAGAAGGGTTAATGGCACGCATTTTAGAGAGGAGAATCGAGCTCAGAGAGGCTACAAGACTCACCAGGATCAAACTGCTGGTATCGAGCAAAGACTAGATTCCAACCTGTGGCTGAGAGACTTCGAAGCCTGAGTTCTGCCCACTGCAGGTTGTGGCCTCCTTTCTACAAGCCACTGCCCTCAGATAAAGTGGTTCTAGTGAAGTCCAGGCAGGTGTCCTGACAGCTGCCAGGGCTGGTGAGGGGTCGACCAACTTTTGACTCCTAAAGATGATATTACCTGAGAGTCACCCAGAAGTAAAAAAGCAACTTAATTTACAGAGGTGTTTGTGAATGAGAAAGGCAGGAAAACAGGTAAAATCATGTGATTTTACAATAGAACAGTCTATAAACCTTAGCCCATCTTTCTTTGCCCTGAAGTTCCCAGCATAAGCCTGGAACTGAGGAAATTTGTAAATAATTAACTAGGGGGTATAGAGAAGGGAGTGAACCTCTGCAGCACCTACTGTGTACCAGGCAAGGGTCCTCTCCAGCCAGCCCCACATGGACCCAAGCAGGCCAGCATTATTGTCCCCACTTTGCAGAAGCATAAATCAAGATGCAGGCATATTATGCCTTCTCTAAGTACAGAAAAGGACTGGCATTGTTCCTATCTCTCCCTGCCTGCTGCTCTCTGTTAGACTAAATGTCCCCAGCCCCAACATACTCTAGTTGAGAGGTCTGGGGCTGTGGAGAAGCAGGGAGGCTAGAGGGGAAGGCTTCCTGAGGCAAGTTTGCTTGGTCGTGTCACATTGGTGCTGAGGACAGAGATGAGTCCCACACAGGCTCTGTCCCTGAGGTGCCCGGTCTGGGGAGGGAGCCCTGGATTCCTAGAGAGGCCTTTGAAGTATTTAAGGCCTTGACAGATGGATGAGTCCAGGGACATGGGATTAGGAAAGGGCATTTCAAGCTAAGGGAGCAGCATGGGCAAAGACCTAAAGGTGGGAAAGTGTGGGGTTTCCTTGAGGAGAGCATATGCAGTTCAGTCTCAAATGTGACCAGATCATAGGTCAGAAGCAGAAGTGAAAAGAGAGCTGAGCTAAAGAGGTGGGCAGGGCCTGAGTTTTGAGAAGTGCCATACCTAAGTATTATCTCATGGGATGGTTTAATCAGAGAGGTTGAACTAGAGAGTGACATGATCAGATGATAGAATTAGGAGAAGCAGGAGGTAGGAGGCCAGTGAGGCAGTCCTGGGAACAAGGATGGGACAAGCCCAAGGTTGGAGCTTGAGGATAGAAGAGATCCCACAGACAAGACTTGGGCTCTTCCAGTGGGAGGTGGGGCAGAAGGTGAGAGGCAGCCCTGGGTGGATGGAAGTGTGGTCTCAGGCCAACATTGCTAAGCCATTTTTGAGTCTTCTCAGCAGAAGAGAAACAGGCTCAGATTTGGAAAGTCACAGTTTTGGGATCTAAGATCTTTAGATCTCAATTAAGTCTCTTCCCCTCCCTGGACCTCTATTTCTCCCCATACTGAATGGGAGAGAAGATGGTGGATGATTGATACAAGGCCAGTTACCTCTGAAGTTATAGGAGGTACCTATGTCCTTTTTTCCTGGCAGGACCAAGGAGAGCATGTACCATTCGCTGACATACGCCACCATCCTGGAGATGCAGGCCATAATGACCTTTGACCCTCAGGACATTCTGCTTGCCGGCAACATGATGAAGGAGGCGCAGTTGCTGTGTCAGAGGTCAGGGCCCCAGGGTGGGCAGGGATAAGGTGTTGTGAGGCCTATCCTGGCCTATTCCAGTGCCTAAAATGTCATTATGAGTGCTGTTCCTTTTGGCTGAGAAGACGTGTCCTCAAGTGCTAAGAGCTGTCCCTGTCATCACTGCCTCAGGAGCCTTACTGTCAGAGCCATTCACTGAGAGTATCCCAGGGCCCAGGCCTGATTGGGAGGAGGTGAATTCTGGCTCTGTCACTTAATTCTGGCTCTCTCACTTGACCTTGGGCAAGTCCCTCTTGGGACTCAACTTTCCTCATCTACAAAATGGTATGTTTTTTGATAGGGTTGTTGTGGGGACTGAATGAAGAATTAATGAACCAATAGACCCCGAGTGTTTGTGTGCCGGTGGTCGTCATTCATTGGGCACACACTGATGCTTGTCCTAGGCTAGGTCCTGTGCTGGGTACTGGCCATTCACGGAATCATCAGACCTGGTTCCCTCTGATGCCCACACCGCCTGGTTTGAAAGACAGGCACACACAGTGATATCTCAGCATAATGAAGGGAAGCTCAAGGGGTCATGGGTGTCCAACTGAAGAGTAGGAAAGGCTTCCTGGAGGATGTGACGCCAGAGCTAGGTCCTGAAGGATGACTAGGAATGGAGGGAAGGTGGGGAGGGTGCTCCAAGCAGAGGCAACAGCAGGAGCAAGGGTGTGAGAAAGCCCTAGATTTGGGGGAATTGCCAGGAGTTCACTGTGTGTGGAGTCCTATGGGAGGAGCAGGAGATGTGGTCAGACCCAACCTGGGCCCCTTGCTCACCTTCGCTGAGTGATCCAAGGTCATTTTTTCCTTTTTAGGCACCGGAAGAAGTCCTCTGTAACAGATTCCTTCAGCAATCTGGTACACCGCCACACTATGGACCAATTCACGGAAGGTGCGGCACCCAGGATGTCTTCTCAACCCTGCAGACCCCAGGCAGCCCTGTTCTAGATGCAGGGAGGGGCAGGAAGGGGTACTCATTCTCCCAGTCGTCACTGAGGGTGCTGGGCCCTGGCCTAGTTGCTGGGACACAGATGGTCAAACCTGGGGCCTTTTGAGGAGGGGCCCTCAGGTGAAGGGGTAGCAGACGAGACTCACTTACCTGATGGCTTTACCTGTTAAGGACCTGGAAGTCCAGGAGAAAAAATTCTGTCACAAGGTCTGTGTGCTTTGCTCCTCAGGCCTGGGTGGGCTTAGAATTGTGTGTGAAGTTAGGTTTCCTGGTCTATGTATGTAATAATCTCATTTGTCCCAGAAGGAATGTGGTTTTAGAAGTTGACACACTAGGTGGGACGAGACAGCTGAAAGCGGTGGAAGAGATGGTCTGGAGTGCCAGAGCCTATGTGGCGTTTTTTGTGCTGTGACCATATATGTACATGTCCTGGAGGTAGCAACAGCCAACCATGAGCAATTTCAGGCTCTTCAGTGTAAATGGCCTTCCCCACATCCAGAGCCCTGGAGTTTCTAGTAGGAAACAATGCATATGATGGTGTCACTCCCTCTTTAATACATTCCATGGCTTCCTGCTGCCCACAGGACCAAATCGGTAACCCCTTCAAAGCTGGTGTTCATGGCTCCCTGCCAGTGGTCCTCTGCTTTTCCTCATCTTTTCCTGCCCTCTAAATCTCTCCCAACCTTACCCTATTTTAACCACCTGTGTCTCGAGGGTCCCCAAATATCTGAATTGTTTGGCTCTCCTGGGCCTCTACCTGAAAACTATTCCTGCCTCATCCTTCCATTCCTTTTTCAACTCAAATGGCCAAACTCAAATGTCTTTTTTTTGGGAAGTCTTCCCTGACTCCCGGCTGGGGTTAGGTCTCCTTCCCTTTCTCCTGCAGCCTGTGAGCTTCCCCAGATTAGAATCATCTTCGTCAGTTCAACCTGGTGCCTTCCCCTTGCCTGGCACCCTGGGGGTGTTGGTGCATAGCAACACAGTAATGCTTGGAGAGCAATAGAACAGGCCGAGGGCTCTGTGCTGACATTCTGGGTGGCGGGATGGGGGAACAGGAGGAAGACAAGGGGGGAAGATGTAAACTAATTTGAGACAGTCGTGAGCTATGAGAAAACCAGACCTCGGAGATTGGGTAGAGGAGGCTGGGGAGGGTGCTGACTTTGCCTTTTAGGAAGTGGGGGTGAGGCAGATTTGGCCTAGGCCTCCTGCCAAGAGTCCCAGGAGGCCACAGGGCTTTGGTTTTCTACCCGCAGAGGAAATCCACGCTGAGGTCTGCTATGCAGAGTGCCTGCTGCAGAGAGCAGCCCTGACCTTCCTGCAGGTAGGAGCCCTCTCCTTGCACAAGCAGCCTGGTGATTTCAGAAGGCAATCACCATGCCCACACCAGTAGGGCCTATAGCAGCTAAGATCAGCCTCCTTGTAGTATTGGCGAGGACTGAGGCTCGGTCACTCTAGTACTTCCGGCCCTGGCCAAGCTCAGTGGCAGAGGTGATGGACTCTGCCCACTCCACACTGAGCACACATGTTCCTATCCGCTATCAGGATGCGCTTCCACATCGTGACTGCTGTTTTCCTGCTAAGGGTCACATGGGATGATGGGCGTTGTCACAAAGCCTGCTTTAAACTTGATTTATTCAACAAACAAGTTGACTCAGTTCGTTCAGAAAGTTGATTTGTAGCACAACATACCAGGCTTTGTGCACATGTTACAGGCATGTAGTTTTTACATACCTTACACACAATGCATATTTCTTTCATTTACATATGTTCTTTAATCTTCATCTTACAGTCCCTTGAAGGGGAGGGTTTGAGGGGAGGGGCCACTTTCCCAGGGTCACATGGCTAGCAAATGACAGAACTGGGATTCAAACCCAGGTCTGGCTGGCTAGGAACTTATACTCCTTACTACACAGTGGTAATAATGAGTAGTAGAATCACGATTTTAACGAAAAGCCTCAGTTATAATTATCATAATTAATCATCCTGTAAATATGTGTGTTGTTGGGGTGGAGAAACACATATAAATTTTATTGTTGGGGTGCTGTTTATTTTTGTTAGATATTTTTCTATTTTTTAATACCTCTGGTGATTAGAACTGGATTAATCCTAATCCTTCATCAGCATAATGAACTACAATAATTGCACCATGAATGGCCTTTTATTTTGTTTATTCTAGTAGTACACATAATAACAAATGCTTGTGAATTCCACTCCTGCCACACACACACACACCCAAATAGAGGCCTGAACACTGCTAGCAAGTCTCTCCCTCTGGGCCCTTCCTCACCCTGTTCCCTGACTCCCTCCACAGGGGATAACCTCTAGCTCGGATTTTTTTTAAATCCTATTTTTTTAAAAATAGTTTTCTCATCTTCCTGGTAATGTCTGAACAGCATATTGCTATGTTTTGGTTAGCTTCAAGCTTCTTAAGGCCTCGAATTGTGTGGGACTTGCTTTCTTCACTCATCTTATGTGGCTGTATAATAATATTCCCTTCTGTGAATATACCAGTTTATTCATTCCTCCTTCTGCTGAATGAAGAGCGTTTGGGTCATTTCCGGTGCTTGGCTGCCGTTAACCCTGGGGCCATGAACATTCTCGAGGGCAACTTCTGCAGCCCATGCCCATCCATTTCTCTTGCTTGTACGCCCAGGAGTGGAGCTGCTGGGTGGGCTGTAGGTATTGGTGCTTTAAATTACAAATGTGATAAATACCAACTTGTAAAAAGCATAAAAGCTCTAAAATGAGCATCCTTCTTCCTTCCTCTCAGTTCCTCCCTATGAGGAGGCACTGTGAACCCCGGAGTATCTCCTCCCGGCTCTTCTCCAAGCACAGAGAATGTGTACATGTGAGGCTGGTAAAGCAGGGTTGTGGTCAAGCCCTGGGCATTCTGGAGGTGTTGTTTGGCTGACCTCTGACTCCATTCCCCCAGGCCCCTTATAGAGTTGGACCCAGGGAGGGGCAGGCAGGGTCCAGAGCCTTGTGTGATTCTTCTCAAGCCTCTGGCTACCCACCCAGGCCCAGCTCTTAGCATCTCTCCTTTCCTGCAGGATGAGAACATGGTGAGCTTCATCAAGGGCGGCATCAAAGTTCGAAACAGCTATCAGACCTACAAGTGAGTGGAGCTGGCCTGGGAGTCTGAGGAATAGCATCTACTACCCTGTGGCCCTCAGACTGCTTTGTGAGAAGAGAGCACTGGCTGGAGGCAGGAAGCCCTGAATGCCATGTGACCTCAGGCAGATTTCTGCACCCTCAGGACCTCATTTTCTGGAGTATTATTCTCCCGTTTTTATGTTGGTTCCCCTGAGTGCTTACCCTGTACCTGACCTTGAGCTAAGGGCACATAAGACACAGATTCTGCACAAACAGCTTGGTGTCTGGCAGAGGCAGAGGGAAGGACACAGTAACAGTAATTTTGATTGCAGCACCAGAACCCCTACATATCTGTTACGGCAAAGTCCAAATGTCATTTTTCCCATGAGACCTTCCTTGACAGCTCCAGTACACAAGGATAGTGTCCACACACACTCACACCCCTCCCTAAGATGGGAACTCCCCGAGGACCAGATTATTTCAGCACTGCGCCTGGCATAGGCCGTGTTTATGGATGAAAGAAGACTGGTGGAGAGCCCTTTTACCCAGCGTGGCACCACAAACATCTACAATTCCCAAGTCAAAAGAGTTCTGGAAGCTCAGTTTTTCCCTTCAAGTTTGGCATTTGGCTTTCCACTAAAAGTTGACTTGAACTGACCTAAGTATTTATCACCTTTATTTTCTCCATTTAATGTGACTATTTCCCTGCAGAGATATTGTGATTTTAATTTCAAGGTACTGCTGGTATGCAACACACTGTGCCATATGCAGACACCACATACTTTGTGGGTCTGTGCTGGAATTGTGGAAATGTGTGAGGGAAAGCAGACAAGTGTTCTGGCCCCTCTAGTTTCCCCACCAGCTTCCAGAGTGATGTCAGATCACTCCCTGCCAACTCCTCTTGCTCATAGCATAAAGTCCCAGGTCATTGCCAATCACTCCTGAGAGTCTCCTGCCCCATCTCCCTTGCCACATCTCCTACCTCACTCTGCTCCAGACGTTTGGGCCTTCCCTCAATTCTTCAAATGCCAAGCCCTTTCCTACCTCAGGGCCATTGGACACATTGTTCTCTCTGCCAGGAACACTTTTTCTCCTCTGGGTTCATTCCTTTCATCTCTCAGTTTTTATTTCAAACGTCAGCTCTTCAGAGAAGCAACCCCTGAACCCCAGACTCGATTAGGCCCCAGAGTTCTTCTGCTTTGAGGCCTTCCTCACTTTCACAGTGACTAAATAGGGATCTGTCCCTTAGAGTGGGAGAGCTGTGAGGGCAGCAGCTTGGTGGCTTTGCTCCCTGCTTCTCTCCAGTTCCTGGCACAGAAAGGCCTCTGTTACTGATTGAAGATGCTCATAGCCTGGAAATAGGGCGGGTACATCTTTAAAGCCTCTGTCCTGCTCCAGGCAGGCTGGGATATGGGCTCTGTACTGTTGGTGACCATGAGAGAGAAAGTTGGATTCCACCCAAGAGATTCCAGAAAGACTTCCTAAAAGAGGGAATGTTGTAGTTAGCCCAGTGGTTCTCAACCAGGAGTAATTTTTGTCCCCCATGAGACATTTGGCAATGTCTGGATATATTTTGGTTGTCACAACTGTGGGGAGGCTGCTCCTGGCATCTAGTGGATAGAGGCCAGAGATGCTAAGAGTTCTGTGATGCACAGGACAGACTCCTACCCAAATAATTCTCCAGCCTAAAATGTCAGTGGTGCTGAGGTTGAGAAAAACTGTTCTAGACAGAATGCTGAATACAAGCAAATGCCTAGATGTTGGACAACTCAGGTACGTTAGGGCTGACATGGCTGAAATTTAGGAGCAAGGAATGTGTTCTTATGGTGGGAGGTGAAGTTAGAAATTCCTTGAATATTGGCTTTCTAGCTTGTCAATCCTGTTATAAATCTACCACCAGGGAGTTCTGAGATCAGCTGGCAGTGGGGGGCAACCTTAGGCCCAGCTGGAAGGGGACTCTGCCCCTAATACATGGCTGAAATAGGACTTTGCATCCATCTGCAGGGAGCTGGACAGCCTTGTACAGTCCTCACAGTACTGCAAAGGAGAGAACCACAGGCACTTTGAAGGAGGGGTGAAGCTTGGTGTGGGAGCCTTCAACCTGGTGAGTGGGCATGCCCCGCCCCATGTCCACAGTATCTGGGCCCAGATTAATCTCCCCTGCATATCCCTGCCATATACGCGGTCTCTGCTGGGCTACTGTGCCAGGACCTGTGCCAGCCCTGGGACCCAGTGATAAAGCAGGCACGTTGCCAGCCTGGGGGCTCACAACGGGGGTGAGGGTGAGGGTGGGTGTCAGCACTCACAACAGAGTCCCTTCTGTGCGTTCCTAATTCAAGTTGTAAACTTGAAATCCAACATGGTGGCAGTATTTATAGCTTCAGAAATTGACAAACATCATAAATCAGGGCCCAGTGGTTAAACACTGACCTGTGTCAGGGAAGAAGACAGTCCTGAAAACAGCTCTTGACCCACAGGGAACAGAAGGCCAAGCTCCTTTCTTCTGGAGAAGTTGTGGAAGGTTTCAGGCAGGGGGCAGTATTTGAGCTTGATCTTGAAGGATTCATAGGTGGGGGAAGTTTTCCAGGCAGGGAAGGGGTCCTAGGCAGAGGGAACAGTGGGAGCCAAGGCAAGGAGGCTTAGAAGAGCCGTGCCTACTCCTGGGAGGAGGAGTTGCTCATAGATGATTTAGACTCCTGGCCTAAGGACCTTCCCAAAAGTGTATGTGTGTGTGTCAGGGGGCAGGGGTTGGGGTATAGGTGCTTTCCCCTTCAGGCAAAGCCTATTCAAAGAGCAGGCATTGAGGGCGGAGGGTCCCTGCCCTACTCTGGGTTCTAGTTTCCTCATATATAAAATGGGGGCAGTAATCCTGGGCCAAGTCTGAGAAATACAAGCTGCAGAGTATGCTGGATGCTTTAGCAGGTTAAAACCAGACTGTCCTCAGTTCAAGAACTGGCTCTGCCTCTAATGAGCTATGGGGCCTTGGACGTGTTCTATAGTTTATCTGTGCCTCTGTTTCTCCATTTGTCAAAAGAGGCAGTAATTCCTTCTGTGCAGGACCGTTCTGAGGATCAAAGGCAATGACAGAACTCCCAGTGCAAAGTAGGGATTCAGTATAATAACAACAATAGCTAAGTGTTATGTGCAGGTCCCCTTCTATGTGCTTTACATATGTTATTTTGATTCATCTGCACAGCACAGCTATGAGGTAGGGGCTATTATTATTCCCAATTTACAGATAAACTGAGGCATAGCAAGGCTATGTCACTTGCCCGAGGTGACCCTGCTGGGAGTAGAGAGACTAGGATTTGTATGTAGTCTGCTCCTGTCACCCTATAGTGCTTCTCTGTATGGGGCAGTTGGCTTTCCAGGAAACCTGAAGGCATTACAGAGACAGAGCCTGCACATCTGGGATTACCCCCAGGACTCTGGGGTTTGGGGAGTCGGAGGGGCAGCCCCTGCCCCTCCACATGCCTACCTTCCTCTGTTCCTGCAGACGCTGTCCATGCTTCCTACTAGGATCCTGCGGCTGCTAGAATTTGTGGGATTTTCAGGAAACAAGGTAACCACCTGCTTTCTGGGACCCCTGACCTGCCCAGCCCCAGGACAGGAGCTTAGTTGATGGGGTGGGGCTGAGGGGTTGCGTGGCCCAGGTGCCAGTCCTGGCTCAGCCCCACTTGCTGTGTGGTCCTGGACACAACCCAAACCTCAGTAGTCTCCTCCCCAGGATAATGGGACCAGTGATCCCTACCTGGCCTCTCACAGGATGGAGGCTCTGAGCTTAGGGTAGGTGTGAAGGGCAGTTTCATGGGTTGTCCTGGGGGCATGTTCTCTGAGCCTGTCAAGTGTCAGGAGCCTGGTCTTTCTCCCTTCAGAAGACCTGGAGCAAGTCCCTTCCCCCCGGATGGGACCATCAACTGATCTGGGAGATGCCCAACGGAAACCCTGCTGTACACCAGGCCTTGGGGACTGAGAGCAAAGGAGTCACTTTACTGAAGTTTTACTGAGGGCATGAACATGAGTACCTGGTAGCAGGTCAGGGAGGGCTCCCTGGTGGAGGAGACCTGCCGTCGTAGAAGGAGCAAGCATTGCCGTAGAAGGCATCCCCTTCTCCTGGAGACTCTGAGCAAGTCCCTGTGATTCTGAGCCTCTTTTCAGTAAAACAGGGGACTTTTTTTAGACCAGGTCAGTGTTTCTCAAACTTGGACTTTCTCCAGATTGTCTTGATTTCTGCCGTGTCCATGGACCTCTCTATTATTATTTATGTATTATTTTTCTGAAAAGTGGCTTATTTTTTTACTTAATCTCCTTTAAATTTATTTAAAGGAAATATAGTACACAGAAAGCCTATATTAGTTAGCATGACCAGAGCATACTCATAACAATAAATACTACGAGGACCAAACTGTCTTATGAAAGCCTCACTAGGTCGTGTGCTCTCCAAGGCTGTTAATCTCTGTAAGAAAGGTTGCTTAGAGCGAGAGTGATGCTGAACACATGACAGTTCAGGCCTGAGGCATTCTCCTGGTCACCATTAGGAGGACCGACAGAGAACTGGGAAGAGACAACCCTCATTTGAGATTCTGCTTCCCCATGCCTGTCCCTGGACCTCTAAAATCTTGGTTGCGATCTGTAGTCCATGGCCTAGACCTGGGGAGACACTAGCTGGATACCCTGTGGATCCTCCTCAGTTTTGTTTTCTTAAGAAGGCCCTTGAAATCAGGATTTCAGGATGATGATGCAAGGGGAGAGCATGACAAAGGCCAAGAGATGGGACAGTGTGGCCTGAGGGTGGCAAGGCCAGAGGGAAGAGACCTCCAGCACCAGCTCTGGCCCCATCTTTATCTTGAAAGGGGGCATCCCTGAAAGGGGTGAGGCAGGGCTGAGACAGGTCAGATTTGTATATTAGAAAGAATGAGAACATCCTGGAGGATAAGCCTAGAGGCAGGCTGCAGGCTGGGATACGAGTGGGGTCTGGCCTCTTGTACCTCCCCAGCCAGGCTCTGGAGACTTTTCATCCAGGAAGCCGTCCCAGACCACAGTCCTCATGGCCCTTTCTGTGCCTTGCGCCTGTGGTTAGAATTATCTGCCTCCTTGTCATTTTGCCTCCTGCCACCAGAACTAGGGCTGCTCAGGGCCTCAGCGCCCAACATGGGCTTAGCAAGTGAATAAATGAAGGGATGGGGGAAGTGAAGGACACCTGGACCCAAGCCTTTTCCCTGGCCTTGGCAGCAGTGTTCCTCCCCACAGGAAGGTTGCTGAGGCATTGAGAGGGGTAGCCTCTTGCCCAGGGTATACAACCTGGAGCAGCTGACCCAGACTCCAGGGTCCAGCACTCTTCCACCCCTGTGCCAGCAGCATTTCCCTCACAGCTATCCAGTGACTTCCGTGTCCTTATCCCTCCCTGGGTCTCCCTGGGGAGCCAAGGCCTTGCTGGCCTCAGCCTGTCCCCTTTGTCCCTCAGGACTACGGGCTGCTGCAGCTGGTGGAGGGCGCCTCAGGACACAGCTTCCGAGCTGTGCTCTGCGTCATGCTGCTGCTGTGCTACCACACCTTCCTCACCTTTGTGCTAGGTAGGCACGTACGGGGCCTCTGGGTTGGCTTTCAGGGAAAAGGGGAAGAGGGTGATGGGCTGCAGACCCTGCCTGGGCCCCCGAGACTGGGGATGGGGCACTGACACCAGAAACAATACAGCTACATCAACTGTCCTGAGGCCTGGCCTGCTGACCACTCGCTTCCTCACAGTTTTGACTTGAGTTCCAGCCTCATCTGTGAAATGGGAGTGATCATGACCACCTTGTAGAGGGTGTAAGGATACTATAGGCAGCTCCTTGGGGTTCTGGGCACAGCCTTGGCAGGCATGGACTCTCTTGGTTATTGAGCCCTGTGGTATGCTGGGGGCGATAGCTGCACTATCTTATTTAATCCTCACATCACCCTGGAGATAGAAAAATTATTATCTCCATTTCACAGAGAGGGAAACAGAAACCTTGAGAAGCCCCCAGTAGGTTGCTGGGAAGATCCTAGGCGCTGGTGGTGGTGACTTGTGTTGTTCCCTCACCTCCGTCAGGCACTGGGAACGTCAACATCGAGGAGGCGGAGAAGCTCTTGAAGCCCTACCTGAAGCGCTACCCTAAGGTAAGCCTCACCTCCTGCCGGACACCACGGCCTGTGTGTGCCCCGTGAACCCACACGGACCCACGTGCGTGTCTCTGCAGGGTGCCATCTTCCTGTTCTTTGCGGGGCGGATCGAAGCCATTAAAGGCAACGTTGATGCAGTGAGTAACGAGATCTGGGCTGGACCCCTCGGGGTGGCCTGGGCCAGCAAGAAGTCAGCCACAAAGGGACATACTCAGGGACAGAGCCAACTGCGGGGTGGGCCCCAAGAGATAACTCACAGGAGAGCATGGACGGGAGAGGCCCTTCTGACCAAAGCAGTCTGGGAAGATGAGGAGGAGATGGCGTGTGTGGAGTAGGATTTTGACAGGGAGATATAAGACTTCAGCGTTCCTACAGATAGAGGTACTTGAGTAAGTCAGGGATGTGGGCCGGCTTGCCTGTTCAGGGCACAGTGACCTTCCAGAACCTGGTGAGTGGGGTGCTGGTGCCAGGGAATGAGGCTAGCACTTTGACAGACCCCATAGGTAGGAGGGAGCCACTGAAAGGCCTGGAGCGGGGAGTCTCGCAGTCCTGACAGCACTAAGCCAAGGCCCTGGATGGACTCCGCAGTTCTCTGGAGTTCTGGGGTCTCCCACTGACCCTGGGTGTCACTCTTCAGGCACGAAGACAGCTGCCTCAGATCCAGATCACTTTGGAGGAGCTACTAGAACCTTTGGAGTTTGCTCTGAGATATAGGCATTATTGTATTGCTTTAATATTAATATTAACACTCTCCACTGCCTGTTATCTCTCCATTATATAGCTCTAGCCTGTCCTTTCATTTTGTGAAAGGTTAGAATCCCAGAGAGGGGCAGTAACTGGGCCCAAGGTCATGTTAGATTTAGGGGAAAGAGTTGAGACTGGAGGCCAGATACCCTGTCTCCCCTAGCCGTCCCCTAACCCCCCACCCCCAAAACCTGGCACAGGGCTGGACCACTGTGTGTTGGAGGAGACGGCCTAATGTGGAGTAGGGCCAGTGCAGAGGGTGCAGAGTGGGGGAGGGGTCACGGGCCAGGGGTGCACCTGCTGAGGCTGACCAGCAGGTGCCCACAGGCCATCCGGCGGTTTGAGGAGTGCTGTGAGGCCCAGCAGCATTGGAAGCAGTTCCATCACATGTGCTACTGGGAGCTGATGTGGTGCTTCACCTACAAGGGCCAGTGGAAGATGGCCTACTTCTATGCTGACCTGCTCAGCAAGGAGAACTCCTGGTCCAAGGTGAGCTGACGCCATGTGCTGGGGGGCACTGCAGGACCAGGCTGACCCAGATTGGCCATATCCCTAACTGAGCACAGATATCCCAGCTGGAATTTAAACAGAACCGTAAGTCCTAATAGAACTCAGGGTTGGAAGGAACTAAAGACCATCAGGAGCAGAGAAACTTTGGAACTACAATGTGTTGGTCAAATTTTTAGTCACAAAGGACAGAAACATGACTCACACTCTCCAAGTTGGTGCTGCCCAATAGAACTTTCTGTTTTGGTGGAACTGTTCTGTTTGTGCACATCTGACGTGGTAGCTACCAGCCACATGTACACACACTGAGCACTCGACTGGGTGTGCTCAATGTTATTTCATTTTAATTAATTCAGACTTAAATTTAAAGAGTCACATGGGGCTAATGGCCACTGTATTAGATTATGCAGATCTAAAACAAAAAAAGCTCATTTGTTCACATGACTGAAAGTTCTAGGCACAGCTGACTTCAGATAGGGCTGGACCTGGGAATTCAAATTACGTCATTTGGGCTTGGTTTTTCCATCGGTGGCTGTACTCTTCACTATGACATCTTTGGTGTGCAAGCAGGACTCACCTAAAGTCCCACAATAGAGCCTCACTGGTCTGGCACAGACCACATGTGATGTCTGGAAAAAGAAGGGTGGAAAGATTCACAGATCAGCAGTAGAAGGAGGGTGGTTTCCTAGAAGAAAAGTGATGTGATGTCCCCAAAAGAAACATTTGTTGGGGAGAGGCATTAAAGAGATGCGATGTAGGCAAAACAAAGCAAAACAGGAACCCAGCATAGGTGAAAACTTGTAACATCAAGGTAAGTGATGAAATAGGTATTAGCCATTATCGTCGTAGTAATGATAGCACAGAATTCTGAACCAAGAGTCTTAGAATCATCTAGGTAATCAGAGAGCATCTAATCTGGTGTTGGCAACCACACCAGACAAACACAGCACATGGAAAATGTAGCACATGTGTCTCAGTGGCCTTGAGTCCCTATTTCTTATCCCTCCCACCTCTGCATGGAAATCCCTTTTCAGTCTCCCTGCCTGGGGACCAAGTGGAAAGGGGATTCTCCGGGTCTGGGGCAGGTGGAGCCGGGAGAAGGTTCAGGCCTTCTCTGAGCTCTGACTGTGTGACCAGCACTTGCCATTTCCTCCACACCACACCCAGTGAGGTAGTAGTTCTCTCCACTGGGTGCATGAGGGACACTGAGGCCAAGAGAATATGTGACTTTCTTGGCCCACACAGCTGTGGGTGACAAACACAGGATTTGAAGACAGTTCCGTGTGACTCAAAGGCTCGTGCTTATCTATTGCCCCTCAAGTCCTCCCAAAGAGGCCTGGCTTGCCTTGAGATACTATCCCCTTCTGTTAAAATGTGCTTCCTCAGGCCCAGCCCCTGTGGGCCAGGCATTCAGACCTCACCTCCCACTCCCAATGAGAGCACAGACTTGGGGAACCTTTTTGAGCTACAGCGACCTAGAAGCCTTCTTGTGGAGTGACACGGGCAGCTGGGTACATGTACACAAGGAATAAGAGGCCTAGGGTGGTCACACAGCTGCTGTGAGGAGCAGAGGGAGGGCCGGGTTTTCTGGATGTCAGGAAGTCTGGCTGTGAGTCTATTCATTCTCTAGCTCACTGTGTGGTTTTGAGGTGGTCAGTCTCTCTCTCTCTCTCTCTCTCTCTCTCTCTCTCTCTCTCTCTCTCTCTCTCTCTGCATTACTTTCCTCAGAAAGGTTTTCTATGAAAGTGAGGGTTGTAGGACTTTGAGTCCTGGGGTTTCATTCATTCCTAATCTCCAGCACTTGGCTGCCACAGAGTCCACCAACTTTCAGCTCTAGGGATTTGGCTTGTCACCATTGCCATTCACATCAAGCCCCTCTGCTCAGTATGCCTCTCTGCCTGGACTATGCGAGTTGTCCCTGTTGGAGCCTTCGTGTTTCCCCCAGTGCTTGCAGCTTGAGATGGCCAGAAACTAGGTGGTGACAACTGTATGCTCAGTGCTGTAATGGGAGAATCTGAGGGGAGTTCAGAGGTAGCCTAGCCAAGAAGACAAGGAAAGCTGCAGAAAGAGGAGACATCTGAACCCAATTCTGGGGGAGGAAGAACTAGGGTGGCAGAGTGGAGGAAGTAAAAAGACACGCCAAACCAAGAGAACAGCAAGGGCAAATGCTCAAAAGCCAGGGTGCTGCCATGAAATTCTGTGTCACCAGATGAAGAGTCTTGGGTGGGAGTGCAGGGGGACTATGGAGGGAACATCCCCTCTAAGTCACTTGCTGTAAGCTTCTTCAGGACAAAAACTGTCTGACTGTACAAACCCTGGTAGAGGAATACAAAATAAATATGTGAAATCAATGGGCAAACAGTCAGATAACCCTAGGGAGACAGTAATTTCTTTAGGGTGGTGGCAGCTGTTTTCCTTCAGTATGGTCCTGTAACATTTTTTAATGAGTTGATGTCACAACTCTTAAGTCACTACATCTGCCCTAACTCGTGATGACTCAGTGGTGGGGAGCTACCCAGGAGGCATAGGAGAAGACAGCAGACAAGGCTGGCGGAGAGAGTGGCATCCTAGGCAGAGGAAGGCACAGGCAGAGGCCTGGGGTGAGTTTAAGGAGTGATGGGGTAGAAATAGCAGAAGAGGACCCAGAAAATCAGGTCACAGAGGCCCTGAGTGGCTGCTTAGACTTTACTCTGACAGTGAAGGAGTGCTTGACTTGTGGCTTAGATTTGTGCTTAAGAAATCCCTCCGGCTGTTGCTGGGCACCCCCACACAGAAGCCTTTGATGTATTCTGGAAACAGCCCAGCAGCCAGTGTGACTAGAGTAGTGTGAGAGACGGGGAAAGAGGAGGAGATGAAGCTGGAGAGGAAACTGGGGAAGCCTGGATAGGCTCTTGCAGACCATGACAGGGGGTTTGGGTTTTATCCTAAGTGTGATGGGATATCGTGACATTTCAAGGACAGACTGATGTGATCTGACTTAAAAAGATCAGAGTGGCGATGGTGTGGGAAATGGATTGTAGGGGGCAGGCGTGGGAGCAGGGAGATCGGTTAGGAGACCACATAAACTAGGACAGTTGAAAGACAGCCCTGGTGGCTTGGAGCAAAGAGACAGTGTGGAGGCGGGTGTAATGATTGCAGTGATAGGGCAAGGCCAGTGGGATTCAAGAGCTAGATGGGAGGTAAAATCATGATGACTTGGTTGGTGACTCAGCGCCATGGTGGGGAGGAGGGAGAAAGCAAGAATGACATTGGAAGTCAAAGATGGAATGGGGAACAGGTTTTAATAAGGGGAGATTCTTCCTACCACACCCCACAAAATCCAGCTTTTCCACATTTTGTGAAGGGCAGACTGAGGTGCTGAGGGCAGAGCAGAACTGGGAGTAGCCCTTGGATTCAGTATGGGTGGGGCTTCCAGGTGGAGGCTATTTTCCACCTTCTCCAGGGGCTAGACTCCAGGATGTCCTACTCCCTTTTTCCTCCTCCACCCACTACACTTCTTTCTGGGCTAAGGCAGGTAGGTAGTTCCTTGGCAGCAGCCCCCCGTAGTAGGAGATGTGGTTCAAGACTTGGCCACAAGGGGGCAGCACAGAGCCAGACTCCTCTGGAGCCCGACTTCTGAGGAAGGGCACCACTTTCAGGGTGGACTTTCTGGCAGAGGGAGCAGAGGTCTGTCTGCACAGTAGCACCTTCTCCATCAGGCATTGTCTTTGGGGCCAGGTGAGGTGATGTATGTAGTGCCTGGTACACAGTAATGTATTTCCACCAAGGGACCCTGAGCTGAGCCCTGACCCAGGCGCTGCTCACTCTTCTGGCCTCACACCTCTTCCTTTACACATCCTATACTTTGTGCTACCTATTTGTATGCTAGTTATACACAGGCTCAGCTCAGACTGTTCCCCTTGCCTGGAAAGTTCATTCTCTGGTCTTTGTGAGTCTTCCTGTTGACCTTCAAGGGCCCACGCTGAAGTCATTGCTTCCCAGAAGCCCTTGCTGCCCTGTCTTTGTGTCTCTATCCCAGCCTCGGCACTGGTGCATCCACTAGTTGCTTGAGTCATTCTCTCCACTTTTTCAGAGTGGAAAGGACAGCTGCTTTGACATGAGCCCATCCTGGATTTAACTCCTAGCTCAAGTCCTCGAGTTGTTTCAGCTTCCTCACCCTCAGTTTCTCCCCTGGGCTTAGGGATAATGTTAGTTACTATGCTGAGCCAAATGAGGTATTTGTGCCAAATGAGGTCCAAATGAGGTATTTATGCCAGCCTGGGGCTGTAACTGGAGGGCAGGTTGCTCACGCCTGACTGTTGCTCTGCCCCCAACAGGCCACCTATATCTACATGAAGGCCGCCTACCTCAGCATGTTTGAGAAAGAGGACTACAAGCCGTTTGGGGATGATGAAGTGGAGTTGTTTAGGTGAGCCCTACCACTGCAGCCCCATTGTAGGCCTCAGCCAGCCTCTGTCCACAGATACTCTGAGCTGTGGGCATCAGGGAGGGAGGTGGTGGGGTGGTCATCTCTCCAGGCCCTGAGCTCCCTGACCCTCCCCCAGGATTGCCCATGTGCCCATCATCCCTTTCCATCACCACTCCTCCTTTGTTTTGTGAATCAAATTTTAAAAAATGTATTTAAAGAGTGTGGCATAGGGCCTGGAGCCACTAAATGGTGGCTGTTTCTATTCTTATCTGTACTGCTGTGTTTAGGTCTAGAGCAGGGTCTCAGCCTCAGCAGGCTGAGAAAGGAGCCTAGGGCCTTCTTCCAGTTGTGGTGAGGGTTGGCTCCAACATGCTTCCTGGGCCACCAATGTCACAATAGTAGGGCATTTATCATTTATCTGAGTGCCTCCATTTCTCTATCTCATGTAACTCTCCCAGAAAGTACAAGAGGGTAAGTGTCTGTGGGGGAGGAAGATAATTTTCCCTGTATTCTGCTAGGTTTTTGGCTGAGATCCCCCTGTAATAAAAGACAGATTAACAGAAGAAAAACAAACAGAAGTTAAATCACATGTATTCCTCCTGTATACATGGGAGAGACCCAGGGAAACTGAGTAACTCTCTGAAACGGCCCAAGCCATCACCTTAAATGCCACTTCCAACTAAAGAGAAAAGATGTTGGGGTGAGGAGTCAGTTATGGGAGGTTTTCAGGTAAAACATGGGAAAGAAGAGTAAGGTCGTTCACAAAGATTTAAGACTCTGTCTTCTTCCTCTCCTTCCTCGTACAGGTAAGGAGATACCCTTACAAATGGGGACTTCCTTATAAATATCTCTCAAGAAAGGCAATTTCCAGTAGGTTTTTAGAGTTTTTCCTGTGTCTGCTGTTTCTTAAAAATAAGCAACCCTCAAAATTTCTAATTCCAAATTTTGGGGTAACAAATTCTGCTCCCTTTCATATCATTGTCTCAATTTTAGAGATGAGAAAACAGGCCTAGAGAGGTTCCACAGTGAATAAGCAGGGGAGGCATTTGGCGGGGGACCTTACAACTAGGTCCAGCTGTTTCCTGGGCTTAGCTGGCTCAGGCTTGAGCATCACAGTCACACCCTGTGACTGTGGCAGAAATTGGATGGGATGGAACTGGATGGGTGAGGCCTCAGATGTGGAGGTTTGCCTAGCTGCATACCACGATTTACTCTGCCTTTGGAAACAGCTGAGGAGGCCATAACTCACGTGGTGAGAGTTAATGAAAGGTTCGAGCTGTGTGGTCTCGAGCAGATTCCTCTCTTTTTCTAGGTGTTAGTCTGTCCTGTGAAATAGGAGTCCAAAACGGAGTGGAGGAGGGATAACTAGAAGGCAGAGCAGGCCCAGGGCACTTGCGTACATTGTCACCTCTGTCGGCTGGTGCGGAGGAGCCCCTTACTTAGCCAGTGAAAGTGGGCAGGTCTTAGGACAGGGCCTGTGAAATAAGGCCGAAGGCTGTGAGTCCAGCACCATCATATAGATGGAGAAACTGAGGCCCAGATAGGTACGAAGCAGAAGCTGGGCAGTCTGGGGACTCAGTTCTCTCCAGCTTTTTCTCACTCTCACCCCACCCTCTTCATCTCTTTTGCAGAGCTGTGCCAGGCCTGAAACTCAAGATTGCTGGGAAATCTCTACCGACGGAGAAGTTTGCCATCCGGAAGTCCAGACGCTACCTCTCCCCCAAACCTATCTCATTGCCAATCCCTGCTCTGGTGGGTAGGAGAGTCTTGACTAGCCCTGAACTCCAGTTTAGAATTATAGGAATTAGCTGAGAGCCAGGGATACCATGGACCAGGGGGAAGTAGATGAGGGAGAAGGATCTTCAGGCCTCAGGGTCCTGGAGAGGATTTCAGTTTACCTGGGATTGAGAAGGGGAACACAGAGGAGTCTGAGCCAACCCTGCCTCTGAAAAAGTGCTGGTCTCCTCAGGATGGGGTGGGGAGACCAGTGACCAGGCTAAAGAATACCTCAAGGCAGAAAGAGCATCCCTCCTAGCCAATCCCACACCCCTATCCCCAGGCAGAAGCATCACTCAGCTGTTTGTGTTCCTACCCTGTCTGTTTCAGTCTTGTCACATGATTATAATTGTCGTTTACACTGTTCCCTTCACTGGACCGAGCTTTTCTGAGGCCTGGGTTCGTGTTATATTCAACTCCTAACAGTATATAACAATAATAATAATTGACATTGTTATTAGGCACTTGCCGTGTTCAAGGTTCCTTACATCCTGGGTTCAAGTGTTTATATTCAACTCCTAACAATATATAACAATAATAATAATTGACATTGTTATTAGGTACTCGCCGTGTTCAAGGCTCCTTACACCCATTGCTGATGGCCTCATTTGATCTTCATAACAGCCCTCTGAGTAGGTGCTGGTGGTGTCCCCATTTTACAGATGGGGATACTAAGGCCTAATAGATAAGCAATAAGAGTAGAAAGATAAAATATGTAATAAGTGGATGAGATGTAAGTAGAAAGATAAAATAACTCATCTAGGTTGCATAGGTAGTGAGAGTCAGAATTTAAAACCAGGTAGTGGGGTTCCAAAGCCTATACTCTGAACTACTGTTATGACGCTAATTGCATGTATGATTTTAACAGAGAAGGTTCTGGTTAAGTCCTTGTTACTCAAATAGTAAGGCAGCCAGAAATGTAGAATGGGCCTCTAGAAACCATTTTCTGGTCCTGGCTCTATTATTCACTCATTGTGTGACCTTGGTTAGGGTCTCCCCCGCAACCTTATATGTAAAATGGGTATGTTTTATACCTTGCCCATTTCATAGAACAGTTATAAGAATCAGCTGACAAAACATGTTAAACACTTTATAAATCAAAAAGTTCAATATTTATAGAATTTATTTAGAACTTGAATTCTTAATATTTCTAAACAGAATTTGAAATATTTTATAGTTTAAAATATACAGTAAAGCTATTAGCATCAAACTGGGGTGAGGGACAGGTGTTGTAAGGAAGGGCAGAGGAAGCTACTATACCAAAAACGTAGTGGAGAATTTCTGAAACTATAATCTGTAAAATGCCATTTATGCATAAAATGATTTCTATAATTAAATATATTGGGGAAGACTGGACTAAACAAAGTTTATATGCTGTAGACCATCTTGGAGCCTTTATATGCTAACCTGCAGGGTGTGTCCAAGAATCTTGAATATGGTTTTTCCTTAAATTATTTGGCCATGGAACTTTTTTTAATGGAAGTTTTGCTAACTTGGGACCATATAATGATTTGGAGAAATTCTGGTCTAAACTTAGATTCCTTCCCTAGAACATAACAAGAACCATAATGATGTCTTTCTGGAACTTCATGTATATAAAACACTCACATCTATTACCTGGTTTGATAGTTTAGGAAATGCTAATTTTAGCTAACAGATGTACTATAAGTGAAAATTTAATTTAGTATTCTGAGCTTCTTAGCAGTCAAGGCAGAAAAAGGAATCAGGACCTGTTTGGTTTTCATGATGGAACTCAGGCTCAGTGCCTTGAGGGAATAGGAAAGAGCATGACATAGACTTAAGCTCTATTGGAAATCATGAAGTGCTTAAATAAATTATGCTCCCCCCACTACACACACACACAATTTAGGAACCAGAAGGGCTTTTAGTGATACGCTGATTTGAGTTGCCCATTTTACAGATGGGGTAATTGAGGCCCCATTGAGGAGGAAATCTAGGACTGACTTGCTCCCCTGCCCTCAGGAAATGATGTACATTTGGAATGGCTACGCTGTGATTGGGAAGCAGCCTGAACTCACAGACGGGATCCTTGAGATTATCACCAAGGCTGAAGAGATGCTGGAAAAGGGCCCAGGTGATTACTACCCCCAGGCCCTTGAACCTACCAGGCTGGGTCAGACCACACAAGTCTTTATAGTTGAAGATTCCCTCTACCAAAAATGTCCCTTCTTACTTCTCTACCCTGGTGATTGACCTTTGCCTTTCTAGACTGAGTTCACTGGCAGCTCCTCCCAGCTGTCCCTTGTCCCCCAGATAGGGTCAAGGCCTCCTCTAGGCTCCCATAACCCCTGGGCTTCCTGCAGCCAGTCCTGGTCTCGCTGTATTGTCATCAGTATCTGTCTTTTCTTCCTAGATATGAGCTCCCTGAGTTGGAGACCATATGAGTCATCTCTGTGTCCCCAGGGCCCAGCAGAGTAGGGGCCCCATGAGTAACTGTTGCAGAAATGAACAAGCTTGGTTTCTTCTCTCACTCCTTATTGTCAGAGAATGAGTACTCAGTGGATGATGAGTGCTTAGTGAAGTTGCTGAAGGGCATGTGTCTGAAATACCTGGGCCGGGTCCGGGAGGCTGAGGAGAATTTCAGGAGCATCTCTGCTAAGTAAGTGCTTCTGTGGGGGCTTCTGCTCCAGACTGCCTGCTGCTGAGCCTGGGTCTCCTCTGTAGAATTTCTAGGGCTGCTGCTTCCTCATGCACACTCCAAAGCCTGGCACTAGCCTTCCTCTATTTACACATGTATTAGTGTGTAGTCTGTGCCAGGACCCTTGCCGGGCACAGATCTTGCAATCTTGTCTCCCAGGGCCACCAGATTGCCCAACTACAGGAGCCTATCCACACTGAGTTTTGCGTGAATGGTGCCCCCTGGGGTTTGTAATTCAGCAACTCTGCCTTTGCCCTTCGGGATTGCAAATGTTACATATAGACAGCTACAGGCAACCCAATCTGGTATGATCCTGGCTGTGTTAAAGGAAAGCAGGGAGGACAGCAGGTGCCCTGAGGAGGGACCTAAATCTAAAGTGAGACAGCAGGAAAGGCTTTTCAAGGATGCCATTTAAATTGTGAGCTTTATCAGAGAGAGAAGGCAAGGTCTAGCATGTACAAATGCTTGGGCAGACACCAGAGGTTGGGGTGGACAGTGATTAGGTTCTTCCCTGTCTGGGTAGAAGGAAAGTGTTACAGATGAAATAAGTTTGTGTGTTGGGGCGCAGGTCAGGGCTAGATTGAGAAGGGCCCGGTTGTTTTGCTTACAAGGCTGAACTTTATCCTATAAACAGAGGAGAGCCAGGAAGGCTACCAGGCAGGGCAGAACTGGATTTTAAAAGGATGTCTCCAGGGCAGCATGGTGTGGTAGGTCAGAGGGACCAGATTAGAGACAGGAGACTTCCCATTCAACCTGGAAAAAGGGGGTTGGGGACTGAGGTGGGAGTAGGCTAAGGGTATGACATGAGCCATAGGTTGTCAGAGAGTTGGGGTCCCAAGTGCAGAGACCTGGAAAGCTCTGCTGTGGATCCCAAGCTTTTCTAGGGCTAGGTAGTGGAACCTTCCCAAACTGCAATTCTGATCAGGAAAGCCTACTTGAGGGCATGGGGTGGATTCCCCCATTTGGGGAAGACTCAGAAGGAGAAGCCTGAAGAACATCTCAAATGCAGAGCCTGTAAACCATGTACGCTCCTGTCCCACAGTGAAAAGAAGATTAAATATGACCACTACTTGATCCCAAACGCCCTGTTGGAGCTGGCCCTGCTTTTTATGGAGCAAGGCAGAAACGAAGAGGCTGTCAAACTCTTGGAAACTGCCAGGTAAGACTTGATTAGCCTCCATCATTTGCTCCCAGTGAGCTCAGGAGCTTTGCCCCGGGTAAGGGAGGAGGAGCCCAGACAGCAAGGAGGGAGGGTGCTGGCACGGGCTGTATGCCAGTCCCGAGGCCGGGCCCATGTCCCTGGAAAAACCCAGCTCTCGCCTGGTGTAGGGAAGCTTCCTCTTCAATTTACTAATAGAAATTGGCATCCCAGAAGTGGGGAGTGAGTTACTCAGGGTCACACATAAGCCAGCGGCAGGGCTGTGTGAAGACCCGGTCTCCTGCCCTCCAGCCCATGGATCTACCTCTTGAATCCACTCCCTCAAGCCTTGGGACCCAACGGGACCAAGAGGGCATGGTATCTGGGTGAGGGGCTACACACCCTTTCTGCTAATCCCTACTGGCCAGAGCCCAACCCCTTCTTTAAAAAGAGACAGGGATTTAAGCCTCTACCATCTTCCTTGGCTGGTGGGCTCCCACAGCTCTGACTGAAGGAAAGGCACTCCCTGGAGCAGTCTCATGTGTCTGATTCTCTTGTTCTTCCAGGCAAAACTACAAGAATTATTCCATGGAGTCAAGGACACACTTTCGAATCCAGGCAGCTACACTCGAAGCCAAGTCTTCTCTAGAGAATGGCAGCAGATCCATGGTCTCATCAGTGTCCTTGTAGTTTTGTGCAGCGCTCCTGAGCTGGAAGGCAGAGACAGCTGGACAGAGCTTCTGGAAACATTTCAAAACAATCCCTTCCCCCTGCCCTGCCCTGCCTTTGGGGCCCACCAGTGCTCCAGTGGGATGGCATGACATGGGTATCCATGCAGAAGCAAAGCTGGCATTTTCACCAGTGTGGCCAAACGCCTCTGCCAATGACCGAGCAGGTGGAGACCTCTGCCTGCCCTATCACACATACGGGTCCTTGTTTTTCACTGTGATGTTTAAGAGAATGTATGAACAGTTTACATTTTCCTTAGAAATATAATAATGGGATCATAGTTGGCTTTTTAAGAAAACACCAACTGACCACCTGTACATCTTTGTTTTAACCCGTACTGCGTACTGACCTTGGGTACATCTATATGACGCCAAAAACCAAACTGCTTTTCAAACTTCAGCAAGGTCTCAGCTTCCGGGGCTAGAAGGACCCTCAGGAGGATCTGTATCTCAGGCCTTGAGGATTCTGGGGGTTGTGCCTGGGGCTTGCACACAGATACCCATTATCTTACTTCTTACATTTTATTTTCACTCTCTTTGTATCTTTCCAATTTAAAAAAAAATCAAACATGTCTTTTTAGTGAGATCATTTTCTACATTTGAGTCCATCTGTAGAAAAAAATCATCAGTAAGGAATGGTGATGCTGATAGAAGGGGAGCTGTGTGGCCCTCTCTGTGCCAAGAAGTTTGGGGGTGGGGGGTTCCCAGACTCCAGTCTGCATCCTCCTTGTACATCAGACTGAAACCATTAGGAATAACTTATGAAATCTGTACTTCACTCTGAGGTACATTTATTGACCAACAGTATTTTTCTTAGAATGGTTATTCCTGGCCTTTTGTTTATGTTTTAAATTTATCAGTTAAGAGAAAATAGATATTTAAGTAATAAAACTAATACACTTAAAACAGATCATGCAACATCTATTTCAGTAAAATATGTTGCTTGAATTCTTAGGGCAGAAAGTTTGGATCAGAAGCCATATGGCCCAGGAATGTTTTATTTAGACAACATGATAGTTACTAACATTTAAAAATGTTAGTGAGAGAGTTCAGCAATAAATCTAGTTTCTGGCCTCATTTAAAAAAGAGATTTGGCAACACTGGCCCTTAAGGCAACAAGGTGACCATCAGCTGGAGCTGAGTACAGGCTACTTTAAACACTTATATTACCTTTATGGCCCTTAAAAGCATCTGCATTTGCAACCTCTGGGGCTGTTAAAGTGAGAACTCAAGTTCAAACCAAGTTTTACCATTCACAATTTAATGACTGAGTACTTTGACCATGTCCCTAGAGGAAAAATCATGTACACCATAAAAATATTTATCTGTGAAAATGTGACTGACTCCTCAAACACATGAAAGCAATATCTGTAAGGAAAGAGCCACAACTTTCCCAACCTTCCAGGTCTGCTGTATTTAGCAGACACTTCTGAGCATTTGCCAGTGGCTGGGTGGGTTAATCTATTAATAACAGTCAACCAGCCTCTTACGACTGATACTGAATGAAGCCATGGGTTTTAGGTATATATTCTCATTAGGGTAACAAAGCAAGGCAGAAAACCCTCATTCAAGATCCTCTTTTGCACTTAGTACTGTCAGGGCTAATGCTATGGAAAAAAATTTCTCATTTTCTTATAACAAGACAAAAGAATGCTCTCCACAGAGCAAGCCCTTTGCAAGTTCTATCTCGTATGAAGCCTGGATGCTGGGAGACCAGCCTGTTTCTAGGTTGTTGTGCAGGGCAGGGTGAGAGGGTAACTAGAGCCAGGCTACTAAATGAGGATGGCCTTTTGTGGCTCCCTTACATATTACAGCCCTATCTATTGTTGTCTAAAAGCAGCACCGGTCATAGGATACCAAATATATAATTTAAAAAATAGCAATTTATATATTTAAAAAACCCTTTTCTCTATCTCAACATTCATTTTAGGTGCTTTTGCTTATATTTTTAAAATTGATGCCAGGATCTTTTCCTTGTTTGCTGCCGATTTCCTGTTGGGCTTCATTAATTAGCCTATGCCATCTTTACCTGTCTGCTGCCCTGACTGCAATCTGACTGATAAATCAGTGGGCTTTGTCTCCTTTATCCCACCCGCAGCTTGAGATAGTCTATGAAGCACATGTATGCAAAGTAGGGTGAACACATTGGGTGTCTAACGCCACCATATCCTTGTGCAGAGGACTTCAAAGGTGAAAATTCTGTCATGGGCTTCTCATTGTGTCTTCTTTGAGCCATTTCTGGTTAACTTCTCTAATACTGCTGACCTTTCCAGTACATCTGCCCTGGAGAGGCAGCTGATCAGGTGGAGTATTTTGACCTAGAAATAAGGAGACTTGAATTCTAATCCCTGTTTCCTACTGGTTTTCAGAGTAACCTTGGGAAAACCATAGACCCCCTAAAAATTAATTTGGCTCTTTCCTGTTGTCAACAGTTCTAATTCTGGTCAAGTCTGTTGCTAGGTTTTCATCTCCAAAATAAGGCAACAGGTATCTCCCTACCTTTTGCTAGAGGCTTGTGTCCCCAATGTATTACACTATAAATGATAGGTTTCCTCAATCAGGGGCCTCAGTAGCAGCCCAGGATACCCAGAGAGCAACTAATCTTCATTTTGGGAAAGTCTAAACCTTATGCCACACAGAACTACTCAGTTGTTAGGAAGTAGCAACCGTGTAACATGATCTGAACAAGACTTTGATAATAGAAAGTCTAACTCTGCCTCTCACTGGTCACAGGCCCTTGGACTGGCAGGGTGGCTTCCAGCAGTGTGCTAGTTCCTATCTTCTCTCCCATGTGTTGGCAGGATTCTCTATTCCTTATCTCTCAAGTCAGCATGGGAGTGTTTCCAAAAGAGCTATCGTCATTCACAGCAAAAAGCCATGACCTGACAGCAAAGCCAGGACCCTAAAAGACCAGTGCCACCCAAGACTTAGTTGAGGTCCAGGTGGGAGAGTCCCAACAACTGAAGAATGGAACTAGGAGATTTTCAGAAAGCCCTAGCCTGCTGAGTGCTGGAATCATGCAACAAAGGAATAAGATCTAAAGACACCTTTCTCTGGATATATTCCCAAATTTGTTTATTCTAAGGTGATGGGATATGAACAACAGTCTTCTTGTTTGCTTCATGTTTAAAGCCTAACAGTATGCCTTTTCAACTACTGTTTATGTCCTTAGCACCATCACACTCATTTAGTGATAAATGAGACATGCATGGATTCTGAAAACCAAGCAGAAAAATGGAAACATCTCACCCCTGCCCCTAGATGCAGCTTTCCAATGTTGGAAAGTGCCTTTCTGCTTGGGTTAGCACAGCTCCCGTGAAATCTGGTGCAAGGTTCATTACTGCCCAACAGGGTAAGTCCACAAACAAGGAGTCTCATTTGGGGTCTTGAAAAATTCATTTCTAAACTAGCAATCTATGAATTGCTTCCACTGTATAAAGTCAACTGTTAAGTGACAAAATTGTAATAGAGCCCTTCCTTTGGCAAGACATACAATTACTAAAGGTTGATATAGACTTCTAAAAGTTGACATGCAAGTTAATCAGACACCTCAGAGCTAACATCTCACAAATGACTGGGTGGTTTTGTTGCTCTTCATACCATTAACAAACACCTAAGAACACCAGACACTATATACTCTGGGCAGAAGAAAATAGCTAATATCAAGTGCTTACTATTTACTAGTTGCCATTCTAAGCACTTTACATGTTTCTAAGCTTCAGAACCATCTGAAGTAGGAACTATTATTGCCATTTTACAGATGAGAAAACTGAGATACGGGTTAAGTAACCTGCCTAAGATCACATAGCTATTAATGCAGCACAAAGATTTGAAGCCAGGCAGTTGAACTCAAAAAGCCCACATTAGCTAAACTGCTAGTTGAGCTATAAAATTATCAAGTTATAGTTGGACCTGACTTTTATTGACTCTTGGGCCATCGTTAAGAATGAAAAGGTACTGGCTAATAACTCAAACTTTAGAAATCCCACCTTAGAACACACAGAGCGTATCATATACATGTCCGTGTGGCATAGTTTCTCCAGGCCACTTGAAATCATGAGGTAGGGATAGGGTCTTAACTTGAACAAAGGCAAAAGAAAAAAGGCAACCCTTAAGCAACAGCATTTGCTCATAAAATCAAGGGATGCTGAAGGAAAAGGTATGATCTAATCCCTAGTTAGATAGGTAGACTTTCAGTCAGCTACTGTAGAGATGGGAAGTGAAGCCTGAACAGGTGCAGAAGCTCAAGCCTAGACTGGGGCTTGAAGGGTAGCAAACCATTTACTAGTGTAGGTTTGGTATAAGAAAATAAGAGGTGGGAAACACTGGAAAACTGTGAAGCACATGCTACTAAAGGCACTGAAAGAATTTTAAGTTTTGCATTTCACATCTGTGGGTCAAAGTAGTCCATGGGCCAGAAATCTGTCACCCCTGGTCTACAGCTTTCAGATAACTATGGAAAAGAGGTGAGCAAATTCCTAGTGAGAAAAGCCTGATCTACTAAAAATACCAACTTTAAGTTCTATTAATTACATGGGGTAATGGAAAAAAGCACATACAAGATTCAAATTTGGTTAGAATTACTTTAAAATGGCACTAATACCAACTGCTTCACAGGTTTGCTGAGGATAAAAAGAAATTATGTAAAAAAAAAAATAGCACACCTCCTAATATATTAAGGTGGTAGTTATTGGCTCACATAGACTGTGGGAAGGCAGTGGTGGAAGGCAATGACTGAATCAAGGGCTCTGGTGCTTCTCCATCTCTTGGCTATGCTCCTATATTAGATTCTCTTGAACTGGCTTCTCTGCATGGCAGGATACATGGCAGTTCAGATCCCACATCTTTACAGCTTTCTGACCAGAAAAAAAGGCCTTTTCCTGCCTCCAATGTGAAAAATCCCAGCTAAATATTCTGATTAGTCTGGCTTGGCTCAAATGTCTATCCAGTGGTTCCCTAGATCAGCATTATATTGTCAGGGCATTTGTGAGAAACGTAAATCATCGGACTCACTCAAGACTATAAGGGTGAGGCTGAGTAATCTGAATTTTAAGAAGCTCTCCAATTGGATCTAATGCACACTAAAGTCTGAGAACCACTGCCTTAGGAAGGGGCAGGAATACTGTAAATGACCCAACTTGTGTCATTTGCTCAGTTGGGAGTTACTACTAAAAAAAGAACATGAGGTATTTGAAGGACAAAAACATGTATCCACTATACATCTTTTCTTTCAAAGTTGACATACAAAAACTATGGCCTGCCACATTCCCAGGTGAAGGACGACAGTGGGTATCATCTGTGGTACTGGTTAGTGAAAAGGCTTATCAGAAAGTTGCCTGCTTAGACCTTTGCCTTTGCACTTCTCCCCGACATCCTCAAAAATTTGCTATATTAAGATCTCTGTTCTCCACGGGAAACTTTCTTGATGGCAGTCCCGTAACAGAAATGCCGAGATTGCTGAGGGCCTCTTTTCCCTCATTTTATCCTTTCCTTCATTTAATAACTGTTGAACACCCACGCAGAGAGCACCCTGCTTTCATGGAGCTTAGTCTGATAAAGAACACATACAAGTAAACAAAGAATTAGAGCCATGGAGTAAATAAACAGGGGATATGTTTGGTCCAGAGGATAAGCAGCCAGCCATCTGAACTATCTAGGGGAACGAACTCTAGGGCAGAAACTGTAATTCCAAAAGACTTGAGACAGGAAAGAGCTTCCCATTTTAGAAGACACAAAAAGCAAGCCTATCAGGCCAGAAGGCAGAGTACTATGAAAGGAGAGGCAGAAAACCAGCTATCTCAGTTAAGAAGTTTGGATTTTACTCTCAGCACGGTGGGAAGCTATAAAAGTTCTAAGCAGGGAAATGACATCAAATTTACTCAAAATTATTTTAGCTGCTATGTGAAGAATAGATTATATAGGTTAAACATGGAATTTAGGATGCTGGCGCCATGCCAAATACCTCTAGCACCCCTTGGTTACGCTTTGTGTAAAATTGCTGATAAAAATACATTTTTCCTTCAGCCACTAGGGGTAAAAATACTTTCAATATGTTAGGTTATAGGCACCTAGAGTCAACATGAGTTGGCATTTCATGTTCTTTGCTTGTCACTGGATATCAGAAGCCCAGTTTATCAAACCCATACCCATAAACAAGATTTCTTACTTCAAAGATATCTTCAAAGCCATTAACTCAAAGTTTAATAGTCCTGAGAACAGTATTTGCAATAATGAACCATCTAAAAATGGTTCTACTAGATAGTACCTGTCTCACTACCAGAATGAATGTTTAAATTCATATTCATGTCAAATTAACATCATAGTGATTATCAGTGTAAAGGCTATGAGGACAAATTATTTGTGAAGAACTTCCCTTCCCCACATACTACATACTCTAAAATTGTACCTGTTAATTTACAGTCAATCTGCTGAGTTCAGCAACCCTCATAAACAGAAGGTCATGCATGATTCTGCATTATTTCAAAGCTCAAGGATTGGCTCCATCCGATTCTGGAATTGGCAGAATGAGCCTATTTTCACACCTCTAGCATGGGTAGTGCTGGAAGTCAATCTTAATGTTTTTCTGATAGCAAAGTCCAGGTTTCTCAATTCATACAATGCCTAAGACCTGCTTTTAGATCCTAAATGACTGTGGCCCCCGGAGAAAAGCTGGGCTCATCACGTTTACAGAGCCAACCAAATCTTCTTGTAAGCATTTAGTTTGCCACTATGACCAGACTCTTGAGGCAAACTCTCAGTTACCTTTTTCAACTTCTTTTTCTCAGTGCCAAGAAATCTGGAACCCACAAGCAGTGTTACAGAAGGGGTTCAAAGGAAACAGGTGCTGCTGCTCCTTTGAACATAATCGGTTTTAGATGCCTAAAAAGTCTTATTCATAATGCTGCTTTCTCATTCATATGCAGAGAAAAAAGAACTTTCTGTGAAAGCATCCAAAGATGATTAAGTCTTCCAGTGGACAGCAACTTTTCTCAAGAAAAATGTAAAGAAAGTTAGTATTCCTCCTAAAGTTCTCTTAAAATCTGGAAACAGCCAAAGGACAAACGGAAAAGCAAAATCTGGATACTTGCATCTGGATAGTCAAACGCTTACTAATCCACAAGCAACTAGTACTGCTGTTATTTTTTTAAACTACCCCTTGTATGGTTTTAAAAAGGACTGGTTAAAATTAAGTTGACTAATAATTTTTTGAGGGATGTTTTTAGACTCAGAACTCTCAGAAAAGATTTATAAAGTATATTTAAATTAATATTCATCAAAAATATGTGCCTCATCCATTTACTAACTTCTATACAGTGTTCTAATATAAATCTTAATGTGTTAGAACTCTTAAGAACTTTTAAGAAAAGATGGAGGTTACTTTCCTCTAGTTAAAGATACTTACTGTATCTTTTTCTAAGTGGCTTTTAAACTACTTTCAAACATATTTATAATGTTTATATGATACAATCATTTAATTACTCTGTTAAACCCTTGTGTTTCACTTAAATTATCACAAACTAAAGCCCTGTCTAAATCTGAATTGTGAGCATTAAATTGCTGCCTGTTCATAGACAAATACATATTTTGACATATGTGGAACAGAGGAAAAAAATCTCACCTAACAGGTAATCAGGAATTATATTCAATGCAACGATGGTAATTTTGAAGTTGCACATTTTTTACTTTTTAACCCACATTTATTAAACACCTTCATAAGGGGTAGTGGGCAGGGGAAATGTATTTAAAGAGATGAATGGGTAGACCCAAACTTTTAACAAGCAGGCTACCTATATTACTGATTTACTTCTGAAGGGTGCAGAAGCATCACATAGCCTTTGTGAGTAGTTGTTAGAAACTAGAGACATCAATGGCAAATACTCAGAAACTGAGATCAAGTGAGAATAAGAAGGAATTCAGCGAAGATGCCAGAGAACTAATATAATACAGTCAGGAGAAGAGTGCTCAGGACTCTGATGCCTCCCATGGTGGGGACATTCTGAACCAGGCTGTGTCTTAGGGAAGTCTAGTTGAGTGTACAATTGAAGAAGGGGAGCTACATAGAGAGGGTACAAAAGGAGGGCTAATGAACTTCTCTTCTCTTCTCCTCACCTGGTAAAAGAGCAGATGAGTAAATTTAATATTACTTCAGGAGATACTAATCAAAAATAAAACCTTTACATGTTCACTAATTTCAAAATTAAAGGCTTAAAAAATTAGTTGAGGTTATTATGTCAGTAATAATGCATTTATATGCAGTTGACTGTGAGAAACTGACTGGTAGCCATTGCCCTCAGAAGCAAAGGAGGCCACCAAACTGCATACATTTCTGAATTATGCCAAAGACATTTACCTTCAACTCTTTACCATTTTAAGTTTTTAGGACCATAGGCAGCTCTATTCTTGACTATTTTACTGTTGTTCCTTTTTTAAAATGCATGCTTCCTTATGAAGGAGTTTTGTACACAGAATTTGTAACATCAGTGCTCAGTATACTCTGTAAAATCATACTGTTTTAGATCACATGGCAGACACTGAATATAAGGAGAGTCTTATAATACCTGGCTTAAGAGATTCTCAATAAAAAACACTTCTAGATTTGAAAAGGTTTGTATGAATCAAACTAGAAGTATCTGAAAATATTTCAACTTTGTTGGGTTTATGTTTAAAAGAATAAGATTCTTTTATTTTTTCCTGGTCAGGCTTTTCAGACAGTTTAAATCCTATAGCCAAGCATAAACACATCTTGTTCAAATCTAAATACACTGAGCTTATTTTTTGGCTTTAGAAAATTTGAAGCTATTAAGCATCTAAATTTATAATTAGATTGTATTCAATGCCAAGCCATAAAAAATATTTTCCCAAAAGTGTATATATATATATATATATATATCTAGAGATTTAAAAGTAACTAATTAAATCTATACATGCCTATTTTAAAGAAAGATAACTTGGGAAATATTGTTATGTAATCAACTCTAACTTTAGCCTTTTACAACTGTATTATAACTTTATTTAAGTTAGTAAAAGCCAAAGTTGATGGTTCTTAACATGGTATGTGAAAATCAAAATTAAAGAATACAAAGTACCTAAAAAAAAAACATTCAGCTCAATACTGGTTCCCTTAAATATTACTGCCAAACTTCTGTGAAAAAAGCTTTGTAAAAAGTAAAAACTAACAGCAACATAGAAAATAATTTTTTTAAAAAGTTCATTTACCAAATTTAACAATCTAGAAAAAAAATGTGACTAGAATACTTGATGACACACAGACATCATGTTTAAATAGAAAACACAAGAATAAAAAAGTAATATCACTGAAAATATTGCACAACTTCAGGTGTTTCCTCCAAATTTGCTTTATGTAATTGGGTGGATATAAATTAATGAACAAAAACTTAAGCAAGATACATGTAACAATTTAACAGAACCTGATAATCTAATTTCTTTCATTTTTTCCTCAAATTCATCTTTAAGTCTTTCCATCATGGGGCTCATAGTAAAATTAAGCAACATAGGGAATACTACAGTCAAATGTCGAATCTTTAAGAAACACTTATGATATATTAAATTCCTCTATAACGCAATTATGAAGAACTTTCAAGATACTCGTGTTTCGTATGTAGAAAAGTGTTAGAGTCAAATATTCAACTCAATATAAAATAAGAACCATTTCTGATTTGTTAGGTTGAAATTGCTTCTCCTTTTGCTAATAAATGATTTTTTAGCTGTAATATCATTGAGCTGAACAAACAAATCACCTTTGAGTACATAAGGAAAAATAAACACATGCTAAATGGATAAAACATTACAACTACATCTTTACTAGACCATCTCTACCTCTAACACTTCAGAAGCTTAGAGATTCAGTGTTCTTACATTAACTGCAAGAAAAAGATAAAGGAGAAATTCCTTCTTGTTTGAGATCACAACTATGAAGTCATGTGGTTATACAAATTCTGGATTTGTGTGCAAAACACGAAATATAATTATCTTAATTTTCCCCGCTTATTAGACTTAACAGTCAGCTAGCAAGACCTTCCTTTCCAAGAAACAGAAACTGAGATGTGTTTTATATAACTTCAATAACCTCAGCACTACAATAATAAGAGATGCAGTATCCTTTTGCTATGGTTCAAGACAACAGGGAAGGAGGTCACAGGAAAAAATAAATCAAAATTATTACAACTGAGAAACTTTTCTCAGTTTCACCATGGTGCCACTTTCATTTTTACATAAGCACTGTGGCATAATTCAAGCTCAATAAATCAGAAATCTTAATTATTTAAAATTTACCTTGACTTTTAATTATCACCATATTAACAACCAAAACCATTAGATAAAACACATGGGGAAGGGTAATATTAAACCCCACTTTACTAGAATTGGTTTCTTGACACATTAACTAATTTTTTAATAGAAAAGGGATAGTGCATCTCAGTTTGCTTACGAGCTAGGAGATCACTTTGAATTATGCATTTCCTAACTGCAAACAGATATAGCACTTATAATAGGTTATAAATAAACTGGTTTTCAAGCATAGAGCCAGCCCCAACGATAATAATACACTATTTAAAAAGACCTAAGGCAATGAATTCCATTTCCAATGGAAAAAAAGAACTGTGCAAACAAGCTTAAAACTACTTTTTTTTTTTTGTGCCAGTGTTATAAAATGTAGCTTTTAATAAAACCTTGACCCAAATGCCAGCAACTTCAGAAAAGAATTTGAATGAGGGGAAGAAGAAAGTTATTTCTTTTAGGAAAAACAATCACTATCTTTTTCCTAATCTTCAACACACACAATTTAAACATATACAGCTGCTGTAACACTTTACACAATTCCTATGTACTGGAGCAATAACAAGATCTAAATACAATTATATTTTTAAACACTGGGTCAAGGCTTTACATAAAAATACCATCCTACTTTTCCCCCGTAAGTTTCTAAAATATCACCTACTTTTCCCCAACACCTGCAGCCATTCAGGAATTTTTTGGAAACTTTTGTGCATGATCTTAATTCCTAATCTCTGGCTCTTTGGGCTCAGTGACAAAAGATCAAAACCACCAAAAATGATGGTTCACTTTAAGTCAGATCAGTGACCCTGGCTCAATTAGTCTCATAGGACGAAAGCAGTGCTGCATCAACTGGCTCCATGCAGGAGGGGCACGTGAAGGATCTCATCAACCAGTCATCTATACAGTCCAGGTGATAGATGTGCATGCACGGCAGAAATCGAATTGGGTCCCCATAAACAAAGTCCATCATACAGATCACACACCTGTTGGGGGTGAAGAAGAAAATCAGAAAGCACTTTTAGAGAAGTGATATATCTACACCTTAGAAAGACAGTGTTAATCTGAACAGATGAAAATTGTTTGCCTATCATCCTACCATCAAAGCAAATTGAAATTTTTTCCTAATAAATGTTAAATTATCCTCAATCTGTTATTTCAGTCACCTGGGAATTTGCAGAGTTTGAGAGCAATCACTGGAGCAAAGAGAAATGGACTATATGAGGGACCAAGTCCATTACTAGAACGGTGCTTATAACACAGCTATATGTAAAAGACACCTGAAGAAGAATGAGATAGTTTAGGTAGGAAACAGTCGAATCAACTATTTATCTGAACCGGGTTAGTAGTTTTAAGCCCAGGGATAAGATAGTTTTCATTTTAATAACTATAAAAGTCTCTTCATTAACCCCAGTTTCAAGTTCACTGCACTGTTCTACAGGTTCAAGAAACAGCCCAATTCTGCAGTGTTGCAAAAGTCAGTGTTCTAAATAGGCTATGATCTTAAACACTAGCACTAAATGGTGTTATGGCTCAAAGAGTCAAACATCAACACAGTAAATGAGATTATGTCTGTACTGGCAAGACCATTCTCAACCTAAAAGGAGAATGGCTGTCTTCATTAGGGGACTGTCAGACAATAATGAGCTCTGAAGACAAAAACTCCCCAGTGGTAAAATTTTATATTCAACTCACCAGGCTTAATAAAATTATGCCACAGAAATGAATATAAGATTTTCTTATATCACTAAAATCATTAATAAACAGTTTTAATGGCTGCATAACCTACCAAAGTATTCTTATCCCACAATCTACTTAATTATACCTCTATTGTTGTTTTTTATTAAATAAAACAATGGTGAATATCTTTATGCATTAAGCTCTAGGAGGTGGAGTGAGGTACACATTCTGGGATAAATCTTTAGAATTAACTGTCTCAAAGATTATAGACCTGAAGGTCCTTGACACATTGCCAAATTGCTTTCCTAGCTGACAAAGCAATGTTGGTACTAGTTCACAACTCACACAGGTGGTGTTTTTAACTGAAATCAACTGTCATTCAAGGGATTCAAGCAACATATAAAATGGTCAGAATTCACACCATCATTTCTTAGTTATTTTTACAGAAAAATTCTTAAATTGTTACATCTAAACATTTTCTTGTATGAACTGATTATATTATCTGACTTCCAAAATGCAGAATTTTTTTTCAAAAGAAAATTCCTAGAGACACACCTTTGAAACAAGTATAAATTTATCAAAACTTACTCCCGGATCTTTTTTTCTGATCCATCTCTTCCAGGGTCATAAACTCCTTTAGGCAGATGCTGTATAAGGCCTATTCTTTGAGCTATCCTAATTTGTTCCTCTTCAGTCAGCTGAGTTGCTAGGCGAGTCTGGCTAGGTGTTGGATGATAGACCGGAACTGGAACTTGTTCCTAAATTTTAAGAAATGAAGAAAAAAATTATTTTTAAAAAATCTGTTTTCTGGGGTAATGTTTTGTTTGTTCTTTTTCTGGCTGGGGGTGGGGAGGGAGGTAGGCTGGGCTAGTGTCCAGTAGTATGAGATTGTTTTTCTTTGCCTTAACTTTAGCATATGAGACCTGCTTTGAAGGTTCTAAAGACAAGATTCACTGAAAAACTGCCACAGAATGTTATCTGAAATATTTTTCCATGAAGAGTATTTAGTTGAGATATATTCAGTCCTGATATCCAAAAAGACAAATCAATAAAATTAAGTAACCTAATGAATTGTATTCAGTATTCTGTAGGCCACAATGGAGTTTTATAGTTTCAGTATACCATTATTTACATTAGGACTGGCCATTATAGACTCTTATTTGCAAACTTTATTTTTCTTTCCATATAGACAACAATCTTAAAATTAATTTATTATTTATTTGGAAAGATTGGATACTGTTGTAATAAAATTCCTTTTAGGCTTCTGGATACATATTTGGATGTATCCAAATGACTTGATAAATGGTAGTTATTATGACCATTAATATTGCAATCTATATCTATATTGCAGCCAAACTAGCTGTTTCCTATAAGTCCCATGCTTTCTGATCTTTGCTCTTGCTATGCCCTCTACCTTTCTTTTTTTTTTTCTTTTTCATCTTTTCTTTTTTTCCTCCTTTACCTTTCTCTACAGGTCCATTGGTCTAAATTCTACCCTGTCCAGTAGGTTGTTGACATGAAGCGTTCCCCAATCTTCCTTCCTGTCACTCAATACTGACAGACTCTGCCTCTAGCCTCAGCTTAATTACATAGGAGTTGTTTACCTATGAGAGAATTTGGAAGATTATACAGAATACAGTGAAACATAAGTGAGCATGTGGCAGCCATCAAGTGAAAAAAGACTGTCAATTCTTTTAACTTTCACAGAGGAAAGTAAGCACCAAACTGACTGCATTTCACTCTGGTAGAACTTGAAAGTTTTCAACTGTGTATATCTACAGCATTATTACTACAAGCAATTTTTTGCTTTATCAAAAGTTATTTTTTAAAATAAATATTTCCTTTTAAATGAGCTTTGCACATATGCAAAATTTTTCAGTTTGTAGCTCAAACTCAGAGACTATTTACCAAGTTATTTAACCTCTCTGAGCCTCAGTTTCTCCATGTGTAAAGTACTCAGATACAAATTAAATGGAAATTCCAAGTTCCCTGGTACAACATGAGACAAATATATAAAAACTCCTTAAATAAATGTTAGCTACTATTATTGCAGCTTTAATATTATGACTACAGAAACAGCATTCCAATGTTTACTTGAAGAAATAAATTGGATTTACAACTTTATATGTCAATTATGCCTCAATAAAGCTGAAAATAAATAAAATGTAATCAAAAAAGAAATGGATTAGCCAAGGTAAGCAAAACTTTTCAAAAAGGGATCTTAGAATTCATTTAAGAACAACTCTCCCATTTTATCAACACAAACTTGCCCACCAATAGTCACATAATTATTGACAATGTTGGAATTTAGAACTCTGGTTTCCCTTTTAAACCAGTAATTTCCACTACACCACACTTGGTTGCTGGATAGCAAGAAGATTCTGTAAGTTAAATGATTTGGATTTTGTCCACTTATATCACTTTGAAAAACAGTACATTGAAATATTTTAAGAAAGCCATCAAAATAAGGGATTTCTATCTAATAAATGGTTCTATAAAGGTTTTTCATCCACAATAAAGGTTTTATCATTTGAATAACTTCTGGAATTTAAGAATTTCAAAGAACTTCAAATCCATCATTAAACTGCCCCTATAAAATAAAGTCTAATCATACCTCTCTTGATCGGAACACTTGGTGGCCTATTTCAAGTGGTTCTTACTGTCAGGTTGGGAGGAGGTCAAATTCTGCTGCCACCTAAGCTCAGAACGTTGTTTTAAAACACTTGGAGGACAGTTTCTCCTTGTGCTCACTTTGGGATTTCTGCTCTCTGGTGTCACTTTCATCAACTGCCTGGTCTATAAAGGTAACATGAGTCTACTAATCCAATAGATTTTTTAAGTGACAAAACTTTGGTTCAAAGGAATTTTATTTATTATCACAATATATAAAATCAAGCTACTCTGATGGAATGGGGCTGGGATGGGGCTGGGATGGAATGTGGCCTAAGAAGTATGAGCATCCCATCCCTCCCACCCCGACCTGGGGTTCCTTGGCAGGATACTAAGAATCAATGAAACACAGTTGAAAAACACTTTTATCTAAAAATATGGAATTTTCAGTCTAAAAAATTAAAAAAGATTTTGGGTCCCTGCTATTTACTGTGTTGACTTGAGCCAAATCTCTTCATATCTTTGAATAAAGGATATAATAGCACCACTTTTAGAGGGTAATGATACACTATTACAAGATAACATCAAAGAGTTTTATAAATACCAACATTTATAAGTTATTCTAACCCTCTGTTTTTTCCCCATCATTAAATGACCCTATTTTGAAGACTTTAAGCTAATGCTATTGTTCCTGGCTTTGGTCTTGACTTTCTGGCTTGTCCCTGAACACAGAAACATTTTGGCCTGTGTTGTGACCCTGCTAGTTCTGAGATTTTCCAAACCTTTCCAGTCTAAACGACCTTTCTGACTCTCTCTCAGTCCCAGTCCAGCTGACCAGTCTTGATACGCTGCCATCTACACCAAGATATGACACACATGAAGTCACACTGCGATAACTGGTATAAGACTATCGGTAATAAGGAATTCCAAAATTGTTGGCCATATATACCTACTACAAAAAGGACTAAATTGTTTTACAAGTAGTATCCCTAAGCATGTACTTTTAAGAGGCTATTTCTTTGGTTCACTTTTGTATACAGAGAACACAGAAAGTAGAATGGAAAAGGAACACTCTATGAAGAAACATACTTATCTATATTAAAATTAAAACATTGTATTTTAATTATTTATATGTGCACTGTGGTATTTTTTGTTAAACCAAAGGAACCGAGACCCTCTTAAGTACTGTCTAGATATTTAAAATGATTTAACATTCTAATTTCAGTATACATACAACTTTTCAGAAAGCCATAGAGGGAAATGATATTTTTAAGATTGATGTGGCCTCACCCTTCTTACCCTACACACCTTATTTTAATTGCCATATTTGTTTAAAATGTCCTGATGTATGACTTATTGTTTAGTAATTAAGAGATCCGATGGTATTTTCTAGGTGGCAAAATGGAATCTCGTTTCTAATGTAATCTAGAAGCCACTGAATAGGATAAACAAGGATATAAAAATTGCAATTTTTAAAAGATATGGATGCCAAGATACTTCTCACCATTCCCTGATATCTCATGGTGCCTAGCTCATTGTGTAAATAATATGATTTATGCCAAACACCTGCTTTCCTTCTGGGAGTCTGGAATTTTGGTATATGCTAGACAGTGAGTGCCTATTCAGTACCTTGGGCTTCCCTAGTAGACTACCTACCATTCACACATATTGTTACAATGTAGTCTGCATGGAACACTCTCCTCCATCACCATGCTGCTTAAATACCTCCTTTTCTTCCTTCAGAGCTCAGATGGACAACTTCTACTTTCTCAGAAATTTTCCCTAACCAACCATTCTCCTCTATTACAGGTTCTTAGATATCAATTTACTTTCCTTCACAGGTTGTCATGGATATAACTTTACATTTAGTTATAATTTGAATGTTTGTCCTCCCCACCAGACTGTAGATCCATGATAAGAATTGTGTCTATTTTTGTTCCTCACTGAATGGACAGATGAATAATGGTCTACTAAAGTTTAAAATAGTCACCCATTAACTTACTACAGTGTTTCTTTACATTTCTTGGAACCCCTAGCCAATTGTTAAATACCTAATAAAGTTAGTGTACATGCCAAAACATTGGAATTATAGTCTTTTGTTTTGCTAACCATATTCTTTAAGAATGACTGATAAAAATACCTATTTCTACTACTCTTCCAAAATGTGAACACTAAATATGATTTTTAAGACCTGTGAAGAACAGTGTTTACAAATTAAACCTTTCCAATATACCAGAGTACTTAGTACAAAAAGGAATACTACGAATTGAATCAATTTATGAAAATCTAAATCACCAATGTACTAAACTACTAGTTAATATAAATGCTGGTGCCTTCGAGGGTTCAACTGATTGTCCTTGTCTCTATGTCTATGAATATAATTCAGGAGGTATTTTGTGCTTGGGCTAAAAAGATGTGTGATTATCTGTACATTATTTGATTAATGTACTTCTTCATCACTAGACTATAAACTTGATAAGGGTACGTGTTGTATCTGTTTTACTTACCAATGTATGTTATTTACTCCAGATATCACAGTATCTGGTACATAGTAGGGACTTAATTGGATAACTGAGCAATTTAAATAAAAAAACTCATGTTCCTCCAATTCATATCATATTGTCCCATCAGGAGTTTGTAAATATACTATGAATAAACTGCTAGTGATTTGGATTAACCAACAATAAAACCAAAAAGGAAAACTTGATATAAATTATAACCAATATTCTTTTTCCAAGTGATAACACCTGGACGACATCACTAGTCATCCAAGGTAGACATTTCATCCTTCTTGATTCCTCTTTTACCCCCCCGCCACCCTCACTCTCTTTCATTCCCCTTCCCTTTATCCCCATCAACTACTTAAATGTCTTATAATCTTTTCTAACTATAATTTCCTCAACATTGATAGAAGACACACATGTATTTGTCTTAAGAGTTTAAACTTTGAGAAAGGGGTAATTCACAATAAGAGAAGCAAATATATTTCAAATAAACATTTTTTCCTTCCTTAATGCTTTAATACTTCACTTAAGTCTTCATGCAAACAACAACAAAACCAAGAAAGCATTTTTCTTAAATAAAATAATTTTAAGTTAAAATATGTATTAAGAAAAGAATTGCAGCATCATGGAAGGGAGTAGAACAAAAATGGAACAAATGATTACAAAATATACTGAGGCAGAGCAAAGGAAAAGGCAGGATCAGTCAGATAAAAAAGCAAGATCTGACCTTCTCAAGACAAAAATCTCTGACTCATTCCAGCTGCTTGTTAATGTATAATGAAGCACCAATAAAATGATAAATGTGAAAAATATAATGAGCTCCAATTTTAGGGAGTTTACAAGCCAAGAAAGAAACAGATCAAAGTGTAAATGTGTCTATCTGAAAGGTACTGCATTAAAAGTTGGACCTAGTTTAGGAAATATGATACAATTTCAGAAACAAACAATAAAGTTGGGAAGTGCCTAAATAACGTGCTGAGGCTGGAAATAGTACAAGTCTGGTTTGTGGTGAAGGAAAAATATAGTCACTGTTAAAGAATGCAGCTTGTCACCAAAAGCTTTCTTCCAGTAGGAAATCAGAGTCAGCTCTTCTGATTTTCTCCTACAGCCTTACAAGCTGCTGCTGGCACCACCCCCTCCCCAGCTGCAGTCTCCTACTGGGAATGTTTTCTCTGAATTCTGCCAAATTGAAACTTAAGGCCATAAAATGGAGGATTTGGAAAAGATAGTCTCAATTCATATTGTAAATAATGTTCAATGACTCTTGACCAAAACAATAAAAACCCAAACCCACCAATCAACCAACCCAAAACCCCAAAGATTAGCATTAATGCAGTTTCTACCATAAAGGATAATTTATACATATTATACAATTACAGGTATAGAGGGGAAAAAAGCCAGCATCCCATCTATGTTACTGACAAATGATATGTTATATTTAAATAAGAAAATTATAAACCGGAATAATCTGCATGGAAAAAAGCACTGCTTTCAGGGAGGTGGTTTGTTTGTTTTTTAAAGAAGTGAAAAAGTTAGCTTCTTTCATTTATTACATAAATATTCACTGACTACTTATACAGAATTATAACCAGTATCCTAATTAGAGGAGAGTTGGTAGGCATTATTAGCACAAGCACTCAATATCAGCAAGTCATTAGATAAGCTTATTCATCCCCTAATCTCAAACCAACAGAAATCAAGGTCACATTTTGAGTCCAGGAACCAATTACAGTATTTCTTGAACACTCAATCACATTTCAGATGCTGTTTAGGTAAAGGAGACATTGACCAAGACAGATAAGGTCTCGGTCCTTATGATGCCTACATCTGCTACAGTAGGAGGATACAGAATTGGTATAACTACCTTGCTCACAGCTCCTACTTACTATCCCTAAATTGCTCATGATCTGGCAACTTCTGGGACAGGCATACATTCTAGTAGACCCATAGGCTAGCCAACATTTGATGACTTGTACCTCCTGACTGGCGAAGAAAGGTTGAACCAATCAGATTCTTTTTTCTCTTAGAATTAGAACTGATTAGATAGGTCATTGAGCAGCAAATTAGAGGCATTTGTAATCTGAGGTTATGAGGAAATGAATAATATTGATAGATTAGAAAACCCTGAAGCCCCTGGATAAGAGAGATGGGAGAGAATGGCTGCTGTGGTTTCTAATTCTAATCCATGTGTACCATTAAAATAAAGCACTTTGGGGTTAGTTTTGCCTAAGATAAAGGTCACCTAGGCACCACCACTACTTCCTTTCCTAAATTAGACTATCTTTTCGTTCTCACCAAGTAAAAATTGGTTTCTAGAGGATAGCACCCACTTACTGAAAGAGAACTGCTTACAGTGGGACAGATCTCCAGGGCAGTTGTAGGCCAAGAGATATTCCTCTGACTTAGTGCATGAGTTATAGTTGGAACTACTTCTTTGCTATAGCCCAAAACACTGGAATTTTTCTCATTTAAGCACCCTATCTTGGAATTTTACCAGCTCAATAAGAATATGTATTTCAATAATTTGTCTTTCATCATTAAATAGAAGATGCAAATATAAGATTCCTATTTGAAAACTACAAGTAATAAGCCCAAGAATTCTTTGCAAAACCAACCAGTCAGAATATATGTAGCCTTTAAAGAGTTAAAAGATGCAACTTAAAAAAAAAAAAAAGGTATTAATCCCAAAAAGAATATGTCCATAGCAGCCAAGGGTTGGCTTGGGAGCTCAGGAAGTCTGTTATTACATTTACTGCCATAAGTTTTCTAACAGATACTCTCTCCCTCTTTTTTAAAGTTATTATTATTATTTCTTTTTTGAAGGGCCAGAGCTATAATTTTATTTTACAAATAAAATTAATTTCCTCTAAAGACAGCTGAACTTCGGAAGAATTTCACAAAATAACCCTTCAGGTATATTTCTTGAAACCTAACAACTAGCCCGTTAAATGTATACACCAATTAAAATATACACTGATTTCAAAAAGCATTAAAAAGTTTAAAAAGTACATTTCAGCACTGAAGAAACAGGGTATCACTTACTAAAATTAAAAGGCCTACATTTAATAAAGTACTTTTATTGAGATTTAATTCACACAATATAATTACTTTAAAGTTAACAATTCAACAATTTTTAGCATTTTCAGAGTTATGTAACCATCATCATACTTTTAGAACATGGGTTCTAAATTTCATCTCCAAAAGAAACTCCATACCTTTGTAGTCATTTCCCATTTTCTCCTAAATTCTCAAGCCTTAGGTAACCACTACTTTGCTTTCTATCTCTATAGATTTGTCTGTTCTGGACATTTCGTATAAACGGAATCATGTTTTCATGTCCAGCATGTGGTAGCATGTGTCAGAACTTCATTTGTTTTAACTGCTGAAAAATATTGTATTGTTCATACATATCACATTTTGTTCAGTCATTCATCAATTGATGAACATTTGGGCTGTTTCTACTTTTTGGTTATTACAAATATACTGCTATGAGCATTGGTGTACACGTTTCTGTGTGGACGTATGTTCTCATTTCTCTTGGCTATACAGCTAGGAGCAGACTCACTAATTCTACACTCTCTTTTGAGAAAATGCAAACTGTTTTCCAAAGCACCTGCACCATTTTACATTCTTACCAGCAGTGAATGAGGGTTCCTCTCAATCTTTCCATATTATTGCCAAATCTTATTTTTTCTTTCTTATTATAGTCACCATGGCAGTTTTGATTTGCATTTCCCTGATAACAAATGATGTTAAACATCTTTTCACATACTGACTGCCATTTATACTTTCTTTTCAGAAATGTCTATTCAGATCCTTTATCCTTCTAAAAACTGAGTTTTGTCTTTATTGAGTTGTAAGAGTTCATGATATCATATGTTGGCCACCAGTCCCTTATCAGATAAATGATTTGCAGATATTTTCTTGCATTCTATGGGTTTTCTTTTTCACTTTCCTGATGGTATCCTTTGAAGTACAAGTTTCTAAATCTGATGAGGTCCACCTTATTCATTTCTTGATCAGCTATGCTTTTGGTATCATATCTAAGAAGGCTTTGCCTAATCTAAGGTCATGAAGGCTTACTCATATTTTCTAAGAGTCTTAGTTCTTACATTTAGGTGTATGAAAACTGAGTTAATTTTTTTTAATGGTGTGAAAAAGGGGTCCAACTTCATTCTTTGTACTATGTGGATATGCATGTGTCTCAGCACCATCTGCTAAAAATTGTTTTTGCAAAAGCCTGCATTTTAACAGATTTTTCTTAGAAGCCTAGTAAAATATTTTGGGGTGGAGGTAAAAGGAATAAGGATTTTATAAGATTACTTATTTGGTTCTCTTATCAGGGTCTCTTGAGGAGGCCTAAAATTAGTATGACCAATTAGGTTTTCTATATCCTTTAGTCAGAGGGGCGCTTGCAGCTTCTACACAGGTGGTTTCTATTTTTTAATACAGTATTCATTCAATACCATATCCCTAATACTTCCCTTCTAATCATTCATGTTGTTTCATGTAACATACCCTAACATATAAAACAAGAAAAATTAGAGTTGTCTTATGATGTTCCTTTTTAAGACACATACCAAGAATACCCTGGATCTCAACATTAAGACTGTACTAAATAAACAGTGAGATGCTGATATTTGCCTACTAAACTACTCAGATTATGCCAAGTATCAGCACCTACAAGTATGGAAGCAGAAAATCAGGTTCAGTCTTTAGATTCTTTCTCAAGCTCAATTCCAGGGTCAGGTCATCAGGAAACTGTTTTAACTAATAAGAGAAATGGAAACTAGCAGAAGAACATGGACTATTAGAGTACTTAAGTCCTTTCGGTAATGCACCTCAAAAAAAAAAAAAAAAAGGCAAAGCTTCCTAATCTGACTTCAGGAGTACAAATGTAAGCAAAAGTTAAGATTACTACAGAATTATTAATCTTAGAACCCAAATGTAAAGTTGTTCTAAACAAGGCTATCTACCCATCAGCCAGCTATTTACAAGTTATTTTCAAACTGAAACTGTGAGCATACAACTTTTTCATAAAATGGTCCTTGGCACAATTTCTAGATGACAAACACATCTCACTATCTTCTCTACATCTATCACTACCAAAAAATTTTACTTTGTAAATCAAGAAATAGCCTAAATGCATAGGGGAATAATATAATGGAATATTTATGGCTTTTAAAAATTAGAGCTCTAAAGACTATGGTAACATGAGAAAATACTTATAAAATGACATTAAGTGAAAATTAAAAGAATGCAAAATATTATAAAGTATTATTACACATATTTAAAAATAGTTGCATTGAAATGTTAACTACAGTTGCATTAGAGCACTGAAAATATGAGTTATAGCTTTTATTTCTATGTAATTACATTTATTTTACAATTTATTATGAAAAGGAAAAATATTTTGCAAAGTTAATATCACTAATAGCTAATTTTAAAACTTATCTTTAGAAAATCTAATTTATAAGCTGAACAGAACATGAAAGTAAAATAGAGACAAGTCACAATTTGTACTTAATTCCACTAAAAATATGACTTTTACAGCTGAATCTAACTTCACCCTTTTAAAACTGAGGTGAAATTCACATAATAAAATTAATCAATTTAAAGAGAAAAATTCAGTGACCTTTAGTACATTCACAATGTTGTGCAATGACTATCTCTACTTCCAAAATGCTTTTTAAAAAAATTTTATAAGATTTTATTTGAGCCAAACTGACATGCTAGGAAACAAGGTCTCAAAAGCTACCCCAAAACACTTTCAACGCCCTAAAATAAAACTCTGTACTCTTTAGGTAGTTAGCATCCATTTCTCCTTCTCCCCCCTCTGGCCACCACCTATCCCTATTCTAGATATCTCATATAAATGAAATTATACCATATGACCTTTTATGTCTGGCTTCTTTGACATAGCATAATGTATTCAAGGTTAATCTGCATTGTACCACATATTAACTCCATTTTTAAGACATAGTGAATCAGTCTAATACGTATGTGTGTGTGTGTGTGTGTAATTTCAGTCCAATAGTCTTTTGAGAGTTCCTTGCAGGTAAGTTACTACCTATTAATTAAATAATATTTGGTTTCAACAATGCAACTTGGAATGCAAAGGTATACTAGTCAATGGAAATTCATTTTGTTTTTACACTTGACGTGTAGAACTACAAAAAAAAGAGAATAAATTAACAAAATTCAAAATATATTTTTAAAGTATACAAACCACTCTTGGTTTAGAAGTTTGTAATGACAGAACATGCTAAGTACCATGTCAGGAAAATTTATCTCAGTTTGGTGTTACAAATGATCTTTGTGACCTTGTCACATCCATTCAGTCAAATTTCCAAGAGTAAAGGACATTGAATGTTCTTAAATATTTAGCCTTTATATTATTAAGTACCAGGGATTGAGAAATTGTTGAAGAGTTACAACCTTAAGGCTACATTTTAACTAAGGCTACATGGTCACCTGGCAGTGGCAGACAAGATATAAAGAAGAAGGTAATGAAAAAAGGTAGAAACAGAAGTTTGAGATGATAGACCAGAGGCTGTTAATCTGATCAGGATCCAGGGCTTAAGGGAGTACATGAATTCCTTGAAATTGCAAGCGAAAGTCTATGCTTCTTTCTAGGAAGAATATTTATGCTTTTCGGTTTCTCAAGAGTCATTAAACAAAGAGTCATTAAACAAAGAAAGGATTAACAACTGCCTCCTCTAGTACCTATCACTCTTATATATTGTTTTATATTTGTTTCTTATATTTGGCCCTTGGTAACTAATGATGTGAGTGACAGCAGAGACCCAATAAAGTTACTGAAAAAATTATGACCACTTGAAGGTGCCTTAAGTCATTCTGCAAACAAATTTATAACTTAGGCTTAATCGATTTTTCTATTTTAGATTAAAATTACAAGTTCTATAACTGAAAAACAATGGTATAAAAATGAAGTTCTTTGGACATTAAGCAGTAATGTCTTAAGACAGCAAGTGATCCCCAACCTTTGGGCACCAGGGACTGGTGCTCCTATGAGAATCCAATGCCTGATGATCTGAGTTGGAGCTGAGGCAGTGATGCTAGCGATGGGGAGTGGCTGCTAATACAGATGAAGCTTTGTTTGCTAGCCTACCGCTCACGTCCTGCTGTGTGGCCTGGTTCCTAACAGGCCATGGACTGGTACAGGTCTGCTGCCCTGGGGTTAGGGACTCATCCTAAGAGATTATGAACTCAAAAGAGTCTTTGCCTAAAGAAGGCTCCTTTTTCCTTCAAATGGGCTAGATCCATTTAACCTTGAACAAAGGGTCCCAATTTGAGGTTACCAAAAGTAGCCTTAATTCTTCTCTATTAAAGGGTGTCTTCTGAGAATGAATTTTGACTGACAAAACATGTAATTTCAAGAATTTTCTTGGCTCTTGTCTCCAACTCTGGTCTAGTAACTCCTCTACTCTATCTGGCTTACTGACCAGGCCAGATTTCCCTAGGTGAGGTATAATTCCTGCTCATTTGATCAAGTGAAGTTTTCACCTAGCGGCTCTTTAACCTAAACACTCAATTTCCATCTGCTGGCCCCAAATGAATCATCTAGCTCTCTGTAGCCAGATCATTTAACTTCTATACTCAAATATATAGCCCCGACCTACCTCATTAGTTTTTCCATCTTAAAATACAGGTGCTATCAAAAGAATGGTAACAATCCAAATGTCCATCAAATAGTGAACTGGTTAAATAATGGTCCATGTAATAAATACTATGCAGCCCTAGAGAAGAAAGAAGCTTTTTATGTATTGATAGGAAAATAGCTTTATGATATAGTAAATGGGGGGGGGGAAGGCAAGGTTCAGAATTGTGTATAGTGGGATATGTTTTAAGCAAAGGATATGTTTTGAGCACTTTGTGTGTTTGCTTGCATGTGTGTAAAATCTCCTAAAGGCTCCACAAAAAAATTAACATTAGCTGCCTATGGAAGTGGCTGGAGAATAGAAGTAAGATGTTTTATCTGTACTCTTGTAGAATCTGACTACTAATGAATGTACTATTATTTACTACTTAATTATTAAAAAAAAGTTTTAAATATTTTTTTTCTTTTATGTAGGCCAATCCTACTACCTGTTTGGATTTCATCTGTTTCCACCTCCTCAGAAATCTTACACTATAGAATTTTGCTGTTGTACCTATTCAATCTCTTTTTTCCACTGGATCCTTCTCGTCAGTTTATAAACATGATCAAGTTCTTCTCATTAAAACAAACTAATATACCTTCAAATCTACAATTCATTATTGTCCTTATTCCTATAACCCTGCACAGCCACTCTTCTCCCAAAACAATCTGTTATTGATGTTTCTATATCCTAATCTCCTGGACAGGTGTTCTTTCTACACAATCCATTACTAAGTTCTGCTGGTTTTGTCTCTTAAATATCAACAGAATTCATACAAAAGTACTCATCTCTACTGCCAACACCCAAGTTAACAGTATCTGTAATGAGTGGATTCCTAACTAATCTTCCCTATCTCCTATCCTCTTCCAATCTGTTCAGAGATCTCTTTCTAAAATGTAACTCTAATTTACATAATCCTACCAACCCCACTTAAATTCCTTCAATGGCTAGCTTTCCACTGCTCTAGGATAAACTCCAAAATCCTTAATAAATAAATGTAAAGCACCTAGTTTAAGCATCTTAATGACTATCCCCAGGGTATAAACATGTATGCACTTCTCTAATAGGCTTTTACAGAGAGGCAAGTTTGGATCCCATAAGACCTTTTTTGAGATGCAGGATATACAAAATATTTTAAATGTATTTCACAATCTTATCTTTTTTGGCTCTGTATCATGAAATGTTCTCTCTATTGCAGTTCATTAGCTACGGTGTGTTGTGAAATCAGTTTTAGAGGGTCACAGCTAGAAGTTTTTTTAAAATGAAATACAATATACAGAATATATGATAAGGGTCAATAATGTTTTATGAACCTTGTTTTTGTTTTTATAAACTGAAGCACGGTATACATTTATTTTTTATTGTGAGTTGCCAAAAAATGTGTAAAAGCCCAAACTGTTAGCAATTTTTTTGATATTATGATGTTGCTGTTTTCTGTGATACAAAAATTTTCATTTGACTAAGAAATTATACTTCTAATTAATTTTCATTAGATTTCAGAATTTTAGCCATTTTAAAATGACCCCATTTCATGCTACCTAACTAAATGAGGCCTGACAATTTACCTAATGGTGTTGCAACAGCAAAATTTAACTGAATTCCTGTACCACACACCTTTATCAGAACTCTGTGGTTCAAACCCCAAAGGCTTTGTGGTTTCTGGCAGCAGTGATATGAGCTTATGACCTGTAACTCAAGAGACTGCCTCTCAGGCATTCTTTTTAAAAAAAATAATAATAATACATTTATTTATTTAAATTAGTTTCAAGTATACAGTACATTCGTTAGACACCTATATTGTTCACAAAATGATTCCCCTAATTACTCCCTCCCTCCCCTGGCTTTCCACTTAGCCATCACATTAATGCTAACAGCATCCCTTGTGCCATATTCCCCTTACTCCTGCCCAACTATCAACTACTAATTTGTACTTCTTTAATCCTTCACCCCATTCTCCCAATCCCCTATCCCCCTCCCCTGTCACCAAATTGTCCACTATATTTGTGAGTCTGTTTTTGATTAGTTTGTTCTTTTTGTTCCTTAGATTCCACATATAAATGAAATCATATGGTATTTATCTTTCTCTGACTTATTTCATTCAGGATAATAACCTCTAGGTCCATCCATGTTGTTGCAAATGGTAGGGTTTCATTTTTTTATATTCCATTGTATATATAAACCATAATTTCTTTATCCAATCGTCTGTTGATGGGCATTTAGTTTGCTCCCATATCTTGGCTATTGTAAATTGTGCTGCCATGAATATTGGAGTGCATAGATCTTTATAAATTATTGTTTTGTTTTTTTTTGGATAAATACCAGAAGTGTAATTGCTGGGTCAAAGGTATATATCCATTTTTAATTTTTTGAGAAACCTCCATACTATTTTCCATAGCAGCTGTACCGATTTGCAATCCCACCAACAATTGTACAAGGGTTCCCTTTTCTCCACATCCTCGCCAACACTTGCTGTTTTTTGATTTACTGATGATAGCCATTCTGACAGATATGAGGTGATATCTCATTGCAGTTTTAATTTGCACTTTTCTGATGATTAGCGACCTTGAGCATCTTTTCATATGTCTGTTAACCATCTGTATTACCTCTTTGGAAAAGTATCTGTTCAGGTCTTCTGCACATTTTTTAACTGAACTGTTTTGTTTTTGTTTTGTTTTTGTTTTGCTGTTGAGTTGTATAAGTTCTTTATAAATTTTGGATATTGATTCTTAACCTTCTTTGTGGAATGGAAAACTCTGATGACCCTTTCTCAGATAGCGTTTTTGAATTAATACATAAGATTACCAAGAGAATTGGTTATATTGAAATGCAGTTCTATCTCTGCCCCTACAGGAATCTGTGGACCTAAGGTTTAAGTATTCATCAATCTAAAGATTATATTGGGCTTAAGAACTAAGATCTTATAAGGAGTCCTAGCTAATTAAAGCATGTTTTAAGAAATAAAAAGCATTTTGAGAAGCAAAATCTAGGGAGGAGAGAAAATTCCAGATACTGAAATACAGTGGGGGGAGGGGAGGGGCATATATTAAAAAAAACAAAAAACAAAAAACGAAGCACTGATAAGCTTACCTCAATATTAAACAAGGTTCCTTTCCTTTGTCTTTCTACTCTCATATGCATGTGGATTTCCTGCTAAAATAGACTTTTAATTACTTTAGCAAATTTGTGCCAAGAAAATTAAAATATTTTTTTATTAAAAAAACGTACTCCTGTTCCAAACTCCCAAATAATTTATTCACAAATAAAAATGCTTCTTTACTCATAAGTACTGCCTTTGTAATCTATTGGCAGGTACCAGGAAATACTATGACAAGCTTAATTATCTGGTTTTTCAATATGCATAATTTTAGAAGAGGCACTACAAAGGCAGACACATTAACACCAGATGAAGAACCATCTGACAGTGGGAAAAGACAATGAGAAAAAAATGATTAAAAGCAAGCACAAAAATTTAAAGTACAAAAATTTAAACAGACTTTACCCAATAATACAAATAGTCCCACATAATTCAAGACCCTAGAATAGCCATTCTATTATTTCTGGAGTATAATAAACTAATATAAAATTTTGAATCAATAAGATGAGATGAAAATCTGCTCAGAAGTCAGTATTTTAGTGATTTATGGAGGAAGGAGTGAGAATAAAAAGTGTGTTATGTTTGAAAAAGGACCTAGTTGAGAATCAGAGTAAGACTGTTACCAAAAAATCCAGGGGAATTCACACTTTTGGAAGTTATCTCCAAGAGCTCTACCAGGTCCCCACAATGAACAACAGAGAAAAATCTCCATGTGCTTCCAACAAGAAGAAAGGAAACATTTTGACATACATTCTATTCATAACAAGGCCTGCCTTTTGGAGAAACTACTTTGCCAGAGCCAGTCTGCTGGGGTTTTATCAGACCCTAACAAATGGAGAAAAGGGTAATTAATGCTCAAAATCAGCTGGCTCTAGCCTTCTACATGGGGGAAGGGAAATATCCAACCCCACCTACCTCTTGCCATCTTGTCCCACCTAAAAGGGGGTGGGAAACACTGGGAATAACAAATTAAAACAAATAAAAATATGCCTATTAGAATGGTGAGAATCCAAAACACTGACATCAAATGCTACTCAGGATGTGGAAGAACAGGAACTTGCAATCACTGTTGGTAGCAATGCAAAATGGCACAGACACTGTGAAAGACAGTCTGGCAGTTTCTTATAAAACTAAACATACTCTTAACCAATATATGATCCAGCAATTTTGTTCCTTGCTATTTACCCAAATGAGTTAAAAACTTATGTCCACACAAAAACCTGCGCATGGATGTTTTTAGCAGCTCTATTTATAATTACTAAAACATGGAAGCAACCAAGATGTCCTTTAATTGGTGAATGAATAAACTGTGGTACATCAAGACAATAAAATACTATAAAGAAATGAGCTATCAAGCCATGAAAAGACATGGAAAAACCTCAAGAGCATATTGCTAAAGTAACCTTAAATGCATATTACTAAGTGAAAGAAGCCAATCTGAAAAGGTTACACACTACATGATTCCAAATATCTGATATCCTGGTAAAGAGAAAATTATGGAGACAGTAAAAGGACCACTGGTTGCCAGGGGCTGAGGGAGGGAGGGATGAAAACGTGGAAGGAACACTGAGGATTTTTACCGCAAGGATATTATTCTGTATGATGCTATCTATAAATGGTGGAACCATGTCACTATACACTTGTCCAAATTTACAGAGTGTACAACACCTAATGTAAACTATAAACTTTTGGTGATAAGGATGCTTCAATGCAGGTTCATTAAAAAGTTATATGTGACCCTATCAAAGTCCTAGCTGGCTTATTTGCACAAATTGACAGCTGATCCTAAAATTCACATGGAATTACAAGAAGCGAAGGTTAGTGAAAACAATGTTGAATAATAAGAACAAAGTTGGAATATTCACAATTCATGATTTCAATACTTATTACAAAGCTAGTGTAGTACTAGCATTAAGTACAGACATACAGAACAATGGAACATAATTGAAAAATCCAGAGATAAACCCTTACACTTATGGATAACTGATTTGAGGCAGGAATGTCAAGACAACAAAGAAAGAACACTCTTTTCAACAAATGGTGCTGTAACAACAACAGGATAGTCACACACTAACAAATAAATTTGGGCCTTCCTTACACTATCCACAAAAATTAACTCCAAATGGATCATATACCTAAATGTATGAGCTAAAAATATAACTCTTAGAAGAAAATGAAGAGGAAATCTTTGTGACCTTAGGAAAAGCTGAGACAATACCAAAAGCTCAAGTGACAAAAGAAAAAACTAAATTGGATATTATCAAAATAACTTTTGTTCACCATCAAGAAAGTAAAAAGACAACCCACAAAATGGGAGAAAACTTTTGCAAATCAAATATCTGACAAGGGACTAAAATATATAAAGAACTATTACAATGCAATAATAAAAAGACAACTCGATTAAAAATGGGCAAAGGATCTAAACAGACATTTCTCCAAAGAAGATATACAAATGGCCAACAAGCGCACGAAAAGATGCTCAACATTATAAATTTTCAGGGAAATGTAATCAAAGCCACAACAAGATACCACTTTATAGCCACTAGAATGGTTATAATAAAAAAGATAATAAGTTTTGGTGAAGATGGGCCAAAAATGGAACCCTTGAACACTGCTGGTGGAAATGTAAAATGGCACAAGTGCTTTGGAAAAGTTTAGCAGTCTTCAAAAGGTTAAACATGAAATTTTATGACATAACAATTCCACTTGTAGGTATATAACCAAGAGAAATGAAAACACATCTGTATAAAAACTTGCATACAAATGTTTATAGCAGCATTCACAAGAGCCAAAAAGTGGAAACTCAAATGTTCACCAACTGATGAATGGCTAAACCAAATGAGGTAGAGCCACACAATGGAATATTTCACAATAAAAAGGAATGAAGTCTTGATACATGCTATAGCTTAGATCAATCTCGAAAATATTATGCTAAGAGGCCAGCTACACACAAAAAAACATATTAGTATACATATTGGTATGCATTTCTCATTGAGGAAATGCAAATTAAGACCATAATGTGATATTTCTACACACTTATCAGAATGTCTAATATAAGACCAATGATATCAGTACTCGTAAAGATAAAGCACAAACAAACAAAAAGATATAGCACAAACAGAACTCTCAAAACATTGCTGGTAGGGGTGTAAACTGGTGAACCTACTTTGGAAAACTACTTGGCAACTTACTTTGAAATGCATCAAAAAACAGGACATATTGATAGAGGGATGTATATGTGTTAAAACAAATACAGCAAAATGGTAACTGCAGAATCTAAGTGGTAGGAATATGGGTGTACAAACAATTCCATCAACTTTATTTTTGAAAATTTCGTAATAAAATGTTGTGAGGAAACAGTCAAAATAAACAGATGCTTGTGTACATTATATACATAAAAAGAGAATGTTCATAGCAGATTTATACAGCCAAAAACTAATATAACCCAAGTATACATCAATAGAATGAGTTTAAAAATGTGTATTTATACAACCAAATACTGTACAGCAATGAAAAATATGACCTACTATCACATACAAATAAAAAACAAATAATGCTGAATGAATTATTTTAACTTCAAACCAGGCAAAATAAATATATGGTTATTAAGAGGTCAAACAGTGGTTACCTTTAGGGAAGGGATACTAACTGTTGGATGTGGTATGAGGAAGTGTTTTGGGGCACTGGAAATAAGTTCTAATTTGATAGTGGTTATAATATATATAAGTTCAGTGGGCTATATAGTTAAGATACTGTTAAAGATATACTATTTATTGTATATAAAGAATAAAAAGGTTTACACATAAACATTACACTTTAACTGTTTAAGATTATACAACTTTATGTTTACCACTTACTCATTATTCTGACTGCAAGCTCCCTAACAGTTTAATAAGGGCAGTTCTTTTGCTTTTATTTGTTTTTTTTTTTTTAAACTGATATTCACATAAGACTTCACTTAAAGTCTTTAGAAGCTAAGTTGTGATTCACTGCCTTATCACAAGTTGATCCCTCAACTTCAAAGTCTACATCAAAAAGTGTAATACTTGATTATATACTATTTCACACTAAATTAATAAGTGCTTCGTGTATATACATTAATCTTGTCCCCTTAACTAAAATGGTAGCCCCTCAGGGGTAAAGGACTCATTTCTTCTTTCCCTTTGGTGTCTAACAGACTTGCTGACTGTTGGAAGAAAATAGGTATCAAGTGTCCTGGTTTTTATCCTTATAGCCTTGCGACTCGGTTTATGGGAAACTGCTTCTTTTTCCCTACAAATATAAAAATTAAATTGTTATACAAAATTATATGTAATTTTAACTAACTGGATCAGTTATAAAAGTCTCACTCTTCTTAAAGCCATTCAGCTTTATGTGAAATTGAGAAAATTTTAATAAATAATTATGTCTAGAGGATTGCTTTCTTCATTCCCACACTTTCAGATCTCTTAGTTACCTTTCTGGATTAAGTAACAAGATAATTACTCAATTGGCCCCTGAGAGCACACTCCAGGTTGGCTATTTAATTAAAAGATAGGTATATAAGCATTCATATTAAATTGAACTCAAAGTATCCTTAATCAGTTAAAATAAAAGAACTCTTCTAAGACTTCAAAAATGACCTACCAGAAAGCCAAATTGAATGTCAAAATCAAAAGGTCAGGTTCCCCAAGAGCAGAAAATATATTTAGTTCTCCCTTATCACTTTACTTCTCAACTGCATGTGGCAATCTCTTCTGTCATTAAAAACACACACTTTGGCTGTCTATAAATAAGCCAGTTTTTCTTCGCATCTTTTACTCACATTTTCACTCTTGACCACCTCACTCTTAATTTCATTTATATCATAATTGAAAAAATCTTGAGCATGTTAGTAATATCATAAATGTTTGTTAAATTTATTATTAAAAGTTACTGCTAAGGAATTGACTTCTGAAAATTTGTTACAGCCTATTTTTTAATAACCTACTTGAATACAGGACAGAAATACATCATTCTTCTTTGCTTAAAGGAAAGTAATACCAAGAAGATAATTATATTAAAAAATGGTTGAGGCAAGATGACAAAGAAATACAACATTTAATTCCAATTGCATTTATAATTATCCTTTTTTCACTCCTGTTCTCATCTTCAGATCTTAACTTGGCTGAGACAAACAGTAAAGAGAGAAAGAAGGGGCACAAGTTGAATAAGTCAAGGAGAACCTATTGTAATCATTCATTCTGTGACAACTTTTCTATGTAGAAGAAACCAAATAAAATTGAAGACCTTTCAAAAAATAACTCCATTCTACCTAAAGTATTATATTAAGATTTTAAAATATCTAAATTTTATAATAAAATATGGAGGTTTCTATAACATATTAACTAAACGAAATATTTTAGGAAAGTCAAGTTCTCAGATCCTACGTACCAAATAACTCAATATCCCATCTTCTCAAGTTACCCTATAATTAGCTCTAGAAGTAAAGTGACACACAGACTGTCCTACTCCAAATGGTGCATACATTCTTAATGCAAAGAATCACCCTTAATTAAAAGGACATCCAGAGTGGGAGATCAGGCATAAACAAAACTCCTGCAACAAAGGTTACAATGAACCTTTGTTTATTTATTCTAAAAAGACCAAGGCAAGCTGAACTACATAGAACAAAAATCAAACTCAAATGAAAAAGCTGGAGAGGGATTAACTTTTCCAAAACTCATGCACTTTATAAATTAGAAGTGACAGGACAAGACTGAATACAGATAAAAATAATGTGGGAAAGAAAAATAACAGAACCATTTAAAGTACAATGGCCAAACAGAAAAGCACAGAATTCTGGTAATTTATATAGAAGCAAACAACCAAAATACCTTACACTTTTACAGAAAAACACAATAACTGATTTTCACATTTATTCAAGTATTTGAGTGAGCCTACTATGTGAAAGCAATACAAAGATGAATCAGACTTGGATTCTAGTAGAGGAAATTTGACATTGTTATAAATAATTAAAATCATAAAAGGAAAGGTAAAGAAAGTATACTAAAAATGGTAAACAAAATGCTAAAGGAATTCAGATTAAGAAATTATTCGTGTTGAGAAACATCAGAAAAGGATTCATGGCACTTGAGCTGCATCTTGAAAGCTAAAATTTACATTGGGAATTAAGGGAAGAGGATTCTAGGCAATAGGAATAGAATGAGCAAAGGGAGAGTCTGAAAAGTAGAAAGTGTGTGTGTGTGTGTGTGTGTGTGTGTGTGTGTGTGTGTGTGTATATATATATATATATATATATATATATATATATATATATATAGAACAGCAAACTGTTCAGCCTGACTAGAGTGTAAGTTATATATACACAAGACTACAAAAAGCTGTAAAAGTATATAAGGGGCCAGATCACAACTTTGAAAGCTAAAACAGAAATCTTCAGTGATGAGTCATGAAGACTCATTAAGGATTAAGAAGCAAGGGATCAGATTTGGATAGAATTTATCTAGCAGGAAGGAATGAAATGAATGGGGAGGAGAGGATATGTCAATCAGGTAGGTTATCATGAGAGGTGATGAGGACCTCAATTATAATGGTGACAGTTCTAAGTCAGTCATTGGGTGCCTATAATGTGTAAGGTGCCATTCCACTCCACCAAGAAATTTTTGAAATCTTAACACATCATTCTAATTTTTAAGGAAAATGTAAACTGGAAAAATAATTGTTAAAGCACCAGAGCTAATTAGTAAAGTAATATATTATTTCCAAATAAATATTACAAACAAAATCAGAGTGAAGGGAAAAAATGGTCAAGGAAGACTTTATCAAAGAATTTAGAGTTGATCTGCACCTCAATGAAAAGGTAGAACTTCACGCAAAGGGAATTTTTTAAATTAAATCATTTGTTTAGTAAGACCAAGATATATGAAGTACGTTTTGAATGCGTAAAAATAAGTATATTATTATATTCTAGATTTTTAAAGGAGGGGATTACTTTTAATGAGTTCTATAAGAGAGACTAAGCCTTTTTTAAAAAGTATCTTGAAGAAAGCTTTATTTGGTTACAACTCGATGCCAAAATGTTATTTGGTTATTTGTGAATGAAGCTCCTCGTAATACAGAACATAATCTGATAAACTCTCTTCATATTTTACATGTGACAAACAAAATTAGAACTGTATTAACAATAACTTATTTTCTTCTGATTTTAAAATATCCTATGTATTAATCACAAAGGAGGAAGAGATTAGTAAATCCCAAACCATATAACTACTGCAAAACTGAGAAATACATATATATTTTTTCAGACAGAAATACTGTTAAGTGGCTTTTGTTGTTCAGTGGATATTAAACTCTTTTAATAGAATACCACTCTTTAATTATATAGGGGTCTTAGAATGACCATGATACCTCAACCTGTTCACACACATCTACCTACTTAGCCCTTTTCTTTTATGGACCTCAAGACCCCCATCCTTTCACAACTTATCCTCCCTTCAAAGACTGCCCTTGATGGGCAGATTTCCTTTGTACACTTTCTAAACATTCAGGAAGGAAGAATAGAGAGTATGCCAAAGTTGTTTTTATCTAATTCAAGAAAAGCTCTAACCTCTTTCCTTCAATTTCTTTAAGAATTCAAGTACTTTCTCATAAAATATTTTGTTATAGACTATATATAGGTTAAAAAACCTATTTTATTAATAATTATTTTAAAACATTCTTATATTTAGTATTATTGGGATTTGATTTTTAGGATTCCTTTAAAAATGATCCATAACAAAGGAAAAAAGGAATAGGAATATACATAGTTCTTATAACACATTCAACTGCACTTGCCTCAAAATAAATATATTAATTCATTTAAAAGAAATCTAGTCAACCAATAATTGAGTATCTCATGGGTGTCAGGCATCATTCTCGGTACTTATTTGTAAAACAACAATTAAAAAAAAATCCCCTTTCCTCAGGGAGCTTACTACTTCATGGGAGAAGAAAGATAGTAAACAATAAAAATAATAAGTAAAGACAGTTGTGTTAGAAAGTGATGACTGATATGAGGAAAAAATAGAACAGGGTAAGGAAGGGTGTTGGGGTAGGCTGCAATTTTAAATAGGGTGGTCAGAGAGGGCTTAAAAAGGTGTTATTTGTGTAGCGACTGGAAGGGGATGAGGGAGTCAGCCATGGTGATACCTGGGCAAAGAGTACTCCAGGCACAGAAACCAGGGCAAAGGTCCTGGAGTATCCCAGGAACAAGGAGGCCAGAGCAGCTAACAGGAAGCTAGCAGGGGGTAGAGTAGTAAGAGAGGTATGTATGGAGGCAAAAGGTATAGATTATATAAATTTAGGAGACACTGTAAGGATTTGGCTCTTACTCTAAATGAAAAAGAGATCCATAGAAAATTGAGTAGGGTGTCATGCATGACCTGTTTTACTAGAATCAATCTGGTTGCTGAGTTAAGAACAGACTACTGCGAAGGCAAGGGAGATCAGTTGAGACTGGCTACTACAGAAACCCAAATAAGAAATACATACTTCCTACAAACTTTGACCATAATGGTACAGCGCTTAATTTTTAAGCATAAATAAATAAACAAAACAAATCTGTCAGGTCCTGATAAAATTATTAAAGAGTTTACCATATAGATCTCTTGGCATATATTTACATTGCACAATACAAACAAAAAACATTTCAGTTACTCACTACAAAAAATACCAGTTTTCCTTTATCATCAGCTATTCCCTTAAAAAAAAATTAATCCTATTGCAGCTGAAACAAACTATTCTTTAAAAAAATAAACCAATATTCCTGTATCTCTGTTAATTAAATACTATTGAAGGAAAAAATTTACTTCTGTCCACTGAAAATATAAATATTCACCTTGGGTTGTTGTTTCTTAGGTCATCCTAATTAACCATTCCTAAAAATCTTACTTCCTTTGGAGGATAAATTTTTTTCTACGAGTTTCTCTTTTCATGAACCCATTTTTTTAAAGAAAATTATTTTCAATTGATACCAAATTTGCATATCAGCATCTGGGTCATTCAATTCAGGAAAGGGCAACCATAAAAATTTCCCACTGTTACAAATAACATGTTTCAAAAAATGTTCTTTCATGATACCAAAGAAACTCATTATTATTTAGTCCTCCTGGAAAAGGCAAATAACAATTCTTAACACTATGTTATAAGGATAAGAGAAAGATAATCAATTTGCCTGGAAAGGGGCTAGGGAACATGGAAGGAGATTTTGAAATAAAAATTCATACCTCTAAAATAATTTGCTCACAACATCAAAATAAGCACACAGTCTTATAGTATTTATGAGGGAAATGGAGAGAATATAAACAACTTACTAGCTTCAAAGATTCAGAAAGACATCCAGATTTAGCTTGGATTTTTTAAGAGACTGACTGTGACAATTCTTTGGAAGAAATGGGTGTGTAAACTTATAAAACATAATACCGAATTCAAATTCATTAATTCATTCAACATTTAAGTGCTTTTCTGTGCCAGAAATTGCACAGAGCATTAGAAACATAGTCTCTTTTCTCAAGGGTTTATATAGTCTTCATTTATTTATCCCACAGTTACTAAGTATCTACTATGAGCCAGATGCTAGGGATACAACAGCAAACAGGAGGCACAGGGTCCCTACCTGCAAGCAGTTTACACCATGGAAGGAGGGAAATGCCTCAAGGATGAGACATACATCTAACTAAACAAGGAAATTAACACTTAAGTGTTATATATGCTGTTTACGGAAGTGTAGAGAGTTCAGGGGGACACAAACAAAGGAGTGATGGATTCAGGGCAGGAGGGAGGGGAATTTAGGGGCTCCAGATATGAGGACTCCAGGAGAGCTGAGTCCTCAAAAGAGGATTACATGTTCACCTGGCCGACCTTGGGGTAAGGGCTCCAAGCAGAGGGAGCAACTGTAGCAAAAGCAGAGAGTCATGAACCTCTCTGGTCTATGTGGTAGGCCTGGAACAGAAACATAAATTAAGTCATGGAGGCTTGTGTGTGCCACAAGTAAGACTGGACTTTTACTGGTATATATAAAAGGCCCCTGAAGGGTTTTAACAGAAAATCAGCATACATGAACAGTTTTTCTGCTGTGTGACACTGGTTTACACAGGAATAAGAAAAGAATAACACTAAATAATGATGTCACCATGAAACAACAAAGGAGACTGCCCAGTTAGAAAACTAAATCCCCTCAGGAAAAAAATTAAGCCACTTAACTATTCAAGCCCTTCTGGAAAACAAGAGCTTTTAATCCATATCATGTAAAGTTGAAGTAGACGAAAGATTTGTATATTTTATGGATTATAACATCCACATACCTATCTTGAGTTTGCTCAAGAGGTCTTAACTCTTTATTAATTGTATAAACACATCTGGGGCTGCTGACTGCTGTACAAAAAGCAATGAAATTGTTTAGGAGAACGTCAAAGGGAAAACCACGAGTAACAGAAGGTATTTCTCAAGTCAGGTTTAAAGATTTCCAAAGTTCAAGATAATCAAGTTTTATTAACTCAGAGCGTTTAAAAGGTGTGTCATGGGGTGGAGTAAAAGAAGGAGGGGTTTAAAAATTAATATATACATAAACAAGTAACTCTTGATGTCCCTGGGACTAAAAATCACTACTTGAAGATCTCCCAATTAGAAGGAGAAATTGAATACCTACCAGATCCACAGACAGGGAGGGGAGAGGAGGGAGGGAAGGAGAGGATGATCGCACCTGAAAATATAAATAGAGTGGGGGGCAACCACCCATCCGGAACTCATAATCCGGTTGGCGGTGCCATGAAAAAATCATCTCCAAACCTCACAGGTCAGACTCCACGATTCAGACATAAAGACCACGATTCAGACATAAAGGCAAGAAAATGTCACTCTCAACTCCAGAAGCAAACCACCAGCCACTGGCCAATGGGATATGATCACACACTCGGATCCCAGAACTCAAGGACAGTGTACCATCCCCACACCGTACTTGAGGGGAGGCGAAGGATCCCCTCAACTCTGAAAGTGGGGAGCAATCACTTCAGATCCAGCTCTAAGGGCGTCAATGCCCCTTAAGCCAGGCCTCTCCGAGGCCGAGGCAGTGACAGCCTCGAAGACCCCTCAACCTTGGCCGGAGCTACCTCTACCCCTCGCACCCCCTCTTCCCCAGAACACACCCTCCCCTACCTGATATGGCGGCGGCGGCTCCTGATCCGGCTCCGTCCCCTCGCCAAAACTAGCCCGGTCGGACTGAGACTCGTGAAGCAGGGAGATGTCATCCGAAGTGGGGGATTTGAGGCAGTTCCCCATCTTCTGGGGCTGGGGTGTGTGATCTGGGGAAGGGAGAAAGCAGTGGCGGGGTCGTTCGTACGCGCCGCGGTCAGCCCCGGTCAGCGAGGTGGGTCGGGCGGCAGGCCGGGGTTCAGGCGGCGACGGCTCCCCCGCCCCCCGGCGCCGCCAAAAGGCAGCTCATGCCAACCCCTGGGGGTGGTGGCTCAAGGCTGGGCCGCGGGGCTCCTTTGGGGTCGCGGCAGTAAGCCTCCTGCGAGGCGGCGACGTGGGGGGGGGCGGGCGGGGAGACGAGACACTTCCCCACCCCGCCCCCCCGCGGGGCGGCGGCGGCCACGGAGCTGCTGGGTCTAATCCAGGTCAGGAGGTGGGGGCGCGACCGTCGCGGCTGCCTCAGCTGCTGCCTCAGCTGCTGCTGCCCCTGCCGACGCCGCGGCCGCGGGCCTCATCCTACTCCGCCTCAAAGCGGCAGCGGCGGCGGCAGCGGCGGCGGCCAGAACGAGGCCAGCTGCGGCCCTGCGTCATGCCGCCGTGCGTGCTCTGGTCCCGCCCCCAGCGCCGAGAGGCGTGGGCAGCTCTGGCTGGCTCACCCCCACACCTCCGCCGCCTCACAGCTGTCTCTGGCTGCGTCAGTTTCTACTTTTCTCTATGTTGGTTCCATACCTGACTCGGAAAACTATCTCCCGTGACTCCCCACGTCCACTTCTCCCTCCCTGCTTGTCTCAGCTCTTACCTGTGCACTGTTCTGACAGTCTTCTCACCACCTTCCTCCAAGGGATCTATAAACCCATAACTCCCACGGTTAAATGTTAAATAGCTTCCTCTTTATCCTTTCAAGATAAAGTCCAAAGCTAACCAATGAACCCTCCCTATCTATCCAATTGCTTCCTTATTCACCTATATCACAGAGAGATTCCTCTTCTAGTTTTATATATCAAATTGTTCTATTTCTTTTCATTTCCACCTCCATAGTCCAAACCATCATTTCTCTCCCACTCTACGGCAATTACTCTCAGCTGTCTTCCTGCATTCACCATTGCCCCATCCAATCCACTATTTATTTTGCACAGTTCAATTATCTTTTTAAAATATAAATCTCATCGTGTCTTTCTCCTGCTCAAAATCTTCAGGGGCTTCCCCATACTGTTATAACTAAATATTAATTCTTAAATGGTTGATAAATCTGCCTACCTCCCTAATCTCATTAGCAGCATTGTCTCCTCACATATTCTAAACTCTAGACTAAGTAAAGTACTTTCAGTTATCTAGAAGACTGGTCCCTCTAGCGAGGCCTTTATATTGTTTCTCTGACAGAAACTCACTTCTCCCCACTCCTGACCTTCTACTTCCCTCAGGCTAACCATTATTTCTACTTGTTCTTCCTTGACTCAACTTCATTTCCCAAGGAAGTCTCTCCTAACCCCCCAGCCTGGGTTTGTCGCCTCCTAGGTGTTCTGTCTCTGAGCTTTTCCTCTGTCACACACAGTCTGATCAAGCTGAATCATCTGTCCCTCCTTTGTGCATAGCCTAGCACTTTGCCTAAGGTAGAGTAGGCTCTTTTCTTGGGTGGATAAACAACTCAAAAACACAGTGTATGCAAAGGCAGGCAACAAGAAAGGTGAGAATGCTTCTAGCATTCATTCAACAAGAAGACAAGAAGTGGGTCTTGACTCCCTTTCTTTTATTCACCATACACTGATATTTAGTTAGTTGTTTTGTTTTTGTTTTTGTTTTTGTTTAATCTTTTAGACTCCAGACCCTATTCCAGGCACTAGGAAAACAGAATTACCGACCTTGCTTGTTCCTGATGGAACCCAGAGTCCAGCTGGGCAGGAGAGTAAACAAAGGAGTTTCATGTGCTGCTGCCCATCACCCACCCCAAAGGAGAGCTATTATTAGACGATTTAGATTATTATCTGAAAGGATTCTTGGAGTCCTTAATCTACAAAATCACTATCTAATTTAAATGTACTCATATCCCATAGTTAATATAAACTTTTTGCTGTGTAACCTCTTCTCCAAGACTTGCTTTCCTTCTCATTAATAGCTCCCACTTAAATAGGTGTATAACTTATGCCATGTTCGTATCAGAACCTTTCACACCTCCCCCAATATGACTGCTTAATTCTCTAGCTTAGAAAAGTAAAATTATTGGATTCTTTGGAAGGAAAATTTCAAGCACATGCCTCTTTCCCCCTATTGCCATTTTCCTTGTCTCCTCTAAAATATTGCAACAGCTTCTTAACGAAGCCCTTGCCTCTAAATCATCAAGCTGTTATCCATACTACTGCTATGAAAAATGTGATTAGAGAGCATTCATAGACTTGTGGTTCAGAAACTTTGCATGGTATTAAGTAAGGCCTGGCAATTATCTCCAACTCCAACTAAGCATCCTACTTGCCATGCTCTCAATTTTCACTAGGCTTTTTCATCTCTGACCTTTTGCCATGTTGTTCCTTTCTGTTAAAATTCAGCCATTTTCTAAGATCCTCCTTAAATACCACTTCATCTACGGCCATGCCACCCTGAACAAGTCTCATCCTGTCTGATCTCAGAAGCTAAGCAGGGTCGGTCCTGGTTAGTACTTAGATGGGGGACCACCTTGGTAGACAAGGTGCTGTGGGCATAAAAAATAAAAAATAAGGGATTGTAAACTGACAAGGTCCTTGCAATCTATGAGGTCAACCAAGAGTTGCCTTGCCTAAAAATAAATAAGTCAGTAAATAAATAAATAAATAAATAAATACCACTTCATGGAGCTGTCCTAGATTTCACTTTGTCAGAATATATGTAACAATATAAAATAAATGGGATTTATTGTATGATATTGAGTATATCTATATATCACATATGAATATTTTAATGCAATTTTAATATATAATCATAACTGCCAAGTGTTAGTCTAAGCCAGACACATAAGAACCCTGAAAGGTCTATATTGATATTCTTGTTTTGTAGAAATAGAAACATGGCTTCACATGGCTATTCAGAGGTAAAGCCAGGGTTTGAATCATATACTAGTTGTCTGCATTAGATTATGGGAAATTACATCTTTTTTCATTCTAGTATTCCTCCCTCAGTGTGTTAAAACAAGGGAATTGGGGAAGACTTATCTTGAATGACTTTGGCATCCACATATATCTTTGTAAGGAAATAGTTATTCAATAATCTTTTTTCCTAACCCAGATTTAGAAAGGAGCCTTGAGAAGTGTCCTGTAGACCAGAGTGTGACCTAATCACAAAATATAATTTCAAATCGTAAATAGTAACCAGGACTATTACAATGATAAAGACTCTCCTTGACCTAACTCTGCCAGGCTCTTCTAAGCCCTCAGGGCCCTAACCTTGGGCTCTGTGCTTGGCCCACTTATCCCAATTTTAGCAAAAATCTAGCTGAGTCAGTTTAGCTGGAATCCCCCTCCTTCAGTATCTGACCACCTTGGCCTGCCTTCAGCAAAAATCTTGTCAAGTAGGTTTAACTAGAATTCCCCTTATCCCTGATGTTTCCTCTTAGTAATTTTCCATCCCCTGATTCCCACTCTGCTCCTTGCCCATAAATCCCCATTTGTCCTTTTTGTATTTAGAATGGAGTTCAGTTCTATACTGGGGTCTCTTTTCCCCTATTGCAATAGTTCTTGAATAAAATTTGCCTTCATCACTTAAACTTCTTTCTGGTTGTGGTTTTCTCTGACAGCAGATCTAATGTATAAGCAGATATGACAGACATGTTTTTTTAAAAAAATAGACATTATTTTTTAGACCAGTTTTAGGTTCACATGCAGTTTGTATGAAGATTTACCACATGCAGTTTGCTCCTACACACACACAGCCTCCCCATTATCAATCTCCTACAGAGGAGTGGTGTATTGGCTTCCACTCTGAACCTGCAGTGGCACATCACCGTAATCTTTGCTTATGTTCTGGTCATTCTTGGGGTTGTACATTCTATGGTTTGGACAAATGAATGAGGACATGTAGCCACCATTATAACATCATACAGTATAGTTTCACTGCCCTCAAAATCTTCTGTGCTCTTCTTATTCATCTCTTCCCTTAGCACCAATCCCTGACAAACTGATTTCTTTACTGTCTCCATAGTTTTACCCTTTCCAGAATGTCATATAGTTGGAACCATACAGCATGTAGCATTTTTAGATTGTCTTCTTTCACTTAGTAATATGCAATTAGAGTTTCTCCAAGTCTTTTCATGGTTTGATATTCATTTCTTTTTAGTACAGAATAATATTACACTCTCTGAAAGTCCCAAAGTTTATTTATGCATTCAGCTACTGAAGGACATCCTAGTTGCTTCCAAATTTTGGCAATTATGAATTAAACTGCTCTAAAGTAAGAGTACAGGGTTTTTTTCCCCCCGATTTTTTTTTCATTATGACAAAATACACTTCACAAAATTTACCACCTTAAACATTTTTAAGTGTATGGTTCAGTGGTCGTAAATGTTCATAATATTGTGCAACTATCACCCCATCCATCTATAGAACTCTTCATCTTATAAAACCAAAACTACTCATTAAACCACAACTTCCCATTTTTCCTTCCCACTAGACCCTGATAACCACCATTCTACTTTCTGTGTCTATGATTTTGACTACTCTATGTATCTCATATAAGTGTAATCATATAGTTTTGTCCTTTTGTGACTGGCTTATTTCACTTAGCATAATGTCTTCAAGAGTCATCCATGTTGTAGCATATTGCAAAATTTCCTTCCTTTTTAAGGCTGAATAATATTCCATTGTATGTATATACCCATTTTGCTTATCCATTCATCCATTGATTGAACTTCAGTTGCTTCTATGTTTTAGCCATTATGAATAATGCTGCAATGTACAAATATCTCTTTGAGACTCTGATTTTAATTCTTTGGTTTTATACCCAGAAGTGGAATTGCTGGGTGATATAGTAATTCTATGTTTAATTTTTTAAGAAACTGCCATACTGTTTTCCACAGCAGCTGTACCATTTTACATTCCCACAGTCTGTTTGCAGGTTTTTGTGTGGACATAAGTTTTCAATTAATTTGGGTAAATACCAAGAAGTATAATTGCTGGATTGTATAGTAAGAGAATGTTTAGTTTTGTAAGACACTATCAAAGTGGCTGTACCATTTTGCATCCCCACCACCCATGAATGAGAGTTCTTGGTGTTCCATATCCTCACCAGCATTTGATGTCAGTGTTCTGGGTTTTGGCCATAGCAACGGGTGTGTAGTGATACTTGATTGTTATTTAATTTCATTTCTCTGAAATTTTCCGTTCATATGCTTACTTTCCATCTGCATATTTTAATTGATAGGGTGTCTGTTAAGATATTTGCCAGTTACTTTAAAGAGCATGATTTATTTTCTTATTTTTGAGAGTTCTTTATATTTTTTAGATAACAGTCCTTTTTTAAATATGTCTTTTGCAAATGTTTCCTCCCAGTCTGTGGCTTGTCTTTTTATTCTCTTGACAGTGTTATTTGCACAGTAAAAATTTTTAAATTTTAATGAAGTCCAGCTTATCAATTCTTTCTTTCATGCCATGGATTGTATTTAAAAAGTCATTGCCAAACCCAAGGTCATCTAGATTTTCTCCTATGTTATCTTCTGAGAGTTATATATACTTGTGTTTTACAGTTAGATGTGATCCATTTTGAGTTGATTTTTGTGAAGGATGTACGATCTGTGTCTAGATTCATTTTTGCATGTGAGTGTCCAATTGCTCTAGGACATTTGTTGAAAAGACTATCTTTTCCACATTGTATTGCCTTTACTCCTTAAAGATCAGTAGACTATATTGTGGGGGGTCTATCTGGGATCTCTATTCTGTTCCACTGACCTATTTGTCTGTTCTTTCACCAATACCATACTGTTTTGATTACTGTAGCTTTATAGTAAGTCTCACAATCAGCTATCACTAGTCCCCAACTTTGCTCTTCTTCAGTAATCTGTTAGTTGTTCTTGGTCTTTTGCCTCTCCATAAAAACTTTCAAAGTAATTTGTTGATATGCACAAAATAACCTGCTGGGATTTTGATTGGGATTAAATTAAATCTATAGACCATGTTGGGAAGAACTGACATCTTGACAATATTGAGTCTCCTTATCTATAAACATAAACTATCTCTCCATTTATTTAGTTCTTTTTAATTTAATTTATCAGAATTTTGTAATTTCCTCATACAGATCTTATACATATTTCGTTAAATTTATACATAATTATTTCATTTTTTGAGGGGTGCTAATGCAAATGGTTTTTTAGTTTTAATTTCAAATACTACTTATTCATTGATTGTATATAGGAATGTGATTGACTTTTATATAGTAAACTTGTATTCTGTAATCTTGCTATAATTATTAGTTCTGGGAGTTTTTCATTGATTCTTTTGGATCACATCATCTATGAACAGTCAGTTTTATTTCTTCCTTCTCAATCTGTATACCTTTGATTTCTTTCTTTTTTTTTCTGTCTTATTACATTACCTAGGACTGCCAGTATGATGTTAAAAAGCAGTAATGAGAGGGGATATCCTTGCCTTTTCCTTATTTTATGGGAAAGCTTCAGGTTTCTCAGTATTAAATATGATGCTAGCTGTACGTGTTTCATAAATATTCTTTTTCAAGTCAAGGAGGTTTCCCTTTATTACTGGTTTACTGAGAGTATTTTTCATGTATGGTTGATGAATTTTGTCAAATGCTTTTTTTTTCATCTACTGATATGGTCATGTGGTTTTCCTTCTTTAGCCTACTGATATGACGGGTTACATTAATTGATTTTCAAATGTTGAACCAGCCTTGTATACCTGGGAGAAATCTCACTTGATATATAATTATTTTTATTACATTGTTAGACTCTATTTGCTAATATTTTATTGAGGATTTTTTGTGTCTATGTTCATGAGATATATTGGTCAGTAGTTTTTATAATGTCTTTGTCTGGTTTTGGCATTAGAGTAATGCTGCTCTCATAGAATGCATTAGGAAGTAGTCCCTCTACATTATCTGCTGAAAAAGACTGTAGAGAATTGATATGATTTCCTCCTTAAATGTCTGATAGAATTCACCAGTGAACCCATCTGGCATGGTACTTTCTATTTTGGAAGGTTATTAATTATTGATTCAATTTTTAATAGATATAGGCTTATTTATTTCTTTTTATGTGAGTTTTAGCAGATGGTTTTTTTTTTTTCAAGAAATTGGTCCATTTCATCTATGTAGGTTATCAAATATATGGGCATAGAGTTTTTCATAGTATTCCTTTACTATCCTGTTAATGTCCATAGGATCTCTAGTGATGTTCCTATTTCATTTCTGACATTAGTAATGTGTGTCATCTATCTTTTTTTCTTAGTTAGCCTGGCTAGAGACTTATCAATTTTATTGTTATTTTCAAAGAATCAGATTTTGGTTTCATTGATTTTCTCTATTGATTTTTTATTTCCAATATCATTGATTTCTGCTCTAATTTTTTAATTTTTTTCTTTTGCTTACTTTAGATTTAATTTTCTCTTCTTTTTCTAGTTTCACAAGGTGGAAAATTATGTGATTGTTTTTAAATTTTTCTTTTTTTATAATAATTGCATTCGATGCTACAAATTTCTCTCTAAGCATTGCCTTTGCTGTATCCCTTTGATAACTTCTGTTTTCATTTCCATTTAGTTCAAACCATTGTTTAATTTCTCTTGAGATTTCTTCTCCAACCCATGTGTTGTTTAGAAGCTCACTGTTTAGTCTCCAAGTATTTTGGGATTTTCCAGCTATCCTTCTGTTACTGATTTCTAGTTTAATTCCATTGTGGTCTGAGAGTAGACATATACGATTTCTACTTTTTAAAATTTGTTAAAGTATGTTTTATAGCCCAAAATGTGGTCTATCTTGGTGAATGTGTTTTCATGTAAGCTTGAGAAGAATATGTATTCTACCATTGTTGAATAAAATAGTCTATAGATATCCATTAAACCTAGCTGATTGATGGTGTTGTTGAGTTCAATTATGTTCTTATCTTTTTGCTGCCTGCTGAATCAGTCTATTTCTGATAGACAGAAGTCAGATGTTTAAAAGGTATGGCAAAAATGTAGAAGATTTTTTTGGAAATAGTTATTTTTCATAAAAATATGTTACTTATGTTAACATATGATAGGCTTAATATTGTTAAATATATTTAATATGTTTTTTCTATTTTGCTGTTTTATTTTCTAACATGATCTATATTAATTATTATAATATATAAACAAAAATTTATTGTGGTTCTCAATAATATTTAGGAGTATATGGGGTCCTAAGATAAAAATTTTGAGAATTGCTGGCCTAAAGGCTTCCTACACAAAGTGTGGTCAATGGATCAGCACTAGTGAACCACCCAGGAGCCTGTTAGAAATGCAAAGTCTCCCACTGGAGACTGAATAAATGAGAACGCATTTTACCATGATCTTCAGGTGATTTATATGCACATTAAAGTTTGAGAAACACTGGTCTGGGAGTGTTACAAAATCTTGACACAAGTTTGTAGGATGACTAGGGGAAGCTAGGTAGGATTAAAGACAAAAGACTCCAGCAGCAGTGAGAGCTTAAATGAAAGCACAGTAGAGAAAAATGTCATCACATACTGGGAAACTGAAAATAGAACATATCTAGATTCTTGGTAACATTTTTTCCAATTTTTTTATTGTGATAAAATACACATAAACAAAATCTACCATCTTAACCACTTTTAAGTGTACAGTTCAGTGGTATTAAATATATTCAAAATATGCAATAATCAACATCCAACTCCATAACTCTTTTTTTCCTTTTTAAAGTTATGTTAAAATACTCATAAAATTTTATGATCTTAATCATTTTTAAGTATATAGTTCAGTGGTATCAAATATGTTCACATTGCTATGGAGCCATTACTGTCATCCATCCCCATAACTTTTTTCATCTTGTAAAACTGAAACTCTATATCTACTAAACAAATTTCCAGATATTGCTATGCACAAGGGTTCCAGTTTCTCCACATCCTTTCTAATACTAATTGTTTTCTATTTTTATGGCAGTAGCCATCTTAATGAGTGTGACGTGGTATATCCTTTAGTTTTGATTTGCATTTCTCTAATGATCATGTGTTTATTGGCCATTCATATATTTCTTTGGAGAAATGTCTGTTCAAGTCCTTTGCCCATTTTTGAATTGGGTTGTTCAATTTTTTGCTGTTAGTTTCAGGCATTCTCTATATTTTGGATAGTAATCCCTAATTAGATGTACGATTTGCAAATATTCTCTCCTATTTTGTGGATTTCCTTTTTACTCTGTTGATAGTGTCTTTTGTTGCACATTTTTTTTATTTTCAAAAAGTCCAATTTGTTTATTTTTTTAAATTAAATTTATTGAGGTGACATTAGTTAATGAAAATATATAGGTTTCAAGTATATAATTCAGTAATATGTCTTATGTATATGGCATTATGTGTTCACTACCTAAAGTCAAATTTCCTTCTGTCACCATATATTTGACCCCCTTTACCATTATCTACCTCCCCGCTTCCCTCTGGTAACCACTAAACTGTTGTCTGAGTTTTTGTTCGTCTTATTTTTTTATTGCTTTCAATTTTATGTTCCACATATAAGAAAAATCATATGGTTCTCAACTTTTTGTCTGACTTATTTTCCTTAGTGTGATTATCTCAAAATCCATTTATGTTGTCACAAATGGCAGTATTTCATCTTTTCTTATGGTTGAATAATATTCCATTGTATATATGTACCATAGCTTCTTTATCTAATCTATTGAAGAACACTTCAGTTGTTTTCATGTCTTGGCTAGCATAAATAATGCTGCTATGATCATTAGGGTGCATATATCTTTATGGATAAATGTTTCTGAGCTTTCGGGGTAGATACCCAGAAGAGGGATTGCTGGATGGTATATTTTTTCTTTGTTACCTATGCCCTTGTTGTTATAGTTAAGAAACCACTGCCAATTCCAATGTTGTGAAGTTTATGACCTATGTTTTCTTCTAAGAGTTTTATTGTTTTAGTCTTACATTTAGGTCCTTGATTCACTTTGAGTTAAAATTTTTTACATAGTGTTAGCTAAACATCTAACTTTATTATATAAATCCATTGTTCTTAGCACCATTTGTTATAAACACTGTCCTATCCCCATTGAATGGTCTAGGCACCCTTGTCAAAAATCATTTGACTATATATGTGAGAGTTTATTTCTGGGCTCTCTATTCTATTTTACTGGTCTATATTCTGTCTTTATGCCAATATCACATTTTAATTACTTACTGTAGCTTTGCAGTAAGTTTTGAAATCAGAAAACATGAGTTCTTCAGTTTTGTTCTTCTTTTTCAAGATTGTTTTAGCTGTTTGGATCCCTTGAGGTTTCATGTGAATTTTAGGATAAGTTTTTCTATTTCTGCAAAAAAAAAAATTTTATTTGAGATTTTGGTAATGATTGTATTGAATTTGTAGATTGCTTTGGGTAATACTGACACTTTAATAATAATATTGTCTTTCATTCCATGAACATAGGATGTGTTTATTTATATCTTCTTAATTTCTTTCAGCAATGTTTTACAGTTTTTATTGTACTGGTCTTTTACCTCCGTGGTAAGGTTAATTTCTAAGTATTTTATTCTTTTTGATGCTATTGTAAAAGAATCGTTTTTGTAATTTTCTTTTCAAATTGCTTATTGTCAGTATATAGAAATGCAACTGATTTTTGTGTTGACTTTGTATCCTGCTAAATTGCTGAATTTATTAATTATTTCTAAGTGTTTTTTTTTAATATTTAGGATTTTCTATATATGACTATCTAATCTACAAATAGAGATAATTTCACTTTATCCTTTGGATGCTTTCATTTTTTTTTTTCCCAATTCTGTGGCTAGAAATTCTAGTATGATGAATAGAAGTGGTAAAAGTGGGCATTCTTCCCTTTTTCCTGACCTTAGGGGAAAAGCTTTCAGTATTTCACCACTGGGTATGATGTTAGCTGTTGGACTTTATATACATCTTTTATAATGCTGAGATTGTTTCCTTCTATTCCTAGTTTTTTGAGTGTTTTTATCATGAAAGAGTATTGAATTTTGTCAAATGATTTTTCTGTTTCAATTGAGGTAATCATGTGACATTGATTTATCTTCCTTGTTTTTTTTTAATGCATTTATAGCTAAAAAACTTCCCCTTAACACTGCTTTTGCCTAGTCCCATAAGTTTTGTAATGTTGTGTTTTTGTTTGTCATTCATATCTAAGGATTTTCTAATTTCCCTTGTGATTTCTTCTTTAATCTATTAGTTGTTTAACATTACAATTTTGTGAATTTTCCAATTTTCCTTCTGTTGCTGATTTCTAACTTCATCTTGTTGTGGTTAGAAAAGGTATTTTATATGATATTTTCTTTTTAAATCTATTGAGACTTAATTTGTGGCCTAATATATGGTCTATCCTAGCCAATGACCCATGTAAAGTTAAGACTGTGTATATTATTGTTGTTGGGTAGAGTGTTTTGTGTATGTCTGTTAAATCTAATTGGCTTATTGTGTCAAATCCTTTATTTACTTTCTTATCTTTGTCTGGTTCTACCCATTATTATGAGTGGGGTATGGAAGCTTAAAACTATTGTCATATAACTACATATTTCTCCCTTTAATTATGTCAGGAGGAAAAGAGAAAAATGAAGGGGGGTGCAAAAAAATGGGCATCAGCTCTTTAAATCCCCTAGAAATTATTTTAGCTGTGTGGATTGCAACATCTGGGAGGTGCAAAAACAATAGCTGCACCTTTGTCTGGACCTCTGTGATCAGAAGCAGTAATCAGTGATCACAGCACAAATCCTTAATATTTAGAAGACAGGATCCTTTTGGCCTACCCTGGCTCCCGCAAGCAGTGTGCAAGCTCTAGAAACATGTGCAAAGTTGCCTGACACTGGGGGTGGGGGATGGAGAGCAGCTACCCAGCTAAGAGCTAAAATTGATAAAATTAACAACAATTTACCTGCCAATTCTTCCCCTGGAAATTGTAAGCAGACCCTCAATAAACTCTAGAGTTCCAATAGTTATATGAGAAGGATTCTGCTAGTGTAACTATTGTCTAGCTGAGTCTTCCTGCTTTCCCATCTTCCCAAAATCCTCTTGGTAACATTTTGTCCTCTAAAAGGTGAAAATTTTTAAATTAAAAAAAAAGTTTTTTCTCAAAGGCATCAGAAAAGATAGGCAGTGGAATGGGCACTGACTTAGTGTATTGGAGTCTGATGCCAGGTAAAATAACCTCCTAGTTGCACCACATCAATCTCTACTCCAGGAAATATTAGAGTCAGGTTCAAAGTGTAGTCTTGAGCATGAAAAGGCATGATTAATATTTATCACTTAGAGTCCATTATCCATACTTGCACACAAGCTTATATGCTGAATGTAAATATAGAACAGTAAATGACCTTATCTTTCTCTAATTCTATTGCCATGATTTAATGAAGAAACAGCGGGAGGAGAGTTGCAAAGGAAGCATAGAAAGAAAAGCCTTGGAGTTATACTCTTAGAATCATTCATTTGAAAATATTAAGTTGAAATGAAGTCTCCAGTTACTTTCTCTCTATACTTTTGGGACTTCCTCAGGAAAAAATATTAAAATAATTTCTGAGTGGTTCATATTCTTCATATCCTCTACATCAACCACATGAACTACTCAACATTTTCCAAACATAGCAGGCTCTCTCACCCTGCTTCCCCTCGGCCCATGTGCAGAAAGTCCTTCACTGTCTTCTCAGCAAATTCTCTTCAGCTTTCAAAACTCAACTCTAAGGCAATTCTCTAGGAAGTTCTCCTGATACTCCTTCTTTCCTCCCTGTTCTGTGTTCCCCCAGTATTTGGCATACCTCTCTGTTAGCATCTAGCATCATCTATGAACATGTCTGTTTACCTCATTAGATTGTGGGCTATCCCAGAATAAAGTTTACAACTTTTTTTTTAATTTATATACTGTCTCAACATCTAACATGATATTCCAAGAATAGTCCAGAAATGTTTATTGAATTGTGAATGGATGAATGAATAAGTGCTATAATGTATGCATCTGGAGGTAGAAGACCTGGGTTCAACTCTTGGCTTTGCTATTAACTTTCTTTATGTGGCAGTTTAAATATGGTCACAAATTCTTCAATGCTCCTACTAGTAAGAGATGGTGTCTCTGTCTTTGTCTCTTGAATCTGAGTAGATTCTATGACTGTTTTAACTAATAAAACATGGCAGTTTCTAAGCCCAGGACTTAAAAACCTGGAGGCTTCCACTTCCTGTTTCTTAGAACACTGCTTCTTGGAGCCCTTGGATGTCATGTAAGGTGTTTGACATCCCTTTTGGAGAGACCTCATAGACAGCTTTTGAGATTTTATCAGAGGAAATTGACCTGGCTGAACTCAGCCTTCACTTAGGGAGAAGGGCTTAGCTGACTCTAGCCTTCCAGTTGTCCTTGCCAATGTCTCAGTCATGTGAGTGAAGCTATCTCAGATTTTCCAGACCAGCCCAACTACCAGTGGAATGAATACTGTCAATTGACCCCAATTCACGACATGTAGAGTAGAACTGGTCATCCAAACCTTACTCCAAATATTGACCCACAAAATTGAGAGATATAATATATTTTTTTAAAGCTACTAAGTTTTGGGATAGTGTGTTGGGCAACAGTTGATAACCAGAACATAAGTAGGTACCTGGAAATGGGCACTTCTATAACACAAAACACAAGCCATGCAACATTGGCTTTGAGATTGGGCAATGGCTGGAAACTTGAAGGACCTTGAGGAGTCTGCTGGTGAAAGCTGGAAAAGCCTAAAGAGAATTGTTGATGGGGGCTTGCAGAATAGTCCAAGAACTGGAAGTTATTGGAAGCTAAAGGAAGGTGTGGCAACATGTGGTAATTTGTGGTAACATGGAAAATAAAAAAGTATCTACTAAACTTGAGAATCTGACTGGCAAGTTTCTAGGTAGAAAGTATGAAGTGTCACCTGGCTCTTTCTAGCTATCTATGATAAAATATGAGAAGAGAGAGGTAAACTAAAGAAGGGCCCAGGCTAATATTTCTAGATAGCACAAAGATCCCAAAGGGACAAATGGCTTCATGATAAAGATCAAATCCAAGGTGTTGCCAGCAAATGAGATCACAGGGTAAAGAAAAGTCAAGGATGCAACTGTAAAATCTTTTAAGAACTCAAAAAGATTTAAGGCAGTGTCTTATAGATCCTTTTAAAATTTTATTCAGAGGGGGAAAAATCCTGAGGATCTTAATGCTGTGCCTCATGGACCCTCTGTGTTAAACAATAGGGTTTCTAAGAGTCTCAAGGGTGTCCTACGACAGCTTCACAGGGAGCCCAAGGTTGAGAAAAGTTATCTGAAAGAGGATTTGTAGGTGTGTTTCTTGGATAATGCAGTAGAGTATAATTTGATACACAGGAATCTTCTCCAGTTTTAAAAAGATTACATTAGGTTGGCCTGAAGCTGGCAGAGGCGGTACCAAATGAAAAGAGGTCTTTGGACTCCTAACCTATTATGAGCAGAGATCAGGCTGAGAAAACTACTCAAATACAAAAATGGACTATTTCTTTTGGAAAAAGGATGAACCTGAGAGCAGAATAAAAGTCACATAGACACATTCCCAGGGATCAGAACTAGGTCTTAATTAAGAAACTGGCAACATGTACCCATCTAGCTTTCAGAATTTCTATGCATCCGTGATTGCTATGTGCTTTCCATTCCCCCTACCCACCATCAACCTCTTTTGAACAGCAGTGTCTATTGCAGTTATCTTATGCCAGTCTCACCATTGAGCTGGATGTATAAGGGAAAGATAACACCTTTTTAGAATGGCAATCATCAGGTGGAAAGGAACAATGTCAAGAAACTATACCCTGAAGCTACCTCTAAGGTGCTTCATCCACACCTGGAACTTGTTCAGATGGTGAGATCATGGATTATAATCCTGAGTTTGATGCTGTAATGGGCTGAAGTTTGGGGTATGAGGACATGAATGTATTTTATTTATTTATTTGTTTGTGTGTTTGTTTGTTTTTTGCTATTTCAAATATATTTAATGCTCATTTTTAAAGATGAGCTGCCCCCCCCCGCCCCAATGTAACTGCATTATATCTTTGAAATTAAGCAGAAAAACAAACAAACAAAACCCAGTGCTCATGACAAATATACAGTAAATTTACTTCTTCATTCTTGGTAAAGACTGAAACCAATTCTCAGGACCATAAAGAGCTATAAAGTCACCTATTTTCAAAGACTTATTTATAGACCATGCGCAACTTTGTTGTCTTTCCTATATTCAAAATCTGCAAACTCCCTGCTCCTATGACATCCTCTGAATCCACCACAAAATCCTCAAAGAGCAGTGAAGGTACAGCTTCTGCTATTACCACACCCTTGGCCACCACAGAAACCAAGAGGAGGTGAATGTATTTTTAAAGAATGTAAATAATTTGTGGCCAGATGACAGACAGTGACAGATTAAAGATAGCTATAAATTATTTGATCCTCCTTTGATTGACAGATGTGTATATGTCTCCTTCTCTGGAGTCTGGGTGAGTTCTATGATCATTTTGACCAACAGAATACTGCAGAAGTGCTGTTGTGCTAGTTTCCAAGCCCAAGTCTTAAGAAACTGGTAACTTTCACTTTCTGTCTCTAGGGAACACTGTCTCTTTGAGCCTTGAGCTACCATGCACCCTGCTGGAGAGATCACACTTAGACTCTCTGGAGGGGCAGAGGGGCCCAAATGAAGCTAGCTTTCTAGCCAATTTTGCAAAGGCTCAAGGCATGTGCATGAAGCAAATGAATACTGCTAGGTGACTTCTGTCATTATGTGGAGTCAAAGAAGCTACTAGCGTAGCTCTACTGAATTCCTGACCCACAAAACTGTGATAAGTAATAAAATGGTTGTTGATCTAAGCCACTACACTTTGGGATGGTTTGTTATACAACAGTAGATATCTGAGATCTCTATAACATTGGGTCAGTATTCTCTCCAGATCTATTTCTTCAGTTTGGGCAGTGTTATTCTAGATTAAGTGAACTCCAAGGGCCTTAATAGCACTGATTTTTCAGTTTGATGCAGTCAAGGGCAGCTGGACTATTCCAGATGGCATTTAGACATTCATTGAACCTCCAGAGGACATAGAATATATATAATTAGGTATTTAATAAATACTTTAATAAGTTTTGAAGGATGAAGAACTGTGTAAGTAGACATGAATAAAGAGAAACTTCAGACATAATGAACAGCATACACAAAAACTCAAAAACCTGGACAGTTTAGGAAATTGCAAACACTTCATAATTGTTAAAGAAACAAGTACAAGGGAGAATGGTAGAGATGAAGCTGGAAAGCTGGACAAGAGCCAGATGGTGGAGAGACTTGTGTGTGTGGCCAAGTATTTTAGGCTTATCTGCAGACCCTAGGGACCTCAAAAGGAAAATTATCATGGAATCCTCAGTCAGATAAATGATATTATCCTTCTTTCTATAGATAGAGAGATTATGTGATCTGTCCAAGATCACATAATTAGTAGGTGGCTGATCTAGAATTTGAATCCATGTCTAATAGCTTCGAAACTATATTTTTAAAAATTTCAGAATATAACTTTATTTTTTTTTAAATCATTTTGAGTACTTTCTATGAAGTACATTTTGAGTACATTCTATGAAATTCTATAAAGTAAAAGATATGTGAAAGTAAATGTCATAAGCAATCTGAATTTCTTATGATGAATTTTTCTTGGGGGTAAATAGGAGAAATGATTAATTTCTCTTGAAGAAATGAGTAAAGCTTTTCAGAAAAGAAGACATTTTATTTATGTATTTATTTATTTATTTCCCATCTATTATTCATTTATTACTATTTTAAACTAAAGCTGACATTTATTGAACTCTGTTTTACATGTATTATCTTATGTTTCCCAACAATCCTGTAAGGTAGATATTATTATTTTCTATTGCTATTTCTAAAGCAAAGATTGCTTAGGTAAGTTGCTCAAGTCTCACATGTAGTAAACCTAGATTGGATCCTGGTGGATCAGACATTATGCTTTTAACTATAAGCAAAGACATTTAAACTGTGTCTTAAGATAGGGAGAAAATTTGTGAGCCAAAGGGCATTGAAGAGTGAAAAACACATGCAAATATTTAATGGCATGAAAGTCCACTGTGTTCTAAGAATAATGTTTCAAGGAGGCTGAAACTTAGTGAAAGAACACTGCATGTGTGGTTGTGGTATGTGTGCTGTGGGGGTGGGCATAGTAACCATAGAGAGAGGATGAAAGAATGTTAGGAGAGGGTGTTTAGAAAACAGTTTGGAGCCAGTCAACGGAAGGCCTGGAATGCTAGACAAAGTAGTTTGAACTTGATCCCATAAGCTATGAGGAGGCATCGAAGTTGTTTTCCTTTTTTTTTTTTTTTAATCGAAAGAGTGGCATGGTTAGGTATATATTTCAGAAATAACAGTTAGTCTGGTAGCAAGGAGAAATGGATTGAATGGAAGAGATTGTAGGCATGGAGAAGGCAGTCAGGACTCAATTGCAATGGTCTGATATCTAGGCCTGAACTAGGATGGTGGTAGTATTGATGGTGAAAAGGAAATCTAGTAATGTGTGTACTTGTGCTTATTTTCATAGGTAATATCTATTTCCTATTAGGCATAATATTTTGAAAGATGACTAAATGATGCCTGTTTTTTGCTTGGAGAGGCTTGGATAAACAGCTTATTTTTTATAATTTGGAAAGACAGAAACTCTGCCTACAACTCAGGGGTCGCCCTCATAGGGCAAATCAAGCATTCTGAGGCCACTGGAGAACACACATACCAAAAGAATTTGAATACTTTAGTGTTTTCCTGGCCTTCCTTTTTGTGACACTGTGCTGTCTATAGCTGTTTGTACTATACCTATTTCTAAGACAGAACTCCAGCTGCATTTTAAGAGCATGCACATTTCTGAGATTTTAAAATGTCCACTAAAGGCCACAGAACTTGACCCAACCCAAATAAAATGGAACAAAGGCTGAGGCAAATCCCACATTCTGCACATCCTGCCTTGTAGCCTTAACAAACGTGACAAAGGAAACTTGCTGACACCTCCAAACCTTTTCAAATCAATTCCATTTGCCTGGAAAGCTCTCCCTTCCATTATCCCCCTCTATGATGCAGCTCAGATTCACTTCTTTCAAGGCAGTCAGATATGCATTCCTTTCTGCTCTCACAATGCCCTTCATATTTCTCTATTATAGCACTTGTCATCTGTTTAATAACTGCTTGATTACTTATCTTTTTCGCTCAATATGCATTGTGAGCTATAAAGGCTAAAGATTTAATTTTACTTATTTAGTTCCAGTGCCAGGCAAGACATCTAGCACGTACATAAATGAATTTGTTAAAATAACTTTCAATCAGCATATAAACACATGATAAAAATCTTCAATTAAGGAAATTCAGATAAAAAAGATATAATGTTTAAAAAATAATTTCAGTTATAAAAGTAATCAAAATAATATATTCACACTATTTATAAAGTCAAATAATTTTATAACACTTATAATGAAAACCTGTGATCTCCAGTCTTACCCATCTTTAATCTCAAACCTACTCTCTAAACTCTTTTAGCTATTCCTTCTGCTATTTAGTTCCATTAAGAGATAATACGCTTATACAGTTGTTGTTGTTTTTCTTCCATCACTCTAGGCCCCAAATTCCTCTCCCTAATATAGTTAAAATATAATATTTGACTAAATCAAAATTCACACTTCAAATTATTTTAAGTATAATTTACTGATAAGATAGCACTGTACTATAATTATATTTCCTTTCTTATATACACTTTTCTTACTGAATATATTAATAATTTTTTTTACTTGTTTAGTACTCTATGTCATGATTTTCTACATTATCAAATATGTCAGATAATTTATCTGTTCAAATTATTTTGCTGAAGATGTAAGTCCTGGAGCCCACCATTTTCCCATTCCAATCTTTTACACATGTTGAACAGTTGTTATCCTAGGATTCTCCTTTATAATCATTGTGGGAATTCTCTTTACCTCTCTTCTATGTTGGATCTCCTGTTTTATCAATCCCATGTTTCTCTTTCACTTGCTTTTTTTTCTTTTCTCTCTCTTTTTTGTAACTCCCTCATTTTGGTGGCACATATCCTATTTAGTAGCTCCTTGGAAAAGAGGTATGAGAAGTAATATATATATATATATATATATATACATATATATATATATGTATATATATATATATATATGTATATATATATATATTTGGAGATTTTTCAAGTTTATATGTCTTAACTTTACCTTCACATTTGATTGGTAGTTCTCTGGATGCAGAAATTGAGGTTGAAAATAACTTTTATATAGGACTATTAAGGCATTGGTACTTTGTATTCTACTTTGTTGAGATGTTTAATGTCATATCAATTCTCTCTCTATGCCTTGTCTGATAATCATTATTTTCCCCTGGGAGCTTGAGCATGGTACTTTATCTCCTAGTGTTCTCAAGTTTCTTAATGAATCATCTTGACATAGTATTTTTTTTTTTAATTTATTGTGCTCAGTTCCTTGATAAGCCTTTAGAAACTGGAAACATACCTTGAGTTCTGGAAATTTTTTTCTTGTATTCTTCCTTTAATAATTTCTTTTTGTCTCTTCACTTTCTCTTTTTGAAATTCATATTATATGGATGTTGGATCTCTTGAACTGATCTTCCAGTTTTCTTATCTCTTCTACTGTAAAACTCTTTGTCTTTTTGTTTTGTTTTTTTTTTCTTTGAGATTTCTGCAGTTTTAATTTTCAACTTTTCTATTGATTTTTTAAAAGTTTCTGCTGTCATGCTTTCAATTTTTGAGTCTTCATTCTTATTTCTTTTTTTAAAAAAAGAAAGTATCCCAGTCTTGTTTCATAAATGTAATATCTATTCTTATCTCTCTAAATACATCAATTATCATATAAAATTTCTTTTCTGTTCCCTATATTGTCCTTTGAATTCCTTTTCTTCTGTTTGTTTCTTTGGGCTTCTCTCATTTTAGAGTCTTTTTCCAAATATCTGGTGAATTTTTTGCAGACCTTCATATTTAGTAGTGAGGTACTAAAAAGTTAATCAGAAACTGTGTGAATAGATGGCTTCACTGTAGGGTCACAGGGAGATAATCATTTTGCTGGGGACCCCAAAATATCAGTATTTGTAGGTTTGGGTTTTTTTCCCTCTGAAACTGGTCAGTTTCTCCAATCTCTTTCTTGGGTAGCAGAGGTAAGTATGGCTGCCTGACTATGCAAGTAGGCGAGTAGGACAAGGGGACAAGAGGACTCACCATTCAATAAGCAGACATTCATTTAATTTCCTTGTTTTCGGTTGGCACTTCTCTCCTCCTACTATAGTGCCTAACTTCTCTGGGCTTTGGCCTCTCAGGTGCAATTTTCCCATATATTAAATCTCTGAAAGATTTAGGGAGATATAGTAGTCAGGTTGGATGAGTTGGGGGAAGGGACCTGAAAGTCTAACTTCAATCTACACAGACTTTTAATCAATCTCCAGACCTCACCTCTGCCTTCCATAGTACTTTGTGCCTCAAGTTACTGAGCCTTTATCAAGAGGTAGTACAATGTAGTAGTTAAGGGAATGGACTTTAAAACCAGATTGCCTAGGTTTAAAATTTGGCTATGTGACCTTGAATAACTATTTGACCTTTATACTTTAGTTTCTTCATTTGTAAAATGGTGAAAATAATAGTACTTACTTCAAAGGATGTTGTGAGGATTAAATGAGCTTATGTATATGTAAAATGCTTAAAACAATACCTGACAATAATATTGTAAGATAATATTATTCTTATTCTTAGTAGTTTCTATAACTTCCCACTTGAATCTCCCCTCAGCATATACTTCAGCTTTCTCAACTCTGCTAATTTTTTCTTTTTCTAAAAATATGTCCACTAACAACTGTCTTACATTCTTTCTAATTGTGAGTTGACACTTTTTAAAAAATAATTTATTTTCACTGATGTTTTGGGAAAGGAGAAGAGAAAAGCACATATATAGATTATAATACATTATACATAAAATACATGTTACACATAACATATAATATACATTATATATGTAATATATTATAACATGTTATATACATGTTATTATGTTAGAACTGGTTCAATTGACCAAAATTTAAAGCACTGAGATTATAATATCAATGTTGATAAGATTGTGGTGAAATAGGAAACTCATTCATTGTTGTTAACAATATAAATTAATATAATTACTTTGGAATGGAGAAATCTATATTGAGTTATAAAAATATTTTGACATTCGACAGGTTATCCTATAAAATTATTTAGAGAAAAAGTCAATAAATAAAAGTTATTCATTTTAATAAAAATTTAGAGGCAACAAAATTTCCAAAAATCTCAGGATGTTAAAATTTAGTAGATTTATAGTACATCCAGTTGATAATATTATATAGTAATTATTTTTAAGATGAATTATGTTAAAATTTAAGTATTACAATATAACACTAAGTGCAAAGGATACAAACATATATGTTCACTGGGAGTAAGCAATGCAAACTTTATACGCTGCAAAGGGGATATGCAAAAATAAAACTAGTTGTTTTAGAGAGGCAGAATTAGGGAGGTTTTGCATTTCTTTTAAAAAATTCCTTTTATGTTGTCATAAAAACGTTTTTATAATTAAAAAAAACCCTCAAACTGACAAAAATCATAGTGATTGTGCCTACCAGTTCTCTAAGATGAAGATGAAAACAACCATTCAGCCAAACAACTGAAAGTTTCAGAACAGCCAGGTCTTTGATGTTGGGTAGACTAAACAACTAGATGTTTGACTGAAGTTTTCCATTTTCATGTGAAAGGCTGACTTCATGTAACTATAGCCTGAATGCATTACTGATCTCAGTCACCATAAAGTTCAATGACTTGTTACCATGGCCTCACACAGCTCTCCTGGCTTTTCTCATTTGGTACTCACAAATATCATCTTTAGCTTGCTCTTTGCTTTAGGTGTTACATAACTCCTTGATTATTCTTTATTATCTAAAGAATAAAGGCTAAAATTCTTAACCCTTTATAATGTGGTTCCCACTGGCATTACCAGCCCCATCTCTCACTGTTTCCCTCCCTTATAAAGGGATCTAGATGCTAGATACAGTCCATGAGCCTCAAGATACTCATCACTATATTATTATTGTTATATTGTTATTATCATTATTATTGTTGTTGGCTAGACAATGTTAGTGTTATCATTCATTGAGCTACTATGTACCAGAGTGCTAGGGTTTAGTATACACTATTAAATTTAATCTTACCATAACTTTCTGTGGCTTTATCATTTCCACTTTACTAACAGAGAAAGAGAAGCTAGAGAGGTTAAGTATCTTGCCCAAAGTCATATAACCAGTGATTTAGAGCCAGGACTCAGTCTATTGGATTTCAAAGCCTATGCTCTTAGTCACAACATCATAAAGACATGTCTATTAATAGATGTACTAAGGTATTATGGTGACTACATGCAAGTACAGAAAGAACGAGTAGTATAAAATGACAGGAAATAAAGTAGAAATAGGCAAAACTTTAGTTCAAGTACCATTTATAGAGTGCCTAGTATGTTCCAGGCCCTATCCCAAGTACTAAGGACACGGAGAAGTCAAATACCATTTTTGTACCGAAGGAGAAATTAGTCTGATAAGGCAGTCAGACACCTAAAATTAGGTGGAAAGCACAGGTATTGTAGGAATACAATATTGCAGGAGTAATGATGTCTTATATGCCCAGGGCTTGGCTGGTACAGGGTCTCAGGTTAAAAGTTCCAATTAGCAAGGAGAAAAAGAATAATAAATCTCAGATACCAAGTGACCTAGGAAGAGTTCTCAGATAAATCTTTGTTTCCCCACAGGAATATTTGAGGGATGGGGAAAGATAAGAAACTGTAACCCATCAGCATCAAGAAAGCACCAAAATACATATGAGATTCAGAACAGCAGTGAAGATTCATTTATTTTACTAATTCCTGTTCTATTGAGCACCAGAGATTCAGATAAGAATTAGTCACAGTTCCTCCCTATAGTGGTCATTGTGGTTGGCTCATTCTTTCCACAAATAAGTATGGAAAACCTATTACGTATGAGGCATTGTTCTAGGCATTGAGGTTATAATAGTAAACAAAACAGACATGCCCTCATGGAGCTTACATTCTATTAGGGGTAGACAGACACATAAATATATAAAGTATATAGTATTTTAGATGTTCTAACAGCCAGGAAGAAAAATAAAGCAGAGAAGAGGAACAGGAAGTATTAGTGAGATAGAGAGGTTAGGAAAGGCCATCTAGGAAGGTAATATTTGAGCAAAGACCTTGTACTTTCACAAAAACAAGAGCATTCCATGTAGAAGGAAGAGCAAGTGCAAAAGCCCTGAGGCTGAAGTGTGCATAGTGTGATCCAGGAACAGCACAGAAGTGAGTGTAATTGGTGTGGAGTGAACATTATAAAATTTTTTACTTTTATTCTGAGAAAGATGAATAGCCATCAGAGGGTTTTGAACCAAGAAGTTATATGATCTACTTTATGATATTACATTTTTGTTCTGGTTGCTGTATTCAGAATAAGAGTGGAAGTAGGGGGACCAGTTAGGAGGCTATTGAAATATTCTAGGGAAAAGAATATGGTGGCTAGGATCAGGATGATGGATGCAGAGGTAGTAAGCGATCTGATTTTGGATATACAATATTTTAAAGGTAGAGCTTGGTAAGTTTGTTGATAGATCAAATTAGGGTGTGAAAAGATGGAGTCAAGAATGACAACCGGTTTTACCTTAAGGAAATGGAAGAATGGAGTTGTAATTTACTTTGATGAATAAGACTGAGGAAGAAGCAAGTTTTAAGAGAAAAGATCTGGAGCTCAGTTTGGATATATCAAGCTTTATACTATGCATATTAAGCATTCAGGTAGAAGAGATGAGTAGCCAGTTGTATATATGGGTCTGGCGTTTAGGGAAGAGGTCCAGGCTAAGCATAAAAATTTGAGATTTATTAGCATATAGATGATATTTGAAGCAACAAGGGAAGTGAGTGTATATAAGAAAAAAGTCCAGGGACTTTTAGATGTCAGGACATAGAAACCAGAAAAGGAGGCTGAGGAGGACTTATTAAAAAATAGAAACAAAACCGAAAGAGGATAGATTCTCGAAATAAAATGAAGAAAATGTTGCTAGAAATAGGTAGTGATCGACTTAGTCATGTGCTCCTGAGAACTGACTGTCGGACTTAACAGTATGGAAGTTATTGGTGGCCTTGACAAGAGAAATTCTGATGGAATGTTAGGGGCATTAGCCAGACTGGAAAAGTTAAGAGATTTAGAGGAAATGAAGTAGACACAGTAAGAGTAGATAAGACTTTTAAGGACTTTTGTAGCAAAGGGGAGCAGGACTAAGGTTGAAGTTGGAAGAGGATGTAGACTCAGGGGAGGATTTTAAAGATGGATGAAAGAAATACCAGTGTGTGTGTGTGTGTGTGTGTGTGTGTGTGTGTGTGTGTGTGTGTGTGTGTGTGTGTGTTTATAAGAGCAATCTATTTTATTATTTCTCAACTGCAAAACTACTAACGTTTTGGGCAGAATAATTTTTTGTTATGGAGGGCTGTCCTTTGTATTATAAGATGTTTAGAAATATCCCTGGCATTCTATCCACTAGATGGCAGTAGAATCCCCCATCTCCTCATTTGTGATAAGCATCAGGTTTCCAGATGTTGCCAGACATTCCCTACAGGGGGTAAGGGTGAGGGTGTATTGAGGGAGTTGAGCAAAAATCACTCCTGGTTGAGAGCCATTGATTTAGTAGAAAAAAGTGTATGGGTGACACAGAATAGAAAATGGGAGAACAGCTGGGCAATGTCCTTGAGTTGGTGAGAAGTGATGGAATCTACTGCACAGAAAGAGCGGTGGATCTGCTGGTTTCACAGACTGTGAATCCACTTTAGCAGAGAAAGCAGAGGGTATGGGCATGATATAGCTAGGTGGCTAGATGTGGTGGTAGGAACCTAAAGAAGATCTCTTCTAGTTGCCTTTGTTTTTTCAGCTAAAAGCAAGCACACGAAAGGTGTTGGAGGTTTTAAGAGATTGGAAATCTGATGAGAGATCACCTAGGATAGTGAAAGATGAAAGGGACTAGCGTATTGTAATTGCTGAGCAGCTCTACCTTTCTGCAGTAAAGACCGATTAAGAGTAGAATCAGACTAATTAACATTATTGTGTTTTTTTCTCCAGTCACACTCAGGGGTCTTGCTGCACAGAATAAGCTGGGAGTTGAATGTGAGCAGGGTTCTAGTTTTACCAAAGAATATCCTGAAATGAAGGGCGAAAGGAAGTTGAGTGTGTACAAGGGAGTGATTATAATGATTGATTATGAAATTTAAGATAGGTGGGGAGGTATGTGAGGACATGAAGTAGGTGAGGGATAGTGAAAAGGTGGTAGGATCATCAGTAAAATATAAGTCCCTGTAGGACTGAAAGATTGATGGCGTTGGAGTATTAAAGAAAGTGAACTGGAAATATAGGAGATCAGAGAATGAGATGCTTGAAATTGAAGTTATGAAGGGATGCATTTATTGGTAAGGCTATGGTCTAGGGCATGACCATGATAGTGGGTTCCAGGGTGGAGTCACAAAGGCAGATGCACCACAGAGTATCAGAGTTCAGGGAATGAAGAGTGACAGAAAGACCTTAGTGTAGTAACTAACACAAACAGTTACCAATTTCCATTCTACCTTGGATGATTAACCTAAACTCTTTGTGGTAATATCTTTTCCTTCCCAGTGACTAATGTGGGGGTAGTCAAGAAGATGAGGGAAAGTCTGCTGAAGAGCTTCTGGAAAATGTTTTCTTATTCCAAAGAAAGAGACTGTTCTCCTTCTTTCTCTGAATTATGTGATGGCCAAAATTTTGTAGCCATCCTGAGGATGAAGTTAACACTGAAAATGGTAGAGAGAGGGAAAGAACATGAGTTCTTGATGACACCATTGAAACCCTGATCAACCCAATCCTGGAGCCTGCCCTACCCAGAGGCTTCATATTTTGAGACATAATTAATTCTCTTATTGTTTAAGCCAGTTTGCATTAGGTTCTGTTATTCACAGCCAAAAGCTAGCACTGTCTTTGAGGAACTTCCTGCTTGTGGGAGAGCTAGACATAGAAACAGACAATCACATCTCAGTATGTCAAGTGCTGCCCTGGAGGAAAACCATGGGGCTCTGAGAACCTTGTGTAGATGCCTAACTAGACTGAATGTCAGGGAGGGCAATCCTTAAAGGTCAATAAGAGTCAATAAGAGACCTGGACATGTGGTGGTGAAAGAGAGCTCGGAACTCCCAGTAGTTTTTATGGCTAGCAGAAATTCTAGATGACGTCAACAAAAATACTAGTTAATATATGTTTGCCAATCAAAAAGGTTCTCTCTGTTAGAAGTTCATTACTTGCCTATCAGCATTTACCTTCCTTTTTCCTCTTCCTCATATTTTCCTCTGGTAGCTATGCCTCCCCTGCACCACCCCCGCCCCTTGATTGACTCAAACCTCAATTCTAGAGGTGAACTCTGACTGACAGAAGCAAGTAGAGTAATCTTATCCCCCTAAACACAATGATTTGAAGGGTAAATGAGATATAAATTAGTCATATCTGGTAGTCAGAAAACAGTTTAGGGGTAGTTTAGTTAAGTTTGGGACTTTTATTCACTGGTTTTGAGAAACAATGCTCTCTCTTGATGTATATAAACAAGAAAGCATATAACCTCCTTTCTGCTAGCTGCTAATTTGTGTCCAAGGGGGAAGCCAATTCAAGGATTAAATTGTAGGGACTAGGTACACAGGTGGTCAGAGATGAGACAACTGAAGGGCAATTGAAGGGATGATGGCAGTTGATGGAACTGCCCTGAAATCTGCTGTTGCTTGACTTTCAGTTACATTTGCCAACAAATACTTTCCTTAGTTAAGCCCATATGAATTGAATTTTCTATTACTTGAAGCTGAATGGATTCCAATTCGAAACATATACACAGGTCAGTATGTTCATTAATATTCTACAATATATCATATATTTTTTATGGTACATAGAATGTCCATTTTCACCCAAGACCCTAATGGCTTGGGATGGGATACATGGATATGACTCTGGAGACATTGGCTCAGGACAGCATTTTATCTTAAAGCTAAAGGAGAGCCAAGGGAGGGGTTTAGGCAGGTTAAATAAATAAAAGGTAATAATCTCCATGCTTTTGAGAATAAGCCTTTTCAAAAGAAAAATTCTTTTTCCTTGCCCTTTTTTTGTCAATGAAATTCTTAATTTCAAAATCTATTCATTCATTCAATAGCTATTTATTAAGCATTTACAATGTGCCAGTCACAACTGTAGCAACTGAGGATATAGCAAGAACAAAACAGACAATAATTGCTGCTATTGTGGAATTTATGTCCTATTCAGGCCACAGGGTATTCTCTCCAGGATGTCTGCCTGAATCCTCTCAATCATATTTAATATTTCCTTTTGCTTTTATGGCCTTTGTACCACTGTAATTACACTTATGGTCTGCTTCAAGTTAGAGGTATTGCTTCAGATGTCAAATATCTCCTTCACTTGACTGAAGGATTCTTGGGATCAGGGTCTCTGTTATTAATCTGTCCCCCAAGCACAGAGGTGGTTCAGAGCAGGTGCCACTGGGTATTTGTGGAATGAGCGAATGACTGACTAGAGTCCTAAAGGCAGAGTGCCACATGGTGGAGCTCTCACTGCAGCCCCTGCTAAGAATTCACTTGGAGAGATTGGGAGCCAATTTGTCATGGACTAGGCAATCTGTAAATTGTATAGAAATGACATTCCTAATGAATAATTATTACTGGTAAGTGTTAATAATAAAGTTTTTTATATGATTATGGGCATAATAGGAAAGTCTGGAAATAACTATTATGAAATTCAAATAGCTGTCCAGTTTAATCAATATAAATATTTTTTATTCTTGCAGTCACACTGAAAATGATTTTAAATTTACATGACCCCAAAACTGGATCATATATGCATTTGAATGTTTTATGAATTATTATAAATTTAGGGTCAAAGACTTCTGATTTTCCTGGAAAAAAAAATTACTGTGAAGATCCATAGCAATTGTTTCTGCTGGATGTCAAATGGTTGCTGTTACATTGCCACACAGTCAACAGAGGGAACCTCTGTAACAAAACCTAATAACATAATTTCCTTACAGAGTTTTGTACATTGGTGGAAAGCCAATAGAATACATATAAAGAAACAGAAGAAAATAGACAGAATAGAAGAGTTAAGGTATTGGACAAATTTGCTTTTAAACTGTATTGGGAATCTGGAATCCTTCTTATAAAACTGGGTTTGGGGGATGATGTTAAGATAAAAGTATTTGAAAATAGCATATATTTTGAAATAGTGAATTTTCTTTAAAAGCGCTTTACATACTGACAGAGTGATCCTTTATCTATAAAGTACATAATTACATTACTCTTCTGCTTAAAACCCTTCAATGATATTTTCCTCACTTATATAACAAATCCAAATTTACCCAGTTGTGAAGATAAAAGAAGATAATAAATGACATAGTGCCCACCACAGTAAATTCTCAGTAAATTCTTAGTGTTATTTTTTCAATACTTTGTCCTTTATCATAAAGACCCTTCAGACTACAATGCTTTCTAAACTGTCCCATTCCTACTCTGGCTTTCATCTGGTTAACTTCTTTCTCATCCTATATGTTTCAGGATCCCAGAAGTCTTGCCTCATTTATAGTCTGGAAGCTCTTTGGTACTTATCACACCATATTATAATGATATGTTCGCAAAGCTGTCTCTCCCACCTGAGAGCAGAGGCTAGATCTCATAAACTGTTCTATTTCTACTGCCTAGCAATAGGATGGCCAATTGTCCAGGTTTGCTTAGAACTGTTCCAGTTTTAGTACTGAAAGTTTCACAACTTCAGGTAAACTGGATAGTTGGTCACCCAGCCACAGGTCCTGATACATAAAAATAGTTTAATCAATAAATTTGTTTACCTAAGCAAATTATCTTTGGTGAATCACTTTTGCTTCTTGTGCTTAGATTTCTCCAACTATACTAAAGAGTTTAAACAAAATAATATCTAACTTCCCTTTTAACTGCCATTCTAGAATTAGATGTCTCATTTATGGCCTGCCTACATTTATCATTTTATCTTATATGTACTAAGACAATCTTAACTAGTTACGACTCCAATCTTTTTAAAAAGCACTGCTGAAAATCCTTTTGATAAATTAAATGAAGAGTAAGATATAAATCTTATATATATAGTATGATTCCAATTTTGTAAAGTATGTATATTTTTAGGTTAAATAGAAGGAAAGGAAATGGAAGTATGAACACATTTTAAATTAAAGATAAATTTTCCCACTTTTTGAATTTTCAAAAATCTCTGCAATGATCAGATGATTTTATAGTCAGAAAATAATACCTACAAAATACCAAAAGTTAGTTAACTGATTACATGTTTTCTTTAGTACAGTGCTTCTCAAACATTAATGAAGGTCTGGGGTGGGCTTGTGATTCCACATTTCTGACAAATTTTCAGATGATGCCAATGTTCTGGTCGGTGGACCACATTCTGAGCAGTAAGCATTACTTTATATGAATTCTTTTTTTTTTTTTCAGGTGAGGCAACCCTTGGTTTACCTCACAGTTTGAAAGGACCTTGTCAGCTTACAATCCCTTATTTTTTAAATTTTTTATGTCAACAGCACCTGGTCTTCCCAGGTGGTCTCCCATCCAAGTATTAACCAGGCTCAACCCTGCTTAGCTTCCAAGATCATTCAGGATCCGGCTTGTTCAGGGTAGCATGGTATATGAATTCTAATCTATATTTAACAATTAATTACAAAATTGTTAACCATCCTGTGCCTTTGCCAGTACTTTCCAAAATGACACACTGGCATAAATATAGGAGACTTTGCATAACCCAATTTTTCTGAGAGCCGAGGAGAACAATACCTTAGGAAGCTTTGAAGTATAGAGATTGGGAATTCCTGCCTTAGAATTAGTTGTCTTTTGTGAACAAGGACTCAAATATAACAAACCATAACAGACCAACCAAGATAGTAGAACCCAATAGATGCTATATTACGCCAAATAGATTAATTGCCTTCTGCTTTATCCCCCGCACAGAGCTTCTAGTAGAGTTGTGTTCTACCAATAGTAGAACACTACCTTTGAATGAAGGTATGAGAGTTTAATTATGTAATAATAGTTAACATTTGGATAATTTCCATAGGCTTAATTTCCATAGCACTGATTCTCGAGTTTCAATATGTGTGATACTCACCTGGGGAAACAGCTGAAATGTAGATTCCTAGACTCCACCCTAAGAAATTCTGATTCTGGGCAGTGCAGTTCAAAAATCTGTATTTTTAATAGGCATCCAGATTATTCTCATGTAGGTGTCTCTGGACCATATGTTGAACAACTTTGGTTTTAAACATAAAAAAGATACCACAACCTATAGTAAGAAATACATTTTACAGCATGATGCAGTTCACTCACATTTATATACATATATATCTGAAACAAAATTTTCACAAAACAGTGCTAACTCTTACTATGTGCCACACATTCTGACATTTTCTCTTTTATTCATTTAATTACAAAAACATTGCCCATGACTAACTATATTGATTTCACATCATGTATCTCATTTAATTCTCACATCAGTGCTTCAAGGTAAACCCTCTTAACAGCATGTTTCTTATTTGGAAACTTAACTTTGGGGAAGATTAATATGCCCAATGTTTCATGTCAAGTATGTTGTGGAGATAGAATTCAAATTCAGAATGTCTGGCTTTAAATGGCCCTGAGATGCCCCTCACCCCGACACAGACATCCCAAAAAAGCCCAGCAGCCTCCAATTTTGGAATACATTCAGACAAATTCTGGTTTCCCCAGTTGAATTCCATCACCTTTGAATACCAATCTGAAATTTCTAAGAGAAAAAGAATTTGACTCAATTTGGGCCAGGTGTGAACTCAGCCTTTCTGCTATAATCAAAAGGACGCTGAGAATGAGTTGCCTAGTATGGTCATGGCCATGTAATTCCTACAGTGAGGACTGAACCTGAGGAATAATTTCAAAAGAAGGGCAAAGAGTTCTGTAGGCACATGGAAACATACATACTATACCTGCATTTCTCCTCATTTGTGAAGGGGAATTTTCTGTCTTCTTCTCCAGGTGAGTCCTCACTGTGGCATCACACCAGGAGAAACTAAAACGGTATAATCCAAGTCTCCTTCGTCTCTCAACCTCTTGCCAAACTGCTGTAATCCACACTTACCCAAATCCAGAGCAGGGATAGTTCTGGAAGTTGTCACCTGAGGCAAAAGAGAATGCAAAAATGAAAAGCGCACCTTCTTCAGTCTTTGTGACTGGGGACAGTGACCAACTTTCTGGGTCAATAAGGATCTTAGGAGATTCAACAGTAGCTGCCATTGTTGTCCCCTTCTTCCCTGGGTCCTGGAGGCAGTTTTTTTGCCTAAGGTTCTGAAAACTTGACATTGTTTATTACATAATTCAAAACTTCCATCCAGGACACTATTTTAACTTTTTGAAAAGTAAAAAATTACAAAGTTTCTCTCAAAATTTGTTAAATAAAGAAAAAAGCATTATTAGGCTCTTAGAAAGTATTCAAAATAAAAAATTAATGTGACAATTCTTGTTCTTTTCTTCTATTAATGAGATGTACACCACTTACGAAGACCAGCTATAAAAGTTCCAACTGTGCCAAGAAACATAAGACTAAACATTTCAGAAGGTTATAAATGCATATGGAATTTTTAAGTGCCTAAATCCTTTTTGGACAAATCAAAGAGTGCTTTCATCTACATCTTTTGTTTATTTTATTTCCATCTCTGAGGAAGATCAACAGTCTCTTTGATTTAAAAAAACAGTTTGAAGTACTTCTTAAAGAGTATTTTTAGGATTTTGCTTTCTGTTATTTTCAATATTCTTAAAATTTTAAAAATATTTTCTCAGCTATGGCCATGCCACCCTGAACAAGCCTGATCCTGTCTGATCTTGGAAGTAAGCAGGGTCAGGCCTGGTTAGCTTGGATGGGAGACCACCAGATGCTTTTGACGTAAAAAATAAAAAAAATAAGGAATTGTAAGCTGACAAGGCCCTTGCAATATGTGAGGTCAACCAAAGGTTGCCTCACCTAAAATAAATAAATAAATAAATAAATAAATAAATAAATAAATAAATAAATAAATAAATAATATATTTTCCTTTTTAACACGGCAAAATAAAGATTGATTTTGAGGGGGTGCGGGGGGTGCGGCCCTGATGTGGGGTTGGCTGGTGGGCAGGCAGGCACTGCAGTGTGGGGGCGCAGGGTGACATGTGGAGGCACAGGGAAAGGATAGTAGCCTAGTGAGAGGAGAAAAGGAGAGGGTCACACTCCCAGGCATCCAGCACTTTGAGGCTCACCGTTCTTTCCCATAGCTGCGACCCTGGGACCAGATAGTGAAGGTCTGAGTGAACAGATTTGGCTGTATTGGGCCAAATACAGGTTACCAAATACTGGTTACCAGGGCTGCTTTTAACTCTGGCAAAGTGGGTACTGTAGCCATCAATGACCCCTTTGTAGAATTCCAACTATGTGGTCCACATGTTCCAGTATGATTCCACCCATGGCAAGTTCAAACGCACAATCAAAGCTTAGAATGGGAAACTTGTCATCAATGGAAAGCCCATCACCATCTTACAGGAGTGAGAGCCCATCAACATCAAATGGGGTGATTTTGGTGCTGAATATGTGTGGAGTCCACCGGTATCTTCACTACCTTGGAGAAGGCTGGGGCTCACTTGAAGGGTAAAGCCAAGAGGGTCATCATTTCTGCCCCTCCACAGATGCCTCCATGTTTGTGATGTGTGTGAAACAAGAAATGTATGGTACTCCTTCAAGATTGTCAGTAATGCCCCTTGCACCACCAACTAACTGCTTGGTTCCCAGGCCAAGGTCATCCATGACAACTTTGGCTTTGTGAAGGGACTCACGACCACAGCCCATGCCATCACTACCACCCAGACAGTAGATGGTTCCTTTGGGAAGCTGTGGCAAGATGCCCAAGGGACTGACCAGAACATCAACTCTGCTCCTACTGGAACTGCCAAGGCCATGGGCAGGTAATCCCTGAGCTAAAGGGGAAGCTCACTGGCATGACCTTCCATGTCCCTACACCCAACATGTCAGTTGTAGAGCTGACCTGCTGCCTGGAGAAAGCTGCCAAATACAATGACATCAAGAAATGGCGAAGTAGGCATCAGAGGGCCCCTCAAGGGCATCCTAAGCTATACTGAGGACAAGGTTGTTTTCTGTGACTTTAAAAGTGATACTCATTCTTCCACCTTCAATGATGGGGCTGACATTGCCCTTGATGACTACTGTGTCAAACTCATTTCCTGGTATGACTATAAATTTGGCTACAGCAACAGGGTGATGAACCTTATAATCCACATGGCCTCCAAGGAGTAAGAGCCCCCTGGACCACCAGCCCCAGTGAGAGGAAGAGAGGCCCTCAGCTACTAGGGAGTACTTGCCTCAAATTAATCCTCCAACACAATGAGAAAGTCCTGACCTTCACAGTTTTTATCTCAGACCCCATGAAGAAGGAGAGGGGCTTAGGGAGCACTGTCTTGTCATGGACCATTGGTAAAGTTTACTGTACATAACTAAAAAAAATTTTGATTTTTAATTTGCCTAAAAATAGAATTTTAATATTTATTTCTAGTTAAATTCTAAAGTATTATTAAAATAAAAACAATCCCTAAACCCTAATTCAGCAAGTGTTTTCCTTTTCTCCCCATTCCCTTCAAGTTATTATGTGCTATGATTTTGTATAATAATAATCCTGGTGAATATATAATGTTGTGTTAACAGTACTTTTTGCCCTTGATGACAACAACAATAATGAAATGGTACTTTTCTTTGCAAAAGTTTATTTGCTTGTGTACAATCATTATAAATATTACTTCCAAATCTCTTAAATATTAGTATCATGTCTCCAAATCTTTCATCTAGAAGCATTTTAATGTGTATTATTTAAAATTTGTATTACTTTAACAAACATTAATTTATTATTATATATTTTATATTAGTAATTTTATAATAATATTATATTATTATATTATATTACCCTGAGTGAAGATATCATCTGCATCACACCAAAGTCAACCCAAAGAACATCTGAAAAAAAATTTCTAGTTTCAATTAGTAAATATTTTAAATAATATTGCTATTACTTTATTAAACAAACACTGGCATTTCTTTTTAGAAAATAAATGCTCCAGGAAATAAATGTTTCACACAAATTACAAATTAAATGAAAACTCTTTTAGGGAGGAAGTGGTAAAGATACAAATGAATCCTAGCTTAATAATGGATAGGAAGAGAAAATACTTGTATTTAAAATTAGCCTTCAGCCAAAAATTTAATGACCTCGAAATTACCCTTTAAAATGCTAAATCAAGTTCTTTATACATGGCTTTTGTTTTCTGTACAATTCTGTCAATGTATAAGATATGCATCAAATATGAAAAATATAATTCCAAGAGTACTCAGAAATTAAATCATTTAAGTATTTCACTGCTCTGAATATTGAAAATTAGTGAATATTCTAACTTGTTCTTCCTATAACTGATTTTATAACTTCTTCCAACTTCTTTTTATGCCTGTCATCACCACTTATGAGCCTGACCAACTAAAGTATCCATTTAACTTCTTTGTCAATGGTTTAAAAACTCTTAAAACCATTCATTCTTTGGGCAAGCTAGCTAACCTCTCTGTGCCTCCGTTTTGTCACCAGTAAAATCAGATAATAATAGATCCCATGTCATGACATTGTTAGAAATATTAAATGAGTTAATGTGTGTATATACATACAGACAGACAGACAGACGTACAGACATACATAGTGCTTAACACAGTGCCTTGAACATAGAAAACAGGAAATTATAATTATTATTATAATTACCATAGCACCAGTATTTTTTGCATCAATTGTATTAATTCCCACTACTTAAAGTACTTTTTTCTCTTTTATTTTTAGTTTTAATTGCGCCAAAAAACATACATAACATAAAAAATACCATCTTACCCATTTTTAAGTGCACAATTGAGTAGTTTTAACTATATACATATGGTTGTGTAACAGATCTTCAGAAATTTTTCATCTTGCAAAACCAAAAATCTATACTTATTAAACAACTCCCATTTCCCTCTCCCCACAGCTCATAGCAATCACCTTTCTACTTCCTGTCTTTGTGAATTTGACTATTTTAGATACTTCAAATAAGTGGAATCATACATTATTTGTCTTTTTGTGACTGGATATTTGAGTTGCTTCTACCTTTTTGCTATTGTGAATAATGCTTGTATGAATATGGGTGTGTGAATATCTTCTTGAGATTCTGCTTCTAATTCTTTTGGTTATATACCCAGAAGAAGGATTGCTGGATCATATAGAAATTCTGTTTTAAATTTTTAAAGAACTTTTATATTGTTTTCTGTTGTGGCTACACATATTATGCTCCACCAACAATGCACAAGAGTTCCAATTTCTCCACAACCTCACCAACACATTATTTTTTTTCCATAGTAACCATCCTAATGTATATGAGATAATAACTCATTGTAGTTTTGATTTGCATTTCTCTAATGATTAGTGAGGTTTAGCATAAATCCATGTGTTTTTTTGGCTATTTATGTATCATCTTTGGAGAAATGTGTATTTGAGTTCTTTTGCCCATTTTTAAATTGGGTTATTTGTATTTTTGTAGAGTTTTAAAAATATATTATTAATATAATAATGGATATTACTAATCCCTTATCAGATGTATAATTTGCAAATATTTCATACTCCCATTCTATATGTTCCTTTTTCATTCTGTTAATTGTGTCCTTTAATGTACAGAAATTTTTAAGTTTGATGTGGTCCCATTAGTGTCTATTTTTGCTTTTGTTGCCTTTGGTATCATATCCAAAATATCATTGCCAAATCCAATATCATGAAGCTTTCCTCTTATATTTTCTTCTAGGAGTTTTAGTTGTAGGTCTTACATTTAGCTTTTCATCCATTTTGAGTTAATTATTCCATATGGTGTAATTTAAGGGTCCAACTTCACTCTTTTGCATGTGGATGTCCAGTTTTTCCAGCAACATTTATTAAAGAGATTGTCTTTTCCCCATTGAGTGGTCTTGGTACACTTGTCAAAGATCATTTGTATGATTTATAATATTATTAGAAAATAGAGATTGAAAATTAATGAACTAAGCATTAAATTTTAAAAATTAAAAAAAGAAAAGGATAAAAGTAAAGAAAGAAGAAAGTAGAGAGCATACATTAATGAAATGGGAAACAAACATTAGAAAGCATCCATAAACTAAAAGCTGGTTCTATGGGGAAAAATAATTAAATAAACCCTGGTAAGATTGTTTGTGGGGGAGAAGCAAAGAAACAAGTATATAATATTAAGAATGAAAAAGGAGAGAAAACTACATATATAGTAGAGATGAAAAATCATTAGTGAACCACTTTGAATAAATTTATGCCAGTAAATTTGAAAGCTTACATAAAAATGCACAATTTCTTAGAAAAAGTATGTCACTAGAATTAACTCAAGAAGAAATAGGAAACCTAAAGAGTATCATAACCATTAAAGAAATTGAGTCAGTAGTTTATAAAGTCTACTCACAAAAAGTAAAGTATCAGGTTTTACCAAACCTTCTTGAGGAAGAGATAACTCTAATCTAAAGAATAGAAACAGGACTCCTTAACTAATCTTATGAGGCTGGTATAGCCTGGTTTTATATCCCAGAATATTAAATAGTTGAAAAAATATTGGAAAACTGAAAGTTAGGAAATTAAAAATCATAACATTATTTTAAGTTTAAATATTTTACCTATATCCCAACCTGAATTTAGTCTAATTCTATTTTTCTGGTTTTAATGGAAGCAAACTCATCAATATTTTTAAAATCTACTTATGAAAAAAATTAATCATTGAAATTCCATAAAAACATGTATCTAGTGGTGCATATCTTTCCTTTTGCTTGAGCTTTGATGGTTCAGCATGGCACCATGAAAGCCTAACTCTAGATCTTAAACAACTGGGCCATCGATTAGGCCAAGACGAACACTTTTCACATATTCAGCATGTTTTTCATCCCTTCTTTACCCTTCAAATTATTCTACATTATTCAGTTTAAGGATATAAGTAATACTGTTTATTCTTGCTTTGTAACTCTCTTGTATGTAGAACAATGTCATAGAGTCAGTAACTTTTCAGAATATATTATAGGAATAACTTAGTTTGTTACCTTGTGTTCCTATCAACCAGTAACAATTTACAAGAAAAATTTGTCTAACTTAATTTCCATCAACTGATGAATAGATAAACAAAAATATAGTATATCTATACAATGGAATGCCAATAAAAAGGAATGAAGTCCTGATATATGTTCTAACATAGACGAACCTAGTAAAACTAATCTAAGTGGAAAAGTCAGTTGTAGATCACATATTGTATGATTCCATTTGTCTAGAATAGGCAAATCTAGAAAGGCAGAAAATATCTTAGTGTTTGCCTAGGTCCGGTGATGTTGGGAGGAGAAATGGGAGTGACTGCTAATGGGCAAGGGGTTTCTTTCCAGGGTTTGTGGTGATGGTAGCAAATTTGAATCATACCCTTTAAATGAGTAAATTATATATAAATTATATATCAAGAAAGCTATTATATATAAAACAGAAACAACTCCTCTACTATTAAGCCCCATTTTGCTCAAAGCACACACAAATTCACATGCAGCATTCATGTGGCTAATTCTTTGTTCAGCTCATGATTCACTGCCTCCTGGGAACCTTTCTTGACCCTTGGGCTGGGTTAGGGACTACTCAATAATCTCACATCCCTCTGCTTTCTTGAATCATTGCACACTTCACACACATTTGTACCATTGTATACATGCCTCCATGGGGACAAAGGAATCAGACAAGTGCCTACCTTGCAAGAGCTCAAAGACAAGAAAACTATTGAAGGGCAAGATCAAAGATCAAAATTTGGGGAGCACAGAGAAAAAAGCAGTCATTTCTAACTGTGGGTTGGGATGGGGTCCTCAGAATATTAATTAATTAAATAAGCCAAACTTAGGACAAATGACAGAGAAATAGTGTTTACTCTTTAGAGTTAAAACTTTCTATATCTTGGTCCCTCTCAGTGGCTTTACTCTGTCTCTCACACTGTCCCTCTCACTCTCTGCCTCTGAGAGGAGACCACACTGTGGAGTGTTATCCCTTTTCTAATAAACTTTCCTTTTGACCCTAAAAAATGAAATGAATGAATGAATAAATGAATAAAATTTTCTATGTCTTAAATTTAAAAAATTTTACTTTTGACTTTGGGTAAAGAAAAAATTTTCAATACAGTTCTATTATTTTTTTCTAAAACATCTCTATTTAAAAATAGCCAATGGCACCCATTGCCTATGGAATCAAGTTCAAATCCTAGTTTGACATTCAATGCTCTCCACAATCTGGTTACAATCTACTTTTCTAGCCTTACCTCCTATCATTCTGTTCCTTACCAGACCCCTGCTCCTGCTACATAAGACTATGACATAATCCCAAAATAAATCCTGTGCTTCTCTTGCCTATGTAATGCTTATCTCTCTGCCAGTGTCATATCAAGATTTGGCTCAGATTTCTTCTATTACACTTTAACTAGTTCTTATATAATTTTTCTGAAGTCCATCTTGCCTATCATTTCTAAACCAATCTTATTAAAATAATAATTTTATCCTTTTATTATCAGCTAATGACTAGGACAACTAGTTCAAGAAAGCAGACTAAAAATTATGTTATAGATTTAGGAAATGCAGCATTCCTAAATACTTTAGCATAGGTCTCTTAAGGATGAAGACAGTTTCCTACATTATCACAATAAAATCATCACACACATAACATTTAGCATTGATACAATATTATTATCTAATATATAGTTCGTATTCAAATTTCTCCAATTGTTCTGATAATATTTTTTACAGCTGTGCATGTGTGTGTGTGTGAGAGAGAGAATATCTAGGATCTAGTCAAGTATCACATGTTACATTTAGTTGACATGTTTCTTTAGTCTTGTTTAATAAGAACAATTCCCTGGCCTTCTACTGGTTTTTCATGACACTGCATTTTTGGAGAATCCAGGCTATTTGTTTTGCAGAATATCCCTTGATTTGGATTTATTTGATTGTTTTCTCATTAAACATGATTAAATTCAGGTTAATAGAGGGGCAGGAATATTATATAGGAGTTGTGTCCTTCTCAATGCACATGGCAGGAGGCAAATACTGTCAATGGTCTCATTTTTGTGATATAAATTTGGTTTCACTTGGTTTGATCACTTATTTTTATTTATTTATTTATTTATTTAGATCATTTATTTTTTTTCATTGCAAACTACTTTCTTTCCTTTTTTACATAATCTGTGGGTGAATCTGTGAATCTTTGAGACTGAATATCATTTTTCCAACAACCTTAAACCTAATATTTTAATATACATTGACTTCTTCATAAATCAATTATTAGTAAGGAGGCTGTAAAATGATGATTTCTTAATTCTATCATTCCTTCTACATTTATTAGTTGGCTTTCTATTCTTAGCCCCTCTAAAAGTTTTTAATGTTATTAGTATAGATAACTCATGGATTTCTTTTTAATCAATATGTTTTAATCTATGATTAATTTTGATCTCAACTTTTCCCTAATTTGACCCCTTCAAGCTAGCTCAGGTGTTCTTTTGGCATGGTCTGATCAATTTATGAGCACTTGCTTACTTCAGAGGCAAAAAAATGTTCTAGGTTCACTTTGTACTTTCCTTGCCCTGGCCCCAGAACTAGCTATTTCTTCAAGGAAAATTGTTTCGAGTGGGAAATAATTTTAAGAAACCAAAATCTGGTCTTTGCCCCTAGGATGAGTTAACTGTCTTAATATATATAATATGAATATATATAGTATGAATATATAGTATTATAGGTATGTGTAAATAAGTAATATATACACATATAATACACATATATGTAACGATATCTCTAATTCCAACCTAATACCACACCATGAGGTTCTTCTTTTTTTCTGGGGTCTTACTCTGCATGATGATCAGCTAAGGCCCCTCTAAGGAAGTGATATTTTGAATTAAATCAGAATAATATTTAGGAGCCAGCCATGAAAAACTCTAGAAGCAGATCATTACAAGCAGAGGGAGCAAGTACAAAGGCATAAGGCAGAAATAAGTGTGGTGTATTTGAGAAACAGAACAGCCAGAATGGCTGGAGGTAGCTAAAGGGAGGTGGTTTGAAATGAAGTCAATCAGGCAGGAAGGAGTTGCCTCATGTAAAGCTATACAGGAGATAATAAGGATTTTGGTATTTATTTTAGTACAATAGACTTTGGAAGTTTTTGAGAAGGGGATTGTGGCAAACTGATTTATGTTTTAAAATATTACTCTGGACGTTGTATAGTGAATGAATTGTTCAAGGGCAGGAATAAAAAGCAGGGAGATAGTTATGAGAACCATAGTAATTTAGGCAAGATAAAAATAATGAGTTAGATTAGAATAGCAACAAATTAATAGATGAGAATAAATTTGAGAGATACTTTGGAGGTAGAGCTAATTGAACTAATTCTGAATTTTAAAATGGTTATTATGTATCTAAAATGCTATGCATTATGCTAAGTCTTGGGGATAGAAACATTAACAAGAGACAAGCTCTACTTTTAAGGAGTTCATAACCTAGCAGAGGATAGATATGCAAATAATTTTAATACAGTGTGATGGACACATAATAATAGAGTTAACAATAACAACTGAATTTAGTACTAGGTAAAATTCAGGTACAGAGGAGGAAGAAATTGACTGTGCCTGAGTGCAGGGAGTGATTATAAAAGTCTTCATAAAGGATAGAGAGAGCCAAAACTCCAACCTCTGTCTCCCCAACTCAACAAGATCACCAAACTCTGAATTTCTCCTCCCTCCTCTTCCTGTGAGTAAGCCTTGCAGATCACCTCAGTAATCTGGGTGAGATAAGAAAGAAGTGGGCCTCTTGGGCAACAGCTCGCACAACTGGGGAAGGTTGGCACTCACTCACATGCTCTCACTTTCCTGTGTAGGTGAAACCACGGACTTTGGGGGTTTTCCTGGCACAAAGCCCTGCCTCAGTGCGAGACAGGTGACATGGGAAAAGTGAAACCATTTCTCTTACCCTCTTTAATGCATCTATTCTTGGATTTTTTTTTTTTTTGCTCTAATTATGCTAGAACTTCTCTCCTTGACTCTTGGACTACCACAAAGATACACTTGCCCCTGGGTGACTGCCAATATTGATGTTGTGTGGGGGATGATGTTAGAAAACTCCTATTTGGCTATCTTTCTGATGTCGCTCCCCATATGTATAACCTAACAAAACTTATATAAGCAAGCCTCCAAAGAATTTAAGTGATTCTAAATAACTTAATTGTGTAACAGAGCAAACTCTAACACTATTTAAATATTTTTTTAAAATCCACAATCTACCAATGCAAAAATCACAATTCTTTGTTATCAAACAAATTATCAAGCAGTCAAAGAACCAGGACAATGGGACCTATAATCAATACAAATTTAATTAATAGAAACAGACAAAAATTGTAGAGATAATCATATTAGAAGATATTAGAACTGCTCTTATAAATGTGCTTCATAAGTTCAAAGAGGTAGAGGAAAACATTAATATAATGAGACAAAAGGAAGATATAAAAAAGACCCAAATGGAACTTTCAGGTATAAACACATATATAAAAATATACATAAATACATATCTGAAATGAAAGATATGCTGGGTGGGATTAACAACAGATATGACACTGCAGAATAAAAAGATGAAGAAAATTTTAATACAGAACAATGGAAACAATTCAAGAGTAAGTGCACAGAGAAAAAAGCTGGGAGAAAAAAAAGAAGAGACCATCACTAACTTGTGGAAATTAAATTGTCTAACATATGTGTAGTTGGACCAGAAGGGAGAAAAATGGTAGAGGGGCAAAACATTACAAAGAAATAATAGTCAGAATATTCTAAATTTGATGAAAACTATATGTCCATAGATGTAAGCAGAATAAACCTTGAGAAAAATACTTAAAAGAACACTATAAACAAAGTGCTGGAAACTAGTAAAAAAAATATTTTAAGAGTAGCAAGAGAACAAAAGATATATCACATACAGAAGAAAAGGAATGAGTTCATACTTTACATCAGTAACCATACAATGGAGCAACACCTTAAAGTACTGATAGAAAAAAACTTATCAACCTAAAATTCTCTACCCAAAAAAAATATCTTTCAAAACTGAAGGCAAAATAAAGATTATTTTCAGGCAAACAAAAGTTGAGAGAATTCATTTCCAGCTGGCTTGCACTATGTTAATGAAAGTTCTTCAAGCAGAAGGAAAATGATACAAGATGGAAGTTAGGATCTCCATGAATAAGTTTAGTCTACTGAAAATTATAAATGTATGGGTGAAAAGACTTTATCCACTTTTATTCTCTTTAAAAAATAATTTGTTATTTAAAGCAAAAACAAATATGATGTATTGTGGCATTTAAAACAAAAGTAGAAATAAAATGCATGACAAAACAGTACAAATAATAGTAGGGGGAAAATGAAGAAGTAGAGTTAAAAAATAAAATCTGCTGTAAGAGTCTTACACTATGTACTATATACATTATATGTAATGTATACAATAACACTATTACAGTATTTGAAGGTAAACTATGAATGACATTTATTTAAAATTAGTGATTTACTATCTTTAATTTTGTTTCTTAGTTTCCACACCTGTTATAAGGCTAGGCAATGATGCAGTAAGAACAGGCACCAAAGACTTCTCTTTTGCCTGAAATCCAGTCATTAGATAAATTTAGCACTCCTTGCTTGCTGGGATTTAGAAGGGTAAAGTTTTCTGATATTGGTTTGACCAATAATTGTGAGGCTTTTAGAAAATATCAGACTGAAGTCCATAAGAGGTTATGACTGAAATACAAGTCAATTAAATCAGAAAAATAAAACTGGAAATTTAGTTTCAAGATAGCACACACATGGCAGTCATTCTCACCAATGCATCTTAAAATATCTGGAGTGTTCCAGTAATGGTACACTTACTAATAGTGAATGAACTCTCCTGTAGATAACAATTATATACTGTAGGGCAGCCAAAAGGCAGCAGAAACTGGAGACTTAACATTTGAAAGAAGGAAACTACATTAAGGAAGATATGTGTTTCATAGGCTTTGCCCCTGAGTGTATTCCCAAATCTTTGCAGTACCTGGAAGCTAGAATGAAAGTGGAAAGCTAAGTCTTATTGATCTGAGTAGTCAAAAAAGGAGTTTGGGACTGCCAGAGTGGTTGGAAATTGAGGAGGGGAGGAAATTCTAGAAAAGAAGGAGCTTTGAAAAGTGAAACCCCAAATCTGCATATAAAAATGCCCTTCCTCTCAACAACAAAAAGAAACAATCCATTTAAAAAACCGGTGGAAGACCTGGACAGATACTGCTCCTAAGAAGACACACAAATGACCAACCGGTATATGTAAAGATGCACAACCTCACCAGCTACTAGAGAAGTGCAAATCAAAACCACAGAGATAACACCTCACATCTGTTACAATGGCTATCATCAATAAGACAAATAGTAATAAGTGTTGGAGAAGTTGTGGAGAAAAAAGAAAGCTCACATACTGCTGGTGGGAATGTAAATTGGTATAGCCACTGTGGAAAACAGTATGAAATTTCCTGAAAAAATTAAGAATAGAATTACCGCATGACCCAGCAACTCTCTTCTGGGTATCTACTCCCAAAAATTTAAAAAATATTTATCCATAAAGATATATGCACCCTGATGTTCATTGCAACATTATTCACAGTGGCCAGGACATGGAAACAACCAAAGTACCTTTTGATAGATGATTAGATAAAGAAGCTGTGGTACATATATACAATAGAATGTTAGATATAAGAAGAGATGAAATACTGTCATTTGTGACAACATGGATGGACCTCGAGATAATCATGCTAAGTGAAATAAGCCACACAGAAAAAGTTGAAAATCACATGATATCACTTATATGTGGGATATAAACCTAAAAGCAACAGATGAACAGGACAAAAAAAGAGACTCATGGACATGAAATATATACTAGTAGTTACCAGAGAGTAGGGAGTAGGGAGAAGGAAGAGGTAGATGGGGGGGAAATTTTTAAATAATTTCTTCAATTAAATAAATAAATTAAAAAAATTTTTTTAAATAAATTAAAACAAATACTGCCATTTGCAACAGCATAAATGGATCTTGCAATAATCATGCTAAGCAAAATAAGACAGAAAAAGTTAAGAACCATATGATTTCACTTCTGTGTGGGATATAAAATTGAAAACAACAAATAAGACAAACAAAAACTCAAAGACAACAGTTTAGTGGTTACCAGAGGGAAATGCGGGGAGGTAGATAAGCTTAAAGGAGGTCAAATATATGGTGATGGAAGGAAATTTAACTTTGGGTGGTGAACACACAATGAAATATATATTTGATGTATTATTGAATTGTACACTTGAAACCTATATAATTGAATTAATCAATGTCACCTCCAATAAACTTAATAGAAAAATTAATTAATTAATTAATTAATGCCCTCCACTCCATGGCTATTTTTTAAATTTTACTTATTAATTTTTTTCCAGTTTTATTGCTATGTAATTGAAATATAACATTGTATTAGTTTAAAGTGTACACTATAATGATTTGATTTATATATACACTGCAAAATGATTGCCACAATAAGTTAATGTCCATCACCTCACAGTTACAGAATTTTTTCTTATGAGGAAAACTTTTAAGATATATTCTTAGCAACACAAAAATATACATTATTGTTCACTAAAGTCACCATGCTGTACATTACACCCCCAGAACTTATTCATCTTATAATTGAAAGTTTTTACCTTTTGACCACCTTCATCCACTTCCCCCGCTTCAATCCTCTGCCTTTGGCAACCACCGACCTATCTGTTTTCTGTTTCTATGAGTTCATTTTTTTTTTTTAGATTCCACATACAAGTGAGATCATACAGTATTTGTCTTTCTCTCTTATTTCACTTAGCCTAATGCCCTTGAAGTCCATCCATGTTGTAGCAAAGGGCAGGATTTCCTTCTTTTTTAATGGTTAAATAATATTCCATTTATATATACTACATTTTATTTATCCATTCATCTGTCGATGGCAGTTAGATTGTGTCCATGTATTGGCTATTGTAACTAATGTTCCAGTGACCATGGGGTGTAGATATGTCTTTAAGACAGTGATTTTATTTCCTTCAGATATATACCCAGAAGCAGAGTTGCTGGATTGTATGGTAGATCTATTTTTAAATTTTGGAGAAAACACCATATCATCTTCTCTAGTGGCTCAACCATTTTACATTCCAACCAACAGTGAACAATTTTTCAGCTTGCATGGATGTAGACTGCTATAATTTTGTATGTACTGGTCACTGGGCTTTTCAAAAAGAATTATACACCTATGATACAGAGTAGCATTTTAATACACAAGTAAATGTGTTAAGTTTTGAATCAATTCAATTTATTATGTCATTACCACATAGCAATTATTTTATATGCATAGATCTCTTTATTTCTTTTTTGTAATGACAAGATTTTGGTTAGTTTGCTTTGGTTATGGTTATAGGAACAAAACTCCTTCTCGTTTATGCAAAAAGAATTTATTTTAAAATTACAAGAGTACCCTATCAAAGCCAAGAACAACAGTTAAAAACAGGCCTCAGGGATAGTGGCCAGTAATAGAAATCAAATCTTACTTGTTAAGCAAAAAGGAGAGTTCATAATTAGGATACCAGCATGCCTTGCCAAGCCAAGGGCAGGCTTTATAAAGGGCTGGAGCAAGGAAATAGAGCAGTGTTAGAACAACAGGAATCATGTTCTCCTGATCTCTCATCTCTGCTTTTCACTTTGCAAATGCTTTGTTGCTTTCTCACTGCAGATTTACTGTTCTTTTCTTCCAAATCACCAGGTGGGACATGGCAGCTCATAGTTCCTCGGTTTATGTTTTCTCTATTCCAGCCACTAGTCAGATCAAGGCTAGAATGATTCTTATCTCTAATTTCAAATTCCTGGGGAAGTTTTAGAATCTTACTGAAATGAGAGATGATTTCTTTCTCTGAGACAGGCAGTAAAACAGACACTGAAGAACACCAAGAGACAGAGGCCAGTTAAATTTTTTTTTCCTGTTCCTTAAATATCTTGAGCTGAAATAGCTTACTTTGATTTAGGAGTGGATATAAAGAGATGTCCTCATAACCCATAAACACACTGTGTAGAAATGGCCAAGCGCTTCAAAAGAGAGAGGTACTCTAATCTTGTTAATGTTTCTCCTGGGACAGAAACTACAGGCTTGGGTAATGCTACTATCTTATTCAAGAGAAGTTTTTTTAAAAAAAATTTATTGTAATAAGTATAATTTATCTCTTGGGAAGATATGCACAGGTTTTGTTATGAGTAATTTAAGCACAGAATGTAATATTATACATTATTAATTGTTTTTCCCAAGAGAAAAAATAAAAGGGACTAATTACATGGAGAGTATTCAGGAGAAAGGGGGGAAAAAAAGGTTAATTTCATGATAGGTGTCAGAAATCCCTGAGAATCATAGTAGAAATTTGGCCAAGGGTCTCTTAGATTATCTAGCTTGAATCAGGTGACTATGAACATAACTGTTCCCATTTTCATGATAGTAGGGTGAGACATGAAGAGCTATTCTGAGAAAGAGGGGACAGGGAAAAGAAAATTATTGTCTAGATTCTTTGTAGTATTCCAGGCTCTCCTATAAAAGCAAAATTATATTGCTTACCAAAGTCATGACATAATAAGATTTGAATAGTAGGTGATTTGTATATTTAAAATACAGAAAAGCTGAGGGAGGTATTCCACCCAGCCCTACCCACATTGAAATAAAACTGAAAATGTCAAAAGTATAAGGAAATGCTGTGAATGTTTTATTCAAAAATATGTTTGTGCTGAAGATTTCTTAAAGTATTTCTCCTGTATGTTGAAATACATTTGTGTTATTTATTATGTCCTTTGACGAGATACAAAAAGTTAAACTTAATTACTGTTCATGGTATCATTCTAGTTCTTCCTGTAATATTGTTTCTAGAAATAAGATTCAGCAAGGGAAGTAGGAGCACTCTATGGCAAAGGACAAAAAAAGCAATATTAGTATGGACCTATTAAGAGACTCAGAAGCTGGTAGTTCAATTTTAACTTTACATGATTTCAGTGTTTACAAATTTCCGAAAGAAAAAAGTCATTCAGTATTATGTTGAAGGTTTTGTATTTCAACCTCTGTATTTCTTTGTGAAAACATTTCCTTAATGCCGTCATCTTTTTGATCGTCATAAAGTGTCATATTCAGTACATTTTCAGTACATTCTTCTAATGGAATGGTTGACAGGTATGAAAATACTTTTTCAATTACAGGTTCCCTGAGAAAAGGCATTGGAGAGCTCTTTTTCACTAGAGAATCATCAGAAAACCAGTCATCAGCAGCTTCTACACTTTGGCTATAACAAGCATCTGATGGTAATGTAGACAAGCTTAAAGTAACATTGCTGTGATCTGTTGCTAAACTAATCTCTGAAGGGTCACAAATGACTTTTTTTGTTGCAAGGCAGAATTCATCTTTAGAGTGATCTTCAATTGCTGTAAAAGAAAATTAGATTTACTATGAATATTACATATTCATGAGCCAAATCTTAATTATAAGGACAATGTTTCTTTTTAAAATGTAGACTTTTTAAGGTCATAATGAATGGTATAATTATATAGTGAAAATTCTAGGTTGCTATCATCATCTGTACAATGTTAAATGGGTAATTGGGAATTAACAATATTTTTACAATAAACAAAAATAGAAATCTATTCTAAATAAAATCAACCTATTTTAACAGAAGAATCTAAACAGGCTAGAAATCTCATTTCTGAAATGTTCCTTAAAATCAGAAAAGACAGTTTCTTAGCTATTGATAGTTAAATATTGCCTTATTTTAAAAATAAATTTTTAAAAATACATGCCTCCGTGAGTAGGCAGATTACCAAATGTTTGGCCCCTAGATGGAACGGCCTATGGACTGGCTTTACATAATAAAAGTAATGACTAACATTTCTACAGTGCCTTACAATTTACAAAGCAGTTTGACAGACTTCCATATATCATTTAGCCTCTCAGTAATTCTTCAAGGTACTTATTATTTGCACCACTTTACATAAGAGAGAACTGAAAATTAGAGAAACAGCTCCCCCCAGATCAGATACAAAATGGGCTTGTATCTGGATTTTTGTTATTCTAAGTCTCATGCTTCTTCCATTATATTACTTATGCTGACAGTATTGAAACATGTTAAGTTTTAGAAAAGATCACATTTATACAATATCCTAACATGTCCTTAATAATATTTTACATATTAACTTTTGATACAAATATGTAACAATTTTAAGCTAGTTTAAATATCGTATTACATTTTATATTTAGGATTTCTAAAATTATGTAGGAGGATAATGTTTTGAAGTACTAAGACATATTATGCACTATCTAAAGATTTACAAATCACTCAGGTCTCTTGATCTTCAAGAATTACTATATAGTATTGACTACTATAAATATGAGACAAAAATTAAAATTTTAGGTATAAATAAGAGACAAAAATTAAAATGTTCTATTTAAGATATGATATTGCAAATCTTGTTTTCTAAAAAAATATGTGCCCACTCACATACTGATAAATTAATATTTCCCTTGAATTTTCATGGTTTTAAAAAATACTTAATTTTTTAAGATGTGAATTGCTGTAAGTTAATTGCAAGTTCTTCTAATAAATTGTTAAGAAAGTACCTTTTATATGTGCTCTTTCCTTTTTTCTTTGCTCCTCCTATATAAAAAAGTTATTTGTATTTAAAGAGTAGTTTTTATATAATTTCTTTAACATATAATTACATATGTATTATAACATATATAAATATATTTAACATATATAAGAGTAATACATTTTAACATAATACATTTTTGATAGAATGTTTTTCTCCACAATATGAATTTATTTCCCCAAAATATACTAACAGGAAAGTGCTGAGGTAACACCTGAAAAGAAAATGAGCTGGTTCATTTCCAGGATAGGAAATGAAAGGGTAAAAAGTTCAACAGGACTACTCTCTATCCTCACTTGGAGTTGCTTGGTTAGAACTAGAGAAAGCGAACAAAGTAATCAGAATTTCTAGATTTATTCAGTTCATTAAAAAACAACAAAAAAAAGTGAATTCTGGCTGAAAGTTTTTATAAAAATGCAACTAGTCTTTTGAAGCAAATAAAACATTTGTTGAAACAATCCATTCCAGATGTGTTATGGGAAATGTAGTGGTGTAGTAGTTCTCAAACTTCAGGCACCAGAATCACCTAGTGTGCTTGTTAAAATGATGATTCTTAGGCATAATATCAAACCGTACTGAAACATATTCTCTGGGAGTGGGCTGTGAGAAGTAAACATTACAATATATATTGACTGCAGTGGTTCTGACTCAGGTTTTCCTTTGACCACAAGAAAAACAATGAGTTAGTGCAAGTAGGTAAAGATGATGAGATTGGAGAGATAACATTTTCTCTCATGTTCTCGGGGAACAGTGTTAGTACCCTGTGCTTAGCTGCATGGTCCTGTACCCTGCAAAAGGCTTGCTTACAGTATACATGTATATTGGATTCATGTAAGCACTTTTTTCACAACCAGTTTTACTTCTTTGTTACTTTCACCTTTTATTAATATAGGTGCCAGTGCAGGCTGCTGAAATTACCTTGCTTGAATTTAGGACCAATTCAGTTTGTGACTCCTATATAAATTATATTTAAAAAGCAATGCTTCTCAGACATCAGTGTGCCTGTGTATTATCTGGGGAGCCTGTTAAAATGCATATTCTAACACATTAAGTCTGGAGTGGGGTATGGGATTCTACATTTCTAACTAACTGGCTCCCAGGTCATGCAGATTTTGCTGGTCTGGAAATCACAGAGTAAAGCCCTGAACTGATTAAAATTCTACCCAAACTATGCGAATGACAAAGTAGGCATTCTATATGTTGCTAAATATAAATAGGTAGAATTTTTCTGGAGGGCAATTTAACAAATTTACTTCTAGAAATTTATTATGCCAAGTAAATAATTTTGGATTTGTGTAAATATTTATTTTGTAGTATTGCTCATCACAACATTGTTTAACATTTTTAAAAATTGTAATTTAAAATTCTAAGAGCAAGGAAACAGTTAATTGTATTTGGATACATAGATATTAGTACAATAGATACTCTTTCAACTATTGAAAACGATGCTCTAATATGAGAAGTAAGGACTCCAGAAATATGAGGACATATCAAAAAGACAAAGGAACAAACTTGAAGGAGTGCCCACTGGTTAAATTTGGGAAAATTTGAGTATCAAAATAATTTTACTACTAAATTATAAGCTCCTGAATAAAACAGAAATCCATGAGTCTATACTGGTAAATACATAAAATAAAGAAGGAACAGTGTCTTCCTTAAAGTAGAAGCCAAATGACAAATGTGGATGTGAATAGTAGAATTGGGAATATCATTTTGCTGTAGTTTTGTAAAGACTGGCTCAGGCAAGAATAATTTCTATAGCTAGTAAGTAAAGTTTGATGAAAAGAAGGATATTTAAATGGTTTCAAAGTGTCACCACAGATTGTTTGTTAATTGCTAGGGTAAAAATAGAAATAATGCAGTGGGGGAAGAACAGACATCATCTCATATTATTAACTAAAATCAGTAGTGAAGAGCAGATAAACACTATTATGCCTTCAGATGTGATAAACTGAATCTGATCACAAGGAAAAGCCAAACTAAGGAACAGTCTTTGATCTATAAAATAACTGACTTGCATTCTTAAAAAATGTCAATATGATGAAAGACGAAGAAAGAAAATTTTAAAATATTTTGAATTGAATGATGATCAAAACAAAACATAAAAAATTGTGAGATGTAACAAAAGCAGTATTTAGACAGAAATCTAAATATTAAATGCTTATATTAGAAAAGAATAAAAGTCAAAGAATAATAAAATTGAAAATACCTAGCAAAACTGATTTAGGAAATGAGAAATATAAACAGGAATAAAAATAGTGCCATCACTAACTATTCTACAGGTATTAAAAAGATAATAAGAGGATGCTATTAAAAACTTTGTGCCAATAAACTTAACAGAGATAAAATGAACAAAATCACTGAAAAAGATACATTTCTAAAATACAGAAAATAGAACATTTATATAGCTTGATATCTATTAAAGGGACAAAATTCATACTAAAAAATTTTCTCTTGAAGAAAACCAGAGCTAGATGATTTCTCTGGTGAATTCTAGTAAAAAAGGTTTTGGAAAGCAATATTACTGATTATATACAAATTTTTACAGAAAGTAGAGGAGCAGGAAATACTTTCCAATTATTTCTGTGACCAGAATAAATGTGATATTAAAATCTAACAGAGATATTATGAGATAAGTAAATTACAGAATAACATCCCTCATGAATATAGGCGCAAACATTCTTTACACTATATTAATAAAACAAATCCAGTGAGGTTTATTCTAGTAATACAAGTTAGTTTAACATTTAAAATTCAAAGTAATTCACATTAACAAAATAAAAGAGAAAACCCATGAAATCGTTTACAATTTCAAAAGATGCAGAAAAAGCTTTTGGCCAAATTCTGTACCCCTTCATGATAAAAAAAAAAAAAAAACATGGAAACAAGCAAGCAAACAAACAAACACCTTCCAGTAAATAAGGAACAGAAAGGAATTTCCTCAAGCTGACAAATATGCATCTACCAATATCCCATAGCTAACCTCCTCCTTAAAAGTGAAAAGCTGAATGTATTCTCTCTAAGATTAAGAATACAAAAAGTATATATATTTGCTCTTAACACTTCTATTTCATCATTATACTAGAGGTCTCATCCAATAAATAGAAAAACAAAATAAAAAGCATAAAGATTGGAAAAAAAGTAAAACTGATATTTTTCACAGATGATATGATTATGTATGAAGAAAACCTTATGGAGTCCACAAAAAAATTACTGGAAGTAATAAATTTATTTGTAAAGGTTATAGAACACAGATCAGTGTAAACAATTGTAGTAAAGACATAAATTCACTAAAAATCTACCTATTAACAATTGTAATTCCCATCAAAATCTCCACAAGATTTTTTTCTAGTTAGAGAGAAGTTTATTTTAAAATTTATATAGAGAGCCAAAAGAAAAAGAAAAGCTAAAATGGTGTTGAAAAAGAAGAATGAAATTAGAAGAACCATGCTGCTCAATTTTATGACTTACTATACAGCTAGCATGTGGCTTGGTAGAGACAGAAATATAAATCAATGATGCAGATAGAAAAATCCAGAAATAGACCTCACATATATGCCCAACAGATTTTTGACAAAAGTTACAAAATCAATTAAATGGAAAGACAGCTTTTTCAATAAATAGCACTAGAACAATTGAACATCAGTAACCCCGAAATAAACTTTGATTTAAACCTTATACCTTATACAAAAATTAACTAAAAATAAATCAAAGGTAGAAATATAAAAGGGAAAATTAAAACAGCCAAAACAATGTTGAAAAAGAAAAGTTGGAGAACTTCCTGATATCAAAACTTACTACAAATCTACAGTAATTAAGACAATGTAGTACTGGTATAAGGATAAATATATAGATCAATGGAATAGAATTAATATTCCAGAAATAAATGCTGACATTTACAGTCAACTGATTTTTGACAACGGTGCCAAAACAATTCAACAGGGGAAAAGGAAGTCTTTTCAACAAATAGTGTTGGGAAAATTAGATCTCTATATGCAAATGAGTAAAGTTGGACCTATACTTTACACAAAATAAAAAACCTAACTCCCAATGAATCAAACATTTAAATATAAGAGCTAAAACTGTTAAACTCTTAGGAGACAATACAGGCATAAATCTTTAGGACTTTACATCAGGGAGTGGTTTTAGATATGACACCAAAAGCACAAGCAACAACAAAAAAATGGATAAATAGGACTCACAAAAATCAAAAACTGTTGTTCATCAAAGCATCAAAAAATGAAAAAATAAACTTTTAATGTATTGTTGTATTCAATTTGCAACTATTTTTGTTTAGTATTTTTGTATCTGTATTTACCAGAGATATTGGTCTATTGTTTTCTTTTTTTGTATTATCCTTACCAGGTTTTGGTTTTAGGATACATTATAAAGATTATACATCAGTCTACGGTCATGCTACCCTGAACAAGCCTGATCCCATCTGATCTCAGAAGCTAAGCAGGGTCAGGCCTGGTTAGTACTTGTATGGGAGATCACCTAGGAAAACCAGGTGCTGTAGGTGTAAAAAATAAAAAAATAAGAAATAAGGGATTGTAAGCTGACAAGGTCCTTGCAATCTGTGAGGTCAGCCAAGGGTTGCCTCACCCCCCAAAAAAATTTTTACATCATAATCAAGTGGAGTTCTTTCCAGGAGCACAAGGGTGTTTCAATAAATGCAAAATGATCAATGTGCACACCACATAAACAAAATAAAGGACAAAAAGAATATAATCATATCAATACATACAAAAAAACTTTTTGACAAGATACAGCATTCATTTATGATTAAAATACTTAACAAAATGGATATAGAAGGAAAGTACCTCAACATAATAATGGTCATATATGACAAACCTTCAGCTAATATCACACTTCATGGTGAAAAACTGAAAGCTTTTCCTTTAAGATTAGGAGCAAGACAAGGATGCTTGATCACACCATTCTAATTCAATACAATATTGGAAGTCCTAGCTAAAGCAAACAGGCAAGAGAAAAAAAAAAGCATCTAAATTGGGAATGAAGAAGTCAAACTGTCACTTTCTGCAAACAACATGATTCTTTATATAGAAAACCCTAAAGACTCCATTAAAAAACTATTGGAAACAATGAAAAAATACAGTAAAATTGCAGGATACAAAATCAATGCACAGAAATCTACTGTGTTCCTATATACTAACAATGAAATTTCAGAAAAAGATATGAAAAGAAATTCTTTTTGCAATTGCAACAAAAAGAATAAAATACCCAGGAATAAACTGAACAAAGGATGTGAAAGACCGGTATACTAAAAACTACAGGACATTCTTAAAAGAAATTGAAGAAGACACAAAGAAATGAAAAGACATTCCATGTTCATGGACTGGAAGACTCAACAGAGTTAAAATGGCCAATCTAAAGCAATGTACATATTTAATGCAATACCCATAAAAATCCCAATGGTAGTTTTGAAAGAAATAGAACAAAAAAAATATGAAATTTATATGAAATCACAAAAGACCTCGACTAGCCAAAGCAATCCTGAGAAAAAGAACAAGCCAGAGGTATCACACTGACTTCAAATTATACTACAAATGACAATAATCAAAACAGCATGGTATTGGCAGAAAAACAGACACACAGACCAGTGGAACAGAATTGAGAACCAAGAAATAAACCCACATATATATGGAAAAATAATTTTTGACAAAGGAGCCAAAAGCATGTAATGGAGAAAAGAAAGCCTCTTTAATAAATGATTCTGAGAAAGCTGGAAAGCCACATGCAACAGAATGAAACTAGACTGCTGTCACCATACACCAAAATTAACTCAAAATGAATCAAAGACTTAAACATGAGACCTGAAACAATAAAATGCATAGAAGGAACTAAAACTTATGTTTACAGAAAAACCTACACACAAATGTTCATGGTATCTTTATTTTGTAACAGCTCCTAACTGAAAAAAAATGCAAATATTCCCCAATGGGTAAATGGTTAAATGAACTATGCTACATCCATACAATGCTATACTACTAAGCAGTAGAAAATTAAAAAATCTATTGATATATGAATGACTTGAAGGGATCTTAAGAATATTATGCTAAGTGAAGAAAAGACAATCTCAAAAGGCCACATGCTGTATGATTCAATTTATAATATGCAAATGACAGAATTGTAAAGATAGAGAACAGATTAGTGGTTGCCAGGGGTTAGGTAAAGAGAGAGGGGGAGTGACTGTAAAAGGTATCATGAGAGAGTTCCTTTATGGTGATGGAACCATTTTACATAGTAATTGTGGTGGTGGTTATATAAATCTATGCATATAATAAAATGTTACAGAATTTTACACAAAGATAACAGAAGATGAAATACATGCAAAAACTGTATAATCTGAATAAGGTCTGTAGTCTAAATTTCCTGGTTTTGATAATATTACTTACTATAAAGTCACAGTAATCAAGACAATATATAAAACTGAAAGCGACAAACAAGACAAACAAGAGACTCATGGACACAGATAACAGTTTAGTGATTACCAGAGAAAATGGGGGAAAGGTAGGAGGTAGATAGGGTAAAGAGGGATAAATATATGGTGATAGGAGATTTAACTTTAGTGAACACACAATGCAGTATACATGGTGTATTACTGAACTGCATGCTTGAAACTATAGAATTTTTTAACCAATGTTGTCTCAGTAAATTTAATTTTAAAAAGACAGTATAGTATTGTTTAAGGATAAATAGTTCACTAAAAAGGACACAGAGTTCAACAAATAAACCAACACATATATAGGAGATTGATTTTTCAATCAAAGTGATAATTAGTTACTAGGGAAAGAAATGTTTTTTTAAACACAATTTTCTGGAACAACTGGGTATCATAATGGATAAAGATGAAACTTGACCTCTACCTCATAGACCTAAACAAAAAAAAAACAACAAAAAACCAGCAACTAAAACAACACATAAGAGAGTATCTACACAAACTTAGAAAAATAAATATTTGTTAGAAAGGATAATAATTTCTTTTAAAAGGAAAAATATTCATAGGTTGGACTTCATCAACATTAAAACTTTCTGCTGATCAAATAATATCACTGTAAAAAAGAACAGACAAGCCACAGTCTGAGAAAAAAAAACATATTCACATCATACATCTCTCATAATAGACTTGTATCCAAATTGTATTAAGAACTCCTCAAGTCATTAATTTAAAAAACAAACGAAAGAAAACCAACAACCTAATTTAAAAATGGGCAAAAGATCTGAACAGGTAGATCACAAAATAAAATATATTGGCCAATGAACACATGAAAAGGTCCTTGACATCTTTAGTTATTAGAGAAATATAAATTAAAAGCATATTGAAATACCATTCACACCCATTAAAATAGCTAAAATGAAAAATTCTAATGACATAAATATTGGCAAGAATGTAGAGCAACTGGAACTCTCACTGTGATAGGAATAAAATAAGTTATAACCACTTTGAAATAAGTTACAACCACTTTGGAAATGTGTTTGTTACAAAGTTATATGTATGTCTACCCACGCCCCACCAATTTCATGCTAAGATAGTTTCCCAATTAAAAAAAATATATATGTTCACTGAAAGTACATGAATATTTAAAGCAGTCTTATTCATACTAGTCAAAACCTGAAAACAACTCAAATGTCTATCACCAAGAGAATAAACAAATTGTTATATATTCCTACAATATTAATAGAAAGGAGTTAACTTCTGTTAAGTAAAAATAGCCAGATATAAAAAATATATATTATATGATTCCATTTGTACAAAATCTAGGAATGGATAAAGACTGAACTTCGTTGTCATAAATCAGAAAGTGCTTAACTGGAAAGGGTAGAGGAAATGACTGATAGGAAACATGAGAGAATTTTTTCAGATGATAAAAATGTTCTGTATCTTGTTTTGAGTGTTGGTGGAATGTACATTCAATTGTCAGTGTCCATTGAGTAGAACACAATTTTATAATTTGTAAGTAATTATACATCATAAAATATTTTAAAACATATTAACTTCAATACAGTGGTATTATTCCTCACATCCCTAATCTCAATATAATACTGAAAAAAAAATAAGATAAGCTCAAATTGAGGGACATTTTACAAAACATATGAGCACTACTTCTCAAAACTATATAGGTCAAGTAAAACAAAGAGAGAGAGAAAAGAAAATTAAAGAAACAAATGTAATGTGGTATCTTGGATAGATCTTGAAGGAGCAAAGCACATTCATATAAAAACTGGTGAACTCTGAATAAAGTCTGAGGTTTAGTTAATAGTAATGTACCCATGTTGGTTTTTTAGTTTTGACAAATGTACCATGGTAATTTAAGATTTTAATACTGGGGGAAACTGGGTAAAATGTATAAGAACTCTATTATTTTTTAAAATTTTCTATCAATCTAAAATTATTCCAAAATAAAAAGTTTACTTAAAAAATAATATTGCAAAAGCATAAACATATAAATTTTTCTGTAATAAAAGTTAATAAAGGCTTTTATGAAGGTAAGTATAAAGCTTTATTGAAAGATATTAAAAATAACATGAATACAGCAAAATATCATTTCATGGATTAGAAACAATGTTGTAAAGAATTGGCTTTTCCCAAATTGATCTAAAACTATACTGCAGTTGTCTTCAAAATACCAAAAGAATTTCAGTAAATGCTACTAGACAGTTGGGCAAACTTACAGAAAAAAAATGAAATTGGATTCCTATTTACACCAATCACAGAAATCAATTCCAGATTGATTAAAGACCTATGTAGTCAAAACTATAAAACTCTTAGGAAATAAAAAAGGGTATCTTTAAGACTCTGGAGTAGGGAAGGAAACAATAAAGGTAAAAGAAAGGGCTGAGAAATTAGGTTACATTAAAAATAAAAGAAATTTTTTGGTTATCAAAATACACTATAAAAATAGTAAAAAGGAAGGTTATAAAACATATGAAGATATTGAAATAAACATAACTGACAAAGGACTGGTTATCCAGGATATATAACTCTTTCAAAGTTTTATAATAAATAGACAAACTAATAGAAAGAGAGGTGAGATTCGAACAGGCATTTTATGTAACAGAAAAATCATAATGGCCAATCACCTCAACTTTTAAGACAATCACCTCATTTTTGACAGGAAAAAAAACAAATTAAAACTATAGTAAGATATCAAGGGAATGAGAAGACAAGTCACAAACTGTAAAAATCTTTTCAAAAGATGTATCCGATAAAAGACTGTTAAAAAATATACAAAGAACTCCTAAAACTCAACAATAAGAAAATGAACAACCCAATTAAAAATGAGCAAAAGATTTGAACAGACACCTCACCAAAGAAGATACACAGATGGCAAATAAGCATATGAAAAGATGTTCCTTGTCATACATCATTAGGGAAATGAAAATTAAAACAACAAATAGCTACTATATTCTTATTATAATGGTGAAAATCCAAAACGCTGACCACCAAAAGCTGGTAAAGATGTGAAGCAACAGGAACTCTCATTCACTGATAGTGTGAATGCAACATGGTACACTTTAACAGCTTGGAAATTTCTTACAAAACTGAACACCTCTTTTCAACTGATCCAGCAGTCATGATCATTGATATTTACTCAAATAAGTTGAAAACATATGTCCACACAAAACCTGCACATGAATGTTTATAGTGGCTTTATTCATAATTGCCATAACTTGGAAGCAACTAAAATGTCCTTCAAAAGTGAATGGATAAATAAACTGTGTTATACCCATACACTTGTATATTTTTCAACTCTAAAAATGTATGTGCTATTAAGTCTTGAAAAGTCAGGGAGAAACTTAAATATATCTTACTAAGTGAAAGAAGCCAATCTGAGAAGGCTATGTACTTCATAATTCTAACTATATGAAATCCTGAAAAAGGTAAAACTACAGAAATAGTAAAATACTTGCCAGGGATTAGAGAGGAGGGAGGGATGAATAGGCAGAGGCAGAGGACAAGATTTTTAGGATAGTGAAACTATTCTGTATGATACTATAATGGTGGATTTCTTTCTCTCTCTCTCTCTCTTCTCTCTCTCTTTCCTCTCCCCCCGCCCAAACTGTACCCCCAACCCCGTCTCCCTCCCTCTCTTTTCTATGGGTTTGGACAAATATATAGAGATATATATGATATATATACATATTTTCCCCAAAACACATAGAATGTATAACACTAAGAGTGTATCTTAATGTACACAATGGACTTTGGGTGATAATGACATGTAAATACAGGTTGATCAATTGTAAGAAATGTACCACTCTGGATGTTGACAGTGGGGAGGGTATAGAGGAAATGAGTATACAGGAACTCTGTACTTTCTGTTCAATTTTGCTGTGAACCTAAAGCTGCTCAAAAAATAAAGTCTATTAAGAAAAAACAATAGTGAGATACTTTTACGCATTCATCAGATTGTCAAAAACTTAGGAGCCTAAAAATATCTATATTTTTTGATATAGAACAACCCTAGCACTTATGTGTGCCCTGGGGGAATGTATGTTGATACAGTTATTCTAGAAAACAATTTGGAATTATTTAATAATATTGAAAATGCACATATCCCATAAGTCAGCAATTTCACCTTCAGGTGTATTCCCTAAAGAAAATTCCTTTAAAAACACCTGAAAACAATCCAAATGTCCATAACCTAAAATTTGATATATTCATCTAATGGAATGCCCTATAATAGTAAAAATAATAAACTATGGGCATGCTGCACCAATCTGGATGAGTCTCAGAAATGTAATATTGCACAAAAAGGTAAGAGTATTCTAGACATGGAGCCCAAAACCATATAAAATTTAATACACTGTTCAGAGATTTATAACATCTGTGGTAAAACCATAAAGAAAAGCAAAGAAATGGTTAATTGCCATTATAGGATAAGTGGGTACTATAATGGGTGGGAGTGTGGGATGTAAGAGATAAATATTCAGGATACCTCAAAAGTTCCTGGTAATATTCAATTTCTTTTTCTGGGTGGTGGGAATAAAAATTCCACTTATTATTCTTTAAACTGTGTGTGTGTTCTTTTGTATATATGTTATATTTCATAATAATACTTTTTAGGAACCAAGCTCTAGATCTATATTATATTAAACCAGTTTTTTCTTATAATTTTCATTCTCCTGCTTGCCTGTTTCAGTAGGAGAGAAAAAGGCCAAAACATAGACAGAAACTGAGAGGAGAAAAAGAGGAACAATATCAAAAGGAGTACTTTATTTACTGAAACTGATTGCGGTTGCGGTCAACACTATTCTTTTATACTATGTTTTCATGCTATGTTTTATACTTTTTTCTTCTGAATTAGGTTCCTTTCACTGACTATCAAAAGTCCTAAAGAATGGTTAGTGTTGTATATTATTTATCTCTCCCACTAGTTCATAGGTCTCATGAGAACAGGGACTCATTCACTACCAAATTTCCAATTGCCTAGAACACTGCCTGGCATACAAGCACTTATTATATATTTGTTGAATGAATAATAAACAAGCTAATTAAAATTTAGTACTCCTATATATGTACTTCTTCCATCAGAGCACTCATGACATTTTTGTAATTACCTTTTTATACGTATCCACCACTAGATATGAAGACACCATTATACCAATAGTACCTAGCAAAATTTCTAGTATGTAATGAGTACTCAATAAATTAAATTAATATTAAATGAATACATAAAAACATTTTTTCTACAATGTTATCTCTATTTCAAACTATCCTGCATTTGAATGTCATAGCTAATATTTAGAATTAATTTGATCATTAATCCTCCCTGCTTAAAACCCGGAAATAATAATAATAGTATACTTTATGGTGCTCATGAAGTGGTCAGGCACTATTCTGAGTGCCTTTTATATACGAATTCATTCAATTCCCATAACAATTATATGGAGATGAAATCATCCTCATTTTGCACATGAGGAAATTGAGACATAGAGAAGTTACAAAACTTGACTAAAATTACACAGCTAGTAGTGGTAGAGCCAGGATTCTAACCTCTACTGTCTATGCTCTTGACCATAACCCCATAATGCCTCCAATGGATCTGAAGAACCTATGGGGTAAAATCTAAAATCCTTAAACTGCAAATGAGACTCCTCACAACGTCACCTCCAGGATCTTTTTCCACTGCTCCCTTCTATAAACTCTAGGCTCCAATAACATTTTTCTGAACATGTTACTTTCTTTTATAGCTGCAAGCTTTTGAACAGACTGTTCTCTTTCCTCCCAGCAAACTTCTATTCATTTCTCAAAACCCAACTAAAATAGTTTTCTCTGTGAAACCTTTCTTAATTTATACTCCCTTGTCTGCATTTCTTGAATTTGTGGCTCTTACCACATTATGTTATAATTTTTAGTTTATACGTTTTTTTCCTCTACTAACTTTGGGATCATCTAGGTCTGGATTCGTGTCTTATTTGTTTATGTAGCCTCAGTGCCAAAACTAGTGTTGCCATATTTAAGGCATTCAAAATATGTTAGTTAAATAAATGAAAAAACACTGCATTCAACTTGAGCTCAGTATTCAAGATGTATAATGAAACTTTGACATCCTATCACTTTGTTGCTATTTATCTATTAATGTTATAAAACCATTAAAGTCTACAGCCATGCTACCCTGAACAAGTCCGATCCCATCAAAACTTGGAAGCTAAGCAGGATAGGGTCTGGTTAGTACTTGGATGGGAGACCACCTAGGAAGACCAGGTGCTGTAGGCCTAAAAAATAAAAATAAATAAATAAGGAACTGTAAGTTGACAAGATCCTTGCAATATGTGAGGTCAACTAAGAGTTGCCTTGCCTAAAAAAAATAAAGTATTTGTTTTGTTTAGCTGTGTCATAGTTTTAAGTTTCTACTGGTCTCTCCCTTGTTTTACTTTGTCCATATAGCACTGTTTTGACATTTACATAACAAAAAGTTAATTATGTGTCTGCCTTTCCCACTTGTATTACGCTAGCACCTCAAATGTAGGGTTCATATCTCACTATCCTCAATGAAGTGGCCTAGAGCTTAGAATGTAACGAAGACTTAATAAATCCTTGTTAAATTGTATTTAATTTCAATTAGTTGGTTTGGTTAGATTTGGTTATCTGAGTATCCTCTTTTCTCCAAATATCTTTCCTCATTGATACGCCTGGCAATTTTCCTTCATTTTTCTTATGCCATTTATCTTCATCCCTATAACAATCCCAATATGGGGAATGCAGGTTTTCAGGCTAGTGACATAATAGAGTAACTGTAGAAGAAGACATTTTTACTTAGTTTTTCAGTTTACTCAGATTTAAAAATAACAGTGGATACTCTGTCTTTCAACTGTAAAGACAACAATGCTAATGACATGGTATCAAAAAAATTATTTGAAAAGATTGTTATAAAGTATTACACTCTACCTGTAACTGAAATCTTCCAGTATGAAAATTTCGAGAAATAAAAACACACTGAGAATGAGATTTAGTCTTCAACTTTGATGATATTTGCCCACATCTCTCATCAGTTGCTTTAAATTTGGAATTTTTAAATATTTCTCTGAAAAATATTTTATAAAGAATATTATTAAACATGAATTATATTATAAATCAATGAAAATTACTTTGTTTCCAACAGTTACATATAAGGGTTTAAATATCAGTATAAATATGTTACTACATATTTATTTTTAAAAGCACACATCAATATATTCTCTTTTCATGTTACTGATTTCATTATACCTATTTTATTCACAGAATGTAAATTAAGCTACTTCTTATGCAGGGCTAATATTTCCACTTTGAAGATTAACCATGAGTTTTGATACCATTATTTCTAGTTGTGAGATAATTAATTGAATTTAATGTTAATCAGTCTTTTCATAAATTTGTATTTAATGGCAAAGTAAATTAAATAAAATAAAACTCAATAGTCAATTTTATACTTAATAATATTTCTAGCAAAATTAAGTGGAAGGAAATTAAATTGAAACTAATGGCTTACAAAGGAAAAGTCCCTTCATTATTCATGCAACCAGAAACAATTTTAAAAGAGGGTTTAAAATAATAAATAATAAATCAGCAAGTAAAACCCCAGATGATCAAAAATAGTTAAGTATAAAGGAATATAGTTTCTAATAGTCATTCTAAAACTAATGATTTAAAAAATAATGCTAATTGCCATTTCTTCTTTCAGAGGTACTAGAAATTTTCCAAATTAATTCAAGAGTCCACATTATGTTATTTAATGAGGTATCAACAATTAGGATTCATTTATTCATTGAATTCAATTCACTTAATGAATATTTATTGAATACTTACTATGTGTCAGGCATTGTACTGGGTATTGTATGCATAGTAGCAAAAGAAAAAAAGCATAGCCACTGCCCTCATAGAACTGTCATTGCTCTCATGGAGCTTAAACAATAGTAAGGGAGACAGACATTAATAAAATAATCACAAGAAAATAAAAAATTATAAGTGTGGAAAGTGTTATCAAGGAAAGCTACCTGGTACTGTGTGAGTACAAGGTAACAAAGGGAATTAATCATTAGAGAGGTTAGGAAAGGCTTTTCTAAGGATGGTATGACGTAATTGGTCATCTGAAGAAACAATAGTCGTTATTGGGTAGAGAGTGGTGGAAGAGGAGAGATGTAGGAGTAAGAATATTCTAGATAAAGAGTATCAGGTCCAAAGGCCCAGTGGCCAGATTAGAACAGTATAGCAGAAGCACAGAAAGCAATAGGGAAAGTGGGAGATGAAATTGGGGAGTATGCATGGGCAGATCATGTAGGGACTTAAAAGTCATGTTGGTTTGCCTTTATCCTAAAAGGAATGGGAAGTCCTTTATAATATAATTGGGGGGGGGGTGACTTCATCTGATTTGCATTTGGAAAATGTCTAGCTGAAGTGTGGAGAAGAGATTAAATGAGGGCAATAGCGAAAATAGGGTGTCAATTATAATCCCTACTGCAATGTCTATGTGGAGGATAAGGATAATTTGGATAAAGTGGCGGCAGTGGTAATGGAGAAAAATGAATAGATTTGAGCAATTTATAATCTGAAATAAATAGAACTTGGTGATGGCTCAAATTTAGTGGAGATGGGAAAGAGAAAGGAAAATATCAAAAGTATGTCTCACATCTTTAGAGAAAAAAACACCCTTCCCCCTTTCCTTGATTCCACATTCTCTTCATGCTACTGGCCCATTTATCAAATCTCCTTCACACACACACAAAGCCCCTTGAAAGATATATCTATATTTGTTTCAATTTCCTCAAACTCTTGTGTTTTACTCAAAGGTAAGCTTCTGAACCAATTCCTCCACCAAAACTCTTCAAGGCCATCAATAACTTCCATGTTGCTAAACCCAGGAATTATTTCTCTCTCCTCATACATCTTAACTTCTTTAGCACCTGGAACATAACTGGTCATTGCTTTCTTCTTGAAACATTTTAATAATGTCATTATTTTGACTTTCTTGACATGTTTCCCAGATGTTGTTATTTCTACTCTTTCACTAGAGTTCTAAATGTTGGTAGGCTAAAGGGCACAGGCCTAGGTTCTTCTCTTTCAATAATCACTCCCTGGTTAGTCTCATCCAGTCTTATTACTTCAGGTAACCTAAACCTTCAGTCCTGATGTCTCTCCTGAAGTTCATACATGTACTTCCAACTGTCTATCTGAAATTTCCACTTGGATATCTAAGAGGCTTTCAAAATTACATCCAAAATAAAACTCCTAATTTATCACCACTCCTTCACCTTGCTCCCTTCTCTATCTCCTCATCTAAGTAAATGGCATCAACTATCCAGTTGCTCATAGTAAAAACATAGGTGTTACCTTTAATTCTGCCATTTCACCTATTTTTCCTTACCTCATCCAATCCAACCAAATCAAAACCCTTGTTTTCATCTCCTCTACTTCCATTTTAGTCTAAGACACTATCCCCCATCCCTGGACTATACAAAGCCTCCTAACTTGTCTCTCTGTTTCATCTATGCTCCATTAAAATTCAGGCTTCACAGAGAAAAAAAATCTTTAAAAAATATAAATCAGAACTCTGATACATTACCAGTTGGAGTACACACCCACTTTGGAAACTGGCAGTTTATTCTAAAGTTAATCATATAATTCAGTAGTTTCACTCTTAGGTATCTCCCCAAAAGGAGTGAAAGCACATGTACAAAAAGATATATACATGAATGTTCACAGCAGCCTTATGCCTAATAGCTAAAAATTGAAAATGACCCAAAACCATTAACAGAAGAATGAATAAACAGATATATTCATGCAATAGAATATTACTCATAATAAAAAGAATGAACTATAGATAAATGCAAAAATATAAACGAACCTCAAAAATATTATGTTAAATGAAAAAAGCAAAGTCCATATTATTCCACAATGCAATATACACGATGTATTATTGAATTGTACACTTGAAACCTATGTAATTTTATTTACCAATGTCACCCCAATAAATCTAATTTTAAAAAATAATAGGCAAAATTAATCTATGGTGATAAAAATTAGAATGATTGCCTCTGGGTGGGAGGCAGGCAGTGATGCCTGGAAAGGAGCAGGAGGGAACTTTACAGAGTGCTGGAAAAGTTCTGTACCTTCACTGGGATTGTGGTTTCATAGAAATGTGTTTGTTGAAATTCATCATTATACATTTAAAATGTACATACTTTTTTGTATATACATTATACCTCAAATTTTAAGAAGTGTTATAAAAATGTAATCTATAGGTGACATTATTGAGTCTTTAAAAGAGGATTATATTACTGCTACCTCATAGGGCTATTATAAAGTCTAAATGAGATAACATATGAAGCACAACAGTGCCTAGTATGTAGTAAGCACTCAATGTTAGCTATTGTTATGATAATAATGTGTCATTTCATTGCTTAAATAATTCTGATAGCACAAATAATAAAATCCAAACTCCATATTCTAGCCCACAAATTCTTATGTGACTTGGCCCCTATCTACCTTTTCAATCTTATCATTATTTTTCTCTCAGAACAGTTGATTCACACTGGCCTTCTGTTTACTGAACAATAACAACATTACTCTCACTTAGGGTCTTTGAACTTGCTATACCTCTTCCATAAGATCTTCACACGTCTGTCTCCTTCTTTCCACTTAGGTCTCAAATTACATACTGCCCATTTGAAGAGATATTCCTGACCACTTTATCTATTTGTTCAATATGTCTCCTCCCAGTGTCACCGTAAGTCTCTATACAACAGAAACCTCGTCTGACTTGTTCACAGAACAATGGCAGGCACCCAATAAATATTTGTTGAAGAATGAATAAGTGAATAATTTCTAGTTTATGACTTGTGCAATTGGATAGATAATAATGTATGCATTTACTAAGAAAGTGAACACTGAAGAGTGTGTGGGAAGATAAAGTTACAATTTATACATTTTTTTTTACATCAGACAAAGCAAATAGTGAACTGATCAAATAATTAACCTCTAAATTAGTGAAAATTTAAAAAATTTCTAGCTTTATATTATCATTCAAATGTATGTCTTCTAAAGAATACAATAGATTTCACTATTAAAATTTTAATGCATGAAGATTGCTCTTACACTACTTGGACAATAACACTGCTTAAGATTGCTCTTTCAGGCTACTGTAAACATGTAAAGCTTTTCCTCTCCAATCAAAGGGTCTATAACCAAACCTCAAATTACAGAAGCAATGCTATTTTCATTATTTAAGTTTAATACCATTTTAAAAAGTCTTTCATTGGATTTTTAAAAGAACAAAAAGTAAAATATTCTAATAAAACTTACCTTCGCTTACAAATCAGGAACCACAAAGCTGATGCCAAAGCAAAGAAACCAATTCCTAATGTAACAGCACCGGCAGCCAGAAAATAGGTTAAGTGATTAAATAAACCTATATAAAGAAATAAAAATATATTTCATGCATATGTCTTCATTCTCTAGGTAAAATTAAATGATATAATAATGTTTCAAATAATATGACATAGAGTAATGTTAAGACATTAACTAGGACGTTATGAAGCCTGAACTCTGCTTCTGTGCAATTCTAATAAATTTTAAGACCCTGAGTTTGAGAATTACACAGAGCCTCAGGCTGATTTGGGTCCAGGATGCATTTCTCTGACTCTGCCAGAATTTGAGATCTAGTTTTGTTTGTTTTCATAAAGCTGTTAGCTTTTTTTCTTATCTAGTTTTCTCTTTCTCAGTTCAGCTGTGAATTTTTGTTATTTTCTCAATATCATTCCTTGCAGTCTCCCTACATGACATTTTCATTATAAGATTTTGATTATCAATCACTACAAGGAGGTAGATAAGGGTAATAAAAAATATGAGAAATTTTTAAAGATTGTAGGAATTTTTAATGTTTTATCTATACTTTATCTCAAGTAAAAGATCATAGCTATATCTAAATAAAAGCTATATAAAATAATAGCGTATCACAGCTTTATAATTTAAAAAGCCTATAGGAAGTGAACACACAATGTAAATATACACAAGCCTTACTGAAACTTATTGGATTTCATTAACCAATGTCACCATAAAAATTATTAAAAAAAAAAATAAATGAATAAATAAAAATAATAATTTTTTTAAAAAACCTATAGGAATTACATGATATAACTCCTTTATTTACAGAAATTAAAATTGAGGTCCAGATAAGAAAAGTAACTGGACCAAGGTTCAAATTAAAGCAGTCCTGTTTTTTCTTTATATTAAATTTTTAATACTGATATGTATTAAAAAGAATTAAGAATAAAGAAAGGTAAATATAGTCACACTGGTCAAGTATTTATTAAGATTCTGAAATCTCCTTAAGAATAAAATGAACTGTAGAAAGCTTTTGCAGAAGGCTATATAGAACTTGAAGGAACTTAAGACAATTTGGAATATCTTATTTGAAAAAAAAGGGGTTAAAAGCATAAAATTAATAGAATATTTTTATATGTAAACATATTAGAACACAAAGGAAAGGACATGATAAAGACTTTGTTCCAACACTTTTACTGTAGCTGAAGTAATTTCCAGCTTCCAAGATCTTAGTTTTCTTTGGGTTCAGAAATGTCTAATTTGGAAATTAATTAATATTATCAAAAAAGCTATTTATCAAAGTGATACTTATAATACAAAAAAAAAAGCCCTCTAAGTGCCCCACATTAGGGAGTCAATTAAATAAGTTATTACGAATAAAAAATATAGTATTCTTTAATTATTTAGAGCAGGGTTTCTCAACCTCAATATTACCAATCTTTTGAACCAGGTAATTTATTGTTAAGACTCTCTTGTGCATTGTAACAAAGATGTCTCCAAGCATTAGTAAATGTATTCTGGGAGGTGGGAAAATTTTCCCTAGTTGAGAATCACTGGCATAATTCTATAAGGTAATGTTAGATAGTATTAAATGATAAAAGCAAGATAGATAAAACCTATATTTAAAAAATTCAAAAGACATAGTTGTACTCAAATATAAAATAAGGACCTCTATGGACAAAGGAAGAAAAGCATCACAGAGAAAGCAAAAAGCAAACAAAACAAAACAAAACAAACAAACAAACAAAAAACAGAGGCATGCTAGGCATTGAGATTTGGAAGCAGGAATTAGCTAGAAAAAAAAAAGAGAAAATCATTGAAATAAGACCTAGACCAAACCACCCTCTAATACAATGAATGACTCTGTATTACCAACATCTTTGAGAGAAGGGAGTCCTGAGCCACCAATAAAAGACCAATTCAAAAATAGACAAAGGAGAAATATTGGAAATAAAATTTAAAAATGTTAAGATGGAGTAAACACTTGAACATCATTAATGAAATAAAAGATAATACTGAATTCATCCAGCTACATAAAAAAATATGATAAATTATGATATTTGGAAAAGATTAAGAGTATATAATATAAAACTAATATTGCTTCAAAAAAATAGCATAGAGAAGTAGCAAAGAATATTCAGAGATACAACCTAAGATTTTTCATTTAAAAAATTTTAATTTATACATAGTAAATTTACTTTTGTGCATGCATTTGCAGTTCTACAAGTTTTGACAAATATAGTGTTTAATAATCACCATAATCAACTTATAGAACATTTCTATCATTCAAAATAAATTTCCTTGCATTGGTCAAGTACAGACAACTGACAAACACTGATTATTTTGTATTCCTATTTTCTAACCTTATACTTTTACCTTTCCAGAATTTCATATAAGTAGTATCATATACCATGTGGCCTTTAGAGTCTGGCTTTTTTCACTTAGCACAGTTGAGATTCATCCTTGTTGCATGTATCAATAGTTCATATCTTTTTCTTGCTGAGAAATATTCCATTTTATAGATTCACTACCAGTTTATTCCCCAGCTGAGACACATTAGATTGTTTCCAGTTTGGGGTTGTTAGGAATAAAAGCTACTATATGCTTGCATATGGGTGTTTGTTTAAACATAAGTTTTTATTTCAGTAAGGTCAGGTAGAAAGAATATATTTTAATTTATAAGAAACTGCCAAACTGCTTTCCTAAGTGACTGAATTTTCTTGTTTTCCCACAAGCAATATATAATAGTTCCAGCTGCTCAATATCACTGCCACCACTTGGTATTGTCAGTTTTATTTCAGCCATTCTAAAAGATATGCAGTGGTATTTCACTGTGATTTCAATTTTCATTTCCTTAGTGAATAATGATGTTGAACATCTTGCCATGTGCTTATTTGCCATCCATATATCTTCCTCAGTGATTTGTCTAAATCTTTGTTAATTTTTTAGAATTATTTATACATCTGGATACAATCCCTTGGTCAGATATGTGATTTTGAAATATTTCTCTCCAAGTCTGTGGCTTGTCTTTTCAATTCTCTTAACAATGTCTTTCACAGGGAAAACCTTTTTAATTTTGGTGATGTCCAGCTCATCAACTGTTTTATTTTATGGATTGTGCTAAGAACCCTATTTCAGAACTCTCTGCTGAACCCAGATCATGAAGATTTTCTCCTATGTTTTCTATAAAAGATTTATAGTTTTATATTTACTCTTAATTTATGATTCATTTTGAATTAGTTTTTGCATAAGGTGTGAGGCGCCGGTCAAGTTCTTTTTTTTTTTTTCATATACCGAATGGTTCAAACATCATTTGCTGAAAAGACTTTCTTTTCTTGAGTTGCCTTTGTATCCTTGTCAAAAATCAATTTGTTATATTTGTGTCAGCCTATTTCTGACCTCTATTCTATCCCCTTGATATGTTATATATCCTTTCACCAATAGCAACAATAATAATATCTAACATTTATAGATACTATATTCCAGACATTATTGAAGTACTTTATGTATATTAACTTATTTAATACAAACCTCCCTATGAGCTAAGTGCTATTGTTTCCCCACTTTACAAATGAAGAAACAGATGAGGCAAAATGAGTTTAAGTAACTTGCTTAAAGGCATACAACTGGTAAGTGATAGAAGAGTAGTAATTTAAAAATTGCTAAGGTCCTTCCTTATCTAGATTTGGTGAAGAATAGAGACACCAAATATCTTTAGATTTGTTAGAAAAAACTATTAAATATAAATACTAAATATATAAGGGTATTGTAAAAGAGAATATCTAAATGGCAAACAAACATATGAAAGCTTTATTAATAATCAGGGAAGTACAAATTAAATCACAATGAGATAATACAACAACTTTATATAATGCCTAAAATGAAAAAGAAAATATCAAGTGTTACCAAGGAGGCAGAGTAATCTGAATTCTCATTTACTGGTGGGAATGCAATTTTGTACAATACTTTGGAAAACTGGTTGGCACTATTAGTAAAGCTGAACATATGTGTATCCTATGACCCAACAATTCTTAGACGTATACATAAGTGAAGTGCATACATGTGGTAAAAAAATAAATATGAGAATGTTTATAGCATCACTATTTGAGAGAGCCACAAATTGGAAAGTGCCCAAATGCCCATCAATAGTTGAATGGATAAATAAAAAAGTTGAATTTATAAAAACAAAATATTCTTTAACAATGGGAAAGAATAACTACAATGATTCACAACAACATAGATAAATTTCATAAATAATGTTGGACAGAAGAAGGCAGACATAAAGTTCAAACACAGACATGAGGGGGAGTTCAGAAATACTAGTAATATTCTGTTTCTTAAACTAGGTGCTGGTACATAGGTGTGTTCAGAGAAAACTCATCAAGCTTAATACTTATGACTTGTGAATCAACTAGATCTATATATAACAGCATGAATAGAACTGAAAAACAAAAGTTCAGTGAAAAAAGCAATTTCCAGAAATTTATATTCAATTATTCCAATTATGTACTGATTCTATGCACATTAAAACACAAAATGATACTATTTAAAAAAACATTAATGTAACAGAAGTATTAAAATATATCAAATTCATATTAGTTTTGTCCGAGGAAGAAATGAAGAAAATGGGACTATGGATGGAACACCAACTTAGACTTTATCTATAATGTTTTATTTCTTTATAAACTTAAAGGTCTGAAGCTTATATGACCAAAAATATTTATTTAGTAAGAAATACATAGATGTTTTTTACTCTTTGTTCTTTTTTTCTTTTCACTTTTTTGATTTTCTCAAATGTTTAAAAAATATAAAATAATATAATCTCAATTTTAAAAAAGAGAAAGAGGGAGAAACATATTTCTATGAGGAAAATAATCAATATTAGTTATATTGGGGGTAAGAGTTTATAATTATAATTCTACACTCCAGACTTTTCTGTATATTAAAATTTTCTATCATGAGTATTTTAGAAAAATCAGGAGGAAAGTTTTTGAAGATTCATATGTAATTCCTAACTTCTTTATTTAGATGTTACAGGTCTCTTTGTGGCACCTTCTCCATTGTTATCACTATGTTTATAGGCCACCTATTTTCTCCTCCTATATATCTCTGTCCTCTTTTTTTTTTTAATTCTCCATTAGGGAAAAAAATAGGTGTAATTAGTACACCATTTTAGTCCCTGGTTTAAATGGGTCATTAACATTTTAGGGGAATTTCAATGAGGTATAATAAATCTGGAAGTTTCCAAGTTTCACTTTACCAAAAGAAAGACAAATTACATATTTGTTAAATATCTTCAACAAATTGCAATTTCTCTCTAAATCAATCTGTATAATAAAAGACTTGATTCTGAGATCATTAAGATCCCCTCTCACTTTGAAGGTTTAGTCAATATATATTACAAACATTATATACAAAAGTAGTATTTTTACTTTCTCAACTCTGCCCTTAAGTATCTTATCCAAAATAATGACTCTTCATATTCAAAAGTCACTCTATCACCCTGTTTCTTTGTTTTTAATAATTACTATCATAAATAATCTTCTTTATTTATTGGTTTATTGTCTATTGTCTCTTGCTCTTTTTCACTATTCTCATTTCTTGAGAATCGGTAATTTTTCTAAACTCTGAAGATAAGTTTTTTTCACTATGGTATCTTCAGAGTTTAGAAAAATTACTGATTCTCAAGAAATGATTCAATAGTCAATGAATGAATGATAGGCACTGTGCTAGATGCTAGCATTATAAAAAGATAGGGGAAAATCAAGAAAAAAAGTCTCCATAGTTTAATTGAACACTGTTTGAGAACCTTCTATTGCCAAACCCTTGCCAAGAATTGGTGATGCAAAGAGAAGCAATACATGATCATTGAGTTTACCTTCTGGAGGGGACAGACATTTAAATAAATATTTTTATGAAAATATTCTAAGTTCTATAATAATGACCTTATTGATAGTGCTAAGACATCAGAAGCAGTTTGACCAAGTGCAGAAACAGTTTCCTAAAGTTAACACCTGAGATAAATTTTACAGAATGAGTAAGTGATGGCTAGCCAAACAGATTAAGTCTTAAACCAGGTTATGACTCTTCCATCTTAAAACAAACAAACAAACAAAAAAACCTCTCTTTTACCCATAAGTTGCAATTGATCTTTTTCTTACCATTTGCAGCTAAAATTCTTACAATTAAAATTTCTACTTTTTCACAACTCTATCTCCAAAGTCATTAACAACTTTATTAAAATCGAAAGGTCACTATTGACCACTCTCTTTCCTTCCTTGGCATCAGTAACCTAAATTCACTTGATTTTCCTACCTTTTCTCTGTCTACATCTTTATTGCCTTTATAAGTCCCTCTTCCTCTGCCCATCTATTCTTTAACATATATATTTATATCTAGGTATAAACAGGTATAATAAAAACTGTATGTATATATAGATAGATCTACAAAGGATATAAATATATACACATAAATATAAAGTATGTATGTATGTATGTATGTATGTATGTATATATTTATGTATGTATGTATGTATGTATGTATATATGTATGTATGTATGTATCTTGAACCAGAATTACTAGGTGTTTGTACCAGGAGGTTTCAGGTTATTTTTTACAATTATCCTAGTACTACAAGTCCTGTTTTAATTTTTGAGTCTTCATAAATTACCTATTTGTTATACTTTTAGGGTTTTGCCAGACTTTAGTCTCAAGTTTACTCTAACAAAGATCAGTTGAACACCAAATATGTGTGAGATACTATTTTAGGTACCAAGCAAGGGATAAAAATCCATTTAAATGAGAATGGATCCTTACCCTGAATATTTAAAAATCTATAATGAAAGGTAAGCAAGATTCACATGCAATTAGTATAAAAAGCTGACCATACTGATTTTTTTTCAGTTTAAAGACGAAATCTGTAAACTTGGAATAATTACTTATTATATTCATTAGATTTTAATGGCCTTATTTGAAAAATGGGAATCATACTATCTATCTCACAGAATTAGAATAAGAAATGAGTAAGATGATGTTGTAAGGAATTAATAACATAATAAATGAGAAGATATCTCAAACTTAACATATATATATATATATATATATATCAGTCAGTAAACCAAGACTTAACAGTTTTACAGAATCATTATTACATATACCACATTCTCTGACAATAATGCAATTAATTTTGGAATTAATAACCTAATATATACCCTCAAGCTCTCATACTTGTGGATATTTAAAATCATACTGTAAATAGTTATTGCATTAAAAAATCAATGGAAATTTAGAAATATATAGAACCAACCAATAATTAAAACACTCTACATAAACACTTGCAGCAACAAAGTATGGTCCTAAATGCAGATGTTAGAAAAGAAATCTAAAAAATAATAAGCTTGGCATTCAAATTACTAGTTGAAAAAGACCAACAAAATAAACCCACATAATGAAGAGGAAGGACATAAATAAAAAACAGAAATTAATGAAATAAAAATTAAGATTTTTGGTAAAGACTAATAAGATTGTCAAATCTCTAGTAAGATTAACCAAATAAAAGAAGTCACAAGTAAACAATATTAAAAATGAAGAACAAACATAATCACAGTTATAGAAGAGAATAAGACCAAGATCTAAAGGCAACTTGGATGTTCTTCAATGAATGAATGGATAAAGAAGAGGTGGTACATATATACAATGGACTATTACTCAGCCATAAAAAAGAATGAAATCTTGCTATCTGCAATAACACAGATGGACCTAGAGGTATTGTGTTGAGTGAAGTAAGTCAAATTGAGAATGACAATTGCCATAGGATTTCACTTACATGTGGAATCTACAGAACAAAATAAACAAACAAAATAGAAACAAACTCATAGATATGGAGAACATTTTGATGGTTGCCAGATGGGAGCAGGGTTTAGGAGTGTGGGTAAAAAAGGGGAAGAGATTAAGAAGTACAAATTGGTAGTTACAAAATAAGGATGTAAATAAAGTACAGCATAAGGACAATAATATTATAACAACAATTTTTGGTGTCACGTGGGTGCTGGATTTAACAGGGTGATTATTTCATAAGTTATAGAAATATCTAATCACTATGTTGTACACCTGAAACTAATGTAATATTGTATGCCAACTGAAAAATAAAAATTATTAAAAAAAGAAAATACTTTAAATTAATTTAAGTAACTATTTCAAAACTTATATTAAATTATATGTACCTAAAAAATGACTTACAAAAAGTAACTCAAGGTATAATAGAAAATCTAAAGGAACATATATATATATTAAATTGAATCTAGTTATAAAATTTCCCCCCAAGAAAACAGCAGGCCCCAATAACTTTACAATTTCTACTGTATACCCATGATTCAAGTATTTATCTTATACATGCTCTTCCAGAAAACAGAAAGAGATTGCTGGCTCTTCATCCAAATACATTTTCCTCTTCTTCACAGGTGAAAAGCTAGACTACATGTCGCAGCTTCCAATACCATTAAGTGAAGCCATGTGACTGAGTTCTAACCAATGGAATTTGAGTGGAAGTGATGTCATAAAAAAGCTCCCAAGCACCTTTCTCCATGTTCCTTCTCCCTTTAAACTTGACTGGGATGGAGATGATCCTGGGGAGGATTTTGGAAGCCATATGTTATCATGAATCTAATTGATATTTAGAGAACTCTCAACCCAAATAAAATAAAAACACAACACATCAAGGTTTGTGGGACTAAAGTAGTACTCAAAGGGGGAAAGAAATATCTATTCCCAAAAGTGCAATATTAGAAAAAATGTGAATAATCCTAAAATCTAGAATAAGTAGAGCAAATTAAGCCCAGAGTAAACAATATTGAAAGCCAAAATGAAAACCTGTGAAGCAGAAAACAGTAAAACAGTAGAGAAAATCAGTAAAACCAAAAGCTGATACCTTGATATTTATAAAACTGATAGTCTTCTAGTTAGATTGATCAATAAAAAAGGCATAAATTATCAATATCAGAAATTATAGGTGACATTATTACATATTATAAAGCTATTAAAAATAGTAAGGCAATATTATGAATAATTTTATGCAAATAAATTTAACAACTTATGTGAAATAGAAAAATTCCTTAAAAGACATACATTTCCAAAGTTTATTCAAGAGGAAATAGATAACACAGACACACTAAAGAAACTGAAATTATAGTTAAAATTCCCCCTACAAAGAAAACTCTATGTCCAGGTGGCTTCACTGGTAAATTCCACCAAATATTGAAGGAGAAAAATAATACTAATTCTACTCAAATGCTTCCAAAAATTTGAAGACAAGAGAATACTTTTCAATTCATCTTATGAGGACAGCATTACCCTGATACCAAAATCAGATAAGAGTGAGAGCAAGAGCAAAAAAGAAAGAAAATTACAAATTGAACATAGCTACAAAATGCACCTGTTATACATCATGAACAGATAAAATATTCTAAGCAATATTTCAGCAAATTAAATACATTATATTAAAAGACAATATATTATAATCAAGTGGAATTTATTCCAAGAATACAGGGTTGGTTTAACATTTTTAAATCAATCAATACAATTCACAAGTTTGAAAAGGAAATATACATGATCAATATGCATCTATGTCAATGACATGAAAAAATTTGATAAGATCCAATATCCATTTCTGATTAAAAATTTAAAAAACATTCAGCAACTTAGGATAGAAAGGAAACTATCATAGTTATCAGGTTCCTCAACCTGATAAAAGCCATTCACAAAAAGAAAAAAGTCAGACTTAATGGTGAAAGACTAAACACTTTCCTCCTGAAACTGGGAACAATACAGTGATATCCACTCTCATAACTTCTATTCAACAATGCACTGAAAGTTCTAGCCAGTGCAATCAGGCATGAAAAAGGCATCTAGGTTAAAAAAGAAGAAATAAGTGTTTATGTTCTTAATATTATGGTCTGAATGTTTTTGTGCCCCACCCCCAATTCATATGTTGAAATCCTAATGCCCTATGAACTATTGGTTTTCAATGAATATTAGGAGATGGAGCCTTCAGGAGGTGCTTAGGTCATGAGAATGAAATCCTCCTGAATGGTATTACTGTTCTTATGAAAAAGATCTCACAAGAGCTCCCTAGCCTTTCTGCCATCTGAGGACACAGCAAGAAACAAGAAGAGGGATCTCTCCAGACACAAAACTAGGCATCTTGATCTGGCTTCCACCATAACTATGAGAAATACATTTCTGTTGTTTATAAGCCACTCAGTTTATGGTATTTTATTGTAATAGCTTGAATGGACTAAGACACACAAGAGAACATGATCATCTATATAGAAAAACCTGTGGAATTTTAAATAAACAATTAGAACAATTAATTGAGCTTAACAAGATTGCAGGATATGAGACCAATATACAAAAAACAATTGTTTTCTGAAATTGTAAAACTCCTAGAAGAAAACAGGAAAATGTTTTGACTTCAATTCTAGCAATTATTTCATGAATGTGACACTAAAAGCAAAAAATAGACAAGTGGGAGTATATCAAACTAAAAACCTTCAGCACAGCAAAGGAAGCAATCAACAGAATAAAAAGGCAACACATAAAATGGAAAAAAATATTTATAAACCATAAGGGATTAATTTCCAAAATATAAAAGCTAAACTCAATAGTGAAAAAATAGCCCAATTTGAAAATGGGCTAAAAACTTGAATAGACATTTCTCCAAAGACGACAAATAAATGGCCAACAGGCACATAAAGAATGTTCAACATCACTATTCCTTAGGGAAATGCAAATCTAACAGACCTGTCAGGATGGCCATTTAAAAAAAGACAGCAAGTGCTGGCAAGAATGTAGAGAAATTGGAACTCTTATACACTGTTGGTGGGAATGCAAAATGGTGTAGCTGCTATGAAAAACTGTAGAGATCCCTCAAAAAATTAAAATTAGAACTACTTCTGATCTAGCAATCCCACTGCATCTGCCTCAGTGGATTTGGAATGCTTAAATTAGCTAATGAATGAAAAACATTGAAAGCAAGAAAAATTTATCAAATATGTTAATCTGGTAAGAGTAAAAGTCAACCTACTTAATTTTCAAAACAAATTCTATACTTTATTACTTACATATCTATTATATAAAATATACTTCTTTTCCTTTAATAAATAATAATGACTTTGTATCCTTGTCAGATAGTTATCTTGAACTGATTGCTATTGGACTCCTCACAAAGTTAGTGCAAACAAATAAAACTTGAAAGAGTAAGAATATGTAAATAAATATTACTTGTAAGAAGTAATACCATTAGAAAATATATATCTAAGCATGTGGCTTTCCAATTTTTCCAGTACCATTTATTTATTTATTTATTTATTTATTTATTTATTTATTTATTTTTTACCCTCTTTAATTTCTTGCTCCCCCACTTTCACCTCTGACCTATTGATGTCATCATCTCCCCTTAAGAACTAGATCTCTGAAAGTGGGCTGTCTCCTCCCATGCGATGGCAGCACACACCCGGGACCTGGCGCACCCAGGGGGTGAGGGGTCCAGTACCATTTATTGAAGAGGCTTTCTTTTCTCCATTGTATGTTTTTGACTCTTTTATTGAAAATTACTTGCCCATATAGAGGGATGTTTATTTCTGGGCTTTTTCAACTCTGTTCCATTGGTCTGTATTTCTCTGCCAATACTATGCTGTTTTGATTATTGTCACTTAATAGTATAATTTGAAGTTAGGCAGTATGATACCTTGGGCCTTGTTTTTTCTCAGGATTGTTTTGACTATTCAGAGTCTTTTGTAATTCCATACAGATTTGATGATATTTTTGTTTTATTTCTTTAAAAAATACCACTGGGATCTTGATAGAGATTACATTAACTCTATATATTGCTTTGAGTAATATGGCCATTTTAACTACGTTGATTCTTCCAATCCATGAACACAAAATATCTTTCCATTTCTTCATGTCTTCTTTAATTTCTTTTAATAATGTTCTGTAGTTTTAGGTGTACAGGTCCTTCACAGCCTTTGTTAAGTTTATTACTAGGTATTTTCTTCTTTTTTGCTGCAATTGCAAAAGGAATTGTTTCCTTCATTTTTTTTCTGAAATTTCATTTGTTACCACACACAAAAATTAACTCAAAATGGATCAAAGACCTAAATAAAAGACTTGAAACAATAAAATGCATAGAAGAAAACATAAGTACTAAACTTGTAGATCTTGGTCATAGAGAGGATTTTATAAATTTTGACCCTAAAGGCAAGGGAAGTAAAAGCAAAAATAAAAGAATGGGACTATATCAAACTAAAAAGCTTCCACACAGCAAAAGAAACCAATAAAACAAAGAGGCAACCAACCAAATGAGAGAAAGTATTTGAAAACAACACCTCTGATAAGGAAGTAATATCCAAAATTTATGAAGAATTCATACAACTCAACAACAACAACAAAAATCCAATTTAAAAATTGGCAGAGGACTTGAACAGATACTTCTGTTCAAGACATACAAATGGCCAACAGACAAATGAAAAGATGCTCAACTTCACTAGGTATTATGGAAATGCAAATCAAAACCACATAGAGATATTACCTTACACCTGTTATAATGGCTATTATCAACAAGACAACTAATAACAAGTGTTAGAGAGATTATGGGTGAAAAAAAACCCTCATACACTGCTGGTGGGAATGTAAATTGGTACAGCCACTATGGAAAACAGTATAGAGGTTCCTGAAAAAATTATGAATAGAATACCATATGACCCAGCAATACCTCTTCTGGGTATCTACTCAAAAAATTCAAAAATATTTTTCTGTAGAGATATATGTACCCCTATGTTCACTGCAGCATTATTCACAGTGTTCAAGACATGGAAACTGAAGTACCCTCTGATAGATGATTAGATGAAAAAGATGTGGTACATGTATACAATGAAATATTACTCAGCCATAAGAAAAGGTAAAATGCTGCCATTTGTGACAACGTGGATGGATCTTGCAACTATCATTCTAAGTGAAGTAAGTCGGAAGGAAAAAATCAAGAACCACGTGATTTCACTCATATGTGGGATATAAAACTGAAAGCAATAAATAAATAAGACAAACAAAAACTCACGTAGACAACAGTTTAGTGGTTACCAGAGGGAAAGTTGGGAGGGAAGTGGTTAAAAAGGGTTTAAGAGGTCAAATATACAGGGACTGAGATTTGACTTTGGGTGGTAAACACACAATGCAGTGTACAGATGGTGTATTATATAATTGTATACTTGAAACCTATATAATTTTATTAACCAATCTCACTCCAATAAATTTATTAAAAATACATATCTAAGCTATAATAGATTAGTATTTCTACAGAAATGCCTTTAATTTAATGTTATATTTTAAGATTATGCCCTTATCTTTTTGTAAGGATACAATAAAGGAATGATTATATAGGGAATAATCATCTAAATATTAACTACATTATCCATCAAATAATTTTCAGTGTCCTCATATAAGAATCCTGTGACAAATTTCTTTTAGAATTCACTATCAAGAAATATTCTTTTTATACTAACAGACAATATGTTCATTTGTCAGATAATAAGAAGTATATACCCAGTGTTTCTTCGCCTTGAATAGAAGAAAGCTCAAACTAAAATTCATGCTCGATTATGAGACTTACGTTAACTCAAATACTTAAATATATTTATGACTTCATTGTTCCTTCTAGTTTTTATCTTTTATAACTTTATCAGTTCTATTATGTGTGACATTTAATGGAAGCTACTTTAGATCTACTCTGAAAGAAAGGTACACATTTAAAAAATTTGCTGGAACTCTGTTAGTACTTCAAATAAAAAGGCCACATATTATTTACTCTTGTGTCCCTTAAATTATTTTTTTCTTAAATTTATCCTTAAATTTTGCTTGTAGCATAGTACACTGAGGGATTTAACTATGAATGGTTTATATTACTATTTGAAAGACTGCTATACAGCCGGAGAGAGATCCATTAACTCCACAGTTATTTACTAAGCACTTACATGTGCCAGACACTGTTCTGAAGCCAGTGATACTGTGATAAACTCTTAAGAAGAGGGTCCTGGGACTCCTATTTTAGTGGGAGAGGACAAATAATAAACATATAAGCAAATAAGATACATATAAGCAAATGATAAGCAAATAAACACATAAGCAAATTAGCTAGAGAGTAATAAAAGTCTCGAAGAAATCAACTAATAACCAGGTGAAAGTTGGAAAGGATACCTTAAGATAACGTGTATTTTCATACTATCATTGATAAAAAAGATCAGAATTGTCCATTTGAAAGAGATACTGCCTATATTTGTCACCAATTCAATCACTGGGGGGCACTTTTTTGTTTCCCCATGGTAGGGAGTCTTGTTTAAGCATGTAGAAGATGTTGAATAGTGTGACACTACTAGACACTACTAATTAATTATGTTATTACACTCATTATACAAACAATAGAAGTGTGTTGACTTTCACTAAGGTATTCTAGTTTAATCCCTTAAATTTCCTCTGTATTTTCCTAGATTCTCTTCATTGTAATCTATCTTCCAAAAAGTAAGTGAGTTGTAGATGAAAAAGATAAATGTGCATCACCAACTAGGATAGGTACTTAGGTATTAGTTTTCCTGACTTTAATTAGACAGGTGTGATGTTACTGAGGCCATTGTTTGCTTTTCTTCATGCAGTTGCAGCATCCTCTGGTGGGCACTAATTTATTTAATAGCTTCTGAGAAAAACTTTTTCGTTTTTGATAGTTTTTAAAACATTGAGCACAGGAATTTGCATTATTTTCATTAAATTATCAACTTCAAGATAATCTGTACTAACAGAGTTCAAATGCTTATGAACCAAGCACTGTTAGTGCTTATCTTTTATTTAAACAAATATCTGAGAGATAATGCAATTATAAAAGTACAAGTAATACTGACACTACTACTAGTAAGTGGTAATACATTATTCTGGAAAGTCTTCACTTTGAATTTTAAGAGGAAAACAAATTTCTCATGCAATTTAAATTTTATAATTGTGCCCATCCTTTTGACTTCTACTCCATGCACATTTATTGGCCATTCAGAAAAAAATTAAAAAGCAAACAGGAAAAGGTAACATGAGTTATTTAAATACAATTTTTATCCAAAGGGACAAAAATTGTTTCTGAGTGATGCAAAATTGATAAAATAAAGTAGTACTGATTCATAACATAAAGAGCAAATATCCTTGGTTCTTATAGGATGCTTTACAACCCAATCACATAAATAGGTATTGCTAATGCGTAACAGAATATGTAAGAAAAAGCTGGAGATTAGTGTTATTTCTGAAATGTAATTCCCTTCTAATATACATGTTGCTGCTTCCCAAGGAGACCTGTAATAAGTAAAAGGGTTTCAAGAGAAAAAAGACAAAATCATGACAATGGGATTAACTGGAAATTCCAAGCCTGGTGATTCCAATATCGGAGATAGTGAAAGTTTGTCAGGCGAGTAAATTACACATCTGTCATATCAAGAATGCTTGTTATATCAAAGAACTGAAGAGGAGGTGGGACTTAAGTCAGAACTTAATGGATTTGTAAGCTAAGGGTAAGTATAAAGAAGGAGGGGATCAAATGCTTATGAACCAAGAATGGGACTCTGACGTTACCAAGTTCTTAACACAGAAGCAATTAGAGCTGCTGTCTGGCACAGAAAACAAAACTTCAAGCATAAATTAATTGCTTAGTCAGCAGAGGAGAGAGTCATTAGGGCATTCTCATGCTATTTTAAGATCTCTTGAATGGCTGCTACTGTTTGGCAATTTCAAGTTTGTAAATTTCTCCTATCCTAAAGTAAGACTTTATGTAAGATTGGTACTCTGAATGCCACCTAAAATGTGACTGTCTATTTTCCCAAAGTTTCCATGGTAAATGGTTTACTGAATTGACTGAACTCCACTTTTACAACACGATGAAATATTATCACTGTAAGTACTGCTACTTGCTGTCACTCCTTTCTAATTCTAATAATAAACTCTGAAATGAAATGAGCAGTTGTGTTATTTAAGCTCATTCTACATTCTAAAATGGTCAAATAAGATGATAAATTAATTTCCTAAACACTGGCAAAAGAACAAAAGGGGAAAATAAAGTAGACTAATTTTTCCACAACATTCTGAAACTTCCAAGCCTTAGAGAATCATATCAATAAAGTTAGCATACCTTATTACAAGCAACCTTATAGGTATGCCTGTGCACATTAAATGTTTTATATAATTCCATTCATGAAACTATGTATGTGAAAGATTTCCTTACATTCAGTGTTGTGATATAGTTTTTATAAATGCTGTCATGACCCAGTTTTGAAGCCCTGACTAAAGCCTTGTCATTTTCTTGAGCAGCCAATTAAGTCCATACCCCAAACTACCTCCCTTAAAGGGGCTCTCACACTCGAAGCCACTGTATGCTCACCATCTAATTGCCCCAAAACCAAGTTGCAGACAATCAAGAACAGTCTCTATGTCCCACAGAGATGATTAAAACATCTCTATGAGATTTGCCCACTGAAATTATTCAAACCAGCCAATCTTAAGCCTGCTTACCCTGCCCCATCCCATTCTTTCCCTAATAAACCAAAATAGAGGTACCTGCCCACTGTTCCCCTCTCCCTCTACCTCTTGACCAAACCTGATGCTCTCTCAGAGTGGACCTGAGTGGCATGCTATTTCTCTCCAGGGAGCTGTGAGTATAGCAAACTGTAAAACTCTGGTTCCCTTTTAATCTTCATCTGGCCTCACTATACCTTATTTAAGGTAATACGGTTAAAACAATTATCAATAATAGTTGTCAGTAAGGTCTATAATCTTATCATAGACAACTATTTTCTGTTACTTTGGAGCTGCCACAAATCAGCAAAAGCTACTGGTATGTTATCCCAAATACAGTTTTATTACAGAACAGTTCCAATAATGCATTTATTCAGACAATATGCAGGACCTGAAATGTACCATTTGATATTTTATTATCACAAAATTCTATTCTTAATTTTTAAAAAAAGAATGCCAATAAAGAAAAACCTTTCAAATAATTTGAACTAGCTTTTGAAGGTATCATTATAAAGGAGTAACCATGTTGTACAAGCAAGAAAACAAGGAAGGACTAACTGAAAAAAGTAAGCAAAAATGGAGAATAAACACTTTCCTTTCAAGATACGTGCAGAATGCCCTTAGTTCACTTCCTATTTACTGCACTCAAGGAAAACAAAACAAAAACAAACCCTTAAGATTCATGAGGGGGCAACTGAGTATGGCATCTGCAAAGGCAAAGTTAACAGAAAGGGGTTCTGCAATGCAATTAAAGGTCAGTAGACACAGATGTTCTTTTAACATAAAAATACCTAAAAATTATGCTAGTAAGAATAAAAATATGGTATGCATGCCAGATGAGGACTATTGATAGATTAATCTTCACTGTGAGAAATAACTGATTTTTATATTCAGTAGCAATCAAAAACATATAAACAAAAGAAAACAGGAACAAAAAGTTTGATGTTTACTCCTTTCTTTATTCAGGCAACAGGCAAGAAAGATGATAATAACAAGGCATCATTGCATGACTGAGGCATGATTTCCTAGACATAGTTTCCAATTAGAGGAAAGGCTACAACCTGGAATAGAGGGTATGAGGGGAAGTTGGGGGTGTTTTAGGGTGTGAGGAAAGTGACCCAGGAGTTAAAATGTGCCAGCCACAGGGAGAGGTGAGAAGGTACTTTAAGGCAGTGGTCCCCACCTTGTTGGCACCAAGGACAGGTGCTCCTATGAGAATCTAATGCCTGATCTGAGGTGGAGCTGAGGTGGTGATGCTAGCACTGGGGATTGGCTACAAATACAGATAAAGCTTCACTAGCTCCTGCTGTGTGGCCTGATTTCTAAGAGGCCATAAACCATACTAGTCCATGGCCCAGGGGTTGGGTCCCCCTTTTTAAGGAAGAGAAAGGTCTCTGTGGGAGTCCTTTTCAATGGTAGGGGAAATGTCCAAAAGCAATGGTGTTCTATACACATGCTTTGTGCAAGAGGAGATGAATTTAGGGGTACATTGCTCAACTTTTTCTCTCCCATGTATATTCTGCATAATTTTGATTTTATCATTGTGAAACTGAAGTACAGAACTAATTGAACCTTGTTTGGGCTTCCTTATTTGTTCAATCAGAAGAGAAGGAAGCATTTTCACTCCCTTTTCCAATTGGTATAAGGCACCTTTTAAGTAGGTGACAGGAAAAAAAAGAAAATCTCTCCTGGAGCTCATCTGGCCTCCCAAACAGATCTACTTGTACATTAAGCACATAAGAATTAAATTTATAAGTGGCATAAACTCAGAAGTGAGGATACAGAGGTTTAAGTAGAATACTAACTTTTAATACACATTTTCGTCAGTACAAAAATGAATTGCATTTTGAAAAACATTTGATTATAATAAGTATAATTTGTTGCTTTTTCATGTTCTATGTTTATTCGTTTGTAAGAGTTAGCAAATCTCAATTTTGAAACAAGTTAGCCATAGATATTACTTTGTATCCCGAGTGTTTACACTTCATTACCACTACTGCCCCTGCAATAAGTACCTGAAAGAGAGGTTCTTGACCTCTATCTTAAGTATTAAGTAGCACATGGTAGAAAATTAGTTTCTTTCCAGAAAGTATTCAGATGTAAAGAAGGGTTAAAAGGGTTACCTCATTATTCCAAAGACCGTTTTGGAAAGACCGGAACCACATTTACAATTTCCTTAGCACTTTCTTCATCCCTTTAAGAAAATTCAGGCCTTTCTCTTAAAAACAGAGCAAGAGGTTCCTCACTGCAAACCAGAGGAGTCGACTAAAGCACAGGCTCGTCCAGAAATTCTTGGTCAGAGAGGGAAGTCACCGACTCCCAATTTCCAAAGCTTAATGGCTGCCTAAGAAAAGTAGAGAAAACGAGGGTGAAAAAAGGTGACCCCTTGCTGACTCAGACCTGCAACAGGAGACTCCACCGAAGCCGCCAATCTCCATAGCAGAGAAAGGAGCAGGGATATTTTTTTCAGAAGGTTCGAATCTTTCAGGACTTGCAGGAAGTGTGAAAGACAGAGGATCTGGCAAGGGCAAAACCAACAAGGACCAACAAGGCAAACTGCCACAGTGGCGCCGTTTTTCCGTGAGCCTGACCCCGAGGTGCACGCTCAGCACTTTTGCAACCGGAAACTGGAGCTTTGTTGCTGGAAGCTGAAGTTTCGCAGGTGGAAGCATGGGCACAGCAGGCAGTGCAAAGCCAGACACCCGGGGATATAAGCTTTGGGCTAGGAGCTTGGAAGCTGGAGCTTCATTCGGAATGGTGGCTCAAGTTGGCACCAGCCCTTGGGATCCTGAGGGAAGGGAACCAAGCCTTCCACTATGCTAGCGGGCTCCTCGAGTCAATTTCCACAGTTCCTGTCTGGACTCTGGTTGTTTTGAGGTAACCCACTTGGTTCTGCAGCCTGCCAAACCCCACGGTGTGCCAAATCCTTCCAAGTCCCTGTCCTGGGAAGCTTTACCTTTGTCCTCCACACCGTTCCCACTTCCCTCCCCCTCTTTCATTCCTGGTGATGGCGAGTATGAAGAGGAGGGTCTCCCTGGGGCACACAATATAGTTTAGTTAGTTATTAGTTTTTAATTCAGCAAATTGTAGTACATTTATTTGTACATCTAAGTCCTAAAAGAAAGGTCAAAAGTTTGGTTTTTACCAACTTTGGCATATTAGTTTGAGTAATTTTTTCAAGCAACATGTGGCAATGAGCGTCTATATATCAAATCCTGTGATAATGAAATATTTTTTGCTCTCAAGAAGCATCCAAGATAAGTAAAATTGTTACATTCAAGCATATCAGTACTTCTTTATATTATATTAAGTGGAAACTTATTAAATACCTATTATGTGTTAAGCTCTGTGCTAGGTATTGGTAATAGAAAGTTGAATCAGTCTTCATCCTAGAGGTCTGAGCTCACAGTTTTGGTGGAGAAAGGGACAGAGCACAAAACAATTTATCATAAGATGAATGCTGGTAAATGGTACCACAGAGTCAGAACAAGTAGGAGTACAGGAGACAGAGAACTGAATTTTATGTTTAGAGGGAGATGGAAAGGCTTTGTAGAGGAGGTAACATGTAAAGTACGCCCTGGAAGAGGAGGGGTTATATTTATAAGTGAAGTTCTGGCTTACATTTGGATTTTATAACAGATCTCAAGGAGGACTTTGCTCCATTTTTTTATTACTTTCTCTTGCTTTTCAGTTCACTTTGCCTTCAACGCACCCGCCCAATCCTTCTTCAGTTTTCTTGGAAGTAGCCTATGTAAGGGTATATCACTTAACAAGTAATAATTACCTCTTATTAAACTACTTATTTATGTATAGACAGTACTTATAAAGAAAGAATTTTCATTTTGTTTTAGTCAAGTCAACAAAACACAGTCCCTATGGCCCATCTGCTAGAACACAAAAATAGCCTCACTGTGTAGAAACAGATGTTTAAAATGGTATTCATTAAAATGAGATTCCACCTGTAATAGAAAACAGAAAGTGGATGCAAAAGGAATGCTGTAAGCTGGCAGTGCTTGCTATTGCCTTCCATTTCCTTAGAAAATGTATATTTGTGGGTAAAATCTTGCTAATAGTAATATGCTTCGGGTTTTAGTCTCTACTGATATGGGTTATTAGTTATATTGAAACACAATCAACCTAGACTTGTTAGGAGAGTAGCAGCCATGAAAAAAAAAAACCCTCTAGGCTGGGTGCCTACCTACCAATGAACCAAGTTATCTTGGGTAGAAAATTAATTACTATCCTATATTAGTAACAGAAATGAACGTTTACTGGTTACCTTGTATGTCATGTGCTTTACTGTACATCATTACAAGAACACTATAAAGAAAGTATTATCCTCACTTTATAGATTAGGAAATTGAGACTGAGTAATATATTAAATAACTTTCCCAAGTCACAACTACATTGGAACCCAAGACTTTCAGATTCCTAAGCCAATGTACATTTTTCCACTATTTCACACTATTTTTACAACAGTTGAGGCACATAGAGGTTAAAAACCCAACACTATCAAATGGAGTATCTGGGATGTAAATCCAGGTCTGTCTGATTCCAAAGTATATGCACTTCTATATGTTGGGCCTTTGCCTCCAACTTTATTTAGTACCATTTATGGCACAGAGGAAAAGAAGAGAACATCTAGTGAAACAGGCAGAGTTCTGTTATAATTAGCAAGCCCAGGCTAGCATTTGGTAACTGTGAGCAGTTCAGAAAAATATTATGTAGACTGGTTAAATAGATTAATCAATTTTGAATGTATGTAAAATGTACATTAACTTCTTTATTACTTATTAAACGATATTCTTTCATTAATCCAATAAATATATGTTGATTATTTTGTGTCAGACATACAATCAATTATATAACCTCTTGTCTTCATGGAGTTTATATGCTGGTTGTAGATGCAGGCAATAAATAAGATAAAAATAAATCAGCGAAATATGTTGTACATTAGATTATAAGTGTTAAACAGAAAAGTAGAGAATGGGGATAGAAAGTGTGTGGTAGGGATTGTTGCAATTTTAAGGAGAATGGCCAAGGCCATGGAGGATCTTACCTGAGAGTAGATAAAAGAAGGAGTCAAGCTGATATCTGTGAGGAGTGCACTCCAATAGATGGAGTATCAAGTACAGATCCCTGAGGCTAGTGTGTTAGGAACAGAATATGCGAGAGGTAGAAAGTAAAATGAAGTTGGAGTGATAAAGAGAGGGGGTTCAAGTCATGAAGGGCCTTGTCAATGTAGGAAATGTCCAAACCTGCAAAGAATTTTTATGATTTTATTTGAGTCCAAACTGACAATTGCTGGGAAGCAACTTCTAAAATGCTCCAGAGAATAATAGTTTCACAGTTTCTTTTATGCATTGAAATTAAGGAACATAAGGAAGATCACCTGAGGGTAGGAAACAGCAAGTAGAGATTGGGTTACAAGATTATGTGCTTTCTTAAGGATGGTTATGCCTTCAAGAGTTATTACTTTGGGCATTTCAAAAGTGTATTAACCTAGATGCACAAAAACAATGGATGGGGCTTGCTTAAAATCCTTTCACTAAAAAAGTTATAGGCCTGGGGTGTGACTATTAACATTGCCTGCCTAGTTAGGAATTTATGATTTATTACAGCACCCTTTTTTCATCCACAGCCTTGTAGGTCAAAATAAGGACTTTGACTTTTATTCTAAATGTGATGGGAACTGTTAAAGGATACTGAGCTGATGAGTAACTTGATTTGCCTTATTGGTTTTTTTTTATTGTGATAAAATATACATAACATAATATTTACCTTCTTAACCATTTTTAAGTATTCAGTTCACTAATAACAAATATGTTCACATTGTTGTGTGGCTATTGCCACCATTCATTCTCATAACTCTTTTTATCTTGTAATTCTGAAAACCTATACCTATTAAGCAATAACTTCCTATTCTCTCCATCCCCTAACCACTGGCATCCACCATTATATTTTTCTCTCTATCATTTTGACTAAGTACCTCAAAGAAATGTAATTATATAGTTAACAGCAGTCCCTAACCTTTTTGGCTCCAGGGACTGGTGCTCCTATGAGAATCTAATGCCTGATGATCTGAGGTAGAGCTGAGGTGGTGATGCTAGCACTGGGGAGGGACTGCAAATATAGATGAAGCTTTGCTTGCTTGCTCTCCTCTCACCTCCTGTTGTGTGGCCTGGTTCCTAACAGGCCAGGAACCCGTACCAGTCTGTACCTGTACCAGTTTGGGACCCCTGATATAGTATTTCTCTCTTTTTTTAACCTGCTTATTTCATTTAGCTTTATGTCTCTAAGGTTCAGCCATGTTGCAACATATTACATAATTTCCTCCCTTTTTAAGGCTGAGTAATAAATAGTCTATTTTGTGTCTTTACCACACTTCTTTATCCATTCATCAACAAATAGATACTTGGGTTGCTTTCATGTTTTGGCTGTTGTAAATAATGTATATTCATTATGTATGTACCACATTTTCCTTACCCATTCATCTGTTGGTGAACATTTAGGTGGTTTCTATATCATAGCTATTGTGAATAATGCTGCCGTGACCATGAGTGTACAGATAATCTCTTTGGGACCCCACTTCCAAGTCTTTTGAATATATACCCAGAAGTAGAATTGTTGAGTTATCTGGTAATTCTGTTTTTAATTTTTTGAGGAAACTTCATACTGCTTTCCACAGTGCTGTGCTTTTTTACATTCCCACCAATAGTGCACTAGGGTCCCAGTTTCTCTACATCTTTGACAACACTTGTTTTCTGTTTTTCTTTTTTATATTAGCCATCCCATGGGTATGAGGTAGTATCTCATTGTAGTATGATTTGCATTTCCCTAATGATCTTTAATATTGAAACCTTTCATGTTCTATTGGCCAGTCATAGATCTTCTTTGGAGAATTGTCTATTCAACTATGTCCATTTGTTGTTGTTGTTGTTGTTGTTGTTGTTGTTGTTGTTGTTGTTGAGTTTTAGGTGTTTTTTATATATTCTGGATATTAATCCTCTATCAGATACATGATTTGCAAATATTTTCTCCCATTTTGTGTGTTTCCTTTTCACTCTGTGGATAGTGCTCTTTTGATGTACAAGAGGATTTGATGTACAAAAAGATTGGTGTTAGTCATTCTCTAAACGTGTGGTATGTGGTAGAATTTATCAGTGAAACTATCAGTTTTATGACTTTTCTATGTTTGGAAATTGCTCTCTCTGTGTTATTTCTTTTCTCCTTTTGGTCCATTCTAACTACTCATGTCAGATTAATTTTTGTAAAATACTGCTTTGGTCATTTTAAAATCTTCCATGTTATTCGAAGCCCTCTATTGTCTGGCCTCTACAAATATATTTCACTTGACTTCAGTTAAATTTGTCTCCCAACACATGATGTGCACATGTACACTATGACCCCCATCTTGATTTTTCTATTCATACTCTTGTCTAGCTCTTCCTTCCTTTTTAACTTTTCTTTTAAAATTGAACTATTTTTCCTCATAATTCCAATCCATCATTATGCAGCTATTTTCTGTACATCTATAGCCTTTAGAATATGCATGCCACTATTTGACACTTCATATATTATATTATAAACTTTGTTTCTATGAATGCAACATGGGCGTACGAGATGTTATTTCCTGAACTGAATTGTTGCAAATTGTTTTTTCCCCTTTAAACTGAGAACTAGATATTATCTTGTTTGAAATTGTTGAGCCATTCAAGTGGTTGAGATCCTGATTGCTCCTAGGCCTGGTGCAGCTAATAAGTAGAGAAAGGCTCAGGAAGAAGATAGTGGATATAAAAAAGAACATCAGGGATAGCCTGTATCACACTATTTGGCATGGCAAGGAAATGTAATTGTCATTTATGTCAAATGACCATATAGTAGATAGCTGAAGCTTCAGCTGCTGGAACCACCTTCGTAAGTACTCCAGCTTCATGAGTACTTTAGCTTCAAGAGGCTGCAGGGAGGACAGCTAGTAATGGGGATAAAATGGGTATAAAAATAAGTAGATAATATGCAAGTTAACTAAGGACACTGAGGGAAATCCTAAGAGACGAGATTATGGTCATAGGAAGTTATAAGACCAGAGGAGAAGAAAGTTTTACATTCTAGGGTCTATGACACTAAAAAGAGGGAGTACTTAGGGTGCTAATTTGGTTTTGACAAGGAGACTCCGAGCTAAAAGACTTGCACAAGTGTAATCATATTTTGGCTATTTTTTTTGGTGTTTCATGTTGTTTTTCTGTTAGAGGTGTTGGTGATTATACTTAACCAATGATTGTCAGTGGAGTCCTAGTATTTGTCACTTATAAAGAAATTAGGTTATTATGTTTGCCACATAATATATCACGGGAAGCATCTGACAAAGTGAAGAGCCTATAAAATTAGTCTTTATTTAGTTTGTGATTTAAAATTAGGAGACAACGGTGCCACTTGTCAATGGAGCTCTGTTTGGTTTTCTTCTGCTAGTCTGATGAGTATGTCAAAAGGGAAAGAAAATTCCACACATTTTTAACTAAGTGACTACCTGGGACAACTGATAACTTTCTGGACAGTCTTATAGTAAGACTATTTTGAGTGTGATAAACCCTATTTTGATGTGAAACAAGTAAGTTCCAAAATTTTTAATTGCACAAAATACAAGATCATAATATTGTAAGATTTATGAAGTGAAATGAAGGTAAACTTGTATAGCTAGTGGCCTATAGATAAAGGTTTCTTACACCATTCAAATCCATCCAGATACTAGCTGTGATGCTGGCAGTTGTTTATTCTACCTGACATTGACAGAAATGATCCTGGATTCCACATTTAATTGAGACTTCTGGACAGCTACAGTGATTCCAGAAATCTTCTCCTTAGTTAGCACTCAATTTGTTGGTTGATCCTGAAACAGAGAGCCAGGAAAATATAGGGACCCACTCTCTGCCCTGCTGATCTCTCTGATGGTACTGAATATTGTTTCCTTATATGGCTTCTGTTATCCATCTATATTCTCTTCTTATCCCTCGCACCACAACATCTCCCACAGATCCACAAAAGTAAGAACTTACTATGTTTGAGAATAGGGGCTAAGTGAAGACAATTCAAGTTAATCTTATTGTGTTGCTCATTATCATTGGAATTTACTATTTGAAAATAGATTTTAAGAAAAGAACTGAAAAAACATAAAACTTAATCATTATTGAATTGTTCTAAAGTTTTTTTTCTAAAATCTAACTCTTTTTTTCACAAACTTTGGATATACAGGGTGGTGTGATTTAGTGGAAAGAATACCAAATTAAAAGTCAGAAGATATGCTGCTATTCCCTATTCAACAATGCTTATTGAATATTTTATGATATGCCACATACTATACTAAATGTTGTCCTGCTACTAGCAACTAAGATGCCTGACCTCGATATGAGACTTTATCTCATTTGATCTTATTTTACTCATCTTGCTCTCTCAAATATCAAAATAAAATTTTTAGATGATTTCTAATAGGAAGAAATGTACAGAATAGAATTCTGTATGTTTGTTTGAGTCTACACTTTAATGTTAGTTTATTGTAGTTTCAGTTTATATTTTGAAAGAATCCTAACTCTGAATATTAATTATCCAGTTAATTATTAGTATTAATAATTAAAAGAAAATAGTTAATAATCTACTTTTCTTTTGACTTACTAGAAAATAAATGACCTCTCTGAAGTATCTCTCAGTGCTACCTGAATTTGCTGGCTAACAGTTTATGCAGTATAAATTTTAACTAAACTAAAATAATTACCATTTATTCAGTACATTTACTGAGGATCTTGTATCACCAGAAACATGTCTAGAAACTTTACATAATAATTTTAATTATAAAATAGGTAGATATTTTACATAGGAAGAAACCCTATCTACAGTTTTTCCTAAGCAGTAAAGCCTTTACATACATACATATATATATATATATATATGTATATATATATATGTATATATAAACTCTATATGCATATCCACATTTTCACCATACATCTTTCTATATGTGTATTATTTGAAATATGTTATATATGTATATTATCTTAAATGTAATATGTATTATATTGATTTATAATATAATATATTTTATATAATAATGCACATTATATTTATTATGAATTATATATGATATATAATGTAAATATAAACATATTTATGTATTATGTTGTAATGTGTAAAGATATGTATTTATATATTATGTAATATATAAATGATAAATATATTACATATAACAATTATATATATAATACATAAAGTATCATTTTCCCCTTACTGTGGACCCTGGTTCTCAGTCAGACAGTAAAACTATGTTAATATTTTTAAAATTTTCCAACCTTGGACTAATTTTCAGCCTTGCCACACTGTTTCTTAGTAAGAACATTTTAAAACTTAAAACAACACACAAAAAAACCAAACCTGAACTGGCAAGTTTCATGCATTGGTAGCTAAATTATAAAATGGTAAACTACTTTGAAATACTATTTATCACTTCCTTAAATAATTAATACTTTACCTTATGACCTAGTAATTCCACTCCAAAATATTTACTTGAGAAATGGAAATTTTCATAAAATGAAATGTCCACAAAAAGACTTGTATAAGAATGTTGATATAAGCTTTATTTATGATAGTGAAGGAGTAGCCAACAATTCAAATATCCATCAAGAAATGAATAGATACATTAATTGTGGTATATCATACCATGAAATATCTGTTCAATAGTGAAAAGTAGTGAACTGATATGTGCATCAAGATGGATAAATCTACACGTTACATTGAGTGCAAATAGGAAATAACAAAAGCTATGTATATATTATATGATTCCATTTATATAATGTTCAAAACTAGGCAAAGTAATCTGTGGTGATAAGTGAGAACAGTAGTTGCTTCTGGAGGTGGGAGAACTGATGGGAAAGGTATATGAACATTAGGTTGATAGAAGTGTTCTATATCTTGATGGAATTATAATTTCATGATTATACATTTGCTAACTTATCAATCTATCTTCTAGAGATCTATGTATTTTATTTTATAAAAGTATACCTCAGAAAGAAAAGAGTATTGGGGAAAAAACTAATGACTGGTAGTTATTTCTAACTATTTCACTTAATGCATTCATTTGTTCATTTAATAAATGTTTCTTGAACACCAATATTGTTCTGGTGCTATGCATACAGTGAATAAAATTTAGAAAGTCCTGCTCTCCTTATACATGCATTGTAATGGAGAGGACAGACAATAATAAGATAAATATATGTATTTATCTTTAGATACACATATATTTAAGAGATTGATAAGTTAAGAATTAAAGCAGAGAAGGGGAATATGAAACACTGAGAAGAGGTTTATAATTTTGATAGGTTGTCCAGGAAAAACCACACTGAGAAGGCAGCTTTTGAATCAAAGCCTGAAGAAAGTGAGGGCGGTAACTATGTACATTTCTTGGGGAAGTGTATTTCAGAAAGAAGAAAAAACAGATACAAGTAGCCCTGAAAATAAACATACTTAACATGTCAAGGAATAGCAAGGAAGACAGTATGTTTGGAGCAGAGTGAGCAAAAGGTAGAGTTGTTGAATATATAATTAGAGAAGTAAAGAGGGAAGTCCAGATCATGAAGGCCATCTAGGTCATAACAGGAATTTAAGTTTTACTCTAGGTAAGATGGACATCTATTGGCATGTTTTGAAAAGAGAATTGATATTATCTGTCTGTATGCAAATTAAAAAGATGACTCTGGATAGTGTACTGAGAATAGAGTCTGGTAGGTAGGGAGGGGATGAAGGAAGAAAAGCAGAAGCAAATATATCACTTAAGAGAGGATATTAAAATAGTCAAGATAAGAGATGATTCACAGTTTGGACCAAGGTGGTATTAGTAGAGATTATAAGAATAATAAAAGAGCGATATATTTTAATGAGAAAGCCAACAGGATTTACTATCTAATTGAATATGAGATTTGAGAGAAAGAAGTCAGAAGATGATACCATTTTTTTTTCTATATTACTGAGAGTATGGCATTACCAGGAGGAGTTGGTTTGAGGGTGAATATCAAGCCTAGTTTTTAACACATTAATTCTTATATGCTATTTAATATCCAAGTAAACATGCCAAGGATGCAATTAGATAAACATGTCTTGAGTTCAAGGGAGAGGTCCAGGCTGGAGTTATAAAAAAGGAGTGGTCTAAGAACCGAGTTTTGAAGTACTCCAACAGGTAGTGATTATTTGTTCATTCATTTTATTCCCAAAGGGCAAAAGTATTTGATGGGGGGCAGAGGAAAGGACCACTGTCTGGGAGGCAGGTGACATAGTTCTGAGAATGTAGTAGTTGTGTGACCTTGGGCAAGACACCGCTCCACTCTGGGTTCATGTTAGACTTGAATCAATATTTTCAAACTGCAGGCTGCAAGCTTGACACTAGCTAATATGCCAGAGCACCCAGAGCTTGGAGAGGCTGATCTTACAGAGAGCCAGGGTAGATAGAGGCCAGGGACTTGGGTGCCACTGTGCTGCAGAGATCATTCATACCAAGTAGATGGATCTTCAGGGTGAGTATGTGTTACCCTAGACATGCCCATCTCAGGTCTAAGGTCCTTGGGAACCAAAGGAAACAGGTGCAAAGGGCTTAGGGAGTAGGGGATTAACTCTTTTATTTATTTTTCAAATGTTATAAATTCAGGTGGTTCAACATTCAAAAGATACAAATGAGTGGATAATGGAACATCTACATTCTGTTTTTATTCCCTTCTCATCAAGCAGCTAGTGCTAGCATTTCATTTGTATGGCTAGTTTTTCATCATATGAATGTATGAACATAACCAGTTTTCAGCTGATGAACATTAAGAGATGCTTTCAATCTTTTGTTAATAAAACTCTGCTACAATGAATAATAACCTTTTACATGTCATTTTATATGTGTGAATAAATTTTAGAATAAATTCTAGAAGTGGAAGTGTTGGTTTAAAGGATATGCACACTTATAATTTTAATAGATTTTCCCAAACTTTTTTCAAAGGAACTATCGCCATATATTTCCATTAATAATGTGTGATGATTTCTGGTTTCCAGTTATGCATTTAGGAAGCTTGAAATTCACCACTTTATCCTAACAAGTTAAAAACTGTACAGACTGAAAAATAAACAACTCATTTTGGATCCATAAGAGAGAGGAGGATATGGGGCAAACCAGTGCTTCCTAGATTGGAGAGACAGACAAATGATTACAGGAAGTCATGGCTTACCAGAACAGAGGCTCATGAGTTGAAACCATAGCAGGGACAAGTGCCAGAGTAGAAAAACCTGAACTGTAATTGAGGAATTGCTGGAGGCTCAATGTGCACAAGTATGAAAGTTGAAAACTCCAGGGGAACCAGTCATGGAAGAGCCTCCATAATGTTATGAAATTTCTCTTTTCGAGCTCAGCCAAGTTCGCACAGTAAATATTTTAGAAAAATCTCATGTTTGCAGCAGGAGAAGGGAAAGAGACACCATTTTAAAATATACCAGACCATTCTGTTCTTAACAGGGCCTGCTCTCAGGATAAAAAAAAAAAGTTAACCAGAGCCTAACCTACTGGGATATTATCAGAGCCTAACAGTCCTGGGGGAAGGGAAATACCAAATTCTAGCCCCCTCAGGCCATCCTGCCTCACCTAAGGGGTGAGAAGAAAACTGAGAAATACTCGTGAAGTTCACAGTTCAGAGGCATAGGCTCACTAGAAGATTCAGACCTAATTGTAGGAATATAGAATGCTTTCCCTCCCCTGACACCTTACCAATATATTGCAATAGAGTTCTATTTATAGCAGCTAAAAAAAGTTTGACTGGCATAAAAACAACCATACAGACCAATGAAACAAAAGTCTAGAAATAAACCCACAGATACATAATCAACTGATCTTCAACAAGAGTGCCAAAAATACATAATGGGGAAAGGATGGATAGTTTCTTCAACAAATAATGTTGGGAAAACTAGATATCCATATGCAAAAAAACAAAATTGAGCCCTTATCTTATACCATACTAAAAAGTCAATTCAAAACATATTAATGGTTTAAACATAAGACCCGAACTGTAAAACTTTTAGAAGAAAACACAGGAAAAAAGCTTTCTCAGAAACACTAGATTCAAAAAGTGGTTCACAACCATTGAGTGATTAAAGTTAAATTTCTTAAACATTTTTTCATTTTTTTAAAACCTGCTCTGTATCAATCCCCATCTTTGAATAGATCCTGAAGTTAAATCAGTATAAAATTACAGTAGTATATGCACACATTTATATTTATATATGTAAACTACATACATGTACACTATAGATACTAAAATATATCAGACTAAAATATAATGTTTAGTATATTCAGAACAACCTGGTCAGTTTAAAATTTTATATAAGCAGTTAATGCAGAAATACTTTAGAAAGAAAAAAACCACATTGGAGATGGTTCAAGAATTTACTTTTATAGTTGAAGCCCTTTGAAAGGGATTAAGAAAGATTACTTGCCAATATTTTATTTTATTTATTTAAACTTTATTTTAAAACTTTCATTTGCTTTTCTTTTGCAACAAATACCTTCATTTTTGTGTTTCCATATAAATATTTGAACAGCTCGTTTATTTGTTAAAATATCCACAAGGTGGTGCCATGGTTAACATGTTAAAATGGGGATTTGAGAACAAGAAGCAAGTGTTTGATACACCATTATATAAGATAAAATTACCATCAAATTTTCATTTATTTACTATAAAAATACTCATTTATATATTTCAAATATTCAAATTATTATATTTTTAGTATCAGTTTTTTCTTTGTAAACATTTTTTCAAAGAAAATATTAAATAATGAAATCATATTCACAGTTGCAAACAGAGACATACATTATAAATTAATGGATATCTTTTTAATAATCTTTTTCTTCCTCTTTAATTATATCCAAATGTCATCCCATAACTAGCATCCCATTAAATTATATACAAGCCAGGTCTTTGCTATAGATTGAATTGTGTCATTCCCCCCTCCAAATTCATATGTTGAAGACTCAATCCTCAATATAATGGTTTTTTTGGAGATGGACTATGGAGGGTAATTACGTTTAGATGACATCGTGAGGATGGGCCCTTACAATAGGATTAGTGTCCTTGTAAGAAGAGTCTCTTCCTCTCTTCCCCTCTTCCCTTTTCTCCTCCTCCCCTCCGCTTCTCTCCTCCCCTCTCCACAATGTGAAGACACAGCCAGAAGGGAGCTTTCTGCAAGTCAGGAAGAGTTCTCACCCAAAATTGAAGTCCTGATTTTGGACTTCCAGCATCTAGAACTGTAAGAATATAAAAGTCTGTTGTTTAAGTTATCCAGTCTATGGTACTTTGTTAAGGTAGCCTGAGCAGACTAAGATAGTCTTTAACAAAGAAGATTACCAAAATTACAGAAAACAATTATTAAAAAATAAAGCTTGTTTACATAGTAGATGGAAATTGTTATAGCTAATAATAATAATTTTTTATAATTAACCATATATATTTGTTAATATTGCAGTTCACCATAGCTGTAGTAATAACAGTATGTTGATCAAATATGTAATATAATCATTTTAACTCATTTCCCTTTTAGAAATAAAGTGCAACTCGCTGCCGGTGTTAATTTAATTTTATATAAATACGCTCTTTGAGGCTGATGCAAATCTGACTGGTTTTCAATGTGAAAATAAAGTATAAAAACTGTTCTGGGAGGTATTTCTGAACAGAATTTGTCTCTCATCCTAACATAACAGAAATGTATACATAAATCAGATTCAGCAAATGAATTCTGGCTAACAACTGGTCAGGAAGGATGTTAACATCAAGCACAAGAATATTACTGTTTCTAGGACATGTTCAGTGATTGAGAATTAGTATGTTTTATAAATGTAAATACCACTACTAAAAATATAATGCTATAAACAGAATGATGTTGTTTGTTTTTAAAGACTATCAATATATTAGAGTGATGCAAAAATAATAAAAGCAAGGTATTTCGTGAAAAACTTTGGGGATAAAGTTAGGACTATATGTAATCTGTGAGATATCTTGGGGAAGACACTGCAGCAGCAAGTGTCTCAGGCTAGTGTTCTCGGGCAAATGGGAAATGGGTTAAAGGAGGAAGAATTTGGAGAACTTGATGAGTGTGTGGGGAGGATTTCAAAGTAGCTAAAGATGTATAGCAGGAATACATTGAAATTTAAGAAAGCAACTGAAAAGAGGAATAGATAAAAATGAAGTGAAAAACCTGACTGGAAAAGAGGAGGCATAAAAATGTCTCTGACTAGATATCCTACAAACACCTAACAGTCATTAATTTTAAAATTTATCACTAAACTAATTTCTTCATATTTTCCTGTTATAGTGTATGATTATTAGTTAGCTCTGCTTGAAACTTGAAGTCTTCTTTAATTCCCTAGTTCTTTATTTGACATGACTTATCCATCACAAGATTTTGCCAATTTTTCCTCTTTATGATAAATCTAATTTTGTACCTCATTTCTGAATTAATTACCCCCCAGAAAATTTACAAAATAACCTGAATTATTTATTTTAAAAACTTAAAACTTTCCCAGATTTTAATCTTGTAGCCCATTTCCAACATTATTGCTTAACAATTACCTTTCATAAATCTTCTTTCCCTTTTGACTTATTCTGAACTTTGCAACCCTTCAATTACTGCTTCTTTTTTCCTTTCAATAGACATTTTCTCATTACTCATCTTCAGATTATTTTTATTTAATGCATTTTTATTTAATCATATTTTATCAGTGGTAAAAAAAACATTTGATGGCTATGAGTAATTGATATCTTCTTTAAAAATTTGTTTTGAAATGATTTCAAACCTAAAAAAAAGAGCAGCAAGAGTAGTACAAATTTTCTATACCCTTCACTCGAATTCACTAATTTTTAATGTTTTTCTATTTTTTTATCTTCTTTCACTCTCCCTACACACATACATGTATGCATTTTTTTTTTTAGTTTTTTTATTGTAGTACAATACACTTGACATAAAATTTACCCATATTGGGACGTGGTTCCATAGTGTACCTTTAGCACGTCTGCTTTACACACAGAAGGTCCTGCATTCACACCCTAGTGGAGCCATGGTCCATGGTCTATGACATGCCATCCTGAACAAGTCCTATGTATGATCTTGGAAGTTAAGCTGGGTCAGGCCTGGTTAATACTTGGATGGGAGGCCAGCTAGGAAGACCAGGTGATGTAGGCATAAATAATAATAAATAGTAAAAAAATAAAATAAAGTTTACCCATATTAAGCATTTTTGAGTATATAGTCAGTGGTATTAAATACATTTATAATGCTGTGCAACCATCCCATGCTATAGAGATAGAGCTATGGAGATGGAGAGCTATCCATCTTATAAAACTGAAATTTTGCACCCATTAAACAATAATTCTACATCTGTCCCTCCTCCCAGCACCTGGATAATAACTATTCTACTTTCTGTCTCTATAATTTTGACTAAGTATCTCAAATAAGTATAATCATACAATATTTTTCTTTTTCTGATTGACATATTAACTAGCATCATGTACTCAAGGGTCATTCATGTTGTAACATATTTCAAAAAATGTCTTAAGCTTCCTAACCACTCCAGGTATATGAAGAGAGAAATTAAGATTGAGAAAACTATCAAAAATATCTACCATAGCCCATTAATTTAACATGGCTAATTTCAATAATGTTTCTTTATGTTATTAAGCTAAGTTCTATTTATTCATGTTGTGTTTTTAAAGTACACTGTTGGATTCATTTAGCTAATATTTAGGATTTTTATATGTATTGTCATAAGTGAAGTTGTCTTATAAGTTTCTTGTACTATCTTTATTTGGATACTTTTTCAAGGTTACTCTTGCCTTATAAAAAATATTAGTGGTTCTTCTTTTTCTATGTTCTATTCTCTGAAAATTTTGTAGAACTCTACTGTTTGACACTAGCATTTGGAAAGGGCAAATAAGGAAGGGAAGAGGGAATTGATTCCCAATTCATCTTCTTTATATGTTATTTGTTTCTGAAAGTTTTCTAGTGTATATTGTGCTATATTTTTTTAACTTAAATGATTTTTTCAGGAATTTATCTAAGTTTTCAAATATTTTGGCTTTTCATCATTTTTACATGAGCTTAAAATTTTGACTATATCTGATTGTTTTCTGATTTTAATTCTATATTTTCTTAATTGTGACAAATGTATCATACTAATGTAAGCTATTAATAACGGGAAGCTGGGTGTGGGATATATCTCTTTGTATCATCTTTGTAAAGATTCTGTATATCTAAAACTGTAACAAAATAACAGTTTATTTAATAATTTTTTTAAAGCTAGTAGTAGAGCTTTTTTTTTTATGTTTGGTTTTTAAATCACTGTCTTTAGATAAACATTGATAGTGTCCCAATGAGAAAAACAAGAAGCAAAGGACAAATAAGGTAATCAGGATCTTAAAAGATCTCGATAAACTGAAAGAATAGACTGAACTCCAATATCATCAGGTTAAATTATTGTGAATTGATGTCTAAAAGTCAACTGTATGAGTAAATTATGCTTGTTATATGCAGTATATGTGAATAAATCTTAAGAGGTTTTATTTTATGATAAACTTGATGTGAGTCTGTGAGTTTTTACTGTCTAAAAAAGTCAGTATTCATCTAAAGTCAATAATAACAGTATTTAGGATGAAAAGTAATATTTCTACTCAACTGTTGTCAAGATAGCCCTGGAATATGGAGTTTTGGTTTCAGAATGGTGTACTTTAAAAGATACAGGATGGTTTGGAACATGTCCAGAAGAGAAAAAGTAGAAATGTGAGAAAACTTCATGTATACATAAAGAAATTTTGAAGGAAATGGAATGTTGTCTTGGGTGAGGGGAAATTAAAACATAATCAATTTCTTCACATAGTTGAAGAGCAGCAGTGTAAAAGCAAATGAAATTAATTTTGGGTGACTTGGGAGATAAGATAGGAATAGGGTAAAAGCTTGAAAGAGGTAAATTTCAGAAGAATATTTAACTTCTGAAAATTGTCCACCTCAGTATACATTTCCTGTCACTAAAGGTATTCAAGTATTCAAAATCTTCATGATCATTCACTGAAGATCTTCATGAGGGATTCAAGTATTTATGGAGAATTTTAGTAGAATGTCATTAATGCCTTTAGCCTTTATAGTCTTTAACATTTCACTTAATTAAAATTTCAAAATTTATTATTATTTCCTGTGTCAAAAACCAAACTCTATATACTAAATAAAACAAAGCAGAAGAAGAGATTATTATAAGGTTTTTGACTTGCAAGCTGGAAAACTAAAGATTATGGGAGTAATGAATTCTGAGTTGCTTACAGACTAAAGGATTTGTATAGGATAAATAAAGACGTTATTCGATTTTTTTTAGATAATTAGTTACCTAGTGGTTTTCTTTCTTATTTGGATCAAGATAGCTAATTTAGGGGAACAATGAAGTCTAGAGATGAATAGACTTGGCATTTGGTGATTGACTGATGTCCTCCAAGAGCTGTAAATTCTTGTAAGGTTAGGTTCCTTTATGTGCCTGTGTTGACTATCTCCATTTTGTCTTTGACCAAAGTGACTCAGTTTTAGTTTGGTTCAACCCATGATACTAGTTAATATTCTGAAAACTTAATATTAGGCATTGAGGAAGCAGCATAGCATATAGTAAATACAATCATAATCTTTAGAGTAATGATCTAGGTTCAGGTCTGGTTCTGTCACTTACTAGCATTGTGACCTTAGGCAAATTACTGAATTTTAATATGTTGAAATCAATGTGTTTTTTTCACTTGTAAAATGAGAATAGTACCTACCTCATGAGATTATAATAAAGATTTAATTACTTTATATTTGTAAAGTGCTTAGACAGTAACTGATACTTTGTAAACATTGTAAAAGTGTTAAAAATATTGAGGATTTTTAATAAAAATTTTAAGAGGTTCTAAGGTTAAAATTGTAGTCTGTATTATGTATGGTAAATTTAATGTTAAAATATATAGTTTTTCTACTAATTTAGACTTTTTGATGCTTTGTTTGTTATATTTTTAAATGAGAAAAACTTTTAATGCTACAATTTAAAAATAATAGATTTAATAAGATCAGTAAATTACTGATCCTCTGCTATGTAGATGCTTACACATTAAAATCTTAATTACTTTATGTTATTTTCCCCCTCATTTACTCTACATCAAGTTTAAATTCCAAAGTGTTTCTTCCATAACTTATTTTAAGGCCTGTCTTTCATCACTTTCTTTTTGCTCACCCCAAATGCAACAACACCCTTGCTTAATCAACTTAACTAATGCATCTGGAATTGCAACATAAAGGTCCCAAAACAGCACTTGAGAAACTATGATTTATATTTAATGTGTTACAGGTGGCTTCTTAGGAGAAATGCTTATTTCTTATGTCATTAAAATGATAAATTTCTAAATCCTCAAATTGCATTCCTGTTAAAAGTTTACTGTAGTTCATTTTCTTCCAAATTTGGTTTAGTATACACATTCCCAAATAATACTTTTGACCTTATGTTTACAAGAGTAAAATTACCATTAAAATCCTAGAAGTAGATGAATATTAACAAATTTCCTGCTATTAAAACATCATAAGTTATTTAGACTAAACTGTACCAGATTTTATAACATGTTCTAGAGATTGCCTGGTAAAAAAAATTACATCAGATCACTATCAAAACCAATAGGAATATAATGGATGAGGCAATCTCAAATATAAGTTACACCGAAATAAGCAACTACTATAGATTTTAACATGTTATCTGTTACATTGAATTTTGAATGACTACCAGCCACATGACAGAGAGCGATTTAAAAATGGGAGACAACACTGAGAAGGGCAAAAAGATTTTTGTTCAGTGTACTCAGCACCACACTGTGAAAAGAGGCAAGCACAAGACTGGGCCAAATCTCCACAGTCTGTTTAGGTAAAAGTTGGGTCAGGCCCTTGAATTTTCTTGCATAGATGCTGACAATTAGATGCTGGGGAAAGGAAGACAGGATGAAGTATTTGGAGAATCCCAAGAAGTAATCCCTGGAACAAAAATTATCTTTGCTAGCATTAAGAAGATTAAAGAAAGGGCAGACATGATAGCTTATCTCAAAAGAACATACAATGGAATATATAGATGATATTTTATTGAATTGATATTTTATTAAACAATTTCACCCTAATAAATTTAATTTTTTAAAAAGCTACTTAAGAGTAAATAGCTGGCCACTACCTTATTTACTACAAAACAGAAATGACTCATGATTTTTTTAATGTGTACCATATTTAAATTGATCTCTTATACCAGAATTCAAATCATGAATGGCTGATAGAATATTTGTATTAGGGAGTCCTGATTTAAATAAGATTGGCTTGTGGTTAAAAGAATATGATCAGCTTTTTGAACTTGGATGGTAATTTTGGGTCAGCAAGTGCTATCACTGTTTTCCCCTCCTAAAGATATAACTGGACATGATTAGTAATGTTCATCTTTTCACAGAAATGGTGAATGCCATCTCAAAACCTGTAGGAGACTGGATTTGTATTTAGATTTATATTACTGGTTATATTTACATGTTTAAATACTGAAGAAATCCATTCACTGTCTCATAGAACGGAAAGACTCACTTGTTCCATGTTGTGTTCATTAGCCTGAATCTGACACATTTTCAGACAGTTTAATGGTAGCCATACTATTATTTTTTGTTGAGCCATAATGTACATAGAGCAAAATTGTGTACAACTTTATGAATTTTTAATACATAAACGCCTTTTAACTATCACCCAGATTAAGATATAGAAAATTTCCAGCACTCTGGGTTCCCTATCTATAACTGCCCCTCACCTAAGAAACTACTATTTTAATTTCTATTACCATGGATTAGTTTTGCCTGTTCTTGGGTTCTTTTTAGATTCTCTTCTTTCATTCAGCATAATATTTGTGAGATTCACCCATGTTAGTGCATATAGTACTAGTTTTTTTTCTTATTGCTGTGTAGTCTCTTGTATGATTTTATTGCAATTTATTCATTCTATTATTCTCTAACATTTGCAGTTTCCATTTTTTGCTACAATAAAGCAAAAGTACTATAAACAGTCTTTACATATGTTGATATGTGGTTTGCATTCTTTGATAGATATTTGTGTTCAATTCTGTTGGGTGGATTCTCTTGGAGTGAAAATAATTGGATGTTTAAGTTTAGTAGTTACTGCCAAAAGGTTTTCTAAAGTAGTTACACCGATTTACATGCTCACCAGCAATGTATAAGAATTTTAGTTGATCCACATCTTCATCAATACCTTATAGTCTTTTTCATTACTAGCTATTTTGGTGGATGCAAAGTGGTATTTCATTGTAATTTAAATTGCATTTCCCTGATGATAATGATCTTTATTGGCCATTTGAATATCTTCTTTAGAAGTACTTGTTCAATTCTTTTATCAATTTTTAAATTAAAATTATTTTTTCTTTTCTATTATTTGTAGACATTCTTTGTAAACTCAGTATATCAATCCTTTGATAGATATATGTGTTCTAGATATCTTCTATGGATTGTAGCTTTCCTTTTCACTGTCTTACTAGGGTTTTCATTGAACTGAACTTCTTAATGAGGTTTAATTTATTGATATTCATTTTCGAGTATGTGTTTCTTTGTATCCTATTTAAATCTTTGTCTACAACAAAGTCATAAAGATATTCCTCTTTGTTTTCCTGTATAAACTTAGTTGTTTCAGTCTTCACATTTAGATTCCTGATTTATCACAGCTAATTCAAATAGATAGTATGAATTTGGGAGTTAAGTTTCATTGTTTCTCAAACAGATATTCACTTCATCTGGCACCATTATTTAAAAAAATCCTTCTCCCACTTAATAGCAATTATTATTTCATTGTAAATCAAGCAACTGTATATGAGTGAATCTAATTTTGATCTCTATTCTGTACTAATATTGGTCAGTATGTCTATTGTCTTAATTTGAACTGCTGTAACAAACCACCATAGACTGGATGACTTAAACAACAAACATTTGTTTCCCACATTTCTGAAGGCAGAGAAGTCCAAGATCAAGACACCTGCAGATCACATGTCCGGTGAGAGCCTGCGTCCTAATTTGCAGATGTTCTATATCCTCAAGTGGTAGAGAGTAGAGGGAGAGGGAGCAAACTCTCCTGTCTCTTATGAGGGCACAAATCCCATTCATGAATGCTCCATTCTTAAGATCTAATTACCTCCCAAGGGCTCCACCTCCTAATACTATTGCATTGGTAGTTAGGATTTCAACATGTGAGTTTTGGGGGACATAAATATGTATTCTTTTGTCAATACCATTGTATGTTAATTACTGTACCTAGGTAGTAAGTCTTCAAATCTTGTTCTTATTCAGGATTATCTAGGCCATCCTGAGTTTTTTGCATTTCCATATCAATTTTGGAATCAGCTTATCAATTACCACAAAATTCAAACATGGGAATTTGAAATGATTGCACTTAACATATAGATAAAATTGTGGGAAATTGATATTTTGATAATATTGCTTTTTCTTCATGAATGTGAATTATCTCTCTTTTTATGAAATTCTTTATTTCTCCAAGCAGTGTTTTATACTTTGTGGTGTAGAGAGGTCTTTCAAATCTTTTTTTTAAAAAATTAATTAATTAATTAATTTTTATGGTGACATTGGTTAACAAAATCCAATAAGTTTCAGCTGTACACTTTAACAATAAGGTATATATATATTTACACTCTGTGTTCACTGTCCACAGTTGGATTTCTTTCTGTCATTACATATTTGACCCCCTTTACCCTATCTACCTCCCTCTTGCCCCTACTCTCTTTCAAATCTTTTGTTAGATTTTTTTTCCCTAGGTGTTGACATTTTTTATGTTATTGTCAATGGTATAGCTTTATAAATTTTACTTATTTATAGCTAGCATATAGAAACAATTCATTTTTATATATTAATCTTGTATCTAGATAGTGTGCTAAATTCAGTTATTTTTGGAGATTTTTCTTGGGTTTTTCTATATACAGCATTATATTATCTGCAAATGATGCAACTTTTACTTTCTTTTTAATCTTTATATATTAAAAGTATTTTTCTCTTTGCACTAGCTAGGACCTTTAATATAATACTGAATAGATGGTAGTGAACACTGATGTCCTCTTCTCAAATTTAATATAGGTATAGGAAATTTAACATAGGTATATGTTTTATATAGTTAACTTTTACTAGATTTTTAAAGTTGCATTTAAAAAATTATTTTGCTTAAAGTTTTATAATGAATACATGTTGAACTTTATCAAATGTTTTTTCTGCACCTATTGAGAGGATCATATTATTTTCCTTCTTATTCTGCTAATATGGTAAATTAAATTAATTGATTTTTCAAATGTTAAAACGTGTGCGCTTCCTGGAATAAATCTAACTTGGTCATGAAGGTTTGTTTTGCTAATACTTTGTTTAGGATTTTGGCATCTAGGTTCAAGGAAAATATTGACCTGTAATTTTTTTTCTTATAATATCTTTGTCAGGTTTTGTAGCTAGGATTGTGCTGGCTATATAAAACAATTTAGGAAGTGTTCATTTTTTCATTATAGTCTGAAAGAGATTGTTAATCTTAGTATATTTCTTTCCTTAAATGTTAGGAATAGTTTACCAGTGAAGCTATATGTATCTTGAGTTTTCTTTGTGGAAAGGATTTTAATTTTGAATACAATTTCTTTAACAGATATAAGACTATTCATATTGTTTCTTTCTTTCTCTTTCCTTTTTTTCTTTATATATTTTGAAGCTATATTATTAGGTACATATAAATTTCACATTATTGTATGTTCCTTTTGAGTAAATATGTTCCTTTTATCAAATGTCTCCATACATATGTAGCAATACCTCTTGCCTTAAAGTTTCCTTTTTTCCACATTAATATAGCCATGATAGTTTTCTTTTGATTAGGGTTTATTTTAAGCCTTTATCTGTTCTTATCTTTACAGTATGTAAACAGTACAAAATTGGATCTTGTTTTTAGCCATTCCAACAATATTTATCCTTTAATCAGATATATTTCTGATATATTTAGATTTAAATTTATCATCTTATTATTTGTTTTCTGTTTGTCTCATATAATCTTTGTCTCTTTATTTTTTCTTTCCTTTTGAACTAGCAAAGTTTTAGTTATGCATTTTTTGGTATTATAGTAAAAGTCACTTTAGAGCAGAATTTCCTCACCCTCAGCACTGACATTTTGGAGCAGATAATTCTTTGTTGTGGAGGCTGTCCTGTGCATTATAGGATGTTTACCAGCATCCCTGACCTGTACCCAGTAGCAGTACCTTTCCTTCCCAAGACTGAGAAATACAAAAGTTTTTAAGACATTGCCAAATGTTTCCTTGATTAGCCAAATTAGCCCTAGTTGAGAACCACTGCTCTAGGTTAGTTCTGTCCACTAGAAATATAATAAGCCATATATATATTTTTAAAATTTTCTAGTAGTAACATTAACAAAGCAAAAAAAGGTAAAATTACTTTAAATAATGTTTTTATTTGACTAAATGTATCTAAGATATTAACATGTCAACATTTAATCAATGTAAAAAATGGTTAATGAGATATTTTACTTTATATTATATCTTCCAAATCTGGTATGTTTTACTCTTACAATGTATCTCAATTTGAACTGGCCATATCATGTACTTCATAGCCACATATAGCTAGTAGCTATCAAATTGGAAATCTTATTTTTTTAAGAGGAATGCTTCCATTTTCTCTGGATGCTTCTAAGATTTTAGGTTTTTTTCTTTGATTTTCAGCATTTTTACTAAATTGTATTTGGGTGTGGTTATCTTGACATTTATCCTGAACCTTTTGAATCTATATATTGCTATCTTTTATCAATTTTGGAAAGTTCTTGATCATCATCTCTTCAAATATTGCTTCAGCCTCATTTTCTTTCTCTTCTCCATGCATGACTCCAATTATATGTATGTTAGACTACTTGATTGTATACACATGCCTTTTTTAGTGTTCTTTTTTTCTCATTCTTTTTTCTTTCTTTGCTTCAGTTTGAATATTTTCGTTGGATTTGTCTTTGAGTTCTCTAGTCTTTCTAGTCTGCTTTTAAACCCATTTATTGATTATTTAAGTTATTGTATTTTTTATTTCTGGATTGTTCATTTTATTCTTTTTCAATAAATTTTAACTCACTTTGAAGTTTTCCACCTTTTCACCATGTTTTACAACTCACTTTTTGATTAAAAAAAACTTATTTGTAATAGTGATTTTAAAGTCCCTGTCTCCTAATTGTAACATATGGGTCATCTGTGGTTCTGACTCTGTTTGTTTTTTATTTTGATTATTATTGTCATTTTATTCTCTTTATATATATTATATGTATTAATTATATGTACACATTGTATAAAATAGGACCATAGAGTATACTAGTGATGTTATTTTACCCCAGAGATACTTAGCTCATTAGTACAATCTGGAATTGAGCTACATTGGAGCTGAGTTGAAATTTTTGTGAGACTCATTCTATCTCTGATTTGTCCCTGTTCCTTAGGGAAAGTGGTTCTTCTGAGCTTTTAATTGAAAGCTTGGTAACAAACTATAGAAATGATCCCTGAAAGTATTACTCAGCCATAGGAAAAGATGAAATACTGTCATTTGTGACAACATAGATGGATCTTGAGATTACCATGCTAAATGAAATAAATCAGGCAGAAAAAGTTAAGAACCATACAATTTCAGTCATATGTGGGATATAAAACTGAAAGCAACAAACAGACTCATGGACATGGACAACAGTTTAGTGATTACTAAAGGGGAAAGGGGAGTTAGATAAGGAGACCAAATATATGGTAAAGGAAGGTAATTTAACTTTGGGTGGTGAACACACAATGATGTAATATACATATGAGGTATTAATGAATTGCACACTTGAAACCTATATAATTTTATTAACCAGTGTCACTCCAATAATTTATTTTTAAAAAGATAGTAATTTATCAGGACTTAACTGACAAAGAAATATTCTAGGATGATTTATTGTGCTCCAAAACATACAGTTATAATGATCAATATAACACATAATTCGTGTGATAATTGTTCTCCCTTTTAAAAATCTCATGTGCCTTTTACTATTTCTATATGTATGAGCTGTTTCCATAAATGCAAATTCTGATTTTATTTGACTACTTAACAAAGCAAATACATTTACATTAGTTGACTACAACCAAAAGTACTAGCTAGTGAATATAGAAAATATAGATATGTTTTGAAATTATAACTATGAAATATTAAATCAACCAATCACATCTGAGTCATCACATGATGATATTCAATTTGTAATATATTGAGTTGAGAATAGATTGAAAATTTATAGCATTCAGAATATTTAATTATTCTTGTTGAAGTAAAATATATTCAGTACTAAGACAATATCTACCTCTTATCAATGTAAATTTAAAGTGAAATATGCAAGTCTTTACATCTTAATGCTATAATATAGAGTATTTAAAAATGTAGAAAATCCAAAATTATCAGATTATGTCAAAAAGTGTGTTTATGTTGGTGCATAATTTAAAAAAGAGAAAATTAAAAAAATACTTGGTTAATTATTTTTAAAATTTATGATTTTTATAATTTATCAATTTTTTATAGATATTGCAGAAGAACATTGGTATTTTCTTCCCACTATACCCTATTCACAAGTGGAATTATCATTATGATTTAAAGTGAATTTTTCTTATTACTAATGAAGTTGAGCTGTTTTCATGTATTTATGGACATTAAATTTTCCTTTTTGCTAAATATATGTTCTTTTGCCTCTTTTCAACTGGGTTATCTACTTTTTAATAATTTGAAGGAGATTTTTATATATTCTTCTAGAATGAATCTTTTGTAAGTTATATGTGTTGCAACTTATTCTTTCCCCCTGTGGCTTTTAAAAAACTTTTCTGTGGATCTGTAATACATCATAACAAAAAAAGGTTGAAAATATTCTAGACATGTTAAGATTGAGATACCTGTGGACCATCTAAGTGGAACTGTCAATGCCATAGTTACAGATTTGGGACTGTATTTGACACTTTTATGCATTGCCTCAGATTTTCCACCAGGCTTCCTGCCCTCGGCTGATTGCTCAGCCCCAGCTACTGCCTCCATGACCAGGCTCCAGTGGATCCAACTGGTTTCACACTGAATCTTGAAGTCTTTGACTTCTTCCACAACTTCCAGATGCAGATGAAGGATCACGCCACAGAGTATGAGATCTTCCGTATCTATAAAGTACAGGAGAGGCCAAGTGAATGGAAAGTATAACTCTGTAAGGGGCAAACTTGACAGTGGGGGACCCAACACAGCAGTGGCCAGTACTTGGATAATTATTTTTAAAATCTATGATTTTTATAATTTATTGATTCCCTCTTCATTCTTCTCCAATAGACTTTTCTGAGGCATGGTGTTCCTGGATAACCTGTATGGAGATGTCCTGTTTGGGGTAAGTTTCTGTAACTTTGGTAAGTAATGCTATTTGATAAGTGATGCCATTTGTCTCTTTTTATATCAAGTACTACAAAAAATTCCAGATCGCAGGTTGTTTTTCTTAGCACAGACCATAATCTCTATTAGATTGCACATGTTTCATTACCTGACTCCTTTCCAACCTGTCTCTGCCACCCACTATCATAATAATACCTTATATCTTCTCTTACCTATAACTAAACCTTCTTGTAATCTCAATTTCAATCATCCTACTCTCCAACCTTTATCTGTCTTTCTTCTCACTCTCACTAAGATCCTAACTGTGATCATTCTCAAAGCCCCCTAAGACTTTTAACTTACTGCTCTTTCATCTCACTTATGACTTCACACCATTTTTGCCTAATTTAAACTCCAAGGCCAGTGATTATAATTATTCCCTTTCATTCATCTTCAACCTACTTACTTCTCTCACTTTGTCATATCCCTGTGGGAAAAATGGTTAAATTCAATCCTCTTTCTACCCTTTTGATTACACCCATAAAGCTAAATGGGACTGGAAAAAAAATGCACTATTCATACTTTCTGTTGCCTCAGGTCTCTAATTTTTTCTCCCCTTTCACACTTTCAGCAATAATTTTACTGCAAAAGTTGAGGCAATCAGAAGAAAACTTCCACAACTCTCACCACACTCTCCTGGTTTCTCTCTGACCAATCCTTCTCAGTTTCCTTTGCCGGTTCCTCTTCATTTCCCTGACTTCTAAATATTGGGAGGTCCCATGGCTCAAATCTTTTACTTCCTCTCTTTTTCTATCTAACCTTATACTCTCAGGCATCTCATCCAATTTAATGGTTTTAAATATCATCTATGTGGTGACAACTTACAAATTTATATCTCCAGCCAAGTCTTTTCTCTGGAACTCCAGACTTATGTATATGCAACTGCTTACTCGTCATCTCCACTTGGATATATAATAAGCATCTCATATTTTACATTCTACCTCCAAACCTGCTTCTTTTATAGTCTTACCAATCTTAGTCCTATGTGCTCCAACCTAAAACATTGGAGGCAAATCCTACTGATTCTTAAAAAAAAAAACAACACACCTATTCAGAATCTGATTATCACTACCTTCACTGCTACTATGTTGGTCCAAGTTATCTTAATCTCCTGCTCAGATTATTGCTATGGCATCCTAACTGGTCTATTTCTACTCTTGTCTTTGTCCACCTTCTCAACATAGCAGCCACAGTAATAGTATTAAAATAGAAGTCAAATCATAGTACTTTCCTGCTCAAAACTTCAATGGCTTCTTTTCATCTCACTCGGAGTAAAAGTAAGAGCCCTAACAATACTCTCTAAGGTCATATATTATCTGCCTCAGTATCCCCCAGTACCTATGATATCATTACTTCCTATTTTTCCCTCACTTACTCTGCTAATCCTAACATACTCGTTTCATTGCTGTTCTTGAATACACCCAAGATAAGCATGCTCCTGCCTGAGGCCCTTTGCACTTATTTTTCTCTCTTCCTGAACACTCAATTTATATATTGATAGGGCTCATATTTTATAGATGTTGTCTCTAATTTCACATAATTGAGATCTTCCATGAACATCGTACTTAAAACTACAACTCCCTCAACACTCTCTTTTTCCCTTCGCTATTTTATTTTCCTCATAGCATTTATCATCTTCTATCATACCATGTATTTTATTTGTATATTTTTGAGTTTTCTTTTGGTTCTACCTCCTAGAATATAAGATCCATGAGGATAGAATTTTTGTCTGATATGTTCTTTACTGTATTTCTAGAGTCTAGAAAAGTGCTGAAGAAAGGATAGGCACTAAGAACTTATTTGTTATCATCACTAGGATGCTAGAATTTTTAATAGGATGCTGAGCATATTATTGTGAACATACATCATCCCTGCTTTCATGGAGCTTATAGCCTAATTTAGGAAACCAACTTTAAACATGAAAGTATCCAAATAAATACTCAACTACAGTTATAATAAGTACCACTAAACAAAAGTACAGATTAATATAAGGGCACTAAGCAAAAGGCTCTAAGGAGTTAGAAAAGATTTTCCTTATAAAGTTATATTTAAGTTGATACCTGACCAGTGAGATGGGAAAACGCACAAGTAGAAAGATTAGCATATACAAGAGCCCCAGGATAAGCTTGCCCTTTTCACAGAACTACAAAATCTTTAATGTTATTGGAATATAGTGATTGAGAGTATTTTCAATTTGTGTTTCTCTGAAAGCAGAGTCATAGACGTGGTCTTGGATACAGGTAGTTTATTTAGGAGTCAGGTAGTTTATTTAGGAGTCAGGTAGTTTATTTAGGAGGTAATCCCAGGAACCAAGAGGAAAAGAGTAAGTAAAGTGAAATAGAAAAAGAGGAATTCAAATATAATATGGATTGTGTTACTGAGTATTTTGTAATCCACTTTAAAGAGGCTAGAGCATTTATTTACAAACCCCACATTCTATCAACTGAGAGTTGCCTCAGATAAGGGTTAAATTGTCCACTCATCTGGGCTGTGCTTGTCAAATGGGCTGAGCAAGCTCCTATTCTGTCTGGAGGAGGCCTTAGGGCAGAATGCAGAATTTTTGAGTAAGAGACTGGAAATGTGAAGTGAATTGGAATGACCTAACACAGATATGGCTAGAATCAGAGATGGGCTGTGCATATGTGATATGGGAGGTACCAGAAACATCTGTTACAGAGGGAGAGAGCACTACTGTTATATTATTATTTTTCATTTGGAATAAAGTTGCCTCAGAACATGAATAGCTAAATCTAAAATCATTATATTTCAGTGCTTAAGCTTTTTCCTTCTCAAAATCAAATTCAGTTTTTGGTCTAGTTAGGATTCAATGAGAATATTTATTACATTTATATTTATTGATTTCCTATTACATGAACTGCCCTTATGGAATTTATAGTCTATTTGGGGGAGATAAGGTAATTTATAATTTTGTGAGATGTACAAACTGGTGATTGATTCAGAATAAAATATAAAATATAAAATGCCATAAATTCAGAGATAAGAAGTGTTCAGAAAAGGAGAACATTCTTAACCTCATTCTTGAAATATTACGTTGTGATTGCTATAGGAGGTGGTGTACTTAGTGTATATGACACTTGAATTGGATAATTTTGTTAACATATTCTTCCTGTAGATGACAAAATTAATTTTAGCAAAAAGCAGAAAATAAAATAAAGAATCATAATGCCAGAAAATAAATGCATATGGTGAAAATATTTTTTATTGAGATATAATCTTCATACATTATTTTAGTTTTAGGTGTACAACATAATGATCAACATTTGTGTATATTGTAAAATGAGTGTCCCAATAAGTCTAGTTAACATTCATCACCACACATAGAAAATTTTTTCTTGTGATGAGAACTTTTAAGATCTATTCTCAGCAATTTTCAAATATAAAATATATGATAATATTAACTACAGTTACCATGCTGTGGATACATACCCAGGACTTATTTCATAAATGGAATTTTATACATTTTGACAACCTTCACCCTTTTGCCCACCCTACAACCCCTGCCTCTAGCAACCACCAATATGTTTTTGTATCTATGAGTTCAGGTTTTGTTTAGATTCCATGTATAAGTGAGATCACCTGGCATATTTGTCTTTGTCTGCCTGACTTATTTCAGTTGACATAATGCTCTCAAGTTCCATCCAGGCGGTCACAAATGGAAAGATTTCCTACTCTTTAAGGCTGAATAATATTCTATTGTGTATATGTACCACATTTTCTCTATCCATTCATCCCAAGGTACACTAGGCTTCTTTACATATTGTGGCAATGGTAAGTAATGCTGCTATGAACATGGGAATACATCTTTTTGAGTTAGTGTTTTCATTTTCTTCAGATAAATACCCAGAAATGGAATTGCTGGATCAAAAGGTAATACTATTTTTTAATTTTTTGAGGAATCTCCATACTGTTTTCCATAGTGCCTGTACCAATTTACATTCTCACCAACAGTGCACAAGGGTTCCCTTTTCTCCACATCCTTGCTATTGAGTTGTATGAGTTATTTATATATTTTGGACATGTTTTCTTCTATAAGTTTTATGGTTTCAGGTCTTATTTTCAAGCCTTTAATCCATTTTGAGTTGATTTTTGTGTATGGTTTAAGATAATAGTTCAGTTTAATTCTTTTGCATGTGGCTTTACAATTTTGTAAATACCATTTACTGACGAGACTGTCCTTTCCCCACTGTATATTCTTGGCTCTGTTGTCATAAATTAATTAACCATATATTCATGGGTTGAGAATCTGCTTTTATTGAAAACAAGCACAAATATCACAATTTGGAAAAAGAAAGTATTAATAGTTTTTAATTAGTTTATTTTAAAAAGAGAAAGAAAGTTATATATTGGTCTGTTACAGTAATGAAAAACATTTATTTTTCAGCCTTCTGCATATTTGTCAGTGACTTCGTCGAAACTGGTCTTCTTCATATATTCATATTCAGTAGAGAATATAGCCAGATTTTCAATCTTATTTTTACTCACTATTAATTGAAGAACTTTTTTATTGACTTTAATTTTTAAAAGTTTCTTTCAAATGAAGCAACATATCTACAAATAGGAAAAGTTTAAACAAAAAGGATAAGCTTGGCATAGATTCACAAAAATCCCATTTCACAATAACTTTTAGAAATTACACATCTTTTTTTAGAATTGATTTTAACAGCTTTCAAATGCCTCTGCATTTTAAATTTGAAATTTTAAACATAAATAAGAACTTCCTGTAATCATGTAAAATAACAATTGAAGAAAATCAAGTTCACTTCGTCTTTACAATCTCTGTTATCATTATTTACATCATATTTAAATGCAGAAATATCTAGTAGCACAGGAGTTAGTGACCAAAACAGCATCTTTAGTGAACTCAAGCCATTATGAGCTCACTCTAAAAACAGATGTGTATCTGACTCTGAGTGTGTTGGAGGCTGATTCCAAATTAACTTCCACATAAAATACAATGTTAAAATGATAAAAATGTGTTAATTGGAAGCTTATTTATATATCATTAAAACTCATATCCCTATTTCTGAGATGTAGACTTAAAAGACCAAAATGTTTGGCCAACTAGGAATTTGCATGAATTGATTTGCATGAGGTTTGGGGAGCAGAAAAAAGTCACAAAAGCAATACAGTGGAAAGAATAATTGGGAGTACAACATGGGGTCTGTCCTAGGAAATGGGTCCAGTTAATGGACTTAAGTTTAAGGCCCTTAAATACTCTAACCAGAAACCAAATATGCTATTTTTAGAAATTATTTAGGAGATCTTTGGTCACAATCAGCACTGCTTAATTCTCACATATATAGTGAGGAGAAGGAGCATCCTGTCCTCTTCTGCTCTAAATATTGCCCATTGAAGTCTTTAGAGATCCATCCACCACTATTTTGGCACCTAAAGGATTTTAGCATATTGGCAGTAGCAGCTGTGGGATCATCATGAAATAGTGCCTTTGGAATGGACATCAGAATATCCTCAAGAGCCTCAAGACTAGTGGCAGTGCAGAAGCATCATTAAATAATTTCATGAGCAGTGGGAGGTCAGGAGAATTTACTAAAGGAAGTCTAGCAGGAGAGTATGACATGCCAGATGGTAGCAGAAGGACTAGTCATGATTTCGCATGAGATACTCTCAGACTTCCAGACATAACTGTGTGAGGTGGGAGGTTGGAGAGCCTACAATACCAACCGAAAACATTTTAAGTACCTAGGTACATGAAAAAATTTTTTCTCCCTATAGGATCATTCCAATCCTACAAATGTGTTTTGGTATACCTTCTTTAAAAACCCTCCCTTGACACTAAACTCATCTTCAGTCATGACCTCATTTCTTTGCTCCCTTTTGCAGGATCACACCTATTGTCCATTTTTCCTCATCTCCCATTTACTCTTCATCTCACTTCATTCAAGCTTCTACCCTTATCACTTCCCTTAGAGTACTATTGTCAATGTCATCAGCAACCATAGTACTAACCAAATGCAACGAACAGTCCTCTTTCCTCATTTACTTAACCTCTTTGAAGCATTCAACACTTTTCTTGAACTTTTCTTATATCTGTGACATTATTGTCCCCAGCTTTTTTTAATATACCTCTCTGGTTCCTCTGGCTCAGACTTTTTTTTTGCTGACTCTTCTCAAATGTGAGTACTAAGTGTTGGAGTGTCCCTCAAGTCAATTTATTAATTCTCAAAACTGTAGGGCTAAACTTTATCTCCAGCCATGATCCCTTCCCTGTATTCAAAACACTCATATATATATATATATAACCATTTATTTGACTTTTCCACATGGATAGCTAATAAGCATCTGAAATTTCACAGGTCCCAAAACAAATTTCTACTTGCCCTGTCTCCACCACCCTCCCCTCCAAAAAAAGTCTTTCTTGGTTTTCCTCATAGTGCTCACTCAATAAAAATTAGTAGAATGAGGGAATTCTACTACATTGACTCATTTCATTTTGATAATTATTGAAGGTGCCATTTTTAGCCTCATCTTAAAAATGAAGAAATCAGAGAGTTAAAGTAAATAACTTGCCAAAGTTCACAAAGCTTATAAAATCTCAAAACTTGTTTTTTAATCTCAGTCTGCTTTTCTCTAAAGCTCAACTTGTTTCTCCTCTATGCTACAGTTTCTGTCGAAACAAGGATGATTATTATAAATAAGATTATATTCATGACCATAAACTGGTTCATGCTGGAAGAATATCAGTTAGTGTTATTATTGATAATGATGGTAACTGATTATAGAGACCACATACTAAACACCTTTTATATATCAGGCATTGTAAGAGGCATTTTCTTTTTTATTTTAGTACAGAGAGTTCTCACATACCCCCTCATCCACACAGTTATTAGTTATTATTAGTACCTTATGTTATAATAGTACATTGATATAATTAATGAATCAATAGATATTTATTATTAACAAAAATCCATAGTTTATTCCTATTTCCTTAGTTTTTGCCTGATATTCTTATTCTGTTCCAAGACCCCATGTTAACTTGTCTCCTTAGGCTCTTCTTGGCTTTGACATTTTCTTAGACTTCATTTTTGAAAGTCTTGACAGTTTTGAGGAGTACCTATCAGGTATATTATAGGATGCCCCTTTATTGAATTTTGTCTAATTTTTTTATCATGATTAGACTAGAGTTATGGTTTATTTTGTTAATTTTTTAAAAATACTTTATTTCTTTAGAGTAATTTTAGGTTCACAGCAAAATTGAGAGAAAGGTATAACGATTTCTCATATATCCTCTTCCTCTACACATCCAGTCTCCCCCATATCAATATCCCTCACTGGAGAGGTACATTTGTTATAATTAATGAACCAACACTGACACATTATAATCCCTTAAAATCCATAGTTTACCTTTGGATTAACTCCATAAAATGTTGTACATTTTATGGATTCAGACAAACAATGATATATATCCATCATTATAGTGTTATAGAGAATTTTCACTGCCTAAAAAATCCTCTGTGCTCTGACTAATTCTGCCACTCAATTCCTGGCAACTGCTAGTGTTATATAGTTGGAATCACATGGTGCATAGCCTTTCAGATTGGATTTTTTCACTTAATAATATCTATTTAAGTTTCCTCCATGTTTTTTTATGGCTTGATAGCACATTTCTTTTTAGCGCTGAATAATATTCCCTTGTCTGGATGTACCACAGTTTATCCATTCACCTACTGAAAGATATCTTGGTTGTTTCTACATTTCAGCAATTATAAATAAAGGCGTTATAAACATCCACGTGCAGGTTTTTGAGTGGACATGTTTTCAACTCCTTTTTGCATTTCCACCAGCAATGAATAAGAGTCCTTGCTGATCTACATCCTCGCCCAAATTTGGTGTTGTCAGTATTCTGTATTTTGGCTGTTCTAGTAAGTATATAATGGTATGAGTTATGGGTTGGTTTTTTTTTTTTGAGGAAGATTATGAATGTACAATGCCATTTTCATTATGTCATATCAAGGTTACATACCACCAACATGAGTTATGACTATTAATATTGACTTTGATCACCTGACCAAAGTCGTGTTTGTCAGTCTTCTCCACTGAAAAGCTATCCCCCCACCCTTTCCATGTTGTACTCTTTGAAAGAAAGTCACTTATGTAGAGCCCACACCTAAGGAGTGGTAACTTACTCACCATGCTTTAGGCTCAAGTATCTACATAATTTGTTTGGAATTCTACATGGGAGATTTGTTTATTTTTCTTCATTTATTAATTTATTTAATTATATCAGCATGGACTCATGGATTTAAAATTTTTTTCAATTACAATTGACATTTAATATTATTTTATATAAGTTTCAGGTGTATGGCATAGTGGTTATTTAATTAATATAATTTATGAAGTGATCCCCCAATTAGTATAGTACCCACCTGGCACTATACATAGTTGTTACAATATTACCTACTATATTCTCTATACTATACTTTACATTTTTGTGACAATTTTGTAACTACCAATTTGTACTTCGTAATGCCTTTACCTTTTTCACCCAGCCCCTCAACCCCTCACCCATCTAGTAATCATCAGTTTGTTCTCTGTATTTATGAGTCTGTTTCTGTTTTGTTTGTTCATTTATTTTGTTCTTTAGATTCCACATATAAGTGAAATAATATGGTGTTTGTCTTACTCTGTCTGATTTATTTCACCTAGCATAATACCCTCTAGGTCCATTCATGTTGTCACAAGTGGTAAGATTTTGGTGTTTATGGCCAAATAATATCCCATTGTATATACATATCACATCTTCTTTATCCAGTCATCTGTCAATGGGCACTTAGGTTGCTTCCATATCTAGCTATTGTAAATAGCACTGCAGTGAACATAATGGTGCACATATCTTTTCAAATTAGTGTTTTAGAGTCCTTTGAGTAAATGCCCAGCAGTGGAATTGCTAGATCATAAGGTAATATTATTTTTAATTTTTTGTGGACTCATGAATATTTATTTTATACTTTAGGATATAATCTAATGGCAGTTTTATTTTGTTGTTCAAATTGTTCTAGCTTTGGCTATTGAGAAATCTGTCATTTGGTTCCTGTGCCCTTCTTACATACGCCATCAATGTGTGTGTGTGTGTGTGTATGTGTGTGTGTGTGTGTGTGCGTGTGCGTGTGTAACAATTCCTTACTTTCTGACACCACAAGATGATCCAGGTTTATCTTATATATTTTTTGCTCTAGTCCTAGAGTCAGCCACCTCTCCAAGGAGTCCTAGTTCTTTTTCATGAAAAAATGATATTAGAAGCCAACATCTAGGTGCAAAGTGTGCTTATTGTATATGAGAGTTTCATTCCCTCTAAGCCCTCTCAGATGAAAGAACAAAGAAGAATATGTATATATACTTACCCAACCTATGTTTATACACATCTATATACATATTTCTATATTTAACCATCTGTATCTCTATTAATTAAACATGCACATTCAGTGATTCTCCAACTGTAATTCATTACCACATCCATCATTCTAGTCTGTTCTCCTGGCATGTCTGTTACCTCTCACTCATGAGAAAATTTGTATATATGATCTTCTTTAAACCTATGAGATAGCTATTATTATTTCATAATTGAGGAAACTGAGGCTCAGAAATAATACATTTTTTCAAAGACAGAGATTAAGAGGTGGAACTAGGACTTCTGGGAGGAAAAGAACATTTAAGGCATGGAAATGAGAAGGTATATGGTTAGTGCAGTGGGCTATCCTGGTGAATTGGTAAAATGGATTAAAGCTATGTTAGTATTGCCCTGAATTAAACGTGGATGAATTTGAAATTAGGCCAGTTGTTTCAATGTCATTTGCACCATTTGTGAAGCAAATCATTATAATGAAGATGTTATTAATTAAATATCACCCAATGAGTCAACTGTAAATCTTTAAATTTGTGTCATATCTTCTAAAAGAGGCATCACTTGCTCTTAAATCATAATGATCATCTTGTGTTATATATTTAAAGCAATTGATTAAAGGATAATAAAAAGGAGAGGATTAGATATGGAAATTGTACCTCTAGTCAAATTCTTGTGACTCACTTTAAAGATCCAAAGCAACAACTGTGTCCTCCCAAATTATGGCCTATTTTAAAAACTTTATCTTTGACTGCTCATTAAAAAAGGGGCCCTGTAATAAAAGAGTTTAGGAAACACTGCATATGTATCAATTCCCTCTTATAAATTCATATTTGATTATTAAAATAACATAAAACCTGCAACAAAAAATCAATTTGACTTTTGTGTAAATGTTACCTAAATTTAGCCATAGAATGCTTTTTTTTTCATGTAAGGCTATTAATATCGCATAGATTTATATTTGTAATGCAATCATTTATGCACTTTATAAGAGAAGGAGCTTGTTTTTTTTTCTGTTTTCAGAATCTTAAACAGAGCCTGGCACATGGTAGGCACTCAATATTTGTTAAATAAGTGAATGAGCAAATATTTATTAAGCATGTATTATATGACAGTCATAAGGAATACAATGGTGAAAAAATAAACATGGTCCATGCCTTATGTAACTTCTAGCCCACTGGAGAAGATTGGAAATAAACAAGTTAAAAAAATTAAATTTTACATAAAAGTTATTATGGAAACAATGTTGAGACAGAGAATAAAGGAGGTGATGAAAATGGTACTTTAGATGATAAGCAGCTAGCCCTTTAAAGCTTTAAAACATTTACCCAAACAAATCAATGGTTAACCAGAATCTGAGTATTTCTAATATCAACCTTCATTTAGAATGCATGACATACTCAAAAGGACCTAAATTAAGAGAGTTTTATAAAGGGACTGTTTACAGACATATGGAAAAGTTTAAGGGAAGAAAATCTCAAGAACCAAAGACAGATAGAAGTCATTAACACCCGTAGGTTTGAATGACAAGGGAGTAAGAGGTATTGGGGGTTGGCTGAAAAAAATTAAGTATCTAGGTGATATGAAGGCAGTACAAACAACATATATAAATAGGGCAAAATTGTGATTACGAGTTTGTCTTCTTGACTGTCTCAGTACCTATCACAGTCCTCATGTGCAGTAGCACTCAAATGTGTATTGAGTATATAAATTGCATCTAACAGACATAACTTCCTTGAACAGCAATAATCTTATGTATTTAAATAAAGAGAACTTATTTCTTTTAAAGAGTTATAATTCTTTTAAATTTGCATGTAAAGTAGTTATTGCAGTTAAAAAGTCAGGGTAACTTTTATAAGACTCTGAATGTTTCAAGTTTAGAACTATGTCCTATTTGGCAGCTATATATTTCAAATGAAGAAAACTATTCTCAAGTGGGTCTAGTGAAGAAACTAGAGAAATCAGAAATAAACTGAACAGAAGTTTAAAAGGATACTGGCACAAGGGTATAAAACAGGTCTTCTCTTATATTTAAGCTAAAGAGCCTTAGAAAAAAAGTATTTTGCCATATAGAGGGATTTACCATGAATTTGCATATATCATCACATTGTTCCATTCTATTTGGAAAAAAAAGATAGATAAGCATTAATGAGAACAAACTGGCTCTAGATAATTAAAATACGTATTTTTAAAAATGATTTGTTTAGGTTGTATAAATTCACATTTGAAAACACTAAATGCTGGGTTTCTTTTTTTTGCCTACTTAGCCTACTATATATATATATATATATATATATATATATATATATATATATATTTAATGTTTATAACATAAGCAATTAAATGATTATTCTGCAACATTATAGCCAAAATCGTCTTTTTGCTATAATTGATTCATTCAGGTACTTTGGGTAGAATTGACTCAGTGCCCTCAGAGATGGGCATAACTCAGTCTTGGCTGGACAAAGCCACAGTGATTACTTGATAGATTGATATACCAGCTAATCAGAACCAATGAGGCTCAAGATGAAGAAGGTAAGAAGTTATCAGATTCATAGTATATTTTGGTGATGCAGTCAATAGGGTTTGCTAATAATTTAGATGGTATAAGAGGAAAAGTCAAGACTGATTAACCTGAGCATTTCAGTGATGATAGGCCATTTACTGAGATAGGAAACATGGGAGAAGAAATAGGTTTTATGGACTGAAAGTTAAGGATTTAGTTTTAGACATAATAAATTTGAGATGCCTATTAGACACACAATAAGAGATGTTAAGTAAACAGTTTTACAGATGAATTTAAGAGAAATTTAGAATTCCTTAGGGTAGATTCCTAGTAGTAGAGTTGCTAGATCAAATGTCATTGCATTTTTACAGAGTTGCGATGATGCCAACTCCTGCTGGCTCACAAGAGTTGACTGTTAAATTTTCTAGAATTTTGTGAGCCAGTTGTTAGAACTAACCATTTTAAAAGTTAAATTTTATTCAAAAACAGACTCACAAATATAGAAGACAGTCTGGTGACAGCCAGAGGGAAGGGGGCATGGGGAGCTGGGATAAAGGGGTGAAGGGTTAAAGAAGTACAAATTAGTAGTTGGTAGATGGTCATAGGGATGGGGAACATGGTGTAGGGAATGCAGTTATCATTAATCTAATGGGTAGGTTTAGAGCCGGAGGAGAGAAAGAGCAATCAAGTGGATCATTTCATAAACTATATAAATGTTCAGCCAATGTACTATACACTTGAAACAAATAATAAAGTGAAAAAAATAAATTATATAAATTAATACTTAAATAATTATATTTTAAAAAATGATAATGGGGATAGTGTCCAAGGAGTTCTAGTAGAGAGTCAAGACATTCACCACTGCCCAGAAGTAATGAGACTACCTCCCTCTTCCCCAGTAGTGTCAGTGGAAGTCACCTGGGGAGCAGTTATGAGGCACTCCTACCTTTCCGGAGTAGGCAAGTATCATTTGAAACACTAATGGTGAGTCAGAACTCCCATTTCTGCCCCAGCAGTAATGAATAGCCCCACCATGCATGTCAACAGAGTCCAAATCACAACCTGGGATTTGTACCCTAACTGGCAGTAATGAGTTAGTGTGCCCATCTCCTCCACTGCCATAGCACTGGCTAAAACAGATTACTTAAATAAGACCCAGAGTCTCATAACACAAAACCCAAAATGTTACGTGCCAATCGAAAATCATGCATCCTATCCAGAATGAGAAAAATTTCAAACTGAATTACAAAAAAAAGACAATAGCTGCCAATCTGAAATTACAGAGATGTTAGACATATCTGATAAAGATTTTAAAGCAATCATCATGAAAATACCTCAATGAGCAATTATAAACATGCTTGAAACAAATGAAAAAATAGAAAGTCTTAGAAAGAAATAGAAAATGTAAAGATGAACCAGATGAAAACTTGAGAATTGAAAAATATGATAATTAAAATAAAGTGGATGGGCTCAACATTAGAATAGAGGGATAAGAGGAAAGAAACAGTAAATGACAAGATAGAACAATAGAAATTACTCAATGTGAACAACAAAGATAAAATAGCATTAAAATTGAACAGAGCCTCTGGAACCTGTGGACTATAACAAAACATCTAATATTTATGTCATCTGAGCTGCAGGAGAAGAGAAAGAGGGCATGGGTGAAAAAGTACTTGAAGAAATGACTGAAAACTTCCTCAGTATGCTCAAAGAGATGAACCTACATATTCAGAAATTCGAATGAACACCACAAAGGATAAACCTAAAGAAATCCAAACCAAAACATCATAGTCAAACTTTTGAAAACTAAGGACAAACTAAAAATCTTGAAATCAGAGAAAGAGAGAAATAACACTTTATCAGAAAATTCAAATGACAATGAAATTCACATCAAAATCCATAGAGGCCAGAAAGAAGTGGCATGACACTTTCAAATGCTAAAAGAAAAAAACTCTGAACTTTTTTACATCCAGCAAAAATATCCTTCAGGAATGAAGGGAAAATCAAGACATTCTCAGATAAAGGAAAACTAAATATGTCACCAGCAGGCCTACACTAAAAGAATGTTTAAAAGAAGTTTTCTAAACAGAAAGGAAGGAACTAAAATGAGCAACTTTGATGCTAAAATATAGTATGCAAAAATATGATTAAATGTAATAGATTTTCCTTCTTTTTTTGAGGTTTCTAAAATAGGTTTGACAACTGAAATAATATTGTTAACACTGATGTAGTTGTAAATGTATGTAGAGAAAATATTTAAGACAATTTATAGTATAAAGAGGGCTCATCAAACTAATAAATGACAACTTCAGTAGACTGTGATAAATTACATAGAAATGATGTAAGAGATAGAGCAATCCCTAAAAAAAGCTATACAAAGAGATGTACTCTATAACACTATAAATAAATTAAAATGGAATTCTAAAAAATATTTAGTTAACTGACAGAAAGACATGTATTTTCTTAAAATCTGTTTTTAAGTTAATTTTTGTGTATAGTATAAGGTAAGGTGAAGATTCACTTTTTTTAAATGTGAATATCTTGTTGGTTCAGCATCATTTGTTAACAATACTAAACTACTCCCTTAAATTAATTATCTTGGTCTGTTTATTGAAAATCAATTGGCCATAATTCATAATTGCATAAGATTATTTCTGGAAATCTGCTCTGCTCCACTGATTTATATATCTCTCATTATACCAAGACTACACTTTCTTGATTAGTGAATTAAAAATTTTTTATTTAATTATAAAATATACACAGCATTGTGCAACTTTCACCACTATCCATTTCTAGAACTTTTACGAGCTCCACAGGGATCAATCTCCGAGGTTATGGGAGAGGGGCCCTCTGGGTTGGGAGTTGGGGCCTGCAGCTTATCCTTGGTTTTGCAGCTGGAGCTGATTAAAATCAACTGTTGTTTCTCTGCTGTCCCATCCTGCTTCTCTGTCTTCTGCCCTGATGAATGGGTCCTTCTGCCCAGCATGGGTTGTTCACAGCAGTTCCAGGCAGGGCTGTTCAGAGAAGTTCCCACACCTTCACTTCTGCAGGGAGCTCTGGCGGCTACGAGAAGCAGCTTCTTTATTTCTCTCAGTCCACCACCCGACACCCTGGGGTTCTGACCTGTGGTAGCTCTTATGCTCAGATCCTACTCTCAGATGTGCTGGTGTGCAGTTTGAGTGTTTTTTGTTGCATTTCAGATGTCAGATTATTGTTGTTTCAAGGGAAGAGATTTGAGGACATCTCTCACTCCACCATGTTTCTACCATGTCACCTCTATTTTAAAAAAATAATGACCATCCTAATGGGTGTGAAGTGGCATTTCATCCTGGTTTTGATTTGCATTTCTCTAATGACCAGTGATGTTAAACATCATTTCATGTGCTTATTGGCCATTTTTATAGCTTCTTTGGAGATATGCCTAGTCAATTTCTGTGCCCATTTTTTAATTGGGTTGTTTGTTTTTTTAATTGTAGAATTGTAGGAATTCTTTAAATATTCTGGATATTAATCCCTTATCAGAAATATGATTTGCAAATATTTTCTTGTACTCTGTGGGTTGTCTTTTCATTCTCCTGATGTATTATTTAATGCATGAAGGTTTTAAATTTGACAAAGTTCGTTATTTCTTGTTGCCTATACTTCTAATGTCATATCTAATAAATCATTGTCAAATTTAAAGTCATGAAGCTTTTCCCTATGTTTTAAGTTTTATGTTTTTTGCTTTTACATTTAGATCTGTGATGCATTTTAGCTAATTTTTGTATGTAGTGTATGGTAAGGGTCCAACTTCATTCATTTGAATGCACATATACAGTTTTCCCAGTACTGTTTGTTGAAAAGACTGTTCTTCCCCCCATTGAATGATCTTGGCACCAGTATTGAAAACCATTTGACCATATATGCAAGAGTTTACTTCTTATTCCATTGGACTTTATGCCTGTCCTTCTGTCATTATACTGTTTTGATTACTACAGCTTTGTAGGAAGTTTTGAAATCAAGAAGTATGAGTCTTCCAACTTTGTTCTTTTTTAAAAAATTTTGTTTTGACTAATTAGGATCCCCTGAGGTTCCATATGGATTTTAGCATGAGTTTTTCTATTTCTGCACCACCACCACCCCCAAAACATACAATACAACAAAACAAAACAAATGTTATTGGGATTTTGATAGGGACTGCATTGAATCAGTAGACCACTGTGGGTAGTATTGTCATCTTAACAATATTAAGTCTTCAAATACATGAACATGAGATGTCTTTCCATTTATTTATATCTTCTTTTATTCCTTTCTTTTAAATTTCTTTCAACAATTTTTTTGTAGTTTTCATTGTACAAGACTTTCACCTCCTTGGTTATTCGTAAGTATTTTATTCTTCTTGATGCTATTGTAAATGGAATTATCTTAATTTTCTTTTCAGCTTGTTCATTGCTATAGTATAGAAATACAACCTTCCTAGACTGAATCATGAAGAACTGGAAAATCTAAATAGTCCAATCAACAGTAAGGAAATTGAAACAATCATCAAAAACCTCCCAAATAGTAAAAGACCAGGACCAGATGGCTTCACTAGTAAATTCTACTGAGCATTCAAAGATGACTTAATACCTGTTCTTCTCAAACTTTTTTTCAAAAATTGAAGAAAAGGCAATGCTTCCTAACTCATTTTATGAGGCCAATGTTACCCTGATACTAAAACCTAGTAAAGATAACACAAAAGAAGAAAACTACAAACCAATGTTTCTGATGAATACAGATGCAAAAATCCTAAACAAAATACAGCTATACATTAAAAAGATTATACACCATGATTATGTGGGATTCATTCCAGGGGCACAAGTATGGTTCAACATATACAAATCAATTAATGTGATATACCACATAAACAAAATACAGGATAAAAATAATTTTTAAAAATGCAACTGGTTTTTGTGTGTCGATTTTGTATCCTGCAACTTTGCTGAATTCATTTATTACCTTAAAGTTGTATGCACATGTGTGAATGTGTGCATGTGTGCGTGTGTGTGTGTAGAATCTTTAAGGTTTTCTATATATTAGATCATACCATCTGTGGACAGAGATAATTTTTCTTTTTTTCTTTCCATTTTGGATGTCTTTTACTAGTGAAGTTTTATAGTATATCTTGAAATCATTTAGAAATAGTCCTCCAACTTTATCGTTCTGTTCAAAATTATTTTGACTTTTAGGTACTTCGCATTTTCATATAAATTTTAGAATTAGCTTGTCACTTTCTACCAAAAAATAGCCTCTAGGCATTTGAATGTGATTCTGTTAAACCCATTAATCAATTCGAGAAGCTTAACACCTTAGTGGTATTGGGCTTTCCAGTCCATGAAACTAATATGTTTCCCCACTTATTCATAAATTTTATCAGCAATATTTGTAGTTTCAGTATACATAATATACACATTTTAAAGTTTATCATTAGGTAATCTGTCTTTGAAATAACTTGCTTTCTAAAGTCTATGCCTTTAATTTTTTTTTTTTTTTGCCTATTTCACTGGCTAGGATAACCAATATAACATTGAATAGAAGTGGTGAGTGTTCATCCTTGCCTTGTTCTTGAGGTAAGTGGGAAAATATTCAGTCTAATGTAAATTAGACTGTGTAAATGCCCTGTTGAGGTTGAAGAAGTTCCATATTATTACTATTTTTTAACTTTTTATTATGCATGGGTATTGAATTCTGAAAATGTTTTTTCTACATCTATTGAGATAATCATATGATTTTTCTTAATTCTGCTAATGTAATGAATTAAAATAATTGAACTTTGAATGTTAAACTAACATTGCACTTCTGGTCTAAACTTTACTTGCTCAAGTTGTATTACATATTGTTGAATTCTATTTGCTAGTATTCTGTTAAGAAGTATTCATGTTTATGAGAGATATTCTATAGTTTTATCTTCTTGTAATACTTGGTTTTTGTGTCAGGGTAATGCTGATGTCATAAAATGAATTGGAAAGTATATCTACTTCCTGTATTTTCTGAGGGAGTTTGTATAAGATTAGCATTGGTTCTTCTTTAAAAGTCTGATAAAATTAACCAGTGAAGTCATTTGTGATAGGAGTTTCCTTTACAGGAATGTTTTAAACTAAGAATTCTATTTCCTTAATAGCTATAAGGCTATTCAGCTGATCAGATTTTTATTTCTTCTTGATTTAGTTTTGATAGTTTGTTTTCTTCAAGATGAAAGAAATGTTTCTTCTTTATTTAGGTTGTTGAACTTGCTGACTATTTTTTTCATAATATTTCCTTTTAAAAACCTTTACATTTCTGTAGTAATTAATTTTTGTATTCACTATTTCTTGATTCATCTTGTTAAAGGTTCATAAATATTTTTAACCTTTCATAGAAATGATTGGTGGTTCTTCTAACAAGGTTATTTTTCTATTTAGTAACAATGTCACTATTTCACCCAAGAAACCTAATATTGATATGTTAATCTTGTCTAACATGCAGTCCATATTAAAATTTCCCTAGTTGTTCAAAAATGTCGTTTAAAGCTGTCTTTAATTCAATCACAGATCCAAGCTAAGATCATGCATTGCTGTTGCATATCACTTTTAATCTATAGCAGTGCCCTCTGCTTTTTTTAAAATTTGATAATATTGATTTTTAAAGAAGTCTAGCCAACCATCTCATAGAATGTCTCATAATCTGTTTTGTCTGACTACCTTTTCAAAATTAGACTCAGGTTACAATTTTATAAGTAATATTGTATACTACTAACTGTATCGCATCAGAAGGTACATAATGTCAATTTATTCCATTACGGTGATGCTAAGGTTTGATCACTTGATTAAAATGGTATCCAGAATATCTCTCTATTGTAATAATACCTTTTATCTTTGTGATCAAGTAATCTTAGGAGTGATACTTTGAGATCATGTAAATGTCCTGCTACCCAGCAAATTTTCATACAATGTTTCTAACTATTATACTGGTGGATACAAAATAAGATTTTTTTTTCCTTCAAAGTAGCATTGCTTAATTTAGTCATTCATTCTACTTTCTTTTTTTATTCAACACATTTTTACTGGATGTTTATCATGGCTAGCACCAAAACAAACGTATTTCCCCATTCTTGTGGAGGGAAATAAATAACCTCTTCTCAGCACTCCAAGAAAGACCTACATATATTAAAATATGCAAAGAACAAATCCTACTTGTAGTCATCATCATATTTGCATCAAGTAGAGGGCAGTAGACACATGTCTGGGTTTTTTGTTTTTTGTGTTTTTTTTTTTACTTTCCCTCTTTTTTAAAAAAATTGATATATAATTCATATACCATAAAATGCACCTTTTAATAAAATGTTCAATTCAATTTTAGTATATTCACAAAATTGTGTGGCAATAATCACTATCTAAAGAACATTTTCATCACCCCTAAAAGGTACTTTGTACCCATTATCAGTCATTTCCTATTTCCCCTTCCAAAAGCCCCTGACAATGACTAATCTAATTTCTGTCTCTATTGCCCAATCTAGACATTTAACATAAATGAAATTATGCAATATGTCATCTTTTATGTCTGGCTTCTTTCACTTAGCATAATGTTTTCATAGTTCATTTATGTACTATGTATCAGTACTTCATTCCTTTCTTACAGCTGTAAATATTCCATTGTATACACATATCATATTTTGTTTATCCACTTCTTACTTCATATTAGTTTATACAGTTTTTCCTAACGTCTTAAATGGCTGCATAGTTCTCCATTGTGTAAATGGGTCACAGTTCATTCTAACCAGTCTCCTTGGATAAACATTTAGGATATTTAGCATATTTTGCTATTACAAATTTATTTATTTAGCATATTTTGCTATAGCAAAAACATTTTTAACAGTAAAATATGGTAAATATACTAAATAATATTTATTTGCAATTCTATTACCAATACTTAGACATAATGAAATACTTGTGCACATATTTTTTCTATTTGGAAGGTGTAGTTTCAGTTTAAAATACAATTAAAATTGTAGGGTTAAACATGAATGCATATGTAGTTTTCTTATGCATTTTCAAATTCTTTTCCTAGAGGTTATACCATTATTTCTTCCAACCAGCAGTGAATAGAGTGCCTGTTTCCACATAGTTTCAACAACAGGGTGCACTGTACATTTTTTTTACCTAATTATTATTTCTTTAACAAGCTCATCAGTGAGATTTTTATTTTGCATTTATCTAATTTTGAATGAACTTGAACATTTTTTCAAATGTTTGAAGAGCATTCTAGACTATCCAGCCTCATCTAATCTGGCACAGATGAGAGGAAACCTCTAGCCAACCCCAAAACCATATTAAATAATAAACCTTGTTTCAAGCCAAAAAGTTTTGAGGTGGTTGGTTATGCAGCAAAAGTTAACTCATATAATCACATTGGCCACACAAATCATATGACTGAACTTAAATACAAGAAGCTGGAGAGCATAGTCTGCCTTTTGTGGGAAGAATAATAAATTTACCTGGCAAAGAATGTAGATACAGAGTCCTGTAATTCAATCTACCACAATATTTTTCCTTTTTCCTATCTTTATTAAGTTTAGCATTCTGCTGTAGAATAATTTAAGTAGCTCTGGAATTATTTGTGTTTGAGAGATTAGTAAAATTTACTTGTCAAATCATGCTTTTTTGAAAGACATTTCTTTGATGATTTTCTCTATTTCATCTAAAGAAATTGGTCTATTTAAGCTTTCTACCTTACACTGGGGTCAATGTAAGTAAATTTTATTTTACAAGAAATTATGCATTTTAACCATATCTAAATGTGTTTGCATAGAATTATGCAAAGTAGTCTCTCGTACTCGTTTTTGTGATTCTTTATATCAATGTCTATTTCTCATTCATTGTTTCTTATTTTATATATGTGTGCTTTCTCCCACTTGATTATGTAAACTACTGGTTTTTCTATTTTTATTGGCTTTCTCTAAAGAAACAGAAATTTTATTTATTAGTTATGTAGTTTCTCTGTGTTCTATTTCAATATCTACTTTTATATTATATCCTTCCTCTGCTTTGATTTATTTTTTTTCTAGCTACTTGAGTTGAAAAATTAATTTATGTATTTTCATTTCTCATTTTTATTGATATAAGTGTTTAAGGCTATAAATTTTCATCTGATCCTTACTTTATGTCACTTAGATTCTGACATCTATACATTATTGTTATGTTTTCTAAAATTCTGCAATTTTCATTTGTATTTCCCTTTTCAGCCAAGAATTATTTGCTAGAGAGTTTTAAAACTTGTAGTTCCAAGAAACTTTGGTTTTGTTTTACTATTGATTTCTAATATTTTAACATTATTTGTAATAAATCTATAGTATTTGTTGAGGTTTTTTTTTTTTTTTTACTCCTATGGGACTTATTTTCATAAATGCTTCACGTGCACTTAAGAAGCAGGTATATTTTTTACAATAGAATGTAAATTTTTGTAGATGCATATGATATATAAGCTACATTATTATGTTGTTTAGGACTTCTTTAGTCTTACATCTTGTCTTAAAATTGACATGTGTTGGATTAAGAATCATATGTTATATAATCAGACAGTTAATGTGTTTCTATTTCTCCTTGTACCTCTATTAGGTACGAATTATGAAGGTAAATTATTTATGAAGTTGTGTTAGTAGGGTCATATACCTCATGACTTTTATACAATTAACAAATTGTAGCTTTAAGTGATATAAAGTATCTTTTTTTGTCTCATTTAATTTTTTTTGGCATAAATTCTACCTTGTCTGATATTAGGATCATAAAGCTCGCTCATTGTTTATATTTGCCTGATATGTCTTTGCCCATTTCTTTATTTTTAGGCTTTCCACTTCACTTAATTTAGGTATGTCTCTTAAAGCATAGATTGACTTTTTTTTCCTGAAATCTTTTTCTATTAATAAGTGAATCAAGCCCGTTTATATTTATTGACATGACGTATGTATTTGATCTCAACTGAAATAATAAAAGTATATTTTCTGACCACAGTTGAACTAGCCCATGGATCAAAGAGGAAGTCACAGGACAAATTAGAAATACTTTTAACTGACTGAAAATGAAAACACAACATATCGGAATTTGTGAGATGTAGGGGAATTTGAGAAACTGTTTCTTTTAGAAAACAAAGAATGTCTTGAATCAATAAGCTAAGCTTCCACTTTAAGAAAATGAGAGCAAATTAAACCAAAAGCAAAGAGAAAGAAGAAAATAAGGTAAGAGCAGATATCAGTGATGTCAAAAACAGAGAAACAGTAGAGATAATGAAGCCAAAGCTGGTTCTTTGAAAACTTCAGTACAATTGATATATTCAATTGACCAAAATAATTAAACAAAAATGAGAGAAGATATTAATTGCCAGTATTAGGAATGTAAGAGGGGATATATCTATATATGCTATAGACATAAAAATGAGGAAATATTATGACCAACTTATTTTCGACAAATTTAAAAACAAAAATAAAATGGACATACTGTTTAAAAAATACAAACTACCAAAGCTTACCAAATAAGAAATAGAGTACCTGAAAAGCCTTACATCTATTTTTAAATTTAAATTTTGTAAATTAAAACTTTGCTGTGATTGGATTAACTGATGAAGTGAGATACGTCACCAGATCTCTTCCCTTGAAACAACAATAAACTGAACATCTAAAACTCAACAAAAACACCCAAACTGCACACAAGCACATCTGAGCATCTGAACTCTGCATAAGAACTACCATAAGTCAGAACCCCAGGTGTTGGGCAGTGGACTGGGAGAAAGAAAGGAGCTGCCTCTTGCAGCCAGAGCTCCCTGTAGGAGGAAAGCAGGGAGAAGTTGCAGCGAGTTCCCTGAACAGAGACCTGCCTGGGAAAGCTGTGAGCTCCGTGCAGCCCACAGCAGTGCCAGTCATCAGTTCAGAGAAACAGGGATGGCAGAGAAACAACGCTGGATTGTTTACAACCACAGTTGTAAAACTGAGGCAGAGCTGCTGCCCCCAGTCCCAAACCTAGAGGGTCCCTCCCCGCATAAACTCTGAGACTGATCACTGTGGAGCCTCAAGGGAATCTGAGCAAATGCTACCAAAACTGTTGCTAACACTGACAGGAACTGAGACTGAGGGTTGTGAGCATGATTAAACATCTACAAGAAACTAAAGGCATTATTAAGACTTTATATAAAGCAGAGATCCAAAGGGCTTAGATGCCACCTACTGGAAACCAAAAGAAAAGCACCTTCTTTGCAACAGGCTAGGGACCATTATATAATAAATCTTCTTTCTGGAAAAAAAAAAAAAAAGCAGAACACACTTCTATTAATGCCCAGGTAGAGAAAGTCCATTAAACACCATGAACAACCAAGGTGAAAAGGCATCTCAGAAAGAAAAAGGAAAATCTCCAGAAAATAAGCTTACAGACATAGAAATATGCAACTTAAATGACAGAGACTTCAGGATGGTACTTCTGAAAACTCAGTGAGATTCGAAATGAATCATAGCAACAATTTCAGAAATTAAAAAAACAACTAGGTGAGCAAAATGAGTTCTTTAGCAAGGAGATTGAAACCCTCAAAAAGAACAGAACAGACCTTCTGGAGATAAAAAAAAAAAAAAAAACACGGCAAGAGTTGAAAAATGAAATAACAAGTTTGAGAAATAGAGTCGACCAAATGGAGGAAAGGATCAGGGTTATTGAAGACAGAAATCTAGAAATAAACCAGAAGAAAGAAGAGAGAAACTGAAGAATGAAAAATAATGAAAGAGAAATTCAAGAACTAGCTGATACCACCAGGAAGGAAATATATGAATAATGGGCATTATTGAATCTAGTCTTCAATTTTGTTAGTAATGGAAGTCTACTTGGCTCCTCTAGAGTAACTTTCTGAAAATAGAGTTTGGTTTCTCTCAGTTACTTACTACTTTTCAAGTCTAATTTATTGTTTTTTTATGCCTTCATTATACCTCATATCCTGTTATATTCTGTATATGTTTTTTTTTTCACTAATTTGCTAGTTCCTAGAGGGCTAAAGTGTCTTACTAACCTTTATATATTCGGCATATAGAAAAATACCTCACAAATAATAGATACTTAATAAGTGTAGTTATTAAACTGAATGCACTTGTGTCTGTTCCAAGGTTAGATACGTAGTAAGTACCAGAGTTAGAAATAAAATTTATTTGTTTCTAAAGCCATTTATTCATTGTCCTACACTGACTACTTATTATGGATCCCATCAAGTAATGATTGTGAAACTTCTAGGTATTTTTTATTTACACTTGAATCAGAGTTATAATAGTCATTTATTCCAAAATAATGAAAGATACTTTTCAAAACACCTGCTCATGTATGCTTTTTATAAAGTATTTTATGTCCATGCAGTCACTTTCCATTGTTTACTTGATATATTTGTTAAATATAGACAACCTCAGAGAGTACATGCTGGAAAACAGTAAAATATTTTAAGGTAGTTTTTCCTTTTTCTTCCTTTCAGTAAAGAAGTTTTCCAAGGTAGGATATTTAAATCTATATTATAAGCCTTCTAAGATTTTCTCTAAGGCTGCTGTTTTTGGTGCAATCTGTACCACATTCTACCATGTACTTGCTTATACCTTGCTTGCATCCCAGTTGTTATATGTATACCATATGTAAACTTTATTTACCCCAATAGTTTTCTTATAATCAAGTTTATTGGGGTAACATTGGTTAATATGATTATATAATTTTCAGTTGTACATTATAATTTGACATCTGTATATTCTATTGTGTGTTTACCACCCCAAATCGTTTCCTTCAGCTACCATATATTTGATCCCCTTTACCCACTTCACCCTTCTCTACCTCCCTATATTTGACCTCCTTTACCCCATCCACCTCCTCCCTCCTCTCCCATCCCCTGTCCTCTGATAACCACTAGTCTATAGTGCATGTCCATGAATCTCTGTTTGTCCTGTTCCTTTGTTGCTTTTAGGTTTATATCTCACATGTAAGTGATATTATGTGATTTTCAACCTTTTCTGTCTGGCTTATCTCACTTAGCATGATAATCTCAAGGTCCATCCATATTGTTGCAAATGGCAGTATTTCATCTCTTCTTATGGCTGAGTAGTATTCCATTGTATATACGTACCACAGCTCCTTTAGCCAATTATCTATTGTAGGACACTTTTGTTGCTTCCATGTCCTGGACACTGTGAATAATGCCGCTATGAATGTCGGTGTGCAAATATCTTTTTGGATATGGGTTTTCAAGTCTTTGATATCTCAATAGTTTTTAAGTTCCTTGAGGTCAAGAATGTATTTTGTTACTTTGTATTCCCCATAATAATAAATAACATTTATTAAAGGTTTACTGAGTACCAGGAAATTTATATACATTTCATTTATTATTTACAATAACATGGCCAATTAGGTATTATTACCCCCATTTACAGATGTGGAATGCCTTGGATGTAATTTGTCCCAAGGTCATAAACCTATTAAGTGACTATAAGGATGGGTCCTTAAGATAGTATCGTTGAGTTGACTGATATGTGGTAATTTCCCTCAAGAAAGTGCTTTCCATCTACCCATAATGAAGTAAAAAAAAAAGAGAGAGACATGGGTTTGTGTTTGTATGGTATAAATTACTAGCCTGTGACCATGGGCAAGTTACTCAACATCATTAAATCTGAGTTTTCCAACTTGTCAAATGGGAGAATAAAGCCTATTCCATGAGGGGGCTGTATATATTAAATTAGGTAATACAGAGAGAAAATAATACATATTGATTTATTAACTCAATTTTATTTTCTCTTTTTTTACTGAACTGTCAGCTAAATTAATATATTACAAATATGAAGTACCAAAAAGGAAGACATTTATTAAAGTATCTCTTATTTTCTATTCATACAATTTAATAGCCTACTAGATGATGACAAAATTCAATATAGTTCAGCACTTTTTAAATGCTAACATATTCATAAGTACATAAAAATATCTTCAGAGAATTCACTCAGATCAATTACTATCATACTTTCTGAACAGAGACCAACTTAATTTTTAGGATGTTCATATGCCTTTCCTAAATACTTAAGATTTTATTTCCTACAGTATTGGGCAAGGAGTCAGTATTCTTTTAATTAATGGAAAGGGATTTAAATATTTTTTTCTTACCACTTCATTTCTCCAAATTAATAGAAGATGTTTGTGTGAGACAATTTTTATCTTGGTTAATTTAATATTATTGTTCTGTAACTTGAATTTTGTATCTGAATTTTATGTTTTGATCAGATTTCTCTTCAGTTTGTTCTATTGATGAATAAAGAGAAACCTCTCAATGGTCATATATTTAAACTCAAAACAACAATATATAATATTACTTTACTGTAGAAATGTTAAATTAATCTTATATTGATCTTAAATATAATTTATTTATTTATAGAAGATAAATGTGCTACTAAAAATTCCCAGATCTTCATCCTGGTCATTCGAGACAGAACATTTTCCTTAGAAAGCCCTGATCTTTAAAGTTCTTTTATGTTGGTAAGCCACGGACTTTATTTGTTGATCCTTGAATATATTGCATGATCTTTCAATAGTATCTGATGAACTAAAAGTTACGTTCAGGTGTTTTTTGAGGGGAAATTTCGAAAATTAGAATATTAATAAGTTGATATGTATTTTATAGATATTAATCATATTTTGAAGAACTGTATTTTAAATCTTTAAGACATGATTAAAAAAACCTTTTTAAAGAAATTGAAAGCAATCATCTTCAGCCAATATTACTATGTACAGTTTTTTTATATTGCTCTATTAATATTTTCCCCATGACATTTGTGATGTCCCTCTGGATGCAAAATATATATAATCCTTCTTTTAACCGTCTTTGTATAGTTATTTGCTTTTCCAGTAGGTACGTGCTGTAGGCAATTTATTCTAGCTCAGAGCCATTTTGATTACTCTTAAGCAAATTAGCCAGCATTTGGTTAGTTCTGTGTTCTCTCCCGTGTGACCCTACTCAGGCTTCACATTAAATAGCCCTTCAGCCTAGTCCAGATGTCCAACTATATCCACTCACCCTTTCAGAATTGTGCTGAACTTCCTATTTTTGGACAGAATGTGTGTCTATTATACTTAAGTAAAACATAGATATGTAATTTTAAAATATGACCATAAATAGTAAGTGGTTATTTTCTAGCTATGTGTTCTAAAAGCATTATCCAAGTGACATCGTAGAAAACTTCACTGGAAACTGTAAAATTATCTATACTAAGAAAATTAATGTGTTTGTATTTCCCATGATGGTGTAATAAAAAATATTTTTGATCTTATTTTCCCTACTTTTGAATTCTTAGACAATAGCTTTTACTGATCCTGTTTGTCCTTGCTTTTGGATTATTTAGCAATTGCTCATCATGTAATTAATGTTAAATTAACCTACAGGCTTGGCTAACTAAAATATTTAAAATATCCATTCTTTCTCTTGTCACTATTATAATTTTATTTCTAATATTTCAAATTTGATTACATCAATTGTGAATGTTAAGTGGCTTTCATATATTTTTGCCTTATGACAAGAATTTGAAACAAACCCTGGGAGAAACTAGGTTTCTGCATCAGTGTTTTTGGTTCTAAGATTTAAATTTATTATCTTTCCTTGGATCATTAATGAAAATGATCTTACCTATATCTAAAAAATTATCAGCTTATATTTCTGTAGCAGATCATAATTTAACATCTTAAAAATAATAATGTGAAGTGAATTGGTAGTATTTGTTCAAAATGTCTATTTGTTCAATACTAAACTTTAGTAAGAGATATCTAAAAATACACACGTATACATAAAAATACTCACATAGGATAGGACCACAAAGTATTATTTTGATTACTGTCTAATGCCAACTACATGCTTATAGATAAACATATAAAAATTTAGTCCATGTACCAAGTGCAAAATTTAACTATAAAGTAAATACAATTAAAATATAATTTATCAGTAAAAGTAATTTATTTTAAAAAATAACATTGCTTTGGATTTGACATCATAGTTCTACCCATATTTTAACATTTTACTCGTTAGAACAATTAGCCTTATCTTAACATGGCAAATTAAAATTATTAAATTTTTCCAAAGATAGATAAGAGATTTAAGAGATTAAATTTATGATTTTATAGATCTTGATTGTATGCTGAAAATCTTAGTGTATGTCAAAATATTAAATGTTTTAAGATTCCAACTAATTTATATTCAAAACATAAGTACACACTTGCAACAACCTAACGTCTACTCTCTTTTAATTTTAAGTGAAATATAGACTGAATACTTTTTTACTCCTAGGCCTATGATAAATTTAAATTAATAGGAATAATTACATTATAGCATCACACAATGTGATTTTTAAAGTTGAAATGTTTATGAATAGACTAATAGATGGCCGAGGAAGCAGGAATAAAGGAGAATTGGAAATCTCTTTCTACATGCTATTTTTGTTCATTGCCTAAAATGTGGAGGAAAAAAAATGCAAAATGTAAAAAAACAAAGATAGGGACAGCTAAAAATATAGGGGATAGTGTAGTGAAGTGTTTGTATTTTTTTTAAAGACTGTGTTTTAATTATATTTTACTTAACATTGAAAAAGGGACTCTGGAATGATGAATTATCTTTACATCTCATGATTATTATATAATATTTCTTTCACAGCTGAAAGTCATAGTATAATAGACACTATTGCTCATTTGAATAAGAGATAGGGAATATTGTATTATTAATCATCATCATCAAATCCTGCTTAATTTAACAAACTGATCCCATTTATTCTTCTAATCTATGAAGTTTTGAAATTTTCATCTTGAAGCATCACCACACTGTAATAGCTGATTTGAAAATTAATTGTTCTAGGCCTTCAAATGTGTTAACATTCATTCATATCTGTTCTAAACTTTGACAAAAGAAAAAAATGCATGTGTCTTTTTTATATGGCCTGTATACGTTTGCTCTGAAGTTCTTGCATTAGTAGAGTGGGCATCAGAATGCTGCTGCATCATTAAGAACAGTCACTTCTTAGTAAAAATATCTGAAGAGAAAACTGGAACAAGAACTATTTGGGCCCAAGGGACTTTTACAATAGTTCCAAAATGTAAGAGGAGGAGATATTGTTACATTAACTGTATACAGAATAGTTAATTATAGAATAGTTATTCCTAAAGACCAGTAAGTTATGTTTTACTTTAGAAAATCATGTTTCTGAAGTATAAATTTTAAATTCAAGGCAGACTTCTTTAACCAGCAAGTTGTGCAAACTGTACTTAGAAGAAACAGGGGAGTGGACTGCTTTTTAATATGGTTGTAATAATTTGGTTGCATTTCTAAATTAAAACTTTAACATTAAAAGATGTCAGTTTTATGTGAACTTTCACTATTCACATAACTAATCTGAAAAACTAAGGGATATAACTAAAAGAAAATTAGTCAGCATGATACTGCTTTATATGGTCAAGATTTTTTTCTAAGTAACTACAATACTAATGAAATATAAAGAGCAAAAACTTTTGTCTCTAAACATTTCAAGGAAGATTTTTGAGCATTTTATCTATCAATTCCAGAAACTCTCCCATTATTTTAACCTTAAAAGATAATTAATACCACTGCAATTATACCAGTTGCATGCATTTGACATCCTGCTAAATTATTTCTTCTTTTATGATATTAGTTATATGTAGGATTTCTTTTTAGTGCTCAAAAGAAATGACGAGAAGTTTGATTAAAGGTTGGGGGGATTTTTTTTTTTACTTCCTCCCCAAAAGAGCTGATGTTTTTGGCTGACTAGTTATTTTTGGTGGTGGTGGTGGGATGATGGTGAGAGAAGAGACAAAGGCTGAATATAGAATTATTGAATAGGCCTACACTAAAATTCTTCCTTGACCAATGAGGATGGAGTCTGGGAGAGAGAGGTGAGGTTGAACAGCTGAAGTGTAATAATATCTGTGTATTATTTTAAAAAGTACAAACTCCCCTCCTGCCCCTTGGTCCCCCCTCTTATGTGCTGGTACCTCTGGATGATTCAGAAGCCATTTTAGTACTCAGAAAGCAAAATATGAGTTCCACTTGTGCTTTTGCAGGTGCTGTGGTGGCAAGGATAACCTTTGCTCCCTTGCCGGGAGTATTACTATGCTGTTATTTAATGTCTTTGAGGATTAAATACAGCACAGAAAATTCCAAACCCACATCCTAACACCTGGAGCTCGCGCGATGTTTCTATAGCAGATGGCAAAACATTTCAGTGGAATCTTAATTTGCCAAGTTAATACCCAGATCTGGGAAGTTTTTATTCTTTTGGGCATCGCTAAAGATCCATATTCAATTTTCGGATCTATTCTGAGTTGAAAAAACAAGACCCCTTCTAGATGTGTTGCACGCCCCAGCCCCACCCTAAATCCTGCAGTTCTCCGTGTTACACGCGGAGGGTCTTTTCCAAATGAATGTACATTTTCAGTTCTGAACATTTAGTAGTTTTTAGGGGCAAAAGCAACATCATAGGGCATCTTTCTGAATAGTGTAAGGGCTGAAAGCCTGAAAGGCATTTGCCTCCTCGCATTTGACACGAGGCTCGGAGCCCGGTTGTCCTCAGCTGTCACGAGGGGGAGGTGGAAGGAGTGCTGGCCTTGGCATTGGGCATGGAGTTGCTCCAGCCGCGGCGCCGCGTCCCGCCGCCAGCTCACCTCTGCAGAGAGCTAGGCACTCACCGGCCCTCTTGCCCCTGCTCCCACGTCTCCCTCCGGCCCCAGTCCTCAGGCACAGGTCGCCGGAACCATCCAGTGGGATGGCCGCTGCCTCCTTGGGGACCGCTGCCTGAGGGCCAGGGCTGGGGGACCCTGGCCGCCTCGGTAGCCCGCAGCTCCCGGGGCGCTGCAGCGGCCGGGAGGCACCGGGGCCCGCTCCCCATCCCCGCCCCCAGCTCCCGCCTACTGCCCGCCGCGCCGTGCGCCCGCTTTCCCCAGCCGGCTGGCGCAGCAGCGCACACACTCACTCCGAGGGCGCCTCCAAGGTTACCCGCAGGGTGGGGGCTGGGGCAGGCTCCGGCCAGTAGCCTCTTCGGCTGCTTTCCTATCGCCGCGGCCCTTCCGCCGCTTCAGGGCAACCGGGATCCAAACCCCAAAGCCGAAGAGGCTCCAAAGTCCGGGGAGGGAGGTCGAGTTGGGAGGCAGACAGGCGTCAGGGCGGGGGGCGGCCTTAGTTGGCTGTGGGTGCCCAGAGAGCAGGGTCAGGCGAGGTCGCGCGGCAAGAGGGAGCTGTGGCTCGGGCGGGAGCTCTGGGCCGCGCAGGCTGGGCCGGGGGCAGCGCGCAGGGGCTGCAGGCAGCACCGAGGTGCCCAAAGCGCCCCGAGCCCGCTGGGGGGCAGAGACAAGCGGGCGGCCAAACCTGCCGAGGAAACTAACTAAATAAAAGGAGACTGTTATTTAAGGCGCGGAAATTTGAAATATTTGGACAGGAAGAGAAAAGAAAAGAAACCTTAGCGAGGGAGGGAAAAGAAAAAAAAAAAAACGCGAGCTAACGGTTTTGAAACTCCCCCACCCCCACCCCGGGCTTTTCTGCGCGCCCTGAGGGAGCTCTGAGCTCCAGCTTCCTCACTGGGGAGTCGGGAGCTTCAGTTGGAATCTGGAGAGTTTCGAAGGGACAAAAAGGATGTCTTCGCAGCCCCTCCAGAGAAGTGTTGGGTTAGCTATGCGCACAGCTTTACCCTGAGTTTCAGGCTGGAAGTTTGTCTCCTGCCTCACTAGGTCCTTTCGTGGATCTGTGTCCCCTTCCCCCCCACCCCCACACACACCGGACCTGCTGTGTAAAATCAAAACAGTATCGAGAGACTAAGAGAGGGACCCCCTCTCCGCACCCCCTCCCCCCCCATCCTGTAGCCATTTGATCAAGGTCACTTAGGGCAATAAGAAAGGCTACAACCCTTTCTCGCTTCAGCGCTGTGGTATTGCAGCGCTTCTGGGCTATTACTTCTACCCCCGGCAAAAGCCGAAAGCACCTTTTTGGGAACTGAGATTTCGAAACCAGCCCCGGGCCACGGATTCCACAACGTTCGTCTGATAACACGATAAGAGAAATTTATAATATTAACAATTGATTGCTTGCCCGGGACAGAATTCTTTTTATTAATCACGCAGCGCGCGCGCACGTGCGTGTGTGTGTGTGTGTGAGCTCATCACACCATTACAAGATACGGAATGTTTATCAGAAAAACTATCGATTCACTACCGAAATATGGTGAAACGCAGTTTGCTTAGTGACTCGGGGACCAGAACGTGGACTGAGGTACAGTTATTGCCCCCTCCCCCAGGTGTAAGTCAGATTTCAGCTTGTACTGGGCAAAGGCTGAGCCTGAGTATCCCCGACGTGGATGCGGATGAAGTAAAGAACTGAATTTAAGAGCGCATCTCTTGTTTAGCATTCTCCACCCTTTCTATAGTGTCATCCTCTGGGTCTCTGATCACTCTGTTAATTAGCACTTGCTTCTCCACTCTGCATATGAATAAGTTCAGACCCTTCCCCACCTCAGATCTCTGAAAATTAGACCCCATTAAACTCTGCAGCACCATTTCTTCCATCCTATATATTTCGGCATATTCAAGTCTGACTGAATATTATCGAGGTTTTTGAGAGAATGAATAATAGCTTTTTATATTTCCTTGCGGGGACCACACAACTCATTTCTAAAATACTTAGATTAACATAGCTATTTCCTGCGAAAAGCCGGGGAAATGTGGCGATGTTTAATGCCGAAGCAAATTTTAGGCTGTTGAAGAGATAGAGCTATCTCTTTCCTTATTGTGCTCCGACCACCTGAAAACTAAATGACTGCAGAAGTACTTATCTTTAGCTTTATGAACGTCCTATACCTTTATATTTTAAATCTCTAAAGAGCAATTTTGATGCTGAGACTTGGTGAATGCTGAAAAGGACATTAAACTCGACTTTAAATTCAGAAACATCCATCTTTACAATTGAAACTTATAAGAAGGGTTGTTTTTATTTTTTTAGTAATAGTCTTGTGTAGAAAATATTCAGCTTACTTAAGCAGAGTGTTTTTTATATTGATTCTAGTTTAAAATCCAAATATAACACTTTTCCCTTCAAAACATCCCAATTTCTATTTTTTCTAAGCTTTAAAATAAGTGTTTTAAATTTTATGTTGCTGTCAAAAATAAATTTATTCAGTAACTTGTGGTTAGAGGTGGCAGAAGTGAAGTCCTGTTGCACTTAACTAAGGGAAGGTAAACTTTAGTGCCACATAAAAAAGATTAAACTTTTTCTTCTATATTCTTTTTATATTATTATGGAAAACACATTATTGAAAACCACTTGCCTGCAACCATTCCAATCTTTGTTAGTTCAAGCATCAGAATCATATCCTTCAATAAACCTTGAAGTATTTTGTTCTTTTTGGAGAAAGGGCAGGGAACTTATGAAGCAGAAGGAGGGAACTTTCACATAAAACATCTTTGTTCGTGTGGGAGATGATGAATAAAGTATTTATAAATTTATAAATGGTAACTGCATTGAAATCCTTTGGTGAAAATCTTTAATTAAAGTAGCAGAGTAAGTTGTAGATGCTGGAAAATACTCTTGGAAATTTGATATTTCTATTTCATTCAAAAATATTTTTAGCTAGACATATTTTTAAAAATATTTTAAATGTCTGACTAAAGTTTTGTAGGAATCAAGTACTATATGTAGGAGTGGCCTATTTTATTGTAAAAGTTTCTCTATTATACTGCAGCCCCTAAATTATGACCCTTATATGCATTTATATATTTTTTTCTTGCTGAGCTTTTTATCACCTAAAATTGGTATTTGCATTCTTAAAACTTAAACATTTTGTAATTTTACATTTCTGACATTCAGAGAGAAAAAGCCAGTGTCACACTTAGTGTACTTATTGTATAATTTGTGGAAATATATTATTTAATCAATTGTTTCACTTGGCATTATTTTTTAAAGTGGCTTTTAGAGCTAACATATATTTTGTTTTAGATCGCCTCTTCTGAAACCTGTTTTTCAAATATTCAACTTAAGTTTGAGAAAAAGAGAAGATTGAACATTAGGATAAATTCATGTTGGAATAATTTCAGGTTTGATCCTCAAAAAACGTTGTTCTTATTCTATTTTAAAGCAGAAATACTAGACACCAAATAAACTTTTGGATAGAGGCATAAGGAGAGGAAGAAAATAATAATTGAATTACCAGAACATGTCTAGTTTTTCAATTGGTACGTTTTCTAATCTCAAGACTTAAAACATCATAATGTTTTAGTATGGTTCTCCTTAGCAAGTGGCAAATTATGTGGAGGTTATAGAGAAGTGGAAATCACAGAAAAACATTGTCCTGTTTTGAAAAAAAGTGTTTTAATTAGGCAAAAGAAGCATCAGGACAAACCATTTTAAAACATGGGTATTGAGACTGGCAAAGGGAGAAACAAGGAATAAGTCGAGAAAAGATAAAATATTCAGAAGAAAGCCATGGCTATTTGCAATTACATGTTAGAACACGGGATTTTGCAGGTGAAAAAGAAGTTGCTTAAATATATTCATAAAACTTGTAGTAAGATTTTCACTTAGTTTCAGAAGATTTAACTAACTTCTTAAAATATGACGAAACTGAATTTTAACAAATGACATTAAAAATAGGACAGCTAACCATTTAACTGACAAAACAGAAGGCAATGTGGGAGAGAGCCCTCTCCACATTCATTGCAGATTCTCAGCTCCCTCCGCCCGGTTTCCCTCCATCAGGCTAACGACCTCGTTCCTCCGGTAGAGCCTCGCCAAGTCGCAGGCGGTGTCCCCCTTATGGTTCCGATGCTCCACTTTGCTGGCAGTGTGCTTCACAAGGAACTCCACCACCGGGAGGTGGCCTTCTTTGGCAGCCAAGTGCAAAGGCAGGTTTCCTTCATTATCCTCAATGTTGACATCAGCTTGAAACTCCAGCAAAGTCTGTAAAGTGTCCAGGAAACCTGCTCTGGCTGCATCGTGAATGACAGCGAAACCAGTTCCGTCTTTCAAATTGGGATTAGCACCTCTTAGTAGTAGTCTCCTGGCAATCTCGGGATTTCCAAGTTTCATAACCTAGAAAAGAAGAAAAAAAAAAAGGTTGAATCCTTTAAGTGCTCTTACTACAAGAATATTTTAAAATATCCACCTCTCCTATTTATGCAACTATTTTTGGTGAAGAAGTACTTAGGAAGACACATATGATGGAGTTTGAAGGGCTCAGTTACAGGAAGAAAAGTACTACTAGGTAAAAGTAGAAGAAAACATAAAAATCACGCTTTTTACAATGGAATATCTTAACCCAGCCCCCAAAGTATGATAAACTGATCAATAAAATAGAATTAGTTCAATAGTTCAAACTGTATACAAATTTACTCAAAACTCAGTTTTCTCCCATGAAGAATTGTGTAATTTCATGAATTTAATAAAATAAATGGAATTTGAGATTTAAATACGAGTTTTCCTCTATGCTTGTTCATGCTCATAAAATGTACCTAGGGTATTTACTCTGGAAAATCAAATGTGGGTAAAATTTATTTTCTAAATAGCTACTAAAAAGAAATAAGGAGAGTGAGTTTCTTTAAATCGTCAGTATTTCTACTCATCAGACTCCATCACCTAGTGTAAAAATTATATATTAAAAACCGGGACCTGATATTTCCTTAAATAATTAATTTTCACAAGTTCTCTCCTAATAGATAATAGTGCCAAATTTCCAAGTGTTTTTTATAAATTATTTTCTTTACAAGTAATTTCATATTGGCTACTAGGTATATTCAGTGCTTAGAATCCCTTACTTGAAATTTTAAAATGTTACTGATTATGAAGGTGTTAAATAAGCAACAGTGTTCTACGTGGCTTATGATATTGATTCATCTAAAACTAAGTTCGTGTATTAAATAGGAGATGATTGTATGACAACTGTTCTCGAAAAGAATGAAACAGTCATCTTACTATATTAACTGTTTCTTAAAGTTCTAACTAGCCTCCTGATTTTCAAGTGAGCAAAAGAAGAGAAAATAAGATATTTAATGTGTATTTTGGAACACAAACAGCTTTGTCTATGGTTTGAACCCATTTAATAACCAGCTGGTGATCCCATCTTATTTCCTTCTGCAGTTATTATCAGGCATTTAGGAATAGTTATTTGTAAACTGCTAGCATTTTTAAAGTCAGAATGTGATATTAAAATTTGCTGTCAACCGAAATAATTCACATGACAAAGACTTACCTACCGTTGTTTGTATATATTTTACTCTAATAAGATGTTTCTATTAGGCTCTCATAATTATAAAATGTCTTATAGAGCAACATGCAATTACACAATACATATAATTTAGTTGTGAAAAAATATAGTCGCATTAACATGCCAGAAAATGTCAGCATTTTAACTGGTTTTATATTTGGGTATACTCATAATAATATAAATTTATAATAAATAGATTGCATAAAAGACACTCAAATATTTGTGAAATTAAATATAATCCATTGGAAAATACATATGAAGTTGATCTATATCTTTAAAAATGTTTGTTTTAAAAATAATCACAAATTAATAAAATTTATTTAGAATGAATAATATTTTATAAATGCACTCTATATAGATGGCTAAAATATTAAGCTTCCCTGTTTGATAAAACCCTGGTGGTTTTTAGCCCTTCCTTTGAGGCAGTGGTAAAAATGATACATAATTTTTTTTCTAAGAACTTCAATGAAATACACTTTTTGGTTATTAAAAATTAACACAATCTAATTTTTGCCACAACTGCCTCTAAAGAAGTAGTTACATTTAAGGACTTAGTCTAGGAAAACTAAGAGACAGACACCTTGGATCTTTAGAAAGCAAATGTACGATTAAGGCCTTTCATACCATCCTGATTGAAAAGCTTACACTAGGAAAGGGAAACAAACCTTTACAACTGAGTTAAATAAACATAAATGTAGAAGGAAATTTGTCATCTCTCACAGAAAATAATAGTACTATTAGAAATTGTTTTGAAAGAAAGTTCTTTCTTGAGTTATGACACAACTTCAGAGTTAGAATTATACATATTGAAAATAAGCCTTGAGACTCCTGTGTGTTTCATTATATGTACTAGAACTAAGATACAATAAGTGGGTGTTAGTATCTTGATAAGTATGTTTAATATAAACAAGATTGCAGAATTGTATTTAAAATGTTTGTCAAAACATTTTTTTCAGTATTAATCTACTAATCTCCCTGTTCGTCAAAAGTCCTGTAAGATATTAATCTAAACAAGAGTTAAGTGCCTCATTCTTTGTGAGATTTATACTCTTTTTAGTTTTCAATAACAAACTTTTAAATAAATTTGTGGGGTTGCTGTCATCATCAAACCTGTAAAAACTACTAGGTAGGGAAAGAAAAAAATTCCTTTCCCCATTTAACCTACCTGAAATAACAAGATAAGTTATTTAGTATCTACGTATAAGCTTCCTTAATACTGAAAATTTTGCAAGGTCAGTGTATTCTGATTTAAAATGTACAGATTGTATGAACTTCATCAGTTAATAGTATACCTCTTGTCACTTAAATATCTAATTCTTGTAACTAAAACATAGCACCAAAACAACTCTTTCCCCAGTGTTCAATGTTTCAAGTGTGGCATTTCGGAATAAGAATAGCTCATAAGAATATCATCAGAACTCTGATAAAAGCAACTATTTGAGAATACTTTTCTATTTTTCTGTTCTCAGCCTTTCAACTAAGTTACATGATAACGTTCAGAGGAAAAAAATTATCAGGTACAATACTTGGCAGCTGGACACGTTTCATTTGTTGCTTGTAAATCTAATTACTGAAAATTAGAACATACCACGGCATGACCGCAGAGGCAAAAACACTACAAGCTAAGCTCTGATTAGAAAATTCAACTTTTTATTCCTCCTCAATCCTGAATGGGTGGATGGTATTACATTAACTGTGAAATGTACATCCTGTCCCCGTGCCCAGTCCACCCATTCCAAACGAGGAAAGGTCGTTTGTCAAAACTTGAAGCATTTGAGAGAAAAACACCCTCGCCAGTAGTCAAGAAAATTAACGTTAAAATCAATTATTGGAGCAAAGCAAGGAAACCACTAATAGCAGTGTATTTACTTCAAATAATAATCATAATAATGTGTTTACAGAGCTGTCTTAAAAAAACAAACAAACAAAAAACAAAACTCGGCGCTGCTACAACTACTTTCAAATCCCCACCGTCACAAAAACATTCCAAAAATTAAGACCAAACCTGGAACCCTCTTAATACAGAGGATGTTATTGGATTTGACGAGTTTGTTCAAAGTACGTCATTTGGGGGAGTTGGATCCACTTAAAGATATAAAATATGGCAACCAACTAGGTTTAAAAACAGTGAAATTTTGTACCCCTGAAAGCTTAAAAGCTGTTACTCTAGAAACCCGGGTCACGTAGGCAACATTGTTGACCTGTTTTCCCCACCTCTCTGGATACCAACCTGCAGCGCAGTCCTTCCAAATCCATTTTGTGCATTGACGTTTATATTATTTTGCAACAAACTAGTAAGTTGCTCTAGGTCCCCCCTGGCAGCGGCGGACGCCAACTCGTTCCCCCAAGGTTCGGCCATTCTTTAGGGTCCTGACGGTCGGGAAAAGATGAATTAGTTGTTTTTCTTTTTCCCCTTTCCTTTGCTCCTAACCAGGCTGCATGATGGCATCGGAGACTGACAGAAGACTGGGATGGTTAATCTGGAGTAGAGCTTGGTAGTAAATACTAGTAAGATCTGCCTGCCAAAAGCCCGCCCCTCGATTCACACGTGATTATTCAGCAAAACTGAGCCATTGGAGAGGGGCTCCGCTCCTCGCTTTTTAGCTTAACCCCTATGAAGAATTCTGGTGATTCAACAGAGAGACACACAGACACACAAATATTCCTGGCAAATTACTCTGGACGTAAAATGCAAGCAGAGCTGTCACGTACCTACACTGCGGATCTCTGCGAGGAATGTGTGCGGAGACTTAAGGGACTAGATCAGGGCAGAAAATACCGCGAAATGAAAGATATTTGGGGAGGAAGAAAAGGCGTTAACCCACCCTTGTTCACAGTGGTTACTTGAGCCGCGCGAGCCAGAAGAGCAGGGGCAGGTCCTCGGAGAGGCTCGGTCTCCATCCGTCGTCACGCCCGAGGGGGTAGTCCCGAGTCCTCCGCTGCAGGGGGAGCGCAGCTGTGGCTGGATGCTGACGTACTCCGGGGGGTTAAAGATGATCGCCAAAGGCAAGCTGGAGCAGTAGTTCCGTGGCCCTCAAGTTACAGGTCGTAACGACTCCTCAGAGGCTTCGGCTTCTCGGGAGGAGCCTTTATGGGCGTCCCGGCCGAGCAGCGGACTAACGCCGCGCGGGAAGGCTCCGGAGCCCGCCCGCTGGGCTACCGCTGCCCCGCCAAGCCTCACAGGCCGTGGGAGCCAGGCTCGGAGCGCGTCCTCGGAGGCGGCCAGGCGCGCGGCGGGCCCCGGGCAAGCGGGTCATGCCGGCCCCACCGTGTCCCTGGACTCCCAGCAGCGTAAGGAAGGGCAGAGCGATGCGGGGAGCGTCTACGGGGCCGCGGCTGCTAGGGCAGCGCCCGGCAGCATCGCGGCTGCACCGGGCAGCCTACCGGTAACTTCCCGCCTACGACCGAGCCAGTTCAGACTTCCTACTGTAGACGCTCATTGAGCTGCCGCCGCCGTCTTTTTCTTCCTTTCTCGGTTTTCTGAGGGCCTCCAGAGATCAGGAGGGTCCTGAGAAGCGCAGGCCAAGCTCTGAGTATGGGGAGTCACCACAATCCCAGCGCGCAGCCAGCCTCGCCGCCCTCTCCGCGAGAGCCCAGCAGCCTCGGCAGCCGGTGCCACTTCGCCAACCTTTCTCGGTCCCCTGGCCTGTGTCCCCAGACTGTGCCGCTGACAGGGCAGCGGCCGCAGCCAGCTGTGCCCTGAAGCTGAGCTGAATAGCACTGCTTCCTTTCCGAGCCGCCGCTCTCCCAGTGACAGTTTCTTTTGTAGCTGGTCCCCCCAAATCGCTGGTCCCGTCTCCCTTCACCCCTACAGACACTTGAGCGTTGTCCCTCTTTCTGCTCTTTCCCTTCTCTCCCTCCTTTACTTCTTTTTTAGCTCAGACAATTGCTGCTTCTGTTGCCGCTGCAGAGACGGTGCCGGTTTCTTCTCCCTTTTTTCCGACCTCATCAGCTTTTTTTGAAAAGAAAAAAATTGAGCGCTTTTTGAGTTGAAAAACCCGCCCCCATTTTAACGGCAGAGTTTTAAGTAGGCTCGGCGGAGTTGCAGCGCCGCGGGAGCGGGAAGGCCGGGCGCCGCCCACGCCCCGCCCTCAGCCCCAGTGGCGCTCTCTCTCGCCGCCTCCCTCGCTCCGCCCCCCCGCCCCCCCCCCCGCCTCCTACCCGGCTCCCTCTCTCCAGCCTCCTAGCTCCCCGCCTCCCTCCCTCGGTCTCTTGCTTTGGCTCCCACCCGCCAGCTCCGCGGCCTTCTCCGACCGGCGGGCGGGTTGGAGCTGGCTACACGAAACCCCCGGCTCCCCGGAGCCCGACCGGTGCGGGCATGAGGGCAAAGAGGCTTGTTAATTAAGACGGCTGCGGAGAGCCGCAGGGCCTTAGAGGCTGGGAGCGGTGGCCGCTGGAAGGCGGAGAGCGAGCCGGCCTCGCGCTCCCCCGCTAGGCTCTCGACGTTCCGGCGGCCAGGCCTGCGCTGCCTAGTCTTCTGGGGCTTTGCGCTGTGTAAACTCTGCCTCTTCTCCGCCAGCCCCAGCCTCGCACCTGCCAGATGAACGCGCAGGGCCCCAGTGGGCAGAGGTGGCCGTGGGGTTGGAGAGAGAAACCCGGACCGACAGCAAGAACAGTGCTCAGCAAAAGCAAAAGTCTTTTATAGAGTGATTTTTACGAATACTAAAACAGGGTATATAGGTAAGAAATCATGACGAACTCTGAAACTTTAATGTTTCGAAACTGAAATATTACATTTTTTAAAGGAAAGGGTGAAAAAGCAATTAACTTTAAAGCAAAATTTAAAATGTCTTGGGAAGGATTTTCTATAAAGGCAATTTCTTTATTGTCAAAGTTCTCACTACATAGATGGGAACTGGTTTTGGTGGGGGAGGGGCCGGGGAGGTGTCTAAATGTAAATCGTTTATTTCAATCATCTGAGACACCAACCAGTTCACTCTGTACATTTAACTTCCTCTTTTAGCTATGTAAGATTAATTAACTACAGCGTTCTATATTTCTTGTTCTTAAAAATATCCAACACGGTTACGTGATGCATCCAATGGTCAAAATGAAACCAAGCAAAAAATGACAAGTGGTCTAATTAGTGCTGGCCTCTAGCAAGCATATCCTCAAGCAAGATCTGTATTCAGCTTCTTGAAGTATACTGGGTATATTAGCAACAACACACCAGAAACATCTGGATAATCATGTAGCAACAGATTGGCTGGTAGGTAGAGGGAGAACTGAAACTGGGTAGAATCTGGCGGTCTTTTCTTTAACTGAGTTATTGAGGAAAAAGATAGCCAAGGCTCTTAGGTAACTAAACTTGAAATGTAAATCAAGCGTGAGCTACAACACAAGAAACTTTTTTTTTGACATATATTTAGACATTTCAAATAGAACATTTAGGATTCCATTTATACCAGTAAATACCATAAATAATATAATTTTATTATTCTGGGAATATATTGTGTAATTTTTTTAGTACAGCTGGAGGGTGTAATGTTACAGTAGCACTGTTGGTGGATAAGATATAACTGGCATTAGTCCAATTTATGAGAGTTGCTTTCTAGCATTTATTATGGTTTCTTGCTAAGAAGATATGGTAATGAAGACTCTTAAATTATACTCATTATGCAACTCATTTAACACATGTGTTATATGTGTTAAAATTGTCATGAAATAACATTTTTTGCTGAATGAGTAAATAAAATTTATGGTGATTTAAGATGCATACAGAACTGAATTAAGATTTCTAGAGGCAGTAAGCACTGAAAAGATTTTGATGTCTCACCATCTCACCTCATATGTAAATAAAATAATAATACAAAACCAAAAAATAAGTGCAAAGAAGTCCAACAAAGTTCTGATTTTCTCCATAATGACTGCTTCAATGCTTTTGCTGAAATAATAAGTCCTTTAATGAAATATTTTATTGTTGTTTTACTCTGGTGTTGCTGGTGCCCCAAAGTATATATGCTTAGTCTGCTTATTGTGTAAACCAGAACTGGTAATGCAGAGGTTGCAGACTTAGTTCAGAGAGTATAAGTAAGCACTACAAAGTACCTCCAATGAAAATCTAACATTACTGAGTGCTAGTTCACTGAAGTATATTAAAAAATGAGTATCTCTGCCCTCAAAAAACTTACATTCTGACATGGTGTACAAAAAGATTCACTGTTAAGCATGTATTATATTGAAAGTAGTTTCTCTTTTAACATACTAATGACATGTATTTCAAACTCTGAAAATAGAGACTTTATATTTGAATATTGAATACTAAGTATCATGGAAATCTTTTTTTCAGCAGTTCATACTCATTGTAAAGAGTTTATAGAAATATCAGATTATTTTGTGCTTTTCCCTCATTGACTTAAGTGTGTACAGTTTCTGAATGATTAACTTATGTAAATATGTAAATTATAATTTCTTTACCTAGTTTCAGAGTCTTTCTCTTTGTTATATTTATAGATCCAACAGAGGTGGAAAACAGACTGGTACCCTCAGGGGACCTTTTTTATCATTTCATAATTGTGGCTTTGGCATTTTATTTCTGAGATTCAGCAGGCTTTTTCATATGGATACATCATTTCAGAAAATCTTTTTCTAAAGTAGGAAAAAATACCCAGTAAGCAACTCAAAAGCTTAAACATAATAGCAACAATTAATATTTGTATAGCGTTTCATGGTTATAAAATATGGACACATTTAATTTTTACAGCAACTCTTTAAGGTAAATATAATTATCTTCATTTTTCAGGGGAAGGAATTGGAAGGAATTGAGGCTTATAGAAATTGTGACTTAAAGCTGGTAAGTAGTAGATATAAGATTTAAATTCAGATCTTGAGGCCCCAAATCATATGCCTTTTTCAGTACTTAACAGAGTCCAGGATTATGGTACCAAATTCCTAAAGAATATTAAATTAATAGATGAAACATATTTTTGATTACTTAAGTGTAGATCTAACACTATAGTAGTATTAATCTCATCAGTCATATAACAATTGAATAGTATTGTTAAAAAGCTTGATTAACCAAAGGATCAAGTTTAACACCACCAGTAGTAAGTCATGTTGATATCATGTGCCCATGATACGAAATGATGATTACACATCACCTCTGTGGTATTCTTCCTCCAATCCACAAACTCAGTATAATTCAGGGAAAACAGACAAACTCAAGCTGAGGGACAATGTTTAAAGTTCCTGACCACTACTCTTCAAAAGTCAAGGAAATGTCACAGATTGGAAGAGGATGATGAAACATGAATGACTAAATGTAATTTGGTATTCTGGATTGGACCTGGAACAGTAAAATGACATTAATGTAAAAATCTAAATAGAGTCTCTAGAATGTAATTTATAGTATTGTACTAATGTTAATTTCTTAGTTTTGATAGTTGTACTATGGTTATGTAAGATGGTAACATTAGAGGAAACTGGATAAAAGGTAAACAGGAACATTCTGTACTATCTTTGCAACTATTCTATAAATCTAAGATTATTTGAAGTAAAAATGTAGCCTAATAAGTACAAATAAACTTTATTATCCATATTTGAGACCAAGATGAAATAAAAGTTCCTTTTAAAAGGGTAATAATAAGATCAAAGAACATGGAGATTTTAGAAAAAGATCTATGCAGTATTTGAATTAGGCTGAGCTCCATGAGTTAATGGATAGATTAAAATTATTTTTCTTCGCTCATGCTAATGTATAGAGAATCTCTATGTGTTTTTATTCTCTCAATTTGTGACACTTAAAATAAAATTTGTTTCTCTTAAGAAAGATATTCTGGTGAAATGAAAGGCGAATTATTTTTCATTTTATTTCAGTATTTGTTTTTTATTTCTTTTCCTTTAGTGGACAATTACTCTGGATGTTGGGTATCCAACTATGAAGAGTTAGATCATAGGGAAGGATCAGTCTTTTCAGAAACAGTACAAACTTTGCAGATTTTGGTAGGGAGGCAACAGAGTAAGTGAAAAGAGTATCAGTTTTAACCTAGTCTTGAATTGTAGTAGGTCAATCACTATGTAGCATGACTTTTGGCAGATTCTTAAGCTCTCAGAGTAATTTTTATTCTGTAAAATGGTTGTTGTAAGAATTAAATGAGATAAAGTGTGTAAAGTACCCGTACATGCTAGACATTCAATAAAACTTAATAAATTCAAAAGTATTGGTTGTTATTATATACCCCAAACTTTGCTTTGTATGAATTATGGTGAATATAAAAACGTATGGGATGAAATGGTTTATAATTTCAAGGAACTTTCAACCTGTGTAGAAAGATTGAAACAAAAAAATTTACAAATTTTATTAAAGCATTAAATTGTGTTATAAAGATAGTAGAAGCAGTGAGAAAGGAAAGGAGTCTTGTTGGCTTAGGTTTTATGAAAGGGGTGGCCTTGAGAAAAGCATTTAGGAATTGGTATACAGAGTAATAGCAACTAATAACATTCAGAGAGCTTTAAAGTTTCTGGAGTTTTCACAAGCATTTTATATCCCAATTTTCACAATTACTCTATAAGTTATATAAGCCCCATTTTAGAAATAAATAAATTGAGACTCAGAAGTTTTTTTTGTTAAGGGGTGGAGGTAGAACTCATGCTGAGTACATGGTAACTATGAACTATATGCTCATTTTGTAAAAATGTTTTGTTTTCCATGCATTATTCCTAATTGTTTTTTCATCACCTGAAATGGTCATGTCAGAAACTGAAGTCAGAGAGACTAAGTGACCCATCCAGTTATTCCCAGTTAATTAGTTGAGAAAGCAGTACTAGAACCCATATGCCTGAATGTCTAAGGGATTTCTTCCCATCTTTCTGTATTACCATATTGTTTTAATTTACAGATGGAAGGGAGGGAGAAGGGGAGCAGCATTGGATTTGAATGGGCTTTTTTTTCCCCCCTCTGTGTCATCAGAAAAACCTCAACTTTGTAGGGCTGCATTAATCCTGGCCATGTAACTAGAGATGATGATTATTTACCTGCCTTGTACTGAGAGTGACATATATGAATGGTGCAACTGACTTGCCACACTTAAATTGCTGGTACTGTATTTCACCTCATGATTCACATTTGTGCTATATTTTGGAATACCTTAGGAATGACAATTAAACAAGACTCTTCAATTCATGTGACTATGGAGGGTTCTGTTTCTTATATAATTAATTCTGGTCTAAATGTAGATTATCACATGAGAGTTGTAGGCCAGACTATTTTCACTTAAACACACAGATAAAATTTAGGTCTTTAAAACACTATAGTGCTCTTCTTTGTGTTCATGAATACCCAGGCCTTGATTCTAAATGGTGATTTCACTAGTCTGTATTTTAACTGTACAGCACAAAATCAGCAATCTTACTTCACACCTTCAAGATTTTACACTTTCCAGAGCAAGTCAATTCTCTATTGCAGTTCAGAAGATATTTTCCCAAGTCAAAATTGAACATATTCCACTGTCACTCTTCCTCCAACCAGGATGACAATTACAAATTGTCACACTTCATTGTACATAGTCTTTGGCTATTCTTGGCTCAAAGCCTGTCAATTTCTGATGGCAAACTGAAACTTCTGGTAATCGGTGAGTACTTTAATTTCTTCACTTATCAAAGTACTTTAAATAGACTGAGCATATTCAAAGCTGGATTCAAGTTTTCCCTATTTGTAAGATGTTGTCTCTGATTTTAAAAATGTGCTGAAGAGAAGTTTTTATTTCTCATAACTAATAAAAATTGCTCTTTTTCTTGGGGTCGATATTCTCACATTTCTCAGCTTTCATGTCCTCCTCAAGTCTACCGTGCCAGTCTGGTTACCTCCGTGTTCTTGAGAGTTTGAGCATGCAGGCGTCAGGGGGGTTGGGATTAAATGTGACAGTGTGTAAACTGATTTTGAAAGTGAGGTTAAGCGTTAAAAGACTGTACATGAAGCTGTATTGTGGTGAGACTTTGTTAGAGAAAATATACATTTATGAAGTGCTGTTTATCAGACGGGTTGTCAGAGCGTGCAGATGGTTTGTGAGGCTTGATGTCTATGTGTGTGACTATGTAACCACGTGAAGCGCAGACTCAGATCCCCGCCCCAGCCAGAGGGAGGCGGTATCCCGAGGCCTTTGCTTAATTACAAACCGGAATAACCTGTTGCGGGACTTCAAGCTCCCGTAGTTGCAGGCTGGCGTCTCCACTGGCTGCGCGCGGATCCCCGCCGGGTAGTCGCCAGCGCAGAGCTTGACAGAAGGGCAGTCACGTGGCAGCCGCAAAGCGGCGCTTTGCGACCTCAATGACAGGCAAAATGTGCGACAGCCGTGGTGCTGGCCAACCAGGGGCGGAGGCGGCGGCCGGGAAGAAGAGGGGGAGGCGGCCGTGGCGTTTGCCCGCCTGCTTGTTCGCTCGGTTTCCCCGCCCCCGCCGGTCTTGCCGCGGCTGAAGGGAACCGGGTGTGCGCTGTCGCAACCTGTCTTCATCCTGGCCGGCGACAGTGAGACCGGACCCGTATCCAGACCAACCTCCCGGTCCGGCCGGCTGCGGCGCGGGCTTTGCCGGGCGCAGGCGGGCGGCCCGGGCGCCTGAAGGTTACCGAGTGCATGAGCTCCTAGTCTCCCGCGCTGCCCCGCCCGCCACCCCGCCGGCCCGCCCGCCGGCTCTCCCGCCAGCCCCTCGGCGCCCGGCGGCGGCGGCGGCGGCGGCGACGGCCGCAGGAGGCGCCGTCTCCTTCCCAGGTGCGCGCCTCGCTCGCGGAGCCGCGGAACTCGGCGGCCGCCATGGCGTCCAACATGGACAGGGAGATGATCCTGGCGGATTTTCAGGTGAAGTATCTGGCCCTGTTCCTCTCCCACCTCCAACCTCGTGGGTTCCCGGTGCCAGAAGGGTGCCTTCTTCCCAGCGTTTGTTTGAGCACTGCAGTGGTGTGTGGTTTGGGCTTTTATACGGTACGTGGCTTGTGTGTGTTGAGCCATGGGGGAACATGCAATTCATACGCTATGTTGGGTGTGTGTAGAATGTGTTACGTACTGCTTGAATGGGATTTGTATGGTGAAGGGGTGTTATGATATTTGGGTTATCGTGTGTGTATACTGTGTGTGTTTCCTGTATTATACGGAGAATGTATAGAATTTGGGACTATTAAGTGTGGGCTTAGAAGTATGGAGTGTTTTGGGTCAGGAGTTTTGGGTTATTCTCGAGGAGAGTGTTGTATGGAGTGTGGGTGTGGAGCGTGTGGTTTTGTGGGTGTGTAGTATTAAGGAGAGAATCAAAAAGAATGATGAAGAGGTAGTGAGGGTAGCTGGGTATCGTGGTCATTTTCAAGAAATAATAAACATTTAAGACTTTGATGTATTGTTGGAATGGAGATTAGGAAGATAAAGAGGAAGCAAATAGCTTATATTTACCAGAGTATCTTTGCAGTCAGTTCACAAGCCTAAGAAATTATCAATTCATATTTGCAGATTCCCCTCCTCTATAGATTTGAATTGTTCGGCTGGTGTCCTTTCTCCAGGAATAATATAAAAGATAAGCAAAAGTTATCCCCTTACTGAACTCAACTGTATTGACAATACCACATAAGTATTTTAGGGAGGCCCTTTGAAAGTAGAGCTGTATACATCATGAAAGACTTGGAGTTAGAACTAATACCTTGTGAGCACCACCTTTGCCTTTTGATGTTTGGTGAAGAAAATATTGTAGTGAGATATTTTTAACCATTCATTTTGTCATTAACTTAGAAGCTTCTGTTATGTACAGGGAGACTTCCCACTTTAACATAGTCATCATTGCACATGGTCGAACACTAGCATAGTAGGTAATATTTTTCCTCACTGAGATTTTGTTGGGCTTTTCTTGTTCATTCCCTGATTTTTTAAGTTCCTTTTATTTACAACTTAATATTCTAATGGCCATTTCCAGACTTTGCTATTTTGATTACCCAGTGGTATCTGATATATTAGGAATATATATATATATCTGCATTTGATTATTCCATGACTTCCAAACTCAGACAGAAAGAAGTGCTCTGTAAATAAAAGTTGACCACGAAATTTTGGTGTTTTGTAGAATTAGGATTGGCCTGAGATTTTTTGCCTGCCTAAATCTTTTCATCATCATCATCCTTTTTTTTTTTTTTTTAATTCTCCAATTCAGTCATCTATCTAATGTGAAATGTGGTTTTTTGAAAAAGGACTCTATTTCCAGGAACAGTTTTATCCTGTTATAAAATTGTTGTTCTGGTAGGAATGGCTTTAGACAACAACAAAAAGTGTAGTTTATGTCATTAAAAGCTTTACTATAATTATAACTTTTTTCAATTTCACCAAACTTTTTATGTTCTCTAATAACTTGTAGCTACTTGCTCTCTTGTTATTTGTGACAATTATTAATGCTTATTGTGAACCTTATATTGGCCAACGACAGGAAACTTAGGATTCTTATATTTAGAGGCAAAGTAAGATTTTCTGACAAGCATTTGGGATTTAATTCTGATCACATTAATACATTCTAATAAGTTTTTCTCTTCAAATCAATGCCAATGCTTATGTCATTATATAATTACAAAATGGAAAAAAGCTTATGCATCTGCATTGAACAGTTGTTTGCCAAATGGTGAGTTAATTTCGTATTGTTAAATAAATAAGAGAACATTATTGGTAGAATAAAAAGTTACATAGAAAGCTATTTACATCTTAAGATCATTAGCTGTTTTTGTGTTTTTAGGAACATTGTATTCCTCTTACAAATGATTCCAGATCAGTTTGCCTTGTGGATTTACTTTTAAAATTGATTATTCTATTTTTTTATTTTATGCAAGATATTTTTATAGGATTAATTTTTAAAAATAAGCATTTGTTCAGTTATTGGAAACCAGACAATTTATGTTAATTTCTGCTCAAGACTTGGAATGAAGATACGTGGCTGATACTGGTTTCTTTCTATAACTGGACAAATCAATTTCCTACTCAAAACTGGACATAGTAAAATTACATTCTGTTTACTTCATATAATTGTGAAAATTAAAAATAGTTTTGAGAGCTCATTTTTGCCTGTGCAGATAGGGACATGATTTTAAAATGTGATTAGGTTTTAAAAATAAATAAGTTCCAAGTTTTGATTATTGCTAGGTAATAGGTTCTCAAAAATTCAATGTCTAAATATGGAAAAGCTTTTGAGAAGGATTTTGTATTATCTTTATTTCAACTCAATAGAGAAAGGACTTCTATTGAAATCAGTGGAGGAATGGATAACAATCATATAAGGTAAATAGAACATAATCTTACTATGTTCACTTTCGGGTGGGGAAATTGATTTACTCAGTTATAGAAGAACCCAGTATCATTCAGGTCTCCACATTGTAAGTCTTGAGCTATAATTATATATACACACATACACACACACGTCTGTCTGTCTGTCAGTCAGTCTCTCTATTGATTGATTGAACTATCTAAATAAAACTAATTACTTGTAACTGGATAAGTTATGGATGGGAGACTATAGCCCAGGTTTAATGGGATAGATTTGGGACTTTGTAGATAAGTGAACTCATTACAGAGCAAATATATTCCAAAGTGTCCTATAAAAGATTCACCGCACCCCAAATAAAAATATCTCCCAATTAAAATAAAATTCATTTATTTATTTATTATTATTTATGCCTACAGCACCTGGTCTTCCTAGGTGGTCTCCCATCCAAGCACTAACCAGGTCCGATCCTCCTTAGCTTTCGAGATTAGACATTGGACTTGTTCAGGGTGGCATGACTGTAGACCATGAACCGTGGCTTCACTGGGGTGCGAGCCCAGCACCTTCTGCATGTAAAGCAGAGATGCTAACCACTACACTATGGAACCACGTCCAAAACAAAATTTAAATTGTGTTGAAATATACCTAACATAAAATGTGCCATCTTAACCATTTTTAATTGTCCTCTTCTGTGGCATTAAGTACATTCACTTTGTGCAACCATCATCACCATCATTCTCTAGAACTCTTTTTAATCTTGTAAAACTGTAACTCTGTACCCATTAAACAGTAATTTCCCATTCTTTCCTTTTCCCAGTTCCTGGCAACCACCATTCTACTTTCTGTCTCTCTGAATGTGAATACTTAGTAAACTCATATAAGTGGAATAGTATTTTTCCTTTTTTAGCTGGCTTATTTCTCTTAGCATGTCCATAATACCTATGTGGTAGTATGTATCCCAATTTCCTTTATAAGGCCAAATAATATCCTATGTATATACTACATTTTGTTTGTTCGTTTATCTGTCGATGGACACTTTTTTCCATGTTTTGGCTATTGTGAATCATTAATGCTGCTTTGAACAAGCATGTACAACTATCCATTCAAGTCCTTGCTTTCAGTTCTTTTGGGTATATACCCAGAAGAGGAATTACTGGATCATATGGTATTTCTATTTTTATTTTTGAGGAACTGCTGTACTGTTTCCTCTAGTGGCTACAACACCAAAATTTTGAATGGAAAGATGATAGCATCCTGTTTAATCAGTTATTTGTAAATTGAATTCTAAGCGAGTGAGTTTAGAATTTGGAATTGTCTAACAAAAATCAGCTTTAAATGTAAATAGTGTTAGCATATAGTATGTTATTGATAAAGGAATGAATAGAGTAGTACACCTACAGTTTTGGCTGGCCAGAGCCAGGAGTGGGTGTAGAGGAATTTCCTGAGTTTACAAAAGAGGCAGGCATTGATGAATCATGAGATTTTTTTTTCTTTAATGTCTTTATAACAAAGAGATGCATTCAGGTGAAAGTTCCAAATCTTGTTCTTTTTGTAATTGAGAATTCTTTAATTTTTTTTTGGGGGGGGGTAGGTGTAGAGCAAAAATCACTTGATCAAACAAACATTTGAAAGTGTATTTGGTTTGCTTACAGATGTGAAAATCATTATCCAAACAATTGCTGTTCCTATTAGATCATTTCAGTAATATTAGTTACCTCTTACTTTGAGTCTAGATGAACCAAAAATGAGTCTTTTCTCTCCCTCCTTAACCTTACAATTAATGTCATGCTAATTTCTTTTTCCTCTAAGATATATGTTTATAACCTATAATTTTTCTGTGGGAGCACAAAGAGTAGTATAGTCATTTAGATTCGTCTCACATCTCGTGGGTTAGTTTCATGTATTTTTCTATTTGTTTCTTTTACTGATGGTATAAAGACATAGTTCATAGCTCTACTGAAGTGAAGAAAAAATGGGACAACTCTCAGTAATACTTTCTTTCAGACTTTTTGAGAAACAAAACCTTATCTACCTTGCTAAAAAAGTTTTTTGGAACCTACTTCCAGTAGTCACAGATTATGAGTCCCTGTATTTCATTTCTAATTTGGCCTTGATTTTGATGTTACTTTCAGTTATATTTCCTGGATGACACAATGGTGCCTTTGTTTTCCACTTTTGGTCTATCTAGCTAATAATACCTTTGCTGCCTAAATTGCTTTATACATTTTCATATATTGGATTATCACTGTGGAACTTTTAAGTTTTCATTTGCCTGTCAACTCCTCCTTGAAGCATGGACTCTTCCACGACACTACTGGTGAGTTACTTGTAAGTAGTTTCTGCCCCTGTGAATCCCTCTTTGTTTTTTAGTTTGACACAAAGAGACATCTTCTGTAAAAGAGAATTCTGGACTGCGCAAGTAGAAATGGTATTGATCTAAACGGATAGGTATCCTTTGTGATGTTGTGGTTTAGTATCCATAAAACATCATATATATATTTCTTGAGAGGTTATCTTGTGTAGGAGATTGAGTACTATGGCTGAAAGTAGTCTTATTACCATCCTTTCTTTCCTTTCCCATCATTTTTTATTTATTAAAGAGACAAATTATGTTGTCTTAGTGTTTGGGTTGTTGGTCATTGAGAAAATAAGGTTTTGATATGTAGAATATAGTGGTTAGTGGTTAAGAACATGGACTTTGAAATCAGTTCACTTGGATTTAAATCACAGTTTGCCTCTCTCTCATCTTGTAATCTTTGACCAATAACTTCACAGCTCTTTGCCTCAGTTTCCCCATATGAAAAAAGAGTTAATCCAGGTAAAGTGATTAGAACAGGTGTATGATATAGGAAGCATTCAATACATTTTAGCTGTGATTTTCATTTTTGACAATTTTAAGGTATATACTTAAGGTAAGCTGGCTGCCCATTTTTGTATCTAAAAGTTTATTGAAACACAGCCATACCCATTCATTTATCTATTGTGTATGACTATTTTCTTGTTCTGTTGACAGAGATGAGTAGTTGAGACAGAGATTTTTATGCCCCACAAACCTAAAATATTTACTATCTGGGCTTTTAAAATAAGGTTATCCCCCACCCACACCCCCCATGAAACCAGTACTTTTCTTTCTCGGTTTTAGTAACTGCAAAGTACTAGAATATTTGAATGCCTCACAGGTTATTATGTGGTTATATATAATACCATAAACATTATACCTTTTTAGGAGGGAGTTTTCAGAACATTGCACTTAGGCTGACTAGAGCTATTTTTTTTTTTTCTAGTTTTTCAATTTATTTTTTGTTCTGGCTGTGGTTCTCTGAGAAAGTCATTTATCCTTTCTGGGTTTCAGTTATTTCATATATAAAATTGAGATCTGCTTAGAGCCATATCTACCTGAAAACAGAAGACTGAACTAGATCAGATATTCAAATAGAGTCTAGACAGTCACTTGGCAGCATTTGGGTTGAGGACATTCATTTATAATTTAGATAACTGATCTTGATTAGGGGTCAGCAAACTACATACTGAGGGCCCAAGTACTCAGTACTTTGTTAGTGAAGTCTTGGAAGACAGTCATTGTATAAATAAATGCATATTCATTTACATATTGTCTTTTGCCATCCATAGCAGAGTTTAGTAGTTGATTGCATGGCCTGCAGTTAAAATATTTGCCCTGCTTCTTACGGAAAGTTTGCTGATCCCTGATTGAGATCAGTGGTTTTCAACTGTGGGTGATTTCTGTTCCCCAGGGGGATGTTAGGCACTGTCTAGAAACATTTTCGACCATCACAACTAGGGGAACATCTATTGGCATATAGTGGGTAGAGGCCAGGGATGTTGCTAAACATTCTGTAATGCAGAAGACATCCTCTCACAAAGAAGAATTGTCTGCCCCGAAGTGTCGGTAGTGCCAAAATCTCTGATCTAACTGTTCTCAAACTTTAGCTTGCATAAGAATAACCTGGAGAGTTTGTTAAACTACAGATTACTAGACCCTTCCCCAGAGTTTCTGATTCAGTGGATTTTGTGTGGGGCCTGTAACTTTGCATTTTTTCATGTTCCCAGGTTAGCTGATGCCATGGATCCAAGGATTATACTTGAGAACAGCTTGATCTAGATGCCTTTTGAAGTTATATCTACTCCTATGATACTTTGATTTTGTGATTTTAAGTACTGTTTTTTATGACTTAGGAAAATTAAGTATTTCAGTATATACTTAATGCTCACAATAGAATATGCTGTTTCATGACTCCATGTCTTTTTAACCTCCCTTTTTTCATGTCCCTTTGGAAAACTTTTATTTATCTTTCAAAATCCATTTCCTACCTTTGTTTATAACATCTGTGCCTAGTTAGGGTTAATAATTTCTTATGTATCTTGTACATGTTTCTCTTCTTTTGAGTCTTATGTCAGATTGTCAATAATCATTTTTACGTGTTTCTTTCCCTTACTATCAGCTCTTTGAACAGCTAGCTGCCTGTGTCTTAACCATTTGTTCCTTAAGTAGTAAGAGGTGCTCAGTGATAAGTTTTGAAGGAATATTATGAATATTGGCAATTATGGTATGAATAAATGGAGTAGAATTGTAAATTTTTATGTATTTTTAAGCATCTACTATTTGCTGACATGATTTTGAATAATAAAGTCTGTCATTGAGAGAATGAAAATTGGACCGTTTTATTGAATTGAGGATTCTAACTTCAAAATGATCCATTATAGAGAAGTACAAAACACTGATTTCTCTTAAAGTTTAGCTTTTATAGAGGGTACAGTAAGGTAATGTGACAAAATGTAGGGCTTGAGCCCAAGATTTTTATCAAATTTGAATGCTGATACTGAATCGTTACGTGTCAGTCACTCTTCCTGATTATGGTTTCACTCAAATATTTTTTTGTCAGTTATTGTAATTTCAAACAAAATTGCTTAGCATGTTAAATCATTAGTCATTGAGTTTAAGGTGAGCTTGAGATAATTTCAAGAAGCAGCCTGACAGTATAATTGCATCTGCCTTTGTACTTATTTATTTGTGTTTATAGAGGAATAATTGAGCTAGAAAGGATGAGATGTCAAGTCGTGGTAAACAAAAACAGAAAACTTTGCAGGTTATGTGCATCTTAATGGCTTTAGAGTTAGGTTCCAGTCATCTGTTTGTTTCCCCCCACCCCCTGGTTAGCTGGATTCTTTAATGATTGATAGGAGGATGTTATAGAGGGGAAAGCTTTGTCTCTTGTGCCCTCCTGGCTCTCCATCCACTTTCTCCTAAGAGAAAAGTAATGGTTGAACTTGTTTTCTTTTTTTAAAGTCAATTTTAGTTGTATCCTTTAGCATCTAGTTAAAGTGAGATGGAGCCACAATTGAGCGTTCTAATTTTAGGTTAATGGGGGAGGAATAATAGCATTAACATCTGGATTTTGATTGCTTTATATGTGGCAGATACTGTATTACGCTCTTACCATCTAAATTCTACACTCATCCCGTGTTGGGATCCAGTGATACAGTTCTCTATGGTTTATGGCTTGTGAGCAGAGTCACTGACTGCTTTTGTTTCTGACTGTCTTTTCAAGGAAGTTTGTTTAGTAAGCAGCCTTAGAAGATAGAGCTGGTATCTTCCTCTGGAGTATAGTGTACATTTTAAAAGATTTGGGTTTTCTAAGTTCTAGGTTCCTCTTCTGTAATGCAGTTCACTGTATGAGCAGGTGTCATTAGGCCTACTTTGTGTCACCTTTGAGAAATGGGACTGGGGAACTGCACAAGGAACTGCTGATAATCTGACTACTAATATTGCCATGAGTCATAACATTTTATCTAATTTAGTAGTCTAGGTCTTTGCCAGCACCCATGAAACTGGTAGGCTAATTTGTTAACTGGCAAGTAGGGTAAAATCTCAGCTCCTTCACTGCTCTTAACAGTTTTGGCAACAAGGGTGGAATGTTGACAGATACATGGCTTTTTGGAAGAGACAGGTGAGGGCCTCATGGTGTAGAATTTGTGAATAGTTCATGAGAATTGGTAGCAAACATGTTGACCAAATTGTTAAGTGACTCTCTACTTTCTTACCTGTTATTGAGGAGGAATTAGGGAGGTGGTTGCAGACAGTACCAGGAAGTAGTTTCAAAGGCAGCTATCTGAGCATTCCTCTAGTTGTTACTTACATCAGCTCTCAAATATCCTCTCTGGTAGGATATTTCACCAGTCAGACTCAAGTTCAGACTCCACCTGTTGTAACAGGTAGTACTAAGATTGGTCATGGCTGAGCAGAAAGTTCTGCCTCTGTCCAGACAACACTTACAGCATGTGTATACTTACACATAAATGTAAAATGATGCAAATTTGTAACCTCTGAAGGCAGAAAGCAAAGTTGTAGAACTGTCACTGGTTTATCTGAGAGATAAGAGAATAGGGGTACATATTCCTCAATTTCTAAAGGTTTCCTTAAGCCTGGGCCTGGTTCACCAGTGTTTCAGCCAAGCTGATACCTGATTGTGTCTGCTCACCTTTGGGGGCTGTTTAGCCTCTGTACCAGCTGTGCACACTGATAATGGATATGATTGCTGTGTTCAGTGGACAGAAGTCAAGGCCGTTTTTATACCTTTGGCCAGTACTCTCCTCCATGAAACTTGTATTTCTGCTGACCCTTGGCCTGTTTCTAGTAGCCTAGCTATTTGATCTGCCACTTGGAAATTACAGATTGGCAGATTAAAGATAGTTCTCTCTGAAGCTGTGAACTATGGAAACAAATTACAGTTGCTGAAAATTGCCTGGATTTCTCATGTAAATGCCACAATAAGGGCTTGTTCTCTGATGAAGCCCATTGGAATCAAGCTTCTGTTTGAGCCTGAGCTGCCCAGAGCCATCATTGTCACCTGGATCCATCATCATATCAGTTGTGATAACACATCAGTTATCATGAACTGAGTACAAAGTAAAGGATTCTGTTTCTGTTGCAGAAGGTACCGTACCACTGCATGCCACACTTGTAACTCCTGCCAAAAATTGACCTGTTTGTTAAATAATAAGAGAAAATACCTTGCATGGGATGGCCCCTGTCTGCTTTTAGCAGATTGAGTACATTGTACAGCTGACCTCCCTCAGAGCTGGTGTCTCACTGCTGTTGACACTTTATTCTGGTTATGGTGTTTCGTTTCAGTTAAATTAGGTGACTGGCTACATCATTGAGGCCTTTGAAAATTATCTGTGTTATGCTTTTGGATTTTCTGGGCCATTTAATGGTGCGCTTTTTATCACTAAAGCTACTCAACAGTGAGCTGATAGTTGAGATATTTGAGGGAATCTTCATGCTCCCTGCCATCCACAGGCATCTAGTATGTGGATGTTGGAGTATTGAATGTTGTAACAGCTTCTTCCTTAGCAAGTCAAGAAGGTCATGTAATACAGCTATGCCCAGAAAGGGATCATCTCATCTTGGTCACTTCCCAAGTAATGACCAGGACAGAAGGGGTGGGAGGCTTTATAGCTCTGTTTTGAAAATTCAGGATTCTGGGCATGATGCTTTTTTTTCTCTCCTAGAAGCAACCCAAGGCCAGCCTGTTAGTACATGTTCTATATGGCAGCTCTCCGAAAGGTGGTGTAGGGGATCCAAATTTAATTCGGGTTCAGCCAGCTAGATTTTCTCATTGGTTTGACATGGTCCTACATCAAAAGGATAAAGACCACTTAGTAGAGTACACTGCTTGCTGAATTCTCTCTATAGTGGCCCATATGCGTCAGTGGGAACCATAAGTGGGTTTCTGTGGGTTTTATAAAAATTCCCTTGATCCTGTTTTACCTGACATTTCCAGATGAAAGGCCTGAGTGTGAGTAGGAGATGATTGGAAAAAAGATGACATTATAGCTACTGGAATGGGATTGATTTTCTGGCAGTGGAGGGAAAGAAACAACCTCAGCACCTGGGGAGGGAGTACCTTAGACCCCAGAAAGATTGGGGAAAGGAAAGACATTAACATTCTTTGTCTTTCAGAACCACACTTGAAGCCTTGCTCATGAAGGAAAACGCTCTGGTGCACCTCTTCTAGACTGTTTCAGGCACATTAAATTTAATTGATTACTGGCTCTGCAGTCTACCATTAGACTCCTATGATCGCCATTTGATTGTCATTCCCTTTAACCTTATTGAGAAGTCTATTTGAAACAGCAGGAGTTGGCTCCAACTCCTTTACCTTCCATGAAAAACAGCTATGAGCTCCTCCTGATGTCTACCCCACCTTAATTCCATAGCCTTCACTCAGATTGGGGCAGATTACTTGTGGCCTGGACAAATGGACAGTTTGTATGAACTGCCCTCATTTAGTCCTTTGAAAATCAAGGATTAGAATAAGTTATTTTAACTGAACTGGGAACCCTGAGGTCTGCCACCTGGCTGGGAGACCTTGTTGGGACACAGGTTGACAGTGCCGCCCAGATTGATGTAGGCCCTACTTGGAAGGACCCAGCAATGTAAACAACAACCCACTATTTCTAGGTGAACTGTCTCTGCCCTCAGGTCATTATTACTTGTGTGGAAGCCAAACATTAACTTCCCTCCATCCGAAAAAATTGGACTTTTGCACTTTTGAATGTTTAAGGAAAAACCACCAGTAAGTCTTGTGGTCTTCAGATGACTGTGGACAGCTTTCCAAAATGAGGCTACCCTTGGTTTCTTGGGGAAGCTCCCTGGAGTGACAACTGATCTGTTATTTATGCACAACCCATGAACAGTTGTTTCTATGAGAGAAGTCATTCAATTAAAGTAGGTGGTTCAAAGTTTGTTCCTGATCAATGATACACATTGTCCCTGGAAAGCATTCAGGTCAGCCTCAATTCACCAACCAGAGTTGTTGGATGATATCCATTAGGATTTCATCCTGACCATTTCTAAGCATGATGCTGCTGCTGCTTCTTTTTTTTTTTCTTCTAGCAGCAGCCCAAGGCTGGCCTGTTGGTACACCTTCTGTGTGGCAAGATGATAAAATTTGTGGGCCAAGACAGAGCCTGTATAATTAATACATCCTGTACTTCCTGGATTAATACCTTGGGCTAAGTGAAAAGGTTAATACAGAAACTTGGGAGAAAGCCACCAGACTTTCTGAGGTAGACCCTAAAGGCTTGTGGGATTTTCTCATCTTATTTTGGTAAGGGACCCTGAGGAACATGGTTGAAATCAATTCTGAAAGTGGCCTCAGTCTCCTGCCTGTTGATAGCTGCCTTAACTAAATGCTATATGAGACAAATTGAATTAATTTAGTTCCAGTCTCTGTCAGATTATGAGAGTGGCTGTGGAGTGGTGTTCTATTGAGAAACCTTTGTCAGCAGCCAGGATGGTTAGAAGTGAGAAGTGGATATTGTTGGGAGACAGTTCTTCTATGTGTCTCATACTTCTGCACATCTTATAAATAGAGACATTGATTGTTCTAGACTATCTTTTCAAGGATGTTCTTTATGACCAGCCTAGATAATGTCTCCTACCAGGCTAAGGAGCCCATTTGCTTATAGCCTGGAAGATAAAGATACTTTCTCATTTCAAACCAATGAGTAGGCATGTATATAGTGTCTATTATAAAAGATTCATGTTGCCACACTTAGGGTTCCTCTCTTTACTGCGTGTGTAGATGTCACCTGGCCTACTCTGTATTACCCTGTGGGCAATAGGACTTGGGAACCAGTGCAAAAAAATGACGCTACTCTGGCTGCTGCTATTGCTGTGAGTAATAAAGTACTTTGTCCTTGACCTAGGACTCTTGTGTCTTCTTCCAGCATCTGTGAAATTGTAACAAGCTAAGCTGTTAGTTTACAAGTAAGTGGAGTGAATTATTAGATCCTTCTGAGGATTACCTACCTGAGAGGAAATCATTTTACAGATTGATTTTGGAGATGGTAATTATAACTATAATTAATGTTTACTAAGCATACTTTCTGTTGGCCTCTGTGTTAAGTGTTTTATTTGCATTATCCAATCTAATCCATATATATCATCTAATCTGAGAGAGCCATTGTTGTTATTCCCATTTTAAAGGTGAAAAAATGAACATGTAAATAGCTGAAGTAATTATATAATGACAGGTATTCATGACAAGGGTAGGTTTGGTATACTCTAATCCAGAGTCAAGTCTATAAATTTAATCTTATATATTCACATTCTCAAATGCGTATGCTAGGGAGTCCTCAAAGCTACGTGGTAGCTATGCACATCTTCTTGTATCACCAGTTTAAAAGAAACTTAAAAAGAATTATGTGGTTTTACCAGAGTAATATAATCAATTGTTAAAGAATACTATGAACAATTATATGCAACACATTCGACAATCTGTAAGAAATGAATAAATTCTTAGACATGTATAACCTTTCGAGACTAAATCAGGAAGAAACAGAGACTCTGAACAGACAAATTACTAGCAATGAAATTGAAGCAATAATCAAAAAGCTCCCAGCAAAGAAAGCCCAGGACCAGATAGCTTCACAGGTGAAGTCTACTAAACATGTAAAGAAGAATTAATACCTATTTTTCTCAAACTATTCCAAAAAACTAAAGAGGAAGGAACACTTCCAAACTCATTCTGTGAGGCTAGCATTACCCTGAAAGCAAAACTGGACAAAGACATTACAAAGAAAGAATTACAGGCCAATATCCCTAATGAACACAGGTGACAAAATTCTCAACAAAATACTAACAAACAGAATTCAACAGTGCCTTAAAAGGATTATATGCCATGATCAAGTAGGATTTTTACCAGGGATACAAGGGTGGTTCAACATCCACCAAACAATGTGATTTACTACATCAACAAAACCAAGAATAAAAATCATATCTCAATAGATGCAGAAAAAGCACTTGACAAAATTAAACATCAGTTTATGATAAAAGCTCAATATAGTGGGTATAGAAAGAACATATCTCAGCACAATAAAGGTTATGTATGACAAGCCCACAGATAACATCAAACTCAATAGTGAAAAGCTGAAAGCTTTTTCTTTAAGATCAGAAATGAGACAAAGATGTCTAGTTTCACTACCAATAGTTAGCCTAGTGTTGGAATATCTAGCCACAACAGTCACACAAGAAAAGTAAAAGGCATCCAAATAGAAAAGGAGGAATTAAAACTCTTTACAGATGACATGATACTACATATAGAAAACTCTAAAGAATCAATCCTAAAATTAATATAATTAACAATTAGTCAAGTAGCAGGATACAAAATTAATATGCTGAAATCTGTTGCATTAAGAAAACAATCTCATTCACAATTGCATCCAAAAGAATAAAATACCTAGGAATAAACTAAGGAGGCAAAAGATTTCTGCTCTGAAAACCATAAGACATTGAAGAAATACATAATTGAAGAGGACACAAATAAATGGAAGGATATACCGTATTTATGGATAGGAAGGATTAATATTGTTAAAATGACTATACTTTGCAAAGCAATTTACAGATTCAGTGCAGTTCCTATCAAAATACTAATGTCATTTTAAAAACTAGAACAAATAATCCTAAAATTTGTATGGAACCACACAAAACCCTGAATAGCCAAAGCAATCTTGAGAAAGAACAAAGTTGGAGGCATCATGCTTCTTGATCTTGAACTATACTACAAAGCAAAATAATCAAAACAACATGGTACTGGCATAAAAACACGTAGATTAATGGGACAGAATAAAGAACCCAGAAGTAAACCCTTGCTTATAAGGTCAACTAATCTATGACAGTAGAGGTAAAAATATACACTGTAGTAATGACAGTTGCTTCAACAAGTGGCATTGGGAAAACTGGACAGATACATGCAAAAAAAAAAAAAACTGGATTCTCTTATACTATATACAAAAGTAAACTAAAAATGAGTTAAAAAACTTAAATGTTAAGTCCTGAAACCATAAAACTGGAAGAAAACATAGAAAATAAAGTATCTGACATGTCAGGATATCTGTTTTGGACATGTCCCCTTGAGCAAGGGAAACAAAAAATAAATGGGACATCAAACTAAAAAGCTTCTCACAGTGAAGGAAACCTTCAACAAACAAACAAGGCATCCCACTGAATGAGATACTGTATTCCTAAATGACATATCTGATAAGTGGTTGATATCCAAATTATATAAGAAACTCATACAACTCAATAACAGTCTGATTGAAAAATGGACAGTGGACATGAAAAGACATTTCTCTAAAGAAGACATGCAGATGGCCAACAGACATGAAAAAATGCTCAACCTTACTAAGCATCAGGAAAATGCAAATCAAGACCACAATGAGATACCACCTCACACGTCAGAATGGCTGTTACAAAAAAAGTCAATAAATAAATGTGTTGGCAAAGATATGGAGAAAAGGGAACCCTTATGCACTGTTGGTGGGACTGCAAACTGGTGCAGCCCCTGTTGAAAACAGTATGGAGATTCTTTGAAAAACTAAAAATAGATATACCATATGATCTAGTAATTCCATGTCTAGATATTTATCTAAAGAACGAGAACACTAATTTGAAAAAAAATATATATCTATTTATATATACATACATTATCTATCTATCTATCATCTATCTATCTATCTATCTATCTATCTATCTATCTATCTATCTATCTATCTATCTACCTATCTATCTATCTATAATCTCTTTTTTCATTGCGGCATTATTTACAATAGCCAAGATGTGGAACCAACCTACGTGTCCTTCGATAGGTGAATAAAGAAGATGTGGGTGTTTGTGCTTGTGTGTGTGTGTGCGCGCGCGCGCGCGCGCACACACACACACACACACACACACACACACACACACACACGAATAGAATATTATGCAGCAATGAAAAAGAATGAACTCTTGCTATTTGGAACAACATAGATGGGTCTAGAAGGTATAATGCCAAGTGAAATAAGTCAGGCAGGTAAAGAAATGCTGTGGTTTCTTATATGTGGAACCAAAAAAAAAAAGAACCAAACAAACCAAAAACAAAACCAAAACAGAAACAGACTCAGAAACAGAGACCAAAGAGATGGTTACCTGAAGCGAGGGGGTGGGGACATAGGTGAAAAAGGGAAGGGGAAATATAATCAGTAATATTGTGATAAGTTTACATGGTGACAGATGATTACTACTAGAATTAGTGGGGTTTTCACATTGTAAGGTATAAAAATGTTGAATCACTATATTGGACACCTGAAACTAATCAGTATAAGATTGTATGCCAACTATATTTAAAAATTTTAAAAAATGTGATTTAAAACAACTATTGTGAAGTAAATAAGTTTGCACAAATTTTAAATAGAAAATGAAATTTCAAAGTAACTGTAAAGTTGTGGCTTTCTTTTCTTTGGTTCTCATTCCTCCCCTCCTCCCATGGGGGAACATATTTCATTTTCCCTATCATTATGACTACAGTATGGAAAAAATTAGTAAATACTGTACTTTGCAAGGTTACCTTTTAAAAAATAAATCAAAGCTGCATCCATTTTTTTTTTTAATTCTTTTATTCTGTTGTAGCTTTGTGAAACACAGAAAGAGCAATAAAGTTTTTCTGGTGCCCCTGGTGTTACCAAGGCTAATAGAGGGATCAAAAGAAGAAAAAACAGGGATTTCTTGATTTACCATGAAGCTTTATGGGGCAATGGTTGCTATTGGAATTACTTAGTACTTCAGCAAGGGATTATTCTGTCACTAATAAAAAAGTTTTTACTTTTACATTATCAGTATAAGTAAAGTATTTTGTTAGTATAAATCTATATTAATGCTAAATCATTTTGCCTCATTTTTCTGGGAGTACTGTCAGTTTTGGGTATGTTACTAAGGTCCTAGTAGTAGGATTTGAAACAAAGTAATAGTAGAACTGATTCTAACTAAGGCAAGCTAGCCCCAAGTTAATACACATGGACTTTGTTTTAAACTACATTTAATTTTAGATGAAAACTTAATTTAGTGATTACTTTGTAATAATATGGTAAGAAGTATTTTGCCAAAGCTGATTAGATGCTGATGAAATTAAATAATCATTTTTTTTAAATGTGATAATGTATTGGGTTATGTTTTTAAAAAAGGAGTTCTTTGGAGACACATACTGAAATATTTATGGGTGAAAGGGTATGATGTCTGAAATTCAGAACAATCTGTGAAGGATTTGGGGGTGGGGCTGATGGTGAGTGAAACAAGATTGACTATGACTTGGTAATTGTTGACTCTCATCTGTATTCTTGTTGTATATGCTTGAAATTTTCCATAATAAGTAAAAAAAATGTTCTGCCAAAAAATGACTTTGGGGGTAATTGTAAGCTTTTTTATAATATCTTCATGTTCTTATGGCCTATAGGATTAGAGGAGTGATGATGAGACTCTTACAAGGAGGTAGTAATGTAGCAATCATAGTAATATTATGTAATTATAGAATTTCATCAAAATAGTTGGTAAAATTTAGTCTATATAGTCATTGGAAAATTTAAAGTAGTTTACTAGTTAAATTTTAGTTTTTGTAAAAAACCTTAGTATAGCCTTGGAATAAAGGTTTCCTAAAACTAATCAATTTTCTAACCAAGTAAAAGGTAGAAACTTGTAAGGAATTAACTTCATGTGCTAAATTTGAAAACTGAGGACAGTGTTATTTTGGTAAAGAGGTGCTAATAGTTTTTTTTTTTTCCCCTAAACCAGTATTGAAACAAAGTCAGGAACATGAAAAGATACAAAAGATGTGTTAAGTAAAAACAAAGGCTAGTTAGATGATGTGTCATTTACTGTGTGTATTGACACAATCCCTTTTGCAATGACTTTTTACTTTTTATTTTGCCTTCATTGTCCCAGGAGAACAGGATGTGATGATGTTTAAACATGATTTTGTTTTAAGAACAGAGAAATACTGAATAAGTTTTGAGTCTTTCCACTTAAACATGTATGGAGTGTATGTAAAGTTAAAATGTGGATTATGCCAAAGTAGAGTATGTTTATATTGTTAAGATTAAAGGTTTTATTAGATCATCAATTCTACCTGTAATCCAGGAGTAATTTAATTTTCTAAAATAGAAATATTTACTATGCCAAGAAACAACCACATCCTTTCCTGGCATGTCTACAAGAGGATTTTAATTTGAAAAAATCTATGGATACTCTGTGTGTATATGTGAGTATAGCAGAGCCTTGACATCTCCAGGAAATAGATCCTGAGGGTATACTGATTGAATATGGATCTGGAGTCATCCTTTAAAGAAAGGGCAGTGGTGACATACATAGCTGGCTCTAGGACTCAGTTTCACATGCAATCCTCCTGAGTTTTTAGGAGACCTTCATAAAGATAGCTGCAAGAAACTCTGATGCTGGGCAGGGCACATCTCGCAGTTACAGCTGCTATTTGTTACCCTTGGGGAAAGTATGACACTGTAGAGTCACAGATATAGGTAGCTTTTCCACCATTGTTTTAATAATCCCAGATAGGATGATCTGAATTTGCCCAACAAGGCATTTACTCAGAAATACCTCTCTTCTGGTTTTTATTGTGATCAGATAAATGAGATAAAAGAGAGAGAAATATTCTGGAGGTTTGGTGGAATTAATAATTCCAAACGAATAGCATCTTTAATTCTTACTGCTTTAAATCCTGTCTGGTAGGAGTAGATATTTGATAAATTTCTGTCAAGTGAGTGAAAATATTAGGTAATACATATCTCTCTATATTCCTCATATCCTCACATCACAATAATTATGTCATTCAATTATCTGCTTAACAAATGAATGTCTGATATAATCTTAGTGCACACTTACAGATTTAAAGCAGTAAGGTAGCTAATATAGCTAATAAAAGTTTACCTCTTTGTAACTTAATCATTTACTCTAAATCTATACAGAATTTCCACCACAAAAGGCAACTATGTTATCATATCTCTTACTACCTGAGCCCTAATTTTTAAGTTCTTCCCACCACTCTTATCATTTGGTTGCTTTCCTCTGGATGTGCTTACTTATTAACGGTGCACTTCAAAGGAGGAACTGGGAAGTGAACACAATATTCCAAATGAGGTATGGGGTAGAGTAGAATGGCTTCTCTCCTAATTTGCACATTATGCATTGTATTACTTTAATGTAATGCAGTCACCTTACAATTTGATATGTATGTAATGGTTAGGAACTTAAAATGCTACATGAGCAGATAAAGCATACCTCTCTTATTCTAAATTTAATCGTTTGAATTTCTCGTACTAAATGGAGAATTTTATATTATCTTTGTTGATTTCTATCCCGCTACCTCCTATTAATCATCTGTCTAGGACTTTGCTCCTAGACATCAGATTTTCCTTACATTTCATTTGGCTTCTGCATCTCCTTTTCTACTGCTTCCTTTTTCTCAACATATTTCCAATTTAAAATCTTACCAAACTTTTCTCAATCAAAAATACTCTTTATTGATCTCTGTGTTCTATTATGAATTCTTCCTTATTTCTCTCTCCTATTCCCTCCATATTTCTCTTAAGTGTTAATGTACCTTAAAGGTCTGTCTTTGGTCTCTTTTCCTTTCTCCCTACCCCATCACATATCATCGTTTTAGGTAATTATCTTTTCTTTGGTTTTAACTATCCATCGTGTATGTGCTGTTGATTCCCAAAGCAGCAGCCTTATTCCTAACTTCTTTTGAATTCCATATTCACTTGCTTATATATGATAAAGGTCAAGTTTATTCTCATGGCTAAAAATGCTCTTTGTGTTTTAGACCTTATGCAGGCTATACTTTTCCCTGTATGGCCTTTTGTAGCCTATACTTTTCTTGTTTTGTAGTGATGCTTTGATGCTTGTAATTTTCTTGAACTTATATCATTTCATGTCTCTTTGCTGTTGCCAATTCTCCCACCACCTGCATCAGTCTTCTACTTATCCCTTAGACTCTGCATAGGCATTATCTCCTATGAAGACTTCCCTGACATTTACTTCCTATTCTGTATTTTTCATTCTTATGTATACATATGTCATTGCAGCTACCATGTTACTTTGTACATATTCGTTTACTTGTCTTTTTAACTAATTTATGAGTTCCTTACAGTCAGGAACTAAATCTTATTCATTTTAGTATTTCTAATGCCTAGCACACTTCCTAGCATGTAGTGTGTTCTCACTGAATATTAAATTGAACTAGTTAGTTTTTAGCTTATTGAAATACAAGATGAAGTAAGATGAGAAGGGTATGATTGAATTTTTAGATCTTGATTTGTCATCAGAATATAAGCTACTGTAACTTTGTGTCATTTAGATATGTAAATGAATGTCAGTGTATTAGTTAATACTCTGAGTGTCCTGAGATTTGGAATTGTGTCATATTTATCGCTGTATTGCCAGTACCTAACATAGTGCTTGCCGAATGCCAGGCTACCAGTGTTTATTGAACTGAAACAAATTACATTAAAATTAGATAAAGGTGTTCATGTTGCAAACATATTGTATGACTAGTAGCATTCATCTTTACTACTGTATCTTTAAGAACAAATAAGATAAATTTTGTGAGTTTATTATTGAAATCTATAAGATTTAGGAAATATATATTATGTTCCTGACATGCCAAGTCAAATTATCTATCAAAAAATATTTTGGCATCACTTATTTATAATGATCACACTTCTCCTTCTGAAGATTGATAGGCTAACACCTCTTTTAAGAATATGTTCTAAAAATTAATGGCAAAGTAATAGGTTTGTAAATGTCTTAATTTTTCTTCTTTGGAGTGCTTCTAGCATTCATCCTATTTAAAAATAAAATTCCCAGAGATGTTCTGTTGGTTTTGTGGATTTTATCAGCAAGATTTTTCAGTACCTTTGCAGATTCTTAGTGCAAGAGATAAATTTACAGATTTGAGAAGTTCAGTGAAACACCAAGTTGGATTAATATAAAGAAAATCACACATAGGCACATGATAGTCAAACTGCTGAAAACTAAAGATAAGACACATGTCTTAAAAACATCTAGAGAAAAAAGGCATTCCATGAAGAGAATATTGACAAGAATCATAGTTAGTGTCTCATCAGAAATAGTAGAATACAGGGGACAATGGGATGATATCTTTAAGTGCTGAGAAATTATCAAACTAGATTTTTATATCTAGCAAAATTACTCTGTGAAAGTGAAAACATTTTCAGAAAATAAAATCTGAGAGAATTTGTTCCCAGCAGACCTGCACATTCTAAGAAATGCTAATAGAAGTTCTTTAGACTGAGGAAAAACAATACCAGATAGAAATGTGGATCTTTGGAAGAAGTGAAGAGAACTGAAAATAGCATATATGTGGGTATAAAAAATTATATCTTTTCACAATTTCTTTAAAAAATAATTGACTAAAAAATAACCACATTATAGAGTTATATATTATGTAGAAGTAAAATATATGACAATAGTTGCTGAAAGAAAAGAAGTAAATGGACTCTCTTGTAAGGTTCTTACGTTATATGGGATGTGGTAATATTAACTCAAGATAGAGTGATAAGTTGTAGATGCATATCATAATTTTTTGAACAACCAGTAATAAATAGAAGAGCTATAGTTAAAAAGCCAATAGAGGAGATAAAATGGAACACTAAAAATAGGCTCAACCTTAGGAATATAAGGAAGAAAACTGAAGAAAAACAACTGGGACAGATTCCAAACAAGAGAAAGATGGTAGACAAACTCAGCCATATCAGTGATTACGTTAAATGTATATAGACTAAACAGTAATCAAAAGGCAGAGACTCAGATTGAATAAAAAAGAAAAGCTGATCTAAATTGTTTACAAGAGGGACATTTGAAATATAAAGACCCAGTTAGTTTGGAAATAAAGAATGTAAAATGTGTACCATATAGACACCAATCATAACAAAGCTAGTATGACTAATTAATATCAGACCAAGTAGATTTTAAGATAAGGAGTTTTACTAAAAATAAAGACATTATTGCTCACTGTTTTCCTATTTTTCAATTTTAGGTAAATTATGTGGGCTTTTAAAAAAATAGCAGTTAATATTTGAGTTCTTATGGTAGGCACTTTATTTGCATTATCATCAGTCTTTGCAATAACCTTGCAAAATTTTGTAATTCCCATTGTATGTGTGAGAATACTGAGGCCTAGAGAGATTAATAACTTTGCTAAGGTCACAAGGCTAGTAAGTGGCAATATTCGGATTTGAAGCCAGTTCTGATTTGGTTTAGACTTGATTTTTTTTCACTGTACATTGTTTCCTAACAGTATACTCTATGCTTTGCTTTTTTATAGACTTACCTAGTTGGCAAAGTCTTCCTGAGGTCACCTACCTAGTTCATCATGCCTTTTTGGAACTCATTCCTCTTTAAGTCTTATAAGAATGGCTATATTCAGATGTTATCAGTAGGCTGTGATTGAGAATTTTCAGTGTTGGCATTTTACTATTCATCAGTACATTTCAAAGATGTTTCTCTCCTGAAATACTTTGTTAACTACAGCCCCCAATTCTCTTAAGTTATTGTTAATTTCCTTACATTTTGATTAAGCTAAATCAAAGAGGTGAAGTCTCTTAGATCATAAGTGTCTACTTGGAAAAAAGATATTGGTATCTTAGAGCCTACTGTGAATTCTTTATATAATAAGTGGCATAATGCATGTTATTTGTCTCTTAGAGTTGTAGACTATAAATTACTGATACTAGTTTAGTTTTTTTCATCATATTTGGTCAGACTGAATGCTTATAGTTCACAGTGATGCTATAAAAAAGTTAAGTATGATTTTTTTTGTGCTCATTAAAGATTTTTACAAATCTCTGGATATAGTTTGTTGCCTGAAATACTGTGAAACTCGAGAGCAGGAACTATATCTTTTACCTACAGTATTTCTGCATACTGCCTGGCACATGGTAGGCACTGAGTTAAATACCTGTTGGTAGTTGTTTTATTATTATTTTTCTAATTGATGTCACCTAAAAGTCTTCTGTTAAAATTAGTATTTAATGAAGTTCTCAGAAAAATGTGTTAAATGTTTGCTCCCTCTTGTGAATATAAAGGAGGCTGTAAACTCTTATAATGAATCTGTTCTCTAGTTTTATTATTAAAAGATATACTAGTAAAATTTATCAAAATTTTCCACGTTTTGGAGGGATATCAATTTATACCAATGTTATCAACTAAATAATTTTTTTAGTTCATATACACTTATAAAACATGCAGAATTCATGCTCAAGTATCATTTTATGAATGTCCAGGATAAAATTTGTGTACTGTTTCTTAAGCCAGAGCTTAATAGTATTTTTGAGCGCATTCTTTTAGCTTTCTGCATCTAAATTACATGAATCATAAAATAACTTGTTTCTATTTTAATTCTAAAGCAATATTAGGTATTTTTGGATATGTGTAGTAATATTATTAAGATTATTTCCTAATGGTGTTAAGCATTCCTTGTTTTGCTAAAACTGAAAATAAAAGCTTAAATTGTTTGCCTTCAGAGCTTTTAACTTCAGAATATCTGACCAGATTTTTAAAAAAAAATACATATTTTTTTAAAGGATTAATGTAACTAAGACTGTAAACAGTTGACCTTGTGAATGCTTTGATATGCAGAAAAATATTTTCAATACTAGTATGTATCCTTGACATTTTTTTCTATATACTTTGAGACTTTCATAGTGCTTTCTTCTATCTCTTCATTTTATACACTTGATCTTAGCCAAAAGACTGAAAGGCAATAGACCTTTTAATTTTCTATTTACTTCTGTCATTAATAGAATTTGACTTCCATTTTGAGACTATTTTTTGAATAGAAAAAATATTATCACCATTTCAGAAGACTCATACTCTATTTGTCAAAGACTAATAGTATACAACAAATGTGTACTGTAGTGTGGATTTTAGACTCTCAAATGGCTTACTTACTGGACAGGTTACTTGTTCCAGAAAGTAGTCTAGCTGTGAGCATGATCTAACCTCAGCAAAATCATTTTATCTGTCATTAACTAAAGCAAACAAAAAAACAAAACTTCGTGGTAGTATAATATTTATATAGCAAAGAACACAAATCCTGAAAGTATAGTTACATGAACTTGCATAAAATGAACACATCAATGAAAACCGAATATAAGTAAAACTCTAGAAGCCTCCTTCTAGTCATTATCTCCTCATGCTTTAGTATAACCAACATTATGTATGTGTATATATCTGTGTGTGTGTATACACATATGTATACATATATATGTGCGTATATATATTAGTTTTACTTGTTTTTATTATATTTTATTTATTTATTTTTATACCTACAGCATCTGGTAATCCTCAGTGGTCTCCCATCCAAGTCCTAACCAGGCCCAACCCTGCTTAGCTTCCGAGATCAGATGAGATTGGGAATGTTCAGGGTGGCATGGCTGTAGACCGTTTTACCTGTTTTTAATCTTTCTGTACATGAAACCATACAATGGGGTTTTCTTACTGTGATAAACTATGCATAACATAAAATTTACCTTCTTACCTATTTTTAAGTGTATAATCAGTGGCATTAAGTACACTGACATTGTTGTGGCACCATAATCTATCTCCTGAATTTTTTCATTTTTCCAAATTGAAACTTCATATCCTCCAGTCCCTGGCAACCACCATTCCACTTTTTGTCTCCATGGATTTGACTAGTCTAGGTATTTTATTTTAGTGGAATCATACAATATTTGTCTTTTTGTGTTTGGCTTATTTCACTTACCATAGTGACTTCAAGGTTCATACATGTTATAGTATGTTTCAGAATTTCCTTAAGACTGGATGATATTCTCATATATGTATACACCACATTTTGTTCATTCATCTGTCGGTGGACATTTTGTTAGTTTTCACCTTTTGAGTATTGTAAGCAATGCTATGAATAAAATGCACTAATATACGTTCATGTCCCTGCTTTCAATTCTTTTGGGTACATACCTAGAAGTGGAATTGCTGGATCAAATGGTAATTCTGTATTTATTTTTTTGTGTGTATAGTAGGCTTTTGGCATATATTTATATTTTTGTGACCTTACGTATTTACTTCTGTCATCACTCTAGGTTTCTCTTCTTGAAGAATGCAGAGGATTTTCTGTATACAACCATTTGTCTGTGATAAAAGATATCTTTTCTTCTTTTTAGATTTTATGACTTTTTCCTTTTTTTTTTTTTTTGCTTTTTTGCATGGGCCAGGACCTCTTATACAATGTCAAATAAAAGTGGTAACAGCAAACATCCTTGCCTATTTCTAAGAGAGAAAATATTCAGTCTTCCACTCTTGAGTATGATGTTAATGTAGATTTTTCGTAGATTTCTTTCATCAGTTGATGAAGTTTCCTTTATTTCTAGTTGAATGGGTGTTAAAATTGGAAACGAAGAAGTCAAATGGTCACTGATGACATGATTTTTGCAGACGTGATTCTTTATATAGACACCACCAAAAAATTATTAGAAAAAATAAGGACACCACCAAAAATTATTAGAAACAATAAACAAATACAATAAATTGCAGTATGTAAAATCAACGTACAAAAATCCATCGCATTCTTATATACTAAAATGAAATTTCAGAAAAAGACATAAAGAAAAAGAATTTCTTTGCAATTATAACAAAAAGAATAAAATATATAGGAATAAACTTAACGAAGGATGTGAAGGACCTATACACTGAAAATTAGAAGATATTATGAAAAGAAAGTGAAGAAAATACAAAGAAATGGAGAGACATTCCATGATCATGGATAGAGAGAATCAGCATGGTTAAAATGGCTATATTACCCAAAACAATGTACATATTTAATGCAATCCCTGTCAAAATCCCAGTGGTATTTTTTTAAAAATAGAACAAAATCATCAGATTTGTATGGTATCACAGAAGACCCTGAATAGCTAAAGCAATCCTAAAAAAAAAAGAGCAAGGCTGGAGATATCACACTTCCTGACTCAGATTATACTACAAAGTGACAATAATCGAAACAGCATAGTATTGGCAGAAAAACACACACACAGACCAATGGAACAGAATTGAGAACCCAGAAATAAACCCATATATATATGGACAAATAATTCTTGACAAAAGAGCCAAAAACATGCAATGGAGAAAAATCCTCTAATGGTGCTGGGAAAAGTGGAAAGCCACATGCAGAAGAATGAAACTAGACAGCTGTTATTATAAATCCAAATTAACTCAAAATGGATCAAAGATCTTGGTTTAGAGAGTATTTTATGAATTTGACCTCAAAGGTAAAGGAAGGAAAAGCAAAAATAAATGAACGGGACCATATCAAACTAAAAAGCTTCTACATGGCAAAAGGAACCAACAAAAGAAAGAGACAGCCAAGTGAATGGGAGAAGATATTTGCAAACAATGCCTATGATGAGGGGCTAATATGCGAAATATATAAAGAACTCATACAACTCAACAACAACAACAAAACAAATAAAAAAATGAGCAGAGGGCCTGAATGGATACTTCTCTTAAGACAATGTACAAAGGACCAAGAGACATGAAAAGATGCTCAACTTCACTAGCTATTAGGGAAATGCAAATCAAAACCACAATGAGATACCATCTCACACCTGTAAGAATGACTGTTATCAACAAGAGAAGTAATAAGTGTTGGAAAGGTTGTGGGAGAATAAATGAACCCTCATACACTGGTGATGGGAATAAAAATTGATACAACCACTATGGAAAACAGTATGGAGGTTTCTCAAAAAACTAAGAATTTAATTCCCATATGATTCAGTAATCCTTCTTCTGGATTGTTATCCGAAAAACCTGAAAACACCTATGATAGATGATTGGATAAAGAAGATGTGGTACATATATACCATGGACTATTTCTCAGCCACAAGAAATGGTGAAATACTGCCATTTGGGACAACATGGATGGATCATGAGATAATCATGCTAAGCAAAATAAACAAGAAGTTGAAACCCATATGACTTCATTCATCTGTGGGATATAAAACTGAAAACAACAAATGAACAAGACAAACACACAGACATCAGCTTACTGGTTATCAAAGGGAAAGTGGGGAGAGATGGAGGTCGATAGGGGTAAAGGGGGTTAAATATATGGTGATGGAGGATTTGTCTTTGGATGGTGAACATAATGCAGTATACACGTGCTATATTATTGAATTGTGTACTTGAAACCTGTATAATTTTATTAACCAACGTTACCCCAATACATTTAGTAAAAAAAATGAGCGGGTGTTGAATTTTGTCAATACTTTTTTTCTTCTAGTGAGATGATCATAAGATTCCATTATTTTGTTAATAGCATGAATTTTACTGATTTTCTCATATTAAACCATCTTTGCATTGCTGGAAAAAACCCTAGCTGGTTATGTGTTATTCTTTTTATATATTCCTAGGTTTGATTTTGTTAAGGATTTTTGCATCTATGTTCATGAGGAAAATTAGTTCAGATCTGGAGAAATTGTGGACCTGTCTCCTGACTCATGTCAGTGAGGTGATCCAGCAGACCAGTGACATTGTTTATGAGCTACAGTAGCACCTGTGCCATCCCTAAACTTTTTAGGGTAGTAATTCCTGCTTCTTTTTCTTCTGCCTTCTAAATCTTGCACAGATTATTCTTATGGCCATTCTTGATCTGAAAATACTCAGGGAAGAAATTTTCAGAAATGTAGTTTCAGTTTAAATAAGTCTGAGACCAGAAGATATCATCTTGGCCTTATGTTCTATACCTCTTTGCATTCCCCCTTCTTGCTTTAGGGATTACAGTATACATGGCTTACTTAGCACAATCTGTCTTGAATTATATCACTTCATGTATCATGTATGAGTCTTATAAAAGTATAATTCCATTTATCCCCTCTCTGCTTATGTTTTATTCTTGTCATATATACTTCTACATATATACTTCTACATGTGTTATAAACCTCACAAGTAATTTGTTATTTTTGCTTTAAGGAGTTAATTGTCTTTTAAAACATATATAATGCAAGAAAAAAAATCTTGTATTTATTCACATATTTACCATTTTTGACAGTCATTGTAGATTATCTTGCAGGAAAGATGTGTTGGTGAGATATTTTCTCAGATTTTGTTTATCTGAAATTTACTTTGCCTTCTCATTATTATATATTAGTTTTTTTAATAAAGAGTTTGATGCAGTGGTAATCTTTGCTGGATATGTAAAAACATTTTGGCAAATAATATTAAAATCATTTGGAAAGCCAAGTCTGCTACTTCATAACTTTACTACTCTGATTTTTTCTTTTAGTAAGTAAAAGTTTATTCATTTTGCTTTTTATAACTACAAAAATTTATGTGAAATTCACATTTAGTGAAATAAAATCATTTTAAATGGACAATTTGCTGAGTTTTAATAACTATATACCCCTCTAATCATCACTGTAATAAGAATTTAGAATATATCCATTGTTTTAGAAAAATTCCTTCATGTTCTGTTCCAGTCAATCCCCATGCCTCAGAGGAAACCACTGTTCTGATTTCTATCATGGTAAATCAGTTTTGACTTTTATTGGTTTTCATATAAATGAAGTCATACAGCAGACAGTCTTTTGAATCTTGCTACTTTCCCTCAATATGATGCTTTTGTGTTTCATCCATGTAAGAATATATATGTAGTTTTTTAATTACTGAGTTGTATTCCATTACCCCAATAAAGATACAGAACATTTTCATTGTTCAAATAAAGTTTCCTCAAGGTCTCTTGCATCAATCCCCATGTGTCACAGGAAACCACAGGTCTGATTTCTATCACTGTAGAATAATTTTACTCATCCTAATGCTTTTGAGGTTCATCAGATATATGTATTAATATTTCTCCCAGTCTGTGTCTTGCCTTTTTATTTTACTTTAGAGCCTGGTGTATTGTCTGAGGTCTTGCCCCCTTGCTGGTCCCAGCGTATAATTTTTGTTTTGTAAGTCTGTAAGAAACTATATTCTCTTTTCTTTAGGGGCTTTTTACCAAGGTTTTTTGCTTTCTAACCTATAGGTACCTGAAATTTAGTAGATGTTACATGGCAGAAAACTGGCATCATGTTTGAGGCTTCCAAAATTTCATAATAACATTATGAAGCAAATAATAGTATAAGGCAGAATAGAATTAAATGCAAAGTGCTTGTTAGAGACCTGCATTTTTCAAGGGCTTCACATATAGGGGATTTTAAGCCCTGGCGACTTTAAGCCTTAAGGGCTTAAAATCCAAGTCATATTTTGGTGTTTTCTCTCTCACATCTCAAAGTGGAATATGATAAAATGCTAAATACATCTCTCAGATTTTGTTTTGATGCTCTAATTAGAGCAGTTTGCCAGTGGGAAAATGAATTGATGGTGGACAATGAGAGACTAGCATTGATTCATTCTCTTATCATATGCTTATTTTGGTGGAAATTTAGCTTATACTAAGAAATACTTTTTATTGGCCTATATAATTTTGTCAACCAGCTTACTATATGCCTGTGGTATCATAGGCATAATTACTTGTTGGTGTATTTGAAAGTGAATGAAAAAAAGATCTAACTTTAGAATTCTAAGCTTGAGTCATAGTTGTTAATACCAGGTTCTGATTTTTTTTTTTATGACACGTGGCTTAATTAATCAGAGTGTGGCTGACTTATCAGGAATACATGTTCTGGTTTTTTGATTTACAGACTTAAATATTTGATTTTCATTTTAATATTCATCAGTGATAATATTCTAGGAAATGAACTTAGAATCACAGATTCATAGGAGGCTGATTTGTCAAATAGAATATCAATTTACAACAGGAGAGACATTTTTACATTGACCACAGTACTTGTAATTATTATTCAGAACATCCTTTTCCTGGTTTAGGATACCTTAGAAACCAGTTTGGTCATCAGAACATGGATTGGTAAGGATAGAAGCAGAACAAAATATCTGGATTGGTTTGGGGGATGGTTTACCCAGTCTGTGGCAAGTCTAGGAAATTATTTCTGCTATGTTTCTAGTGTTTGAATATTCATGCCATCGGTTTCATGAATACTATCTCTTAGTATCTTTAAGATATCTTTATAGTAACTCTTTTGGTCAGTAATAGACAAATTCTTATTTTCTGATACTTCTCTTTCTATATTTTGTGTGCCTTTCTGTTAGAAACTTAAGGCATATATTTATATGATTACTTAGATTAATATTTACCTCCTCTTGCTCACAGTGTACTCTTATTGAAATTGGGGGACAACCCAAGCCTCCCTAAAGCTATGCAACAGATATTCTTCCTATTTGATGTTAACACCTTGATGAAATTTGTAGGGTTGTAGTGGAAAGATTGAACACTTTGGTGTTCTGGCTCTAGATTCAGATTCTGGTTCTGCCATCAAGTAGCTGTGCAACTTGGACATGCTACTTGATCTCTTTAAACTTAAGTTTCCTCATCAGTGATACTTTTATAAGGATGATAAGAAGATTGAATCAATGTGTCTAAAACACTTGAACAGTTCATAAGAAATGTATTTGTATACGATTCATTCAGCCATTTATTTTTTTTTTAAATCTTAGTTGAGTGATCTATGTGTCAGGCAATTTGCTGTGCACCAGGGTAATAACACTGACCATGACTGTCAGTGATCTCTGCATTTATGGCATTTAGAGTCTAGTGGGGAAACAGAGGCACATATAAACATCCAATTATAATACTATATGGTAAATGCTAAAATAGGTGATAGAAGCATACTTATAAGTATTTTCAGAGAAGCCTTTAAAAATGCATTGTCAAAATATTTAAAGCTTTTCAGGGTTTGGGTCCCCCAGTTTACTAATAGTACCTGGTTTATTTCTATGCATGGATGTATGCATAACTTATATGAAGAAAACATATGAAACATAGCTTATCAGAATTCAGTTGTGTTATGGCATCTACATTTCAAGTTTTTTTTTTTTTTAAGGAAAACCTGTTAAAAGTTATTTAACAGATAAATTGGGTCTGCGACTGATAATACTTCCTAATATCAAACTGCCATTTGACAAAATGTGCATGCACTTGCACTGTGGCACTTTTTGACATTTATAAGCATTTACAAACTTGTGAGTAGATTGCATCAGTGTAGAATCATATGCCAGCTTATTTTGGGAATCCGTAGAGATGTGATTTATATTTCTTAGCACACATTGCCAATGGAAGCATCTATGTAGGTTGTTATAACCTAATAATGTCAAAAAGAACAACCATTTTTGATTAAACTTAGAATAGTGTAATTCACTAGTCCTTTTTAACAGTACAAAACTTTTGCACTGAGATAAAGTGATTTACCTGAAAATAGCTGGGGGTCAGGATGTAGGCAAGACTTTCTATTATGTGGTTCTCAAACTTTAATCAGTTTAAGAATCACCTGAGATGCTTATGTTCTAGAGTCCTACTTCCAGAAAGTCTAATTCAGTAGTTTCCGGCAGCATCTAAAACCTGTATTTTTAATAAACATATATATGCCTTACTGTTAAAGTGTACAGATGAAACTTATTAGATTTTATTAACCACTGTCACCATAAAAAATAAATTAATTAATTTAAAAAAACTAATGGTATAAAACCTGTATTTTTAATAAGTACGCCAGGTAAAGTTGATGTAGGAAAGGCAAAGACCACACTGTAAATAACACTTTAATTCACTATGCTGCCTCCTGTGCTTTCTGTGATAGTGACTTGTCTTGTTGCTGCTCAAGCCCTTCTGTTTCTCCATCTTTCCAAAGTTGGTGGTGGCCTGGAAATCTTATTGTCCTTACTGTTGCAGCACTGACAGTAATAGTCTGCTTGGTGTTGTGCTTAGGTCCTCTCACTTCTCTGCTTTGAAGTATCCCTTGGATCCATCTGAATTTTCTCAGAATGTTGGGATGAGTCATCTGTTATTCCTTTCCTTCATTTCCTCACCAATTCTTTTTTTATTAAATTTTATTTTGTTATTAATTTCAAGTATACAGTACATTGGCTAGACATTTATATAGTTTATGAAATGATCCCCCTGATTATTCTTTCTGTCCTCTGGCTCTACACATAGCCATTACATTACTGCTAACTGCATTCCCTCTGCCGTGCTCCCCATCTCTGTGACCATCTATCAGTTACTAATTTGTACTTCTTTTAACTCTTCACCCTTTTCTCTCAGCCCCCCAGCCCTCCTCTCCTTTGGCTGTCACCATATTGTCCTCTGTATTTGTGAGTCTGTTTTTAATTAATTTGTTCTTTTTGTTCTTTAGATTCCTCATATAAATGAAATCATACTGTATTTATTTTTCTCTAACTTATTTCACTCAGCATAATAACCTCTAGGTTCATTCATGTGGTTGCAAATGGTAGGATTTCATTTTTTTTCATGGCTGAGGAATACTGTATATATAAATCATAACTTCTTTATTCAATCGTATGTTGATGGGCATTTAGGTTGCTTCCATATCTTGGCTATTGTAAATAGTGCTGCCATGAAGATAGAAATGCATAGATCTTTACAAATTATTGTTTTGGTTTTCTTTGGATAAATAACCAGAAAGTGCAATTGCTGAGTCAAAAGGTATATCCATTTTAAATTTTTTGAGGAACCTCCAGACTGTTTTCTATAGTGGCTGTAACAATTTTCAATCCCACCAACAGTGTGTGAGAGTTCCCTTTTCTCCACATACTCGCCAGCACTTGTTCTTTGATTGATTGATCAATCGATTGATTTTATTTAATTAATTTGTTTTGTTTTTGGCGAAGCAACCCTTGGTTGACCTCATAGTTTGCAAAGACCTTGTCAGCTTACAATCTTTATTTTTTATTTTTTACACTACAGCACCTGGTTTTCCTAGGTGGTCTCCCATCCAAGTACTAACCCGGCCCGACCCTGCATAGCTTCCGAGATCAATTGGGATCAGGCTTGTTCAGGGTCTTAGACTTTAATTTATTGATGATAGTCATTCTGACAGGTGTGAGGTGATATCTCATTGTGGTTTTAATTTGCATTTCTCTGATGATTAGTGACTTTGAGCCTCTTTTCATATGTCTGTTGGCCATCTTTATATCCTCTTTGGAGAAATATCTATTCATGTCTTCTGTCCATTTTTTAACTGAGTTGTTTGTTTTTCTGTTGTTTAGTTGTATGAGTTCTCTGTATATTTTGGATATTAACCCCTTATCAGATGTAATATATCTTCTCTTATTCAGTAGGTTTTTTCGTTTGTTGATGGTTTCCTTTGCTGTGCAAAAACTTTTTAGTTTGATGTAGTCCCATTTGTTTATTTTTTCTTTTGTTTTCCTTTCCTGAGGAGATATGTGTGAAAAGAAATTTCTAGTAGCAATATTAGAGAGATTATTGCCTAAGTTTTCTTCTAGTGTTATGGTTTTGGGTTTTATACTTAAGCCTTTAATTCATTTTGACTGTTTTCTTGTATATAATTTAAGAAGGTGGTCCATTTTCATTTTTTTGCATGTATCTGTCCAATTTTCCCAGCACCATTTGTTGAAGAGACTGTCTTTATCCCATTGTATATTCTTGCTTCCTTTGTCATATATTAAATGAGCATATGGATGTGGATTTATTTCTGGGCTCTCTGTTCTGTCCCATTAATCAATGTGTCTGTTTTTATGCCAGTACCGTTCTGTTTTGATTGCTATAGACTTGTAGTATAGTTTGACATTAGGTAGTGTGATACCTCCAACTTTGTTCTTCTTTCTCGGGATTACCGTGGCTATTCGGGGTCTTTTATGGTTCCATATAAATTTTAAGATTATTTATTTTAGCACTTTGAAAAATGCCATTGGTATTTGATAGAGATTGCATTGAATCTATAGATTGCTTTGAGTAGTATGGCCATTTTAATGCTGTCGATTCTTCTTACCCGTGAGCATGGTATATGCTTCCATTTATTTGTATCTTCTTCAGCTTCTTTTTTCAGTGACTTATAATGACCTGAGAACAGGTCTTTTACTCCGTGGCTAATTTGATTCCTACTCTAATAAAAGTCCATTATTTTTAGTTTCCTGACATGAGTGGTTTTTTCTCGTCTTTGTGTTCTCTTTCCACTTCCCATCTTCCTCTCCTTCCTCCTGTTACTCCTATTTATGTTTTTCTTACAAGATTATGAGCTTCTTAAGCCTGGAATAGAGTAAGAGCTTAATAAATATAACGAATAAGTGAATAATACATCTTGACTTTTCTAAATATTATTAGTAAGTTTTTTTGTGACTATTTTACTTATTCATGGAAAGATATTTTTCTTAAAAAAAGCGATATAAAATGAAGGCAGAATTCAGGATAGTAGTTAACTTAGTGGAGAAAGGAAGGTAGCTAGGAAGTAGCACTCAGGCTTCAAAGATACTGATAATCATGTAATTTTTTAGTTAGGTGGTAGGTATATTAGTATCAGCAGGATTTTGGAAACCAGCTAGTCATCTCTGCTTAAAATAGGGAAAAATGAAATATGAAAAAACTATTATTAGAACCATATATAACATAACTGGGAAACTCTCAGTATTTGTGATGGTAAATCACAAAATGAAATCTACTAGGAGATATTTGAAAACTTGGCTTTGATGAGCTTGGTAGGAAGTTCTTATCACAACTCTTATTAAGGGCTTATCTTAAAATTAAACAGGATTTTTTTTATTGTAATAAAATATACATAACAAAATTTATCATTTTAATAATTTTTAAGTTTACAGTTTTATGGCATTAAGTCATTAACATTGCTTAATGTGTAACCATTAAAACAACCCATCTCCAGAACTTTTTTTATCTTCCCAAACTGCAACTCTACCTATTAAACACTAACTTCGCATTCTCTATCCTCCCAGCCCTTGGCAACAACCATTCTCTACTCTCTGTCTCTATGAATTTGACTACTCCAGGTACCTCATATAAGTGGAATTATACAGTATTTGACCTTTTGTGTCTGGCTTATTTTACTTAACATTATGTCTTTAGAGTTCATCCATGTTATGGCATGTGTTAGAACTTTCTTTTTAAGACTAATATTCCATTGTGTGTATATATATATATATATATATATATATATATATATATATATATAACCCATTTTGTTTATTCATTCATCCATTAGTGGATACTCAGATTGTTCTTATGTTTTGGCTATTGTAAATAATGCTGGTATGGACATGAGTATGCAAAGATCTGTTCAAGTCCTTGCTTTCGATTCTTTGGATATACATCCAGAATTAGAATTGCTGGGTCATGTGATAATTTTATGCTTAGTTTTTTGAGGACTTCCTCAAAAAATTAAACAATTTTTAAAGTTTTTATTTACTCAGCTAGTTTTGCAAGGTTCCAGAGGAGGAACTTGAAGGACGTAGCCTATATCTACAATTTTTAGAGAGAGTAACCTGGAAACCAGACAAAGTAAGAGACTGTAGAGAGTGGAGTGGAGACTATTTCTTAGTAAGTCCTAGGAAGTCAGGAAGAATTAAACTTTGTGGTAGTAACAACTTTCTGTTGTTACTACTGGATTTGTAACCAGAAGTATATTACTGTATAACATGTTTGGTTAGCAAATGGAGTCCTTCCATATTCTAGTTTTCTCTTCCCTTTATCTCCCCTTTTACAACTTTAGTTGTCTCTTTATTGCAATTTCTATTAGATATAAAAATGTTCCAACATTTTTTTTTGTTATAAAACCAGAATTTTTGCTAGTGCATACAGAATGCTTTAATTTGTGCATATGCTAAAGATGCATTATTTAATTCCTCTGAAAGGCATTTATTACCACCGGTTATACTAGATATAATTATAGATGATGAGCTACAAAAATTAACAAGATACCATCATCTTTGAAGAGACAACATTATGCAGATGATTAGGTTATAGCTTACTAATTATTATAATATATGTGTATATATCTCAGGAATTTTGAGATATACACACATACAGTGTCCTAAGAAGATACAGGTAAGTAATTTTTTCATGGGTTAGAGGCTAGGGAAGGTTTTACAGTATGAGGTATCTTGAGTAGCAGAAAATCCATTAAAGGCACTTTAAATGTAGCAAAGTACTTGAGTAAAATGTGGGGGTAATTTGAAAATGCATTAGATATGAGCAACTATTATTTGTGCACTTGGGATGAAAAGAAGACTAAAACATGATTCCTATATTTCAGGATATACAGGAGGCAGAAGAGAGACTTTTAAACAAATAATTATGATATAGTCTCATAAATGCCCAGGTTTCATTGGAGAGTAGTAGGGAGAAGGACCTAGATTACCAGAAATTACCGCCAAGGTTTAATTTAGTTGAATAACTGTGAGTTGACTGGAACTCTTTTTCACATGTTCTGTCTGATTTTTAAATTTGTTTCAGACAGGAGAGTAAATCTTGTCATTGCTACTCTATTTTTGAGAGTACTTAAAACATTTTTTTGTTGTTGGATAATAATGTAAAAATATTTACATGGTTACAAATTGAAATCTATAAGTCAGAGTATAGTTAAAGCAGTCTAGCTTCTTTTCTTTTCCCGTTTTACCTATTCCCTTTCTTTGTAACATTAAACAAATTATCCTTTATTTTCTCACTGTAAAAAAAATAAGTGAATATGTTTATAGTTTTATATTCTTATCAATCTTGAATAAATGATAGCATAGTACATAAACTTCTACAACTTTATTTTTTTCTCAAAGATATATTCTGGAGGTCTCTTTGTTGTAATATATAGACTAATTGTTCATTCCTTTTTATAATTGTTTAGTATTGCTAGACTTTTTAAAAATGTAAACCCCAGACATAGTATTTCACTCCACAGAAATGCTGTTGCTGAGCAGATAACCACCCTATAACTCAGTGGCTTAAAACAACAATTTACTCTCATTTATTTAGGCTTTTGCTCTGAGTTGACAGATCTAGGCTGTTTGGGTGGGTGGCTCTGCTTACAGAACTAGTTCGACTTGGCTCCCGAGCAGGTTGGGCTCAGATATGTTCCATGTGTAGTCATTCTCAGATCCTCTTACTGAGTAGATAACCCAGTAATTACCTGGTTGCACATCTGTGATGATGACACAAATGTAAGAGGGCAAACAGAAACTCATGGTACCTCTAAAGGCCTAGGCTCAGAATTGTCATAATTTCATATCCAGTCGTATTCCATTTACAGAGTTAAGTCATAGATATAGGCTCCAAAGTATTAAGTGTGTTTTTTTCTGGCCAACCTATGAGAAATTTCAATCCCTTCCCAATGTTTCATATCCCCCTTTCCTGCTTTAATTCTCAATTTATCATTATCTTAAACCGACATGTGTATTTAACTGTCTTGTTTATTGTCGTATCTTCTCTTTGTAATTCATGTATGAGAGCTGTGTTTTCTATATTTTTATTCACTGTATCCCCAGCACCTAGAACAGTACTTAGAACATAGTTGGTGCTCAGTAAATATTTATTGAATGAATATATGAAGACATGAAGTGAAATAGGATTTATCACTCATTAAATTTTTTTCCTCTAATACCTTTTTTTTTGTTGTTGTTGAGGCATACTTATATAAAAAAGTATCTTAAGAGTACAGTTTGATAAATTTCAACAAAAGACTACTCATGAAACTATAACTTTAATTAAGATATAGAACTCGCCCATCACCCTAAAAAAGTCTTCTCATGTCCCTTTCTTGTCAGTTTTCTCATGTACAGAAGCAAATATTTTTTTCCTGTCATCATAGATTAGTTTTTCCTAGTTTTGAATATCATCCATGTAGAATTATATGGTATATCTTTTTTTTTTTGGTATTTCCTACTTGTTTTCAACATAAAGTTTTTGAGATTTATCCATGTCGATGCTTGAATCAGAAATTCATTCCTTTTTACTATGGTGTATATTCCATGGCACAAATATACCATAATTCATTTATCTACTAATTTATTGATAGATACTTGAGTTGTTAGTTACTAGTGATAATTTTGGATTAGGCTGATATTAACATTCTTGTACAGAACTTTTTGTGGATATTTCATTTTATGAAGATCGTTATTTCTCTTGAATAAACACTTAGGAGTGGAATTGCTGGGTTATAAAGTACTGTATTAATTAACTACTCAAGAAAATGCCTAACAGTTATTTAAAGTGTTTTATCATTTTAGAATTTTACCAGCAATGTATGAAACTTGCTAGTTAAGTTTTTTATATATATATTTTTTGAAAGTTAGTTTATAAATGTTCTTACTAAGAGGCAATGTGGTTCGGAGAAAGAGTAAGGACACTGGAATTAATCCAAGGTTGGAGAAATGATTTGAATATTAAAGAAATCTTGCTTTCTGAGAACCAGGCTCTGAATTAGGAGGAACATATACTGTAGTTTCCCCCTTATTTGTGGTTTTGCTTTCTACAGTTTCACTTTCTGTGGTTACAGTTACCTGTAGTTAACCATTGTCTGAAAATATTAAATGGGAAATTTCATCAATAAACAATTCATAAGTTTTAAATTGCACATTATTCTGAGTAGCGTGATGAAATCTTGCACTGTCCCACTCTGTCCCACACAGGATATAAATTATTTCTTTGTCCAGTGTATTTGCACTGTATACGCTACCTGCCCATTAGACACTTAGTAGCCTTCTTGGTTATTGGATTGATTGTCACAGTATCGCAGTGCTTGTGTTCAAGTAACCTTTATTTTACTTAATAATAGGCCCAAAGCCATTTATATCACTTTTGTTAACAGTATATTGTTATAATTGTTCTATGTTGTTATTAATTATAGTTATTAATTACTTACTCTGCATAATTTATAAATTATACTTTATTATAGATACATATGTGTTGACCAATAAAGATCTGAGGCTGTAAAACAAATTAAAAGTTTACGTGGGGGTCTTAAAAGAATTTGAGTCGAGTGACACAGATTCAAGGGAAGATCTGATTTTAATGGAGCTGAAAAATTCCTATTGCCCAGTGACATTGTAGCTGTCTTAATGTGGTAGTGCAGTGCTTTACTCATGTGTTTGTGTTCATGCTGTTGTAAACCTCCTGCATTGCCAGTTGTATAAAAGTGTAACACAGATTTATATATGGTATATAATACTTTATAATGATAATAACCAATGATGCTAGTGGTTTATGTATATACTTTCCTAACTTTTATCATTTTAGAGTGTACTTCTACTTTTATAAAAAAAAGTACATTGTATTACTCCAGCAGCCTTACACATCTGTGTTTATTGCATCTCTTGATTGCATCATTTTTCTTGTGCTTGATTTAATCTGGTGTTGTTTAGATCATCATGACCTCTAAGCATACAACATTCACTGACTGCTGATGTTTCCAGTAAGAGGCCACATCCAGTGATTGACCTGGAAATGAAATAAAAAATGGTCTCTTATATGAGGCCACTCCTTCAAAACTGAGGGTGGGGTGAGGTAGCTGTTTTATCTAATGAACAGAAATCAACACAAGGAGTCAAAGAGAATGAAGAAATAGAGAAATATATTCCAAACAAAAGAATATGATAAAACCTGGAAAAGATCTTAATGAAATAGAGATAAGTGATTTCCTTGATAAAGAGTTCAAAATAATGCTTGTAAAGATGCTCATCAAAGTCAGGAAAACAATGTATAAACAAAGCGAGGATTTCAACAAAGAAAATATAAAAAAAGTACTAACGATGACAGAGGTGAAGTATACAATACTGAACTGAAAAGTTCTGTAATGGGGGAGACAAAAGCAGACCAGAAGAAGCAGAAGAAAAGAGCAGTGAACTCAAAGACAGGGCAAGTGGATTCATCCAATCAGCAAAAAGAATAAAACATAAGAGAGTGAAGATAAGTTGAGGAACATATAAGACAACATCAAGTAGACCGATATTTGCATTATAGGGATACCAGAAGGAGAAGAGAGAAAGGGGCAGAAAACTTATTTGAAGAAATAATGGCTGAAAATTTCCTCAGTCTGGAGAAAGATACAAGACTTCCAAGTCCTGGAATCCCAGAGAGTTCTAAAGATAATTCAAAAAGACCCACACAAAGATACATTAAATTGTCAAACAAGGAGAGAATCTTAAAAGCAGCAAGAGAAAAACAACTTGTTATGTACAAGGGAACCCCCATGGGACTTTAAGCAGATACTTCATAGACACTTTGCTAGTCAGGAGGGAGTGACATGTTAAAGTGCTGAAAGAAAAAACTGCCAACCAGGAGTACTCTATCTGGCCAACTTTTTCTTTAGAATTGAAGGAGATAGTTTCTCAGAAAACGAAAGCTGAAGATGTTCATCACCAATAGATTGGCCTTGTAAGACATGTTAAAGGAACTTCTGTAAGCTGAAATAATAAAGTGCTAATTAGTAACAGGAAAACATGAAATATCAATCTCACCGTTAAAGATAAATATCTCGTCAAATACAGGATAATCTAATGTAATGGTGGGCTGTTAATCACTTGTAAATCTAGTATGAAGAGTAAAAGACAAAAATAGTAAAAGTAACTATAGTAGATTGTTAATGGATATGCATGATAAAAAGATGTAAATTATGATATCAAAACATAAATGGGGGTAGAGTGAAAACGTAGAGCTTTAGAATACATTCAGACTTAAGTTGTTATCCACCTAAAATAGACTATTACATATATAAGATGTTTTATGTTAACATTATGGTAACCAGAAAGCAAAATGCATAGTAGATGCACAAAAGATAAGGAGAAAACAATCTAAGTATATTGCTACAGAAAATCATCCAGTCACAAAGGAAGAGAGCAAGAGAAGAAGAAAGGAACAAAGGAATTATAAAACAGCATGAAAAGAATTAACAAAATGGCAATAAGTCCATACCTATGAATAATTACTCTAAATGTAAATAGACTGAATTCTCCAATCAGAAGACACAAAGTGGCTGAATGGATACAAACAGGACCCAACTATATGCTGCTTATGTGAGACTCACTTTAGTTAGCTTTAAGGATACACACAGACTGCAAGTTAAGGGACAGAAAAAGATATTCTATGCTAATGGAAACGAAAAGAAAGCTAGAGTAGCTATACTTATACTGGACAAAATAGACTCTAAGGCTAAGACTCTGATAAGACACAAAGAAGGTCATTAAATAATGCTAAAGTGTCAGTTCACCAAGAGGATTATAACATTTGTAAATATGTACCTATCATAGGAGCACCTAAACATATAAAGCAAATATTAACAGATCTAAAGGAATATATAGACAGCAATAAATAATAGTAGAAGACTTTAATAGACTTTAATAGTAGAAGACTTTGTGCATCTACTATGCATTTTGCTTTCTGGTTACCATAATATTAACATAAAACATCTTATTATGTAATAGTCTATTTTAGGTGGATAACAACTTAAGTCTGAATGTATTCTAAAGCTCTACGTTTTCACTCTACCCCCAATTTATCTGACAGTAGATTATCCAGATAGGAGACATTTCCCTATTGATTGTTGATTTTGAGCCCCTTTTCATATGCTTGTTGGCCATTTGTATACCTTTGGAGAAATATCTCATCAAGTCTTTGGGGTGTTTGTCTTTTTGTTGTTGACTTGTAAGAGTTCCTTATGTAATTTTGATACTATAAACCCTTTATAAAATGTATAATATGTAAATATTTTCTCTCATTATATTGGTTTCCTTTTCATTTTCTTGATAATGCCCTTTAATGCACAAAAATTTTTAATTTTGATGAAATCCACTATATGCATTTTTTTTCTTTTGTGGCTCATGCTTTTGATATCATAGCTAAGAACCCATTACCAAATCCAAGGTCATGAGTATTTACCCTTATTTTTTTCTAAAGGTTTTAATTATTTTAGTTTTTATATTTAGATTGTTAATCCATTTGGAGTTAATTGTTATTTATGGTATGAGATAGGAGTCCAATTTTATTATTTTGCAAGTGGATATCCAGTCGCTTCAGTGCCATTTGTTTACTGGACTATTCTTTCCCCCATAGAATTGTTTTGGCACCCTTTTTAAAAATCAACTTAGTTGGTCATAGACACATGGATGCATTTCTGGACTCTCAATTCTATTATGTTGCTGTGTATGCTTATTTTATATCAATATCATACTGTTTGGATAACTATAGCTTTGTAGTAAGTTTTGAAATTGGGAAGTGTGAGTCTTCCAACTTTGATTTTTTTCCCCCTCTCAATATTGTTTTCACTATGTTGGGCCTTTTGCAGTTCTGTATGAATTTGAATTTGAGGATCGGCTTTTCCATTTCTACAAAAAGGCTGTTGGAATTTTGATAGGGATTGTATTGACTCTGTAGATTACTTTGAGTAGTATTGTCCTCATTGATAGAGTCTCCTAATCCATGAATATTGGATATTTTTTGACCAATTTAGGTCTTTTAAAATTTATTTTAGCAGTGTTTCATAGTATTCAGTGTACAAATCTTTCATTTCCTTGGTTAAATTTATCCAGATATCTAATTCTTTTAGACCATATCATAAATGGAATTATTTTCTTAATTTACTTTTTCAGATTGTTTATTGCTAGAATATAGAAATACACTGAGTTTTTTGTGTTGATTTTTTATCCTGCAACTCTACTCAATATTAGCACCAACAGGTGTGTGTGTGTGTGTGTGTGTGTGTGTGTGTGTGTGTGTGAATTCTTTAGGATTATATACATATTTAAGGTGTCATCTGGAAATAGAGATAGTTTTACTTCTATTCCAATTCTGATGTGTTTTATTTCTTTTTTTCTTTCTTTTCTTTTTTCTTTTTCTTTTTTTTCTTTTTTCTCTTTTCTTTTTTTTTTTTTTTTTTTTTTTT